>JAGVSL010000023.1:2400000-3600000 GCA_022494535.1 Himalopsyche phryganea
TAATATACTCCTCCGTCATCGCAACGTTTATATCGTTTCATATTAGTCTCTTTGTTTTGGGAGGAGGGTAGGCACAACATTAATCTCTTCGCACAACTGCTTCCGGGTAAGTAATTATAACGGCCGGGTATCGCCCGACATAAAAGTTGCTGTTAATCATAATTTCGCATTATTAACAATTTAATTTATGTCTCAACATAAAAGTGTCCAAATAATACCAAACAAAAATTGAAATACAAAAAGAATCGAGAAGTCGGTGTTCATACTATTTTCGATGGATTCAATGGTAACTTGAAGTCTAACTTTCTGGAGATGCTTATCGAAGACGCTAAACACGTGCCACATCTAATTACTCAACCAGTGGAATAAAAAAGTTGAAAATTTTAATTTGGTGTGTCCACCACTGTCACTCGTGTATTGTAGATGACGATTGCTTTATGATATATGAAAATTTTATAACCTCCCATTTCGAGAACTTGACCTCAGAGATGATTGATAACAAACTATTTTTTTTCTATATAATTAGTGTATTAATCATAACAAATTCCTTTACAAAACTAAAATTTTCAAGCAACATTTTTAAAAGTTTTAACTCTATACCTACTTACAGACTGAGCGTCATTGCGTTGAATTTTTGCTAAATGTTTTGTAATATAAAAAACTTACATAATTTTTTCCTCAAATTTTACCAAGTTGAAAATGTATCATTTACTTATTAAAGTGTATTTTTAATTTACTGCGGTATAGTTTAAAGTTTAAATAATCAAGATGAATTAAAATTATAATAGTTTCTCCTCCCGGATATACAAATAAGAATTTTATAAATAAGTGCATTTCATTGTACATTATACGTAATTATATAAGCAGTCAGGTTTATAATTGAGTTAAAACAAGTTGTATAATAATGACATGCTTATTAAGTTTTGCTGGGTAAACATGTGATTATCATAAACTAATTAAAGCGGCTCTTCTTGCCTCTCAGTTCGTTGACATGTAAGTAAGTGGAATCAGCTAAGACAGGTGTAAAGAAATACTTAAAAATACAAGTTATAACGGAAAACATAACAAATTAATATTTACCTATTTTGGGTAAACAATCTGCAATTACACTCATTCTGCTGTTCTTTATGTATATAGCCTAGGGCTGTGGACACAACATTGGCTCACAATTCAATTCCAATTTTTAAAATATCAAATTAAATATTTTTCCGTAATTTATTTTCTTCAATTCCTTCGCAAATTATTAGTTATATGTATTTTCAGATTAAAAAGTCGATTTAATCAAATCGACTAAGTTTTGGACAGTTGACTTGTAACCATCAAAAAATACGAAAATGAGTTAATGATTGAGCAGGTCTAGGTCAAATGATGTAAATTAGAAAAATAAATTGACCACTTTTCGGAAGTGAAATATCATTTTACATTGGATTTAGGTTTAAAAATTCTCACCCGGCCAATTGATGTAAGCCACTATTATACCGACACTACCTACGTATAATCCTGTATCTGCAAACATGAGAATTTACAGGAGTGCATTTCAAAGATTCGTAACGCATTTCACCAGTTTTTACTCTTTCCTCAACAATTTCAATTTTGAAGGCTACATCAGTTGGCCAAAACACCGTCGATATTGAACAAGTACATTGTGGAAAATTTCACTTATACACGAAAAACATATATGATATAAATTTACTTTGTTTCTCAAATCGACATACATTTATTCACGCGGCCGACACAGAAACCTTACAAATCCATTAGGTAATTAAAAAAAATAGCAAGACCGCACGGATTTTTACAACTTGGACTCTTGCAAAAACACCACGAGTCCACTACTCCGACTAGAAAACCCTTAAGGTAACGAGAGTGGACATCAAAGAAAATACAGAGAAATATCTATTTTATTATTTGTACATTTTTTAAAATCATGCTCTTATTATTTACTTTCGATTATCATTATTTTCAGGGATTTTTTCCTAGTGTTGAGAAAGCCAAACAATTTTTGCTTTTAGAGTAGATATATAAAACACATAGATTTTT
This sequence comes from Himalopsyche phryganea, assembly GCA_022494535.1. NCBI lineage: Eukaryota > Metazoa > Arthropoda > Insecta > Trichoptera > Rhyacophilidae > Himalopsyche > Himalopsyche phryganea. Next base: position 2,402,038 of record JAGVSL010000023.1, read on the forward strand.
CAAAATACTCTACCGCTGGTAGTCTCATTAAATATTCATAAGATCGCAGCTTTGTTTATTGGTCAGTAAATCATACTTTTGAGGGAGAATTGCACTATATTATGTTCTCCGCATAGTTCATAAATTCGTAGCGCATATTTCGCTTAGCCCTAGAACACGTGTAATAATACCTACGGGCAGACAATTCGCAAAGTCTCATTTGTTACATTAAGTGGTTCGGTCAAGCAACTTCCGTCGCCCGACCTAACTCGTAAATTGCATTAGATTCCTCCATCTCTATATTTACTTTTACTATGTGCGACTAAGTACGCGGTGTCTAGAAATAAGGGTGACTACTTACCGTACGATTGTAGTAAAATCGAAAGCAATAAATACATTAGTTTCTCCATTAGTATTATAATATACACATAACTTAATTGGTATTTTTTTTTTTTATTTGTAGAGAATTCTTGATGAAACCTATTTCTTTTTTGTCACTTGAGTCATGATCTTTGTTTTGCCAATCAGTGAAGCAAAATGAAGGAAGACACTAGCTGTGCATCACTGAGTTAATTTTCATTTTTCTCTTGGATTCGAGTTGAACTTTACATTTAAATGCTTAGACCCTGATCAGTTTCAACGCGATAGCAATACTGCATCGGTAATACATCGATTTTTTCAAAGTCGGTAATGTTTTCATTGATTTCCACCAGATTCAACAATCTAAGATGAAGAAAAAGAAAGAAAGAGCAGTTAACCAATTACAAGCCGTACCGCAAAGCATCCTTATTTACTTATTCAAACTGAAAAGGGAAGTTAAGATACTGAATCATAACTAGTTTCGGTAATGTGTTCATTGATTTCCACCCGTTTAAACAATCTATAACGAGATAATGAGAGAGAAAACGGTTAACCCAATAAAATTCCTGTCGTGAAGTATCCTTATTTACTTGACTAAGCTGAAAAAGAAAGTTAAGCTACTGAATCATAACCAGTTTCGTTAAACACATTCTGATGAAATTAACCATAGGCAGTCATCGTTTTTCACATTGAAAATCTGCTCCCATGACTGAAAATATGAATTGTACTCTTCTAAATATGTGGAAACTAAACATTCGTGGATATGAAAGAATCAGTATAATTATGCCAACACCCTTCCATTCCATCGAATCAGTATATTGTATAGAGCGTATTCTTCTTTCGCCCAGGACGCTGAAATACAACTGATCGAAAGAAGAGACAAACAAGCTTGAGGCTTTCCAGAGGTATCTGCAGCATATGATCCAGCCAGCTCCAACGTCTCTCCAAGTCCTCCGACGTAACCAAGCACTGCCTAGTCCGTTCCCTCATCTCCAATTTACTTACACAATCAAATCACCACACCCAGCTCAGTACAGAACCTCTGTTAAAATGCAAGCAATTAAAAATGTTCATTTGATTTTAACGCTTTACAGCTGCACAATAGAATATTATTATGCATACATAATTAAAAAAATATTTCTTAATATAATGTATTACACATTTATACATATAACAGGATGAGTATATTATTTTAAGACTATTTCCTTATTTAGTGTACATATAAAATAGTACAACTAGAGAAATATCTTTATCACTGTAAGCAAAACGGAATAATAAAAGGTAATTGGCAATATCGGTGCTGTGGTCAGTATCCACTCCCGGCCTACATAAAGCTTACTTCACAATATGTCGAGGGGTTTTAACCTGTTTATTTTTACATCATTATTGACCCACCCTATTTAACCTCCATTGCTAAAGCAGTCAACTTTAACTATTCCAGTTTTTTATTTGAAATATCTTTTAAAGCCATTTAAGATTCACTTTCGATTGCTTAATACTGACAGATATAATTTGATAAAAATGTCAACGTACTTATTTCCAAAAGAATATTATTGCGTATATCTTTCATGTCAGAACTATACTTATTCGCATTTTTGTTAGCTCATATATTATATTACAAAAACTTGCAAGAGAAAAATAATATTAAATTAACCTACATACTCTAATTAATGCTATATTGTAATGTGATAACCCATGTTCAAGTTACCTTAATCTTGAAAAATATGATGCCGATATGGACCGCTCTTCTCGGTTGCACGGTTGCAATCCCCAAATACCCAAGACACCTCAATAAATATATTATTTTATTCATGGATATGCATGCATCTAAATGCAAGGAATAATGTTATGTTCTCATCAATACGTGATCTATAAAAATAAAGGACTTTATTTTTAATGCGGATTATTAATGAATTGTTTTTTTGTAAAACTATGTAGATGAAAAACCCATACAAAAGAAATATAATATGTGATGCTTTGAAATTTAACTGGCACAAGAATAATTCCCTATACGTTATTTAGTCCACTAAAACCCGTAAAATATATGTGCATGTAAAATGGAACAGAACTCTGCATTACTGATCCTTTAAAATTATTTAAGGATCTTAATATTCAGTAAACTCATATTGGTACTAATTACGCTAGCAATACTTCTCATATGGTATACTAACTTCACGATTAAGAACCATTAAACTAGCATTTACTGTATTTCCGTATTTAAATGAATGGTCAACGCTTATAGCTACGATCGGAAAATAATAGATTAACCCTTGGTTAAGAGCCCCTGTTCGAATGCGTTAACAGTGACATCTGTTTTTCGTCTCGTTAACTTTGTATTGATAAATAATGTCATTTATAGTAAACGGTTTTTTGTGTTCCTTTATTTACGTTAATAAATTTCGTATGGACACACGCATTAGTCAATTGACTGTAACAGTTCTAGTCTGCCCTATCTTTAGCGAACTTTCTTCGACATGTTTATCTATTTACAGTGAGTGATAAATATACACCCATCAGCTCGATTAGCGCGTTAGATAGGATCAGAAATAAAAATCCGCATAGACCAAGGTTGTAAACTAACACAGATCATACCTTCGTCACCCAGCAAGAAGATAGTCGACAAATTTAAAAAAATATTAATAGACTGTATTAAGATAATGTGATTAATTGATTTCCATTTTAAATCATTTTTCAAAATCAGGCGAATCGAAGGATTATGTACTCCCCATTTACAATATCGCTCGACAAACCCGATATCGTTGTTTGCCCAGTGATATCTGTAACGTATTAAGAAATACTACTTATTCCCATGACATTAAATTATTATGTCATATTAACAAAATCATGGCTGAAAACCGATTATTATATATACTATCAATTTTCTATTTAACTATCGAACAAACTGGTTCAACAAAAATAGTTACTGAAGAAGTACAAAGTGCGTGACGTGATAATGTTGAAGAGACACTGGATAGCCTTTATTCAGTAGTGGATATGATTATGATGAGTCCTTTATCTATGATTTGTAAAATGTATTATTACCGGTGATACAACAATATACTCAATAAATGGAGCAAACGAAAAATGTCAACTGTATAAAATTTTGATATAATATTATCAATATGATTTGTTTGCCTTTCCCATGGATTACGATTTTGCCAAACACCCCACTGCCATTATTGTTTGATAAAAGAGTTTGCTATGTCCACACAGGGTCGTATATAAGTGAGTGTTTGCAATTCATACAAAATAAATATGACAGAAAAGGATCGCGAGTGCAAAATAATCATAATCCACTAATACGCTACGGTTATCCTGAGAAAATACCAGCGGCACCCTCTAGAAGCGAATAAGGGCGCATTACAAATGTAAAATAACTGTGTGCACATTCATAGTCATTAAAATATGTAATTATATATCATTTAATGTTTTGAATAGTCACTATAAAATCAATATCAAGTATCTTACACCAACATTCTTCCAGAATTGCTTACGCTTCTTTGTGGCATGAGCAAGCTTTGTTCATATTTCTAACCGTAGGTGTAATGACGTCATACTATGTTTTTAAATGTTGCATTGTTTTAATCTAGGGGTTTAATTAAGCGCATTTGTTTTAGTTCTCTACTTAAAATGTTTTTTTTTACCATCTGCGTTCCCAATGTGGAGCATATGGACTACCGACAATTTTTTTTCTACGAGAATCGCTTGTTACCAAGTTAGTAAACCTAACTTTATTGAAGGACTAGTGCATAGCTAATCACTCTTGTTACGCACCTTTTTTAGGATTGATTTGGTGCGAGGGAATTTTAGACAACACAAACATCCATGTTTACGAACAGAAATCCATAAATCGATTGAAAAATCAATTTATGAAACTGTCAGTATCGAGATTTGAATCCGAGACATCCCTAACCGAAGCCAACGACGTTGACCTCTGCACCACAGACCCGTAGTTAATTTGGCGCATCTAAATAAATGGTGTTATGTACAACAAATAAAAACATACACCGTGTTTTTTTTGAAATTTCAGTTATGGTATTACATAATATGGAATTAATACGGCGCTCTACGTTTAACTCTACCTAACTATGTAAAACCACATTTGGATGTTTAAAATTTACTCGAAGATTTTTTGAGCAGTCGATATGCAAGTCGAAGAAAAAATCCTGCTACAACCCGTATTTTAATATCAGTTAGTAGGCTCTCATATGTAAAGTGATTCTCCGATATCAGTCAATCACTAATGTGTCTGTGATAAATTAATAATGTTCCCTCCTTCTTTTTGTATGCCACTGGCAGATTTGTACAGCAGGAGTAAGGACAATAACTACTATTCAGTGAAGTTGACAGTTTGCACAACCGTCATTTATATTAATTCACATCAATCAGAATACGTTTGGATTTATATTTATAATGTTTATTTAGAGCACACGTTCATAGTAATAAAATATAAGATAAAAATCAATCATTTTGTTGAAAAACACACCGACGAATACTTTTATGAATATTACTTTATTCATTTACATCTCGATTAAATTAATTACTAATAAATTATTTTTTTAATTACAAGTTACACAATGAAAAAACAATAATCCTGTTTATTACATTTCAAATTACTTATAAAATCAAAATCAATCGATTGTGGTTATGTTTATTTAAAAAAAAGCATCTCATTTTGCATTTTTATTAAAAAGATATATTTGCGTGGGTTTTGACATCATTTGAAAATAGTTTGTAAAAAACGAATACATACCTTGGGTTTCTAGGAAAAAACCGAACAGGAAAAAACCGTACGGAAAAAAGCGGACATGGAAACAAGAAATTATTATTTGACGTTATTTATAATTAAAAATCTGATTTTAGCATTTTTATAGCTGAATAACTCATGAAATGATAAGAAATATTTTAGATGTGAATACTTCTTTTTCTACTCTATGTGCGGTTTTTTCCGGTTCGCTTTTTTCCGCCCGCTTTTTTCCTGTACTGTTTCATCCGTTCACCATACCTTGGTATTGATAATAAACTATTCAAAAAATTGCAAATAATATGATATAAAAAAAACCCCTTAAGTTTGAAAACATCTGTTACATATTTTATTGGTAAAGCAATTGCTTTGCTTATTAATCGTTACAATAAATTTCATTTCATAAAAAAATAGGTTTCCTTCACTCATTTATGAAAAAGAAAAAGAAGAAGACACGCTCTTGTTGGGTATTTACCTATTTCTTTCACGCCAGTTATTGAACAATTGACTATTTTATGTGGTCTGTATATAAGTCAGTTACTCTTGTTCTCATTTCAGAGAGACTAACAATCTAACATTGAGTAAAGGCGAACTTGTCGTAATACCAACGCTGTATTTCTCATTTTATGGATTGTGTGGGTGGGGTGAGAGGTAATGATTTATAATCTGTTCACACAAATTGTTAAGTCAATAACAATAACTTTTCATTATATATATTTATAACAAAATAACTATTTTACTTTCTAAAAATTTCCAGCTAGCCGAACATAGTACTAATACATTAGCTACAAGACGTAAACGTAGATCTCATATTAAATGATTTATTATCAAAAGTAACTCTAAGTAAAGCTTATCCAACTATTTATTATAATTTGATAGATTTTAACTAATTCAAAAATGACGTTGTAATCGGTTTCTTATCGCTATACTTACTCGGTCATTTTTTATATGCGATACATTCATTTTCCCATAGGCAAGCTCCCTTTCCCTAGCAGTAGCATAAATCCTTTAATAAATCTATATCTGGGCTATAAAATTATTTTATCAATAAATGGAAAGTGAATTGGCCAATAAATCATGGGGGAGCGTTAGACCAAATCGAAGCGGAGAGAGGGGTAAAACAGTTGGCGTACCTACCACTTACCACTTATTCAATTTACGCATGTACCTATAACATACAGCTGTGTGTGTGCAAAGCTAATTCTTATAAGGTGAGCTATAAACAAAAGTTGTACATGAATGTAATACATTATTACAATTTATAACTTTGCTAATTCTGTTTATTTGCAAAGTGCTATCATCGATGAAGCAATTCAGCTAACAAATATCGATATATGATATCGACGGCGTTTTAGTTAATTGAATCCCTCAAAATTGGAATTGTTCAGGAGAAATATTGTCGATATAATAATGGCTTACATTAAGTGAACGAGTCAGAATTCTCAAACCTAAAACTAATGTAAAATAACGTTTCACTTCCAAAAACTGGTAAATTTATTTTTCTAAATTACATCATTTACCGAGACTTGCTCTGTCGTTTTTAAAGTCAGTTCCAATCATTAACTCATTTTCGTTTTTTTTTGGGGGTTACAGCAATTGGCCAAAACACCGTCGATATCATAGATTCGACAATTCAAAGTATTAACAAAAGAAAAAAATACAATGCCCTTATTCATGTTTTATAAGAAATGGAAATGCTAAATTACTGATTTATCAATCGAAAACATTCTTTCAAATGGTGACAATACCAATATTTTTATGTTTAATGCTAATTATCGCACACGTTTCTTGAAAAAAACTATCATATGCATGTACACGTGTCATACACACGTATAACATAGTGTCTTTGTCTTGCTCTGTAACCACGATCGATATGGCCACTCAATAGGGAAAGGTGGGTCAATTCACTTATTCAATAATTTAATCATTGATAAGATATTAATATGATTGTGGGCTACATCTATTTGCCAAAAAGTCCATAGGGGACGTTAATTACATATTTTATAAAATCAAAAAAGGTATACTTAATGTAAACATATTTTAACTTTTATATTCTCAATTTTACTTAACCATTTAGTCTGGTTTCGCTTAGAAAATTGTAAAAAAGAAATATGGCCGTAATGTGTATTGTTGTACATGGACGGTATAAAGATATTTAAATTCCATATAATACATAAAGCAATACATCAAAACAATAATACCAAAATCTATTGAGATGTAAGTAATACTATTAATAAAAAAATAATAATGAAAAAGAAATAGCAACGTTAATTTGGTTAAATTTATTAACAAGGCTGATTTCGAATAAGGCACCTTTACTCTAATAACTAAGAGGGAATTCTGTGTAATTAATTATAAATGACCAAATACTACTTTTTTCAAAACTATATTAATTTATTTCATTATGAAAATCTTGAATACTGATGATGTGTTACCTATTGCTAATGTTGGAAGTAATTCGCGGCGTATACTTTCTGTGGAATTTTTATCTTTATTCCAAAAGGAAGGCAGTGCACATTTTTTGTAGACATTTAATAGAACTGTGACGTAGTATTATCAGGTAATAAATTGTATTTCAAACACAAGATATAAAGGATACATTCAAACACTTGTGTTAAATGTTGACTAATCTAGCAAAAAAATAATTTTACTAAAAAGTAATTATTTAAGTCTCACCTTCTTCTAAAATGCACTCAATATTAGTTAGTGGATAATAATATGTTTAAATAAAAATGGGTAATACAATAGTTATTTTATTTGTGAGCAGATGCATTAACGTTTCACCACCCACATCGGGCAGACTTGGCGGTGGTGTGGACACACGCGGTAAGTGTTAAATCATAGTTATTGCGGATAAGCGTAGATTGTACAACAAAAGCTTTTGTGTCAATGACGGTTTCGTACGTGTCGATACAATGTTTACTTGCGTTACAAATATAAATGCACAGCAGAAAATTTAATCACCAAAAGCGAACTATAATTAACCAAATCTGAAATAATAACCACTATTGTTTATTGCCAATTCCACCCACTGTTATTAACATTCAAATTATATTTATAATACCGTATTACTATATCTAGTTTTATTATTCTTTTTGGATACAGTGGTATAAAACCAGCATGATGATAATTGTTAGATGTGTGCACGTATGGCCACATCGAATGAACTCGCACTGACTTCGTGTACTTGAATGCCTTGTCATTAGTGACGAAATACATAGAAATGTATAAATTTTGAACAATTCATATTTTATATTGAAACTCACCCTCAGTCGATATTTTAAACGTTAAGATCTAAGTATTAACACAAATCAAATCAGGGAAGTCTAATTGGCAAGTTTAGATAATACGAAAGATTGTTTTAATTAGTATTTTCTCCCAACTATTATAAATCGATGCGATCGTCCTGGAATTAATGGAATTCTGGACCATCTATTAGATGTATTTGACGGAGTCAGTGTTCTGACTTAGCGTGAGAAGAAGGAGAGAGACCGATGGATGACAGTGATTCTGAAAAATGCACATTGTTAATACGTGAGGTGTTTATAATGCTTTTAAACTTTCATGTTTTACCAATCTATTATAGTAATTAACTCTAGTCATTGTTCATAAGAATTTTCATAACCTCTTTATGAGACTGATTTACGAATAAAAACTGTTCATGATTTATTGAGTTCTTATAAACCTGGAATTCAGAGCAAAAATATTGAATTTATTTACCGGTAGTCAATGTGAAATTTTATTTGTTTTGCCTTATACTTGCATATTCATAAAAAGATAAAGCTTTCAATTACATATCAAAATTAAAATGGAATATTTAAAAATAATATTCAATAAAAGGCCGGGTGCTCTGAATGTCATAATGAAGAATCCTCCTAAAGGGGTAAAATTCTTTTAAAATACTTGTAACAGCGGCGAAAAATATCAATGTTAAAAGTTTAAAATGGATAAAACAAAACGGAGGAAGTATAATAGGTACAGCCCTCCGCGTTTCACTTATTTTTTTATTGAAAAGTTTTTAATTGAACCCTTGCCCTGAGGGGATGAAAGAATATTGCAAAAGTGTCCCTGCATCTCTGATGGTTTAATTTTAAAGGGTTGCGTACAGTGGTGTGCCGCGATCCATTGCTACTTGACCAGATTTTTAAAATACATGATTTAAAAACCAAATAAAAGTTTATCTATACTATTTAGCATAAAATACTTGTATACATCTGTCTGTCTCTCTTTCCGTTACAAGAACTTCTCCCAAACGGTGTACAGTAGAGACGTGAAATATGTATATGCCATTTCTGGGCCAACTATACTATTTTCAGCATTCAACTTTTACGTTTCAATATTATTATTATTAATTGATGGACTATATTTTGTGAGTGCTTGAGGTACGGTTCATGGTGAATTTTTCAACTTTCAACATTAGCTTTAGTACCAAAATGACGTCATAATAATGCCCACGTCTAACTGTTAGAGCTCTCTATCTTCGGCGAAGTTGAATACATAAATACTAATTATATTATTTATTATATTCTCATTTAGAATAAAAAACCTGCAGAAATTCAGTTAACTATATTAGATTTTAGCATACATGGTTCATTTATTATGCAAATATATTTTTTTTAATAAAAATGAAAACCGTTTTGCGCCGCAGACATAAATTTTTAATATTTAATTTGTAGAGTCTCGCAGGTTTGTTTTTCAAATATGTCTAAAAATCTGCAAGTCATTTAAAAATATTTCATATCTATTGTTAAGATAGAAACTTAAAACTATTCATCTACACTACATTAAAACGTATGTATTCTACATAAAAACGAATTAAAAATTGTGAATTGATTTAGAACAAGTGATTTCGAACTGTTGATGTTAAATTGTTTTTTTATTCATTTCGTTTTCGAAAAACTTCTTTCACAGTTAGTAGGACAATTGCGAGAAAATACATTAAAAGCATTTCAATATTTGCGACATTGAGGCTTCATGATTATTCTTATATCTTTCAGAAAAGAAATATATTTTGTCAGTGGATCACAAGGTATAATAATTTTTATTTGTTTATTACCTACATAACTTTCTACTCATTTTCAAAAATGCCGCCCCTAGAAAAGTGTATTTTGTCAGCGGGTCACAAATAGAAGAAAACATGACGGATGAAATATAACTTGCATTGACTATGTAAATATACAGAAATATTTATTTTTTACCGTCGAAATTTTCTATTCATCTTCAAAAATACCGCCCCCTAAAATGTGCCCCTCCCGCCCCCCTTACTAAGCCGGTGCGTACATATATATTTATAGCAATTAATTGAAAAAAATAACAACCAGTTCAATAAGAAATTGATAGCATTTTAGCTTTAGCAATTATTTGTAATGTTTTAAAAATAATTTCTATACTATTGCGCTGCACTGGTTTATATCTAATTTGAATTAAATAAGTAAAAGGATGAGTGGTGAGGTCTGGTCATTTTCACATGCTCTGCGGGATGTTCTCTTTGGTTTGTAGTGCCTACTTTGCGGTTTATACCATTTATATACTTGCAGTTATTAAAACGTATTTTTTTAAAATTCAACAGTCTTATTTAAACTAAACGACCACATGTAAAGAGATCTATTAAATTGAGTATACACACAAATTACTCAAGACTCTTATTTACTAAGAGATTTAATTTACTACTACACTTATAGTGTAGTAGACACTTATATCAATCTTAATAAACCGATATTTTAAATGTAACGATTTATTCACATCATTGGAAAGGTTTTACGAATAACATAGCTGGTGACTATCGAAACTAAAATTATATCAATATTATTGTAAATAACTTCAAATCTTAATTGGTTTGTAATACACAATAAACAATATTAGTCATCATAATCTACATCATAAACTAGATACCCAACCTTTTTAGAAATGGTTAGAATTAGAGGATAGTCGCTATATTCAATCCAATTGAAAATAAGACAATTTTCCATTTTGACAATAACTCCAATTTGGAATAGCGCGTAAAGTAATGATTGAATACTTCACAGACACCCATGCATTTTGAAAAGTCAACACATTCAAATATCTATCTAGAGATTCATATTGAACAAAAAAATGAATATTTTTTCTGATTTACTATGATTATGTCTCATATTAATAAAATAATTGATAGATCTAGTTCTAAATCAAAATCGGTACGCTTGTATATCAATTCATATAGGTATCTTAAAAGTAAACATTAGCAAACACGTAACACATTTTTCATCCACTCTAAACGGATTCTCAATACAATTTGCTTAACATACGCATAATTGCTGGTGAATAAAAAATACAGCTGTAAAATCTTTTTTTTTAATTGCAACATTTCTAATATATTATTCGCATCACTTAGTAGAATTAACTTTAATTAAAAATTAATTAATTCTGTTTTCCATGCAGATAAGAATCGAATTTAAATATTATTCTGTTTTTGGAAAACGAGATCTGTATCATACCATTAAAAATTTACATAAACCTATGTGAATCCGACATGGTGGCTTTATTTCAATCGCGAGTGTGATACAAAAGTGGCGTTATGTGTCTGTAAAAATAGTTTCGTGTTATCTGTTATAATTATTCCACTCGAAGTGTTTTTCTTTGCTTTCGGAACGTTTTCGTACAGCGTGTACAACCAATAACATTGTTCTTAGAATTCTCACAGAGATTTGATATACACCAACCTTTTACTGAAATTGAGAAACATGTATACTCGACCTCATATTTTTCTAGAAACGCTGTTTTTTTAAGAGTGATTCTGAGTAATAAGAATTATTAGCCTTATTTTGATAAATTACATCAAAACTGATAGTGTGCTTTTACTTTATCTCAAAAAGCAATTAAAAATACTTAAGTGGGTATTTATAGCCAATTAGTAAAGCGATTGACTCACAGTTAAAAACTAAACATCTATAAATATATCCATTAATATTGACAAGCCTTGGTAATGAAATGAACGTAAACAAAAATCTGTATCTTCCATTACATTAAATCATTCATTTTCATCCATATTTCACATCACACCGTGACGAAGGTAATAGAGGAGTTATAGTTAATAATCAGTATTTTTAGAGTCAAATATTTCGTGAGAATATTGCAAGCTTCAAAATGAAGTTTTTTTGCTAAAAATGAGACTTTATTTAGTTAGAAGGGAGGATAAAAATGTTTGTGACGAAATGCAACAAATACAAAATATGTCTAAAATAAGTCACGTGATCCCTTTTGTTGAAACATTTAAATGAATAACCTTTTCTAAGATTTTAAATACAATACCATTATTTAAACTATTCATATAATTAAGTAAAAAAAGTATGTTTTCAACCCTTAATATATCAGAGGATAAACCAGAATATTTCTGTCATCTGTACGTTAGTTTATTACTTATGAATGAAGAACAAAGATAGTCTATTACTCGTCAAAAATTTACTATTTTTTAAATGTGGACAGAACGGGAGATACGAAAAAAATGGAGATATAAATTGAAATCATTATTATATTAATCACGGTCATTGATAGACCAGTCACTAAATATAGTTTTATTAAATTACTTTACTATTAGTCTTAACACTGGTGAATTAATTATGAACATTGATAATGGTATAGTATATTTTTAATTATACTTATTAGTTTTAGTTTAATTACATTTAAATAGTTAGTTGGATTTTACTGCAGATATACGATCTTATAGTAGAATCATTAAACATTCCTGATTTTACAGTGAAAACTGTTAGCTGAGCTTGCATCGTGGTGACATCTGGCGAGAGAAATAATCAAGTTTGGCGGTCGCAAAAAGTCGCCAATTTCTGTTTCCTCCCCCGAAACACCAAAATGTCGGCACTTTATAGGCGGAGCGAAATCTTAAAAGCAAATCAGAAATGTGTTTAAGTTTAATAAGTCGGAATATTCTTGAGGATGTTGGAAATTATTGTTTATTTATGAGTTGAGTTTGTACCGGCAGTTTGTTCTTCCCCTCTTTGCGAAGTCCTCCCTAGTCTCCTTGCGCCACCCTTTTCTTCCCTAACTCCCTCTTATGGAAACTTTGAAAGATTTGTTTTCAAACTGAAACGAGCCTTGTTTTCATAATCGACGCAAAGGAATACCAGGATATTCAAGTTTTGGCAAAATACATCAGATTAATTTTGTTTAGGAAGGAGAACAATCAAACTGTATGTGATTTACATAAATTTCAACTCATTATACAACAATGACTTCGTGTCTCAGTAGAAATAGCGTTTATTATTTGATAATTTCCAATTTATTTGTTGTATTGAACAGAGGTTGGCTAACAAAAAATAAGACACCTTAACAAACCAGTCTTTATTTTACGACTAAAATAATTCTATCAACTAAACTCAAAAATATTCCAAAAACCAAATGATGTTTTTCAATCTGCGCGTAAATGAACTGAAAGGAAAAGTAAATAAAAATGCCACCAAGTAAACTATATTTCAACTAAACATCAACTTTTTTATAATATTTCTTACTTATTTTATTTACATTAAGTTCTTGATACTCAGTTATGTTGTTGGTTACTTAAATTTCTTCTTCTTATATCCAGGTGATGAACGAGAACCAGTTGCAAGCCAGCCACTGAACTTACATTTTGAATAATGAATACAAATATAGGGTTAGTAAAGCAGTAATTAATAGTCGACCGTTCTTACTTCTCCTACGCCTCTTGAAAAATAACAATAATATCCGGTAGTCGAGTAGTCTAGGGTAGGGGCGGAGAACTTTTTCTTGTTGGAAGGCCGCATTTAGTAAACGTACATGATAACGTATGTACATTATTTTTTAAATGAAGGAAAACAATGAAATTTATTTATTTATGTATTAGTTTATTTTAGTAAAAATGACGTACTTGAGACCCTAAAAGGTCGCAGGTTCGTCACCCCCTACTCTAGGACTTTCATTTTACTCAATTACCGGGTTACGGGTTTGAATTTCTAAACAGAACGGCCCTCTCCAAAATCAGAGATTGAACAAATGACTTACAAGCAGTTCTTTTTAAACGTAAAGCAAATACAATTGAGATGGTCCATGATTGACCATATACTCCACACTGGTAATGTCCATGGTTAAAAAATACAAACAAAAGATGTGTACGCATACTCTTTTATTTAGAAACAATAAAGTATAAAATTAGTTTCAAATTTATTGATAATTACAATAGACAATCCGACTATATTTCTAGCCCCCGAGCACAAGAGGTGTCGGCCATAGTGTTAATATTATAAAGAGTGAGTGCAAAGTAAGTACCCCGATCAACCCCCAGGCCATTTAATATGTAACAGATGGTTTGATAGTCGAGTAATAAAGGCAGTGTCTCTCTTTCACTAAAAGGGTAATGGCATTTTAAACGCGGCGTGCCAATGTGAAACGCTTTTTAAGTTGATGCCCGTTTTGACAGCGAGCTACTCTTTCAGCCGAAATTTATTCAAATTAAATATTCAATTATATTATTAAAATACATTTGCATCGGACTTGATATTTATTTGAACCTCCTTTCTTCCCCTAGCGTAAAGGAAATTGATTACATTGATATTCAATAAATTCGTTATGCACTATTATACTTTTTTCCAACCGCATATGTACTCCTAATTTAACGTGTTAACAATTTTTTTTTTACGAGAATTCTATTTATCTTCAGTCACTCAACCTCTCGTTTTTTAAATAGAGAAATTATAGAAAGATAGGACTAATAGTAGATAATAACTTTTGTTTCATTCCGCTTAGGGATCTAATGGGTGAGAAAGAATGTAAACAAACATTTCAGATTCTTTGAAAACATCAATTCATCCATACTGGAATTCAAATCCGTGGATATCATAACCGAATAGGAGGAAGACAGCCGTTGACTGCTCGAATAAAAAATTAACTATGTGTTATGTAGGTATATAGGTGTCACGAAAAAAAATATACCCACAATTATTTCAAATTGTGGATTAACTCTTTTACGATACATCATACAACAATCACAACTCTCAATGTAGAGCATATGGACTCTACAATGCAAAAGTGATACTTCACGAGCAAACTATTTCGATAATCATTCAGCGATAGTGCTAAAGTTGAATGTGGTAGTATTGCGTATATCGATGGCCCAGTTACAAGTCAAAAATTCGATGCTTTAAATTAAGTTAGCCATTATATTCGAACACCGCTCTTCTAGAGTTCCACAAAAGTACAGGTTTTCTCTCAGAAGGCAGATATTTGCATATGGAAATCAGCAAAGTTAAATAATTTCTCAGTTCCATATATTGTGAATCGTGGTGTTCCATAAGGAAACAACCTTTAATCCAAAAACTATAAACTATTGACCACCTATTTGAATAAAAAAAGTAATACAAATAATAAGTCATCTAATAGGATAAAATAACAAAGTATTTAGTTCTACAAATTTTTTATCAGGTAGTTGATAGCTATTTCGGCTTTACGCCATCGTCAGAACTATTCCAACTAATTCAATCAATAATAAGTCATCTCTTTTTACGAGTCAGTTTAGACAAGTCAAAATTTTGGTCAGTCATATCTAGGTGTATCACCATGGAACTAGGGCATCGATATAATTTGTTTTTTGTCGCTAATGGCTACCAAATAACCATTCGCCATAAAATTTAATGAAAGTCATAATATTTGTATTGTCCCTCCATCATCCAGATTCAATTCTTCATACTAAGACGATGTTTATTTACCAATATCAAGATTAAAAAATTAGCTCAATCTTAAGGTTGGAACCTAATAAATAATAACTTACCGATAAGTTAAAGTAAAGCCGAATGTATCTAAAGCATTATACGATCGATAAAACAAATTCTGTCGTCATTAATAATATATCGACTTTTCGAGTTGCATTTATTTCTGAACTCACGAAACAAAAGAAAATTCAATTTCAGAATGTATCCGTAATCTCAACTTGCACTCCAGCAAACAGTAATTTTGCAAACGCAGCAGACTTGTTTACACGTTCAAGCCACTCGCGCTAATATTTTCATCGTGAATTATTACTTGAACTTAATTAAACACTGTATGCATTGTAGCACAAAAGTGACCCACCCACATAACATTTTGACAGGCCTTACGTATAATCACGTAAGTGCCACATACGTATTTTGCAATTTCGTTCTATACGCACAAAGTTCTATAGGTAGACATCAAAAAAAAATTACCTACTTCACCGTTTTTTCGTTAAGTATAAACGCGTAACTAGTCACTGATACTAAATTCTTTACCGAAAATCTTTAAACGTTCATCAGCAAAACTTGATATAAAATAGGAAACTAAATTTAAAATAATAGCACTGTCTCAATTTTGAAGAAGATAAATGCAGCCGTTACTTTGCAACTGCGTTTTGAATCTTTGAAACGCTCTTTCATGTTTGCAGATACATAATTTTACGTAGGTAGTATCGATTTTTCGTTCACCTTCTTAAAATTACTTTAATTTTTACCACTGCAGTTTGTTATTCATCATCATATTATACCTCATACATCTTGCAATTTTCCACCAATGAAAATGATTGAAAATTTAATATGGATATCGTAGCGGTTTGTCAACAATAGACGAAGACTCTCTCAAAAGCACAAAAAATCTGCACAATTGTAACAACACTTTGATTTTTATTTTTTTAATCGAGACACAATTTTCGGATCATACCGAAAATTAGATCTCCTTAATGATGCTCGTGGGGTACATTTTTTTGTAACGATGTCCGACTCTCAATTAATTTGAGCATATGGACTAATGAAGCTTATCTCAACATAAGTTGTTCTACGAAATCTGTTTATTACTCAATCGCTCAACCTCGAAGAGAACATTTTTCGAAGAGAGTAAGAGTAGAAGGATCAGGCTAGGACAACACTAGTGTTTGGCTTATCTCTCTTGCTATACACACCTCGTTTTTTGGTGTGTATAAGAGGCAAGTATTTTTTAATTTTTCTTCACCTCCTTTTAATCCGATTGTCAGAACAACTGGCGTGAAGTGAGCATTCATCAAAAATGTACAGTCCTTTGTTGTAACCTATCGTTTTATTATCTTAAGCAACTTCTAAGATATAGAATATAAGTGACTGACTTAAAAGCAGCTTGTCTATTAAGATGCTATCGTAAGAGTCTATGACGATACTGTGGATCTTGGTCTGCCCATATTCAATATTAAAGCCAACGTATTTTATTTCAAGAAGGTTCTTTATTCCCAGCAATTTCATATTACTAAACTTGACAATGTAAACGTTACATTACAGCATTTTATAAAGTACACTTAAAATATTTTGTTTTTCTTTTCTGTTATTCAACTTCCGTTGCAGTTTTTTACTTCGTATATAGACATATTATAAATTTTCTTTTTTCTCTAACTCTTTACAGTAACATTTTATCATACTTAGATGCTTCATTTTAAATATAATTTTTATCAAATGTCATTGGTGCTATGTAGTGATAATTCCAAACATTTAAAATATGCTACAAAAAGCTAAATGTTAGTAACCAGTCTTGCTTTCACTTTTAAGGTGTTAATTGTCTTGGTGGAAAAGCATTATATTTTAAAAATAAAACACAATTTGTTTGTGCTACTCGTATATACTCGTAGAAGTAGTACAAACATCCGATTTCTATCATTTCCCTCTCAGAACTGTGTTCTTTTGGGTTGGCTCACATCTATTTCGTGTCAATAAATCTATGTCTACCTAACCTAAAAGTCTGAGAAGAATAACATTAATCTAGAACATGTAACATATTCTTTTCATCTATTAATACTTTTAAATCATTGTAAATATCATTGTCAATATACAATATGAAATGATGAGAAACGTATATATACAACGTACGAATTAAAACATTCATTTGTACCAACTGAGCCGTTAAAAAGCGCAAAATCTCTCAATTAAAATAACAATATTCCATTGTACACTATTCATTTGTGCGGGGTGTTGTCTGAAAGGAGATTGCGTTAGCCAATCGTATAAATGCGATGACGTATAAAAGGGAAAAAAATCAATGTCACTAAGTACCTCGGTCCGCTGCAATAACAATGTCACAACTCTCATAAGCTTTTGGCGTCAGAGATTAGTGTCAGACAACGAATACATTTCATCAAATCGTAGTAGATGTAACAGTAGTTGTTCAACAGAACGTCAGGCCTTCGAGATTATCGGATGGTCTTTTCGAACAAAAGCAATTGATACAATAAAATAAATCCTAAATAAATACTGTTACACAAATTCATTTTATCTCTGTAATCGAGTTATTGCGCTCCATGGCATTCGTTCTACTAGATTACGCGTTCATGGGAAACTTTCAATTATAAATTTTTGAATTTGTATCCAATACATACGATGCATACGATTCATGAGCTTAAAGAGAGGTGTAGTGATTGGTTTTTTTTTTAAATGTCCGCTCCCAATGTGGAGCATATGGAATCTTAAACGAAATATCTTAAATAAAGTTTTTCTGCCGAGCTGCTTGTTACACAGTTGCTCAACCTCTCTTTTTCGAAGACATAAGGGATAAAAAGGATAGGACTATGACTCAACTAGTGATTAGCTTATCGCTCTTGCTACGCCTCGTTTTTAGCATCGGGTATCTGGTAGGGTAATTTTAGACATCACAAACATCCGAACAGAAATCCATATATCGATTGTAAAATCAATTTATGAAACTGTCCGTTCTAGGACTTCTAGGACTAAAACCGAAGCCAATGACGTTGACCATTGCACTACGAACCCTACTATGTATATCAATATTTATCTATATTTTGAAAAATGACAGAAATATGTTTCAATTATTATCAGCCAGCATCAAAAAGAGTTAATACGAGTCTACTAAATACCTCAATTTAGTGATGTTGTCATTTTATAACAAAAAATATTACCACATCGAAAAGATACTTATCGTATCAGAAGAGGTCTTGGCTTTGAAGATATAATTATCGATATCTTAATATATTGGAACATTGAATGCAATTGTTACTTGTATTGACTAGCTCTTCTATTGAACATACCAATCGTCAATCGTTGACGAGGGGCACCTTAGTGACTCAATGGTCACGACGCTGTGTACGACTTTGATTGACATGTGTTATTTTTGTACTTTACGCCACTTTGCACAAGTTCTAGTCGGATTACGCGCCCCAATTCCACCCCACTACATTCTACGAGTACCACAAAGTTATAAGACGACCACGTTGAGTGGAGACGTCATATTTCTAATAATTAATTTACTTTATAATTATTACAATATGCAATGACTCCATTTTGTTGTCAAGAAATCGTTATAATGAATTGATTTAGTTGGTACTTATTTTCCATTTTAGTAATATCACATTATTTAGTTATAGTAGTATTAGTAACAAAGGTTGCTGAATTAGTTAAGTTTACTATCTTATATAATATAATGCCCAGAGAACTCTGTAGACGCTTTAGTGCTCGGCCAGAATCAACGCGCGACGGCTCGTCGTGCGCAGAGTTTGAAACTGAAATGCAAAACCGCTCAAGACAAGACGCGCGAACTTCCAGTCTCTACGCATTAACTACGGACATTGCAGAAGCATGTTATGCATTTCAGTTTGAAACTCCGCTCCCGTCAAGCCGTCGCGTGTTGACTCTGGCCGAACACTTATTATCATCACATATCACATGTAGGTATGAAATTTTCTTATGATCTAAGCGTCGCAGTTCGCGGTGTAGAATATAAAATAAAATGTCTTGCAATGGACACACAGTTCCGACGTACCCGCTACTTTAGAAATTCAGTATTTTCATTTCAATACCGTCATCTATGACGAGTATGGTTATACTAGTTTAACATAATTCTTGTGGTTTTAAATACTTGGCTGAAAGAATAATTATATCTTAAAATTCATTAATAAGAATACTCCATAGCCGATCATCGTATTTTAATCGTTAATTTCCTTGACTTTGTTACGACTAAATCCGTTTTGGTATGCTGAATTCATTGATATTAAAATAAACTTTGAATCGCATATGTCTAAAATAAATCCGGTTATGAAAAAATATTACATCCTAATGAAATAAACAGCTTGTAGTTAGATTCAAACACATTATTTGCCTAAAATTGCCTATTTAATCATTTCGTTGATAAATTATTTATGAGTAACTCACACCAATATTATACGAGATTTTTTCAAAACTAATATTTCCGACGGTGAAATGAAAGAGCAAGTCAATGTCTAAATATTGTCATACTTGCATTACAAATAATAGACACCTGTCAACAATTACTCAATAAGAGAGAGAGTGTGTGGCAGAACCGTAATTTTACATAATATTTTACCGTACTCGAGCAACGTCTCAAGATATTTTAAATTATATACTAGTGATATGTTAGTGATATTTTCACCAATGGCCAATTTATATTGGTTCGACTATACAATATTCTTCAATCACAATAATATCTTTATGTCAATATGACGTCGATGCGAGGGAATTAATTCAAAACGCTGTATGTACATTTTTTTGTATGACAGGACCGCGACTTGTTTTTCCAAAACGAAACCTTTTCGGCTTTGTCAACATCAATATACAAATTTTGTTTCATTTCATTCGACTGACATGTTTTTTTCTATTCAGATTATGCATGCTGCGTAAATGGTTGGCGGGATAATATTTACAGTTCAATGAAAGTAACCAATATCGAAATTTTGAAGTGTAAATCAGTCATCCAAAGATTATTCATTAATAAAAGACACTAAGATAAAAAAAATATTTTTTTACATATATGTACGCATTTCTTCTTTTATGGAAAGGTTCTAAGGCATTCATTCTACTTATTTCGTCGGCAGTTTGATATCTAGATAATTTAATTTTAAAAAAGTCGTTTAACCGGATGGTTGCCAATATCGTCTTAAGTCGAGCAACTTTCCGTGAACAGAACTGCCGTTCATACAAATATGACGTCTTTAGACGTTCCGTTTTAAACGGGATTTAACTAACGTAAATCTATTTAAAACATACAAATATTTTGAACACACAACAAAATTACGACAACGACAATACAACAACGATAAAGCTAAAGCTAAAATAAAAATGAAGAGATTTGTGGTGTGATCATCGAAAAAAATTTGCGGTGTGCAAGGTACCGCCATACATACGACTACCGGTAGTTAGAATGTTAATATCGGTAAAACAATGATACAATTTCATCTTCAAAGCTATGACGTGATGCCCAAACAGCTATCAACTATATACCATAATTCACGTGGAACTAAATAGTGGATAAGGATAGAATTAGTGGTTTGCTAATTTCTATCGATAAGCCCCGTTTTTAAGATTGGATCCATAAAACGCTATATGAAACTGTCCGTACGTGGACTTTAACGCGTGGCCACCACAAACGAATAAGACGATACCCGAAAGCCTTGACCACTCGGCTACTGACAGATTTCTCTTTTTACTCTGTCAAATAGTACTTATGGAGCTACGAGGCTGAAATACTAGGAGGATAATTATTAATAATTCATAATAACAATGTCTAATATTCCCTCACACCCATCCGATACTAAAAACGGAGCGTACCATGAACGATTAGTCAACTTCTAGTCATGTCCTAGCCATATTCATATATATCTACTCTCTTCGAAAAAAAAGAGAGCTTGAGCAACTAAGTTACACGCAATTCTCGTAAAAAAACTTCTGTTGACATACCTCCACTAGCAAGCCATATGCTCTATATTGGGAGCGAAAATAGTTAAAAAAACAATTCATTAGTTCAAGCTTAATTTAAAACTATACATACTGTACATTTTTATGTTGAATTACAATGTTGTTTTGATTAACATCAATAGTTTAAAAAGCAGATACTCCATATGTGTCTTAATAGCAGCATAAAGTTGAACAAGTGTAGTTATATCACTGATGCGGTACAACATGAGTTTTGAAGAATAACATTTTTGTAAATTTAAATGTGATAATATTTTATAAATCGTTAAAATCCCGTTATAAAAATACAATAAACATGAGGGGTGGACGCATTTTAATCTGAAATGAATTAATTAACACACGTACAACAATGCATTAATACCTTTTTGTACCTCGGGTATGTAAACTCTGCATGTATCTAGGTACCTACCCCCTTGTTCGTGTTGAGACACGATAAGACTATTATATCATCCCCGTTAAAGTCTATTGTATTGAAGTGTCAAAAAGGGGCTATATAGTCTGTAAGCCCGCAGTAAGCCTTGTGAGTCAGTCCTTGAGGGAATATGAGTTGATCCTGTTTTAATACAAAAAACGTTCAGCCATATGTGACGAAAGGATGTCTACATTGATTCAGATTTAAGCCAACACCTCTTCAACGACCACGCCAATCTACAAACATTATTCTTATATTCCGATTACAACCACAAGATTTTTTTAAGAAATATTACCTGGACAAGTTATAAATGACGACCAAATGATTTTGGCCATAGTTTACTACCCCACCCTATCATCACATTTCGTCACATTACACAAAATATTTTGTTTTACATAAATGCATTAATTTTCTGAAACGCTCTTCGACGATATTACCACCGAAGAAAGTATGTGTCATATATTTATTATTTTTGAAAAGAGAAAAACACTGTGAAGCAAATACATAATCATTATAATGTTTTTGTGTAATTTCGTAGATTTAAATTTAGAGAAACAAATGACACGTATAAGTAAAACAAACAATATTTTAAATAATAAAACATTATTTGTTTTACACTATTTACACATTTTTATAATGATCACGATCGGTTTTACTCATCGTGAGCATTATCATCAATCGAAATTTATTTTTTAAAATATAATTTCTTCCCACCAAGAATTTACAGTTCAGAAAACAGTAAGTTTTTTTCCCACTTGGTGAAAATAGTTAATTATTTACCATCGCCTAAGCATCATGAACTTTACCGTCGAAAAAAAAATGTTTTTTAATTCTTACATTCTAATGTAAGTATTTGTTTATACTGTTACCTTTTCCATGGAAATATAATAGAACAGTTTTAAAGCCTGCCTAGCAAAGAATTGACACCTGTTTTTCAAATGTTTTTTTAACGGCTTTGCGCCATGATTTCTTTAGAGTTTGTATTGCAATATGTGTCTATAAATTCATTGAAAACTGTGACGTATATGTTCTCTTCACCCACCCGATCCTTAAAACGGGACATAAACTTCAGCGATTAGCTATCTATGATTCCTGCCCTACTGCCATCTTCCTATCATTACCCACCCAAAAAGAAAGGTCGAACGACTAAATAAAAACCTACTCTCATAAAATAACTTCTGATGAGATGTTCCATTAAGAGTCCACATGTCACACATTGAGAGAAAACATGTTTGAAAGAAAATATAATTTTGAGTAACGTTGTTATCTCCAAATTGTTTTTATTCAAAATACTGACTTCTTAAATACCTAGTAATTTTTGGTTAGTTATTTGAACCAAAAAGAACGAATACCGTTTGTCGATAAAACATATTTTAATAAACAATACAAATTATTATTACTATGAGATCTAAAGAACTAAAATTATCAGTTACTTTCTTCACGTCTAGTACGATAGCGAACGAGATAATTATAAAAGATTATAAGGGGCAATTATGTGATATTTTACGCTTTTTTACGGTATAGCGACACCGTCATTAATCCACTATATAACAGCTCGTAATGCGATTATCAAATCATAATTAAACGGTGACTTTGAGTGAATTAATTACACCCCCACCCTCGCTCTCTCGCGCCGTTTATATAGTCATCGGGATCCCTCCCGCAATATTTCCCTGTCTTAATTTCGTATAACCCGAAGTCAAAGTCAATCCACCCTCGCTTGGTCCTCGAAATTAGGGTTGATGCGATTTTCGCGAACATTAAAAGCATTCGCGACGTATCCGCACCCCCTGTCATTTTACTTATACCTCGGTGGGTCTGGGGATGTACATACATCAGGGGGCGCAGTAAAAACGCAAATTAATAATAAAGTAATTAGATTTGGTTTGCTTGAGTTTTAATGTCAATTTGACCTGTATAAAGCTTGAGCTATAAAGAAGATAATAACACTTAATGTTTTGCTCTATTTACAAAATTATGTCTATAATATTGTTCATACTTCCTTTGCATATCAATTTTAATTAATATCATATGAATTTATAATTTCAGTAATTTTGAAGATTCACACTTTTAAAATAAACAAGGTTTTTTTAAATATTATCTTCGCTCTCAAAGTAGAGCATATGGATTCCTAGTGGAGTATCTCTTATTTTACAATAACTTGTTATTACTTACTCACTAAACCATTTTTTTTGATATAGTAAGCATAAAAGAATGCAGGAAGTAAAAGACTAGTAACCTAATCATCATCCTTAAGACTCGTTTTTCAGTAACCAATATAATGTAAAACAAAATTTTCAAATATATCGATTCGAAGATTCAGGCTTTTAAAATTGTATTTCTTATTTATAGTACATATTTTATTTACGCAACAGAGCCATTTTTACTTTATAAATAAGCATTTTAATCTGATAATTAGGCAACACTTTTATATTTCAATTCAACGTTAGCCATCGTCTTCAATGCTAATAATTTCACAGCGATGTTTATTTTCGTTCTTTCTAATCGAAATCAACGAAATTCAATCGTCTAATATAATAATAAACCACTGCTTAGCGATCACGTGGCAAGTTTGTCAATTTAAAATTTGAGACCATGGAATTTAATGGTATCGTCAAGTTGATATCGAGTGACTTTGCTAAAATTCTTCTTTGTTCATTAAACTTCAAAGATAAAATCAAATATTGGTACAATGTTCATACTCCATCCCTTTTAGGCATGCTTTGAATACGTTTGTATTCTTGTTTACAAATACACTCAGACGTTTGCTAATAGCTTAACGGGGAAATTATTCTGAAGAGAATTTTAATGAAATGCATCATAGTGCCAATCATCTTAATATTAGAATTTAAAATCATGCTAAACTTATAATACACTGTACATATCATTTATTTTAAATACTCAGCTTAGATGCACTATGTTATACTTATTTGCTATCAATTTATTTTATGAAGTTAATTTAACATAACATACATTGTACGAAGGTTAAAATTTTTAAATATGTGTCCCTTTACATTATCTCTAGTTGTCAACCGTATGCTGTCATGTTATGCACAGTTATAGTATGAATTTTCAATTTAATTTGGTGATGCGATTAACAAAATACTGAAACCATATATCTTTTTATATTATTTCTCACTATTTTTGAGATCTTTCTGCTGGCTTAAGACTTACGAAATGGTTAATATTTCTCCCATTTACAATGGTTTTCAAACAAATCTATCGTATATAAATTTAAGGCTAATCCAATAAAAATCACAAAAAACATGGTTGGGCATGCAACTTCAAGTATAAACATATTAAATTTTATGCTTACAAGTTATATCGACTGACTCGTTTCCGTCTTCATATAAGATATTTTACTCAGTTGTTGCCCGATATAATACGTTTTATTATTATCTTAGAAATTTCGTATAAATATATTAAATTAATTAGTTTTTCTTAGTCAACTACAGATATAAACGAAAAAAGCTTGCACTGTATGTTATATTATAATCCATTGTAACTACAGCATGAGTAACAATTTTCTTCATATTAGTAATTGTATATACAGTCTAGTAATAAAATCCCGAACTGCGATAGAGAGCAATCGGTTTAAAAACGCGACATGTTGCAATCCTTTTATAAAGGATTGAAAATTTATTATTTTTAATTTTAAGAAGCTGACAAGCTGTTGTGAGTTGCCATATCAAATTTCCCCTACACTAAAAATGATTGACGTTTTACTTACAAAATATAAGAGTGACGCTAGATGTTATTGTACACCAATGAATGTGGAAGGGGCGTTTTGACACTTAAATAATATTGTCACTTTGTCTGATTCAACTTTTTATAAAAATCATTTTAAAATTACTAATACGAGGCTGAAGCGTGTCCTGTCAAACAAAGTATTATTAATATAGGTGTTGTATAATTATTTAATAAAACTATTGGTAATATTTGAAGCGTATTTGCAACCGGATCCATCCTATGTGAGATTTGTTTAAGCCACAATCACTCCCAATATATGACATATACACTCGTGCGCAACATTTTTAGAGAATTTGTTTAACTGTAAATGGATGTAAATCAGTACCTAAACCCCTCTCTAAATTTTCATTTTTGGGATTCGAAACCGTGATTTTGAAAATAGTATTCGTTTTTTGTAGTAAGAGATATTAAAAAATAAATGTATCATTATACAGTTAGATTTGCTTAAAAAGTATTATTATAATTCTTTCATCGTAAATGTTAGTATTTGTCTGCTACTCTCAATTGTACCCAGGTGGAATGTAAGACAAACAGTTTTATATAAATCAACACACTCATTGGCTAGGCAGAGAATATAATTTATACAAATACTGCCACCAAAGAAACCATACTGATATAAAGACGGGTATCCTCAACATACAAACAAGTTGCAAAAACAAATAAATCTATACGCAAACATTAAAACCATAATTTATATTTGAAACCACTATCATTATCTGTCAATAAATACAGTAGTGAGGCAAAGTGTTCAATTTACCACTTAGTTGATCTCGCAATCAAGATAAACCGGAACTGGGTCCCAGTGACTGATGGATCCACTCGCCCATCAGACCACTAAAGCAATAGTTACTGGCCTCCTAAGGTGATTTCTTCGACAGGTGTTTGACTTAATCGGGGGTAGACCAGAAACACATCCAGGTGCTTTGAACTCTGTTCAGCCAAACAAACTTATTAGTATTATTATCAAGCATAGCTTAACTAATTAATAAATTAAACAGTTTATTGTCCTGTCAAGAGTTTGTTTTAAAAAAATTTAAGTATTTTGATTTATTAAGCAACTTGAAATCCTCAAAATAACATAAAAAACTGTATATCTAAGATGTAGTCCATCAATACGTCAACGATTATAAATAGTTGGGATACAGTTAAAAAAATCCAATATTTAATAGCTTGCATGCGAAGTGCCGTATTCAAACATATTTAGGCTGATTCTTCGACGAAATCTTATTTTAATTTTTATTAAAGACAACAATAAATATTTTTTTACACTTAGTATATTCATAATATTATAAAAGCGTACATACATTTATATATGTAAATATTATTAAAATATATAGTGTTACTACTCATTGCATTACAACTGTAATACATGAAACAAGAATTAATCAAACAGAATTGGGAAAGAAAGAAGAAATAATAATAATAATAACAAAAACGCCAATAACTTTTTTTTAAATTAATAAGTATACAAAGCTCATTGCTGAACATGTCCAAATTTAACTTTATATACCTACCATACAAAATAATATTATAGAGGATCGCGATCTTCAGATTGATTACCCAAACCTGCGATCGTTTAAAACTAATAGATGGTTTTGCACTAGCGGAGAAGGCAGGAATGGATACATATTTTAATGCTAGGGTCAATTACAAAATAAGGGCCTCTTTATGGGCCGCGGTAAACAGGCAGGTAACAAATAAAATTAGATTAACGTGATGACGCATACAAACAGGCATAAAATAAATAGTTTCTGCTTTCTTACTTTTTTGTCTATTTGAATATCACTAAAATGGAAAAATATTTAAATGCAGGTCTTCTTACGATTTGAAGATTCCGGATTCTATCTATGACTAGGCCAAATAAAAAAAACCTTTTCATTATTTTTATTTTAAATCCGACTGTCTCTTTTTCTCTCATTATTTTTGAGTTTGAGCGAAAGCTTGAAAAAAACCATGCCATATTAAAAAAGAAAATATTATTTTAAGATTGGTTTGAGCCCCGTTTGATTAAATATGTGCCTGTTGCAGATTTGATATAAAAAAACGTGGTTTTAGTAAAAATCTTCGACAAGCGTTCGTCTTCGTAACGAAATTATTATTTTAAGCTTTTATCTAAATCATAAAATTAACACACATTAATTAGTGCTTTGAATTAAATCTACTGCCAATCACAATCGTACTGTTAATTATCATGCAAATTAATCCATATAAAATATGAATATGACACAAACACTTAACAGCCCGAAAAACATTAAAACTTTTTTTTCTCTAATTATTGTAGAAAAAATTACTAAGTTCAAAGTATTCCAACCCTAATTTTACTAATAATTTATTATACTTACATTCACATTCTTACATAATTATGTCAATATTCGCAATGTCTTCATACATTATTAACATTATAAAGTGTAATTGATTACACGTAATTGACGTAATGCCAATAACTATAAATAGTGCGGTAATTTATTTAATTAATATCAATGATATGAATAACGGCATGGGGGGTATATTTGCAAGCATTTGTCACGGTTGAGCGCATATATTTATATGAATATCAAACCGTGAGTAGGTAAGTAGGTAGGTGCCCCGGCTTAATTATTTTTAATATATGTATTTCTGTACGAGGAATTATTCGTAAAATTAATTCAACACGATTGAAATAAGAGATATAATAACACGTCCGTCAAAAGGCATCTGGATCATACAAAGACGTTACACACCGCTCAAAATGAAACCTATTGTTATCGAAAAAACATATACTTATGTTTCTTAATTTATTACTAATCCCGTTTATTGTTTTTTGACGTTTCTACGGCATCGTTTTTACGAAATATACTTGCTTAGAAACGTTCGCCAGTGATCCCAAATTCGTGGGATGCGATTCAAGAAATTATGTGTTAGTTGTAAACGTACTAGAATCTTTTTTTTTCAAAACTGTTTTAATAAAATTAGATCAAAACTCACAATACTTCTTTCAAGATTGAGTAATATCATCAGGATCTATTGAGCATTGTTTCTTCAGTAATTTATTATTATAATTATAATGTTATTCCACCCCAAATTATTGATGGTTAACAGTATAGATTGCAACGCAGTATTACCGTCGCCAACATTTTTTTCTTCATCATCTATCAAGTTTGACGGATTAATTCAATGTATTTAGTTCTACAAATTATTTATCAGGTAATTGATAGCTATTCTTACGATGGCGTAAAGCCGAAATATCCTATTATAATGGAGTTCTACCAAGTAAATTCCAATTCAATCAATAGATTAAAACAATGATGAACAAACCGTTTGGAATTTATATTTTAATTTAAAGGAAAAAAATAAGGTAGTTAAGATATCATATAGATATATTTTAATAACTACCTGCAATTAATGAAGAGTATCAAAATACCGGCTTCGATTTATTCATCCGGTATTGCGATCCCTATTTGCGGCCGTTACTATTGTTTTTTTGCTCATTATTATATTTATATCTTTTCATAATAATATTGATCTTTGCGACACCAATATTTAACATTGAATACCGAAAAAGCTTTATTTATTGATTCTTTCAGTATCTCAATACCTGCGACACAATTCAAGATGTCGATATTATTTAAAGAAATGACTATTGAAAGTTTTCCATTATTAAAAAATAGTAGCTAATTAAATTGCTCATCTAAAAAATCCTTAACTCGAAAGTTTTTGTCTGTTGGTACACCTAGAATAATTATTCAATTATTTAACAGTTAAACAAATATCATGCAAAACGAAATCAATATTAGTTAAAAAAATATCCACGAGCACATCACTGATAGATATTTATTCGCAATTATTTCGAATTTGCATTTGATGAATATTGCAGCGTTTGTTTTGCGCTCACTCTATGTACAAAAGGTTTGCAGCAACGTCCTAAACTTGATGTAAGTGGGATTCTCATAATGGATGGTACGTAACAACTAAGTAATTGGCCGAAATGATTGTAATTTATGAGCCGTTAGGAGATAGCGTTATCCGCACCTTTAGGGTTTGGTGAATTGTGGAACTTCTGTTATACATGAGAATGTTTGTATCTGTAATATACGCAAGATATTTCAGATACTAACACAATCTAATAAAAAAATAGTAAATTTATCGAACAAGAGAAAAGAGGTATCTTGCTAATCAAAAGAGACCGCAGTGTTAGCATTACGTAAATTGGACTTTATTGTTTTTGTATACGTAGTTTCTTTATCAAAATAATAATAAGTGTGGGAAAGATTTGAAATTCAAACCGGAAATAAATACTTAAAATTATACATTTGCCCAAAACTGTACCGATAAATTTCATTAAAAAAAATCATAACTTCAGAATTTGAGCATCACGGCGAATTAATTTTTTTTTTGCAGTTTACTCTCGTCATGTCGAATTGGAATTTTATAGAACATGTCTGCAACCATAACCCGCTATTCAAACTAGTTTAAAAGTCTTAAATATAACGAATAAAACATTTGTTCATGTTTTATTATTAATTATTTTATATTTACTGAGCAAACCAAATCTAATTTTGTTTTCAAAAGTTTTATATATAATAGCATATTTTTTTAAACATGAAAAGATAAAAATAACACTCATGAGTCAAATATTTCTGATTGCTTGAAATAAATTCAGAGATAATAAAACAAAGTCACTTGAAATAAACGCGGGCAGAGAAGACATCGTAAGCACCCATTCATCTGTAGGTAAGATAACATAACACGAAATAAAAATTCAAAGCATCATCGTTGATTCGCTCATCGTCACCGATTTGTTAATCTCAAAAACTTAATTGTTGCTGTCGCATTAATCGAATAAATCACGTCATAATCGATGTTAATCTGTTATTAGTGTTACGATTTTAGCCGTTTTCGATGCCTTAATTGCATTGAACTACTATGCGCCGTGGCTCATAATATGACACTTCAAAATAAAAAAAGGGTGTGACAATAAATATTATAAAATTATTTGATGGAGCCTTTTTAAAACACAGGTTAACCAATTGTATCGAAGCGAAAATATTCGATCGCACGAAGCGCATCCCTGTTTGTTATGCCAATGGCGGTTCGTCCAAGTGGGCTTCTCCAAAATTTTCCTTTTGTATCCACTTCATTAGCCGCACTGCTTTTAGTAAAAAAACTCGAATTTTCTGTATTTGTAGTTCGTCGGTGACTCTCTCCATCACTCGCATAAATAATGCTGAAAAAACTAAAGGCAACCAATAGGTGCACACTATATCCGAATGGTGAACGAGTGCCGGGCGTTTATTGCAACAAATTATTTTCCACTAAATTGGTATGTCGAGGAATGAAGCATAGAACGAAACCAGCTTTAAATATTTTTTTTTGTAAAACTGAAATTTAATTTAATTTAAATTAAACAATTGTCATTCACACAATCGATTATCTTGTAAATATTCTTTTAAAATGTAACTTATTTGTAAATTTAATTCACGCCTATAATCTGAAAATGTGTGAAGTCACTATAATATAAAATTCTCACCAGCATTGATATGTGTATCATAATAATTATACCGGTGAAAGGTGCTCAGAATTTGAAATATATTGAATTTTTAAAATATTTTTGTATAAGCTACATAACGTTTTAGTTAAAATTTTTAGTCGTTTTTTCAACCTCTACCGCCTTACAAAGCACAAATATTAATAAGAACCTAAGGTAAGGTACAAAATATCTTTGGTTGATCATCACAAACAGCAATGCTTTTTGTCTCTTTTGAATAGGATTTGGTATATCAATTGTCATTCGGGGACCTCGAATCACAAAACGGTATCCTAGATCGATTCTAGTTTCTGTTACACACGAGCATCTTGAATGACTTATTTTAAAACATTACGCCACAGAATATGCCGATAACTCTATAGTCATTACTGAGTGAATAATAAATAATTAGTCGTTAGCAAATTGTTTTGTTTGCGTCCCGTTTCCAGAAATATGTACAGCAAGATGAGTTGAAAACATCAGCCATGGCTTAGAATACCAATCATATAACACAGTTTAAATTCAATTCCAAACATAAAAGCATGTTAACATATAAATATAGTCGTAATTTTTTCATAAAAATATTTCTCAACGAATAACTGAACTAAAAATATAAAAAAATAAAACAGAAAGTTTGTGATAAGTCTATTAAAGCCGAATAAGGAATCTTAACAACTTTAATGACCTTTTACAAATAATTATTGAAAACATATTATCCACATTATTCAATTACTAACATCTTGATAATTAATTAATTTATTTTACAAAACAGGTTAAGAAGACTAAATTACTTAAGTCACGCTCAAAAATCCTTTGGAATTCGTTAAACGTCATCCACGATTGCACCTGTTTCATTTTTTTCCGGCGGTTTTACTTTTTAGATACTATGCTTTTTACTTGAAACTGGTTTAGTATGAAAACGAAAATGTAAATACATGTTTTTTTATTTCGTGAATCCATTCATTTAATTTATAAGCATACGTTTTTTTCCTTGACAAGGCATTTAAAATAATAATTATAATAAATTAATCTCGTGTACTAGATAATGAATTCTTCGGTTATTATTATTTTTTACTGTACATTCATTTTTAATAAATTTATGTTATCGAATATTTTTATATGTCCAATGTCGAAAAATAGCAGAACATGAAAAAAATGTCGTGTCTATGTGTATTTAAATTCCTTAAATAGTTTCCGGGTCCGTGGTGCAGTTGTCAACGTCGTTGGCTTCCGTTTCAGATCTCACCGACTCGAGTCCCAGTTCGGACAGTTTCATAAATTTATCTATGAATTTAAGTTCGAAGACATATATGTTTGTGATATCTAAAAAGATTAACTAAAACGATTAACGACTAACTAAACAATAGTTCTGTCTTATCCTTATCTTTCTATTCCTACTCTCTTCGTAAAAAGGCGAGCTAACAAGCCGTTGTCCTAGAAAAACTTATGTTGAGATACGCCCATTAGGAGGCCATATTCTCCACATCAGGAGCGGACATGGTTCAAAAAAATAGCTGAAACTTCGTTGAAAAGTTAAATATCCTTTGATGATATATTTAATTAAGGATACATTTGCTACTTAGTAAAAGAAGATAAATACTAAATAATATTCACAAAAACCAAAATTTTGTCGGCGTCCTTGGCGCAGTTGATAGCGTCGTTGGCTTCAGCTACGGATGCCTCGGGTTCAATTCCCGGTGTGGACAGTTTCATAAATTGATCTCACAATCGATTTATGGATTTTTGTTCGTAGTCTGAATGTTTGTGATGTCTACAAACTCCCACCCACTCACTCATAGGAAGTAGGGCGTAACTAAAGCGATTAGCTAACCACTAGTCCTACCCAAGTTATATCCTTCTATCCCTACTCTCTTCTAAAAAAAATTTCGAGCAGTTCTCATAGAAATTTTTTGTTGACCTCCATTGTTTCCTGAAATTGTTTCCTTTCCTATAGCCTAGCGCCAAATACATGTACGTCTGTGATGTTCCAATCATATAAACTGGATCTAGAAAGAACGGTAAGCTAACCACATAAAGGAACATATGCAGAAGTTGAACTATTGAATATCAACCAGCTCTCGTAAAACAGTGGGCGCCAATATGTTTCTATGTTCAAATAATTTTGTAAAATCTCTTTGACAATGCTGAGTCCCTGTTTGCAATTATCTGAAGAAATTGCGACAATGACATTGGTTATAAAAAAATTGACTTGTGTACAATGAGCGACAAGTTTACCCTTGTAACGATGATACAGAATACATTCATGGCGACAAATAAATGATTGACAGTGAAACTGGGTGGACACCTTTGCTCGAGGAAGTGGCGTCAACCACTCCACGTGAGTTGAGTAAAAGCAGCTAATTAAAAATCATAAATTATTACTTTATTACAGAATTCCTTATCAGCTTAACAAAAAAATTCTAATGTAACATCGCAGTTCGAATTCTGTGTTTTATTCAAAATAAAATCTTTCTATCTCAGGAAAGTAGGAGACAGACTTAACCTTACCACTCCAGACTTGTACAGGAAGACAGGATACAGGCAAAGGATACCCAATATAATCTTCAGTGCAAAATTATGCACTAACAATCTTACTAAATAAGTATAAATATGCTGGTAGAGTATACGCCGTATTACTTTGGACACGGGCTCTACGATTTCTACGAACACGTGTTTGTGCGAGAGCAGTTTGTCTCGCTCTCTCTTATAAAAAATGACACAAGAAAGACTAAATACTTTAGATTGTTATTATATATTTATCACTTATATATTACTAGCATTATAACCATCAGGTGGCAGTGCCATCTATCAACATTAATTAGTGCAATGTGCACGATACGCCAACAGTGACACAGAGTGCGTGAGTTAAGTTACAGATAGACAGATAAATCAGGACACGTATAATACATCACATTAAACAAAAATATTTTTAAGTTTTATATTACGTTATTATCAATCGCCTTTCTTAAATTAGATTATTTAAATATTCCCTTATCCAATCATACATCGCGCGTAAATATTTTGTTTATTGAAAAGTTGCTATTCTTGTGCAGCTGTTTGCAACAATCATAACATGTGTTGAATTGTTAAATGTTTTTTTTTCACATGTATATTATTCAACTTTACCTAGACGACTAAGAAGCAATACCACTTCTTAGCCGCCAAATATTTTCAACCGTTTTAAAAACATTACATGTTTTATCACGATCTATGTCAACATATAGTTATAAGTCTCTATTGCAATCCATTTTAATGATTGCTTTTAATTTTTGTTTTTTATTAAAATAATTCAGATTAAACTCATGATGACTTCAAGAAGACGCTTCGAAATCGGCTGAAAATTGTTTCGTGACAAAACAAACTATATTTATACATATAACGCCAATTGCTATTTTTAATTTATGTATAGAAACACAGCTAAACCGAAAATTGTGTTGTGTAAGACTCATTACATTAATTTGATATTAAAAATAACATTATTTAAACGAAAGCTTTTATAATGTGAAGTCTACTAACTTTCTGCTGGGCATGTAGCCGAGTGGTCGTCATCGTTGGATTCGATTGTGGTGGAGAATTTCAGAAATTGATTTTTCAATCTATTTACAGATCTGTGTTAGATGATTTCTAAATTCCGTTCTCTTAAATTCTCAACCATCCGATCCTTAAAACGGGGCATTGCGAAAGCTATTAGCTAACCTTTTATCCGAAAAAGAGTGGTTAAACGACTAAATAATTAGTTGTCACAAAACTACTTATGTTAATCTCCATTGAGGTTCCACATGCTCCACATTGGTAGCGGACATGGTTACAAATAACTCTATCTAAGAGTAGAAAATTATTAAATGCGAAGTAATTCACCATCGTTATCATACCGCACCCCTTAAGAACCACTACTATAAATTTAATTGATTTACATTTTGTTGTGTGCTTTAAACGACAAAGATTTTTATCATTTAAGAAAGAAAAAAAGCAATGCAAAAATAAAGTACTTAGGAAGAATATAACGCTAGAAAGTTTTTTTTAGATTTTCTGTATTATATAGCAACAATTTCAAAATAGGAAAAAAAAGTGACTTTATGTACAATAAAATAAAATTGTGACAGCACTGGCAGGTAATACATGCTTGGTAGACATTCCATACTTTGAAGTGTTGGGGTTTAAAATCGCCCTAACAATTTGCGATCATTAAGGGTTATTTCAGAAATGTTGACAATTTGCTAAGCACTTTCTTAGAATAGGTAGTGCAATAATTTTTTGACCACCCTAACTCCACTAGCGGTTATAATAATTGACCCAATACATTTTTTGACACCGTCTAAATAATAGTGTTATAATGTCTTACGTTCTTTTGTGCAACATATTAATTTCAATAATATCAAGGAGAATCTAGGTATTTTTATTTCAGTTGCACCTCAAAAGTTACTTTGATTATAATATCGCATTCTAATTAGGAGGGTAGGATATGGATTATTGAGCCTTTTTATAGTAACTGTTTGCTAGTATTTTCTACAAGCTTTCTCGTTAAACATGATTATATAAGGACTAGAAAGTTGTTAACTAATATGCTAAGTAACTAAAGTAAATTAACGTTTAATATTAAATGAAAAGTCAACTAATGTAGTGTAGTTCAATTTATTTTTAACGTTAATAAATCTTAAAAATTTCTCTGTTTCAATTTGTCTTTCATCGGTTTAAAATACTGACTCGTTGTATAAAGCCGATCCTGTTGAGTTATTTATTGATTATGTATTATTAATTACAGAAATTTTTCTTAACGCACTGAAAACTCTCACCCAAAAATACCTGATAAGTTATTTCTACCAGTAATAAAGCGACTGTAATAATAAAATGGACTGAATATTATTCGCGAGCAGTAGTAATTTGGTATGCAGTACGCGGCGATTCCATTATTATACAATATTTTATACTTCATCAATCATATCTGAAGATCGTACATTGTAAATTGTGTAAATATCTTTAGGGGCAAAAAAGCTACAGAACTGACACTGGCGTAGATTACTTTTTAAACAGTCAAATAAAAGTTAAATGAAATTTTATAAAAAAAATATTTTTGTCACATTTTCCTTATATTTTATTATGTTGTTATTATAATATAAAATATCAAATAATTATTCAATTTTCTTCTAAAATTCTTCATACTACGTAGTTTTATCTTTAATTATATATTTAGTGAACTTTTAATTGGGGCTTAATCCCCACTCTCGGCTTAAAAAAGGATATATATATATATATTTAAATCTGAAGTATGAAGTATCTTCCTATTCATCTTCATTTTTTTGGTCTTCTGCTTGATGTCTTCTTCTGGTGGTGGTCTGTCTTCTGCTCATTCATCCGTCAGTGGGCAAGCGAGATCTAAGGTGGTTTAAGGATCAACAAAGCAAAAGTCTACTAAGGTGAATAACTGTGGCTTCTGTATAATTGTGTCTGATGGTTGTGTTGGTATAATCAGTCATGTTTAGCTGTAGAATATCTTCGACAACATCGGGACGTGAATGAGGATCGTTTCAATGTTAAGATCCCTATGTAGTGTAGAGTTACGCACAAACCAAGGTATGTTATTGATTTTGCGCACTGAAGATCGTCGTTAGACATTTATGGCACAGCAATATTCACAACGAACTCTCGTTAGATTTTAAGATTAATTATAGATTCGATAAACAATACGGAAAATACTGACATCATGAGGGTGCTTCATGAAATTTCAATATCAAATTCAAATTATTGATATTTTGTACATTACTCACGACCCGAGTTTCGCCTTTCGGCATCTTCAAGCATTCGAGTATACGTAACTTGAGAGATCGTGTTCTCGAATGCCTGAATATGCCGAAAGGCGAAACCCGGGTCGTTAGTGACAAAAAACATTTGAATGTACAAAATCTCAATAATTCAAATTTCATCAATTTAATGATTATTGGTACAAAAGGAGAAATTTAAATAATGATCGTAATATGTTAGCATTGTTTATATACCTTTTGCAATCGTTTATTTAACTTGTAATATTACAGATATTTAACTTAAAAATAGATCTGCGTGGACCGACCTACCGAGACCGACGCCCGGTGATATATGATTGTTGTCTGTCTTATCGAGTGACACCTACGCGCTCTGTCGGTGACTCTGCTCCTGCAGTGTTAGCAGCTCGTCTGAGTTGCACTCATACCTTTAAACATTTAGAGCACCACAGCGTTTACTGCATAATTTTAATTTCCTGAAATGCAAAAGGTTTTCTATTCATAAATGTTTCACGCAATCGTTATTGCGTTACATTTTCAATTCCACACGTTTTTACAAGAATGAGTAGATTTTACAAATAATGAGGCCCAATATAAAACAATTACCACGGTATCAAATCATATCTCTTTCACAGTATCTGCCTCAATGTACTCACCGTACAACAGTTATGGCATGAAGCGGGTAAAAAAGTTGATCGCCGACATATGATGCAGAGAGCATGATGGATAGGTGGTAAGAAACACGATGACATGACTGCTCGTTCAGGCCATAATATTATGTAATATCAGACATATTTCTCCTCGAGAAGTCTTCTCGATAAATAGTAATTTAGCAATCATAAAAGTAAATTGCAGGATTCGATACTTAACAATAAAACAATTATCACTTTTAAGTTTTTAGCTGTCAATTCTTGGTAGAAAGTCATAATATTTAAAAAATAAAGCACAATTAGTTTTGTACTACTTTCCCAATTTTATAACGATCAAGACCGCATAATGTTGCAAAAAACAATAAACTCTATGTTCCTGTCTATAGCTGATTCGAAATATGAGAGTAAGGGAGAGCACAAAACAAATATTAATTATGTATACCTATGTATAGTAAAAAATGATGTACGTACATAAATCAAAATAAGTTACACCGGAAACGTTTTTTATTTGTATAGTCCATCGAGTAAGAACTGACAGTATAAATATGAATTAATTTTTGGTATTTTTCAGCGAATTCCGAAATTCCGGGATTAGTATTAATTCAATCTCAGGATTTCGGGATACCGGATCTCGGGGCTGGAAGCCCTAGTTGGAATGCATTATTTTTAATTAATTTAAAGAAATTAATAAAAAAATATGTGATGCGTTGCTCATTTTTAATTAAAGTACATATAGACGGAAGCGAGTATATATTTTAATATGCGCGTTATTCTACAACACACAAATAATTAATCTGTTCCTTTCAGGGTCAAAATATGAATCGTATAGTATCAAAAGTAGAGCTATCCCATATTTGTCGAAATTCAACTAATGCTGACACATTATTCTTCCCGTCATAGTGTGTGGCTAGAAATAAAAAAATGTATCAAAATCATGTACACGTGGAATAAAAACGCAAAAGAAAATGATGCTTGCTACTAAAATCAGAACGATTAACAACTTTGGAAAGAGAAGTGAACGGTTTGGTAAATCATACCTTCGACCAATCACAGAATTACCGTCAGTGATGTCCCAATATGGCGGCTCATACAAATTTAAAAAACTCAAAAACTCACAAACGCCAACAAAACGTTTTTCGTATTTATCACGAAACTTCGAATAACGGATAGTTCTTCTTTTGATACTATAAATGTAGTTCACTGGTTATGAGCTGTTATACTAAATATAGGAATTTTTATTCATATACTATGAAACACTTGTATCTATTGCGATTAACATTCTAAATCTCAACACGGTCACGATCCCCCTTTTTAGCTTGTCTCGTCATTAGACACATTTTTAACTATATTATCGTATGGCACGTAAGAAAATTCAATTAAATTTTCTTAAAAATTATCTCAGTTTATTAGATTTAAATTTAAGTTACATAACTTGTTACAATAATGACAAAAATAAACTTCGTTACATTTTTCTGCATCACTTATTCACTTCTGTGGATTTTTACGATTTTTTTATCGATTTTATCATGTCTTAAGTTTAAAGGAAAATCGGTAGATTGCTCTGTGCCAAATAAATAAATAAATTACGCAACAATATACATTTTTAAGTCGTTGGTTGAATAAAAAACTTATGAATCAAACAATATGTATACGTGTAGGAAAACAGAATAAAAGAAAACCCCAAATTGTTTGGCAGTTATTCAGAGGGGAAACGCGGTTTTGCCAAATTCGTGCTTTATAAAGTCTGTTAAAAAGCAATGTATCGATGGTGCTTCCTTACAAATAATATACCGCTTTGCCGCATTGGGGTGAAATTTCTTTATTTTGTTTTCCCTCGTCCGCCCCTGAACTTTCACTTCTTATTATTTTCAATCAAGATTTATCTGGCGTCTAAAACGTGTTTTAAAAGAAGTAAATTTTTGGAGCAGAAACGACACAATGGGAGACTTGTTCTTTTTTCGAACAACAAACGTAAATTTGTTCAATGCTTTTGTGAACAGGGAGGATTTTATGAACAGTGAGAATTTTTCCATCGCTTCGTGCCCTTTTTCGCATCGATCCAATTCCATATTTTTACCTTGCAATCATTTTTCAGTATTTTATTCACGGCGCTTTATTGCTGAAATGTAAAATAATAATGTATAGACTGAAAAAATATATCTACCTGCATGACCTGCATTAATTTTTTTATTAAAATATAAAATAGGAAATATATCTTTATCTGAACAATACTTACTCATTTCAATACTATTATATTTTCATATCTTTGTAATGATTTGCTATTATTTTTTACAAAAAAGTATTTTAGTAGTAACATTCAAAATCATATTGAATCCTAAATTATCATTTTAACATTAACAATTTTACGATATACATTCTGTTTTACATCAACACATTAATTCAGTGTTTAAAAACGTTAAATATTTTAATAGAACCAACAGTTAAGTGACCTAATATTTTTTGGATGTATAATTATGAAACTTTGTATATCGACGGTGTTTTGGCCAATTGATGTAACCCTCAAAATATACGAAAATGATATAAATGATATAAATTATAAAAATTAAATGACCACTTTTTGGAAGGGAAACATCATTTAACATTGGTTTCAGGATTAAAAATTCTTACTTTGCCACTCGATATAAGCCACTATTATATCAAAACTCCCTACGTATAATGCCATATCTTCAAACATGAGAATTTATAGGAGTGCATTTCAAAGATTCATAACGCAACTCACAATATAATAATTTTGGATAAAAACAGTTTTTACTCTCTCCTGAACAATTTCAATTTTGAGGGTTACACCAATTGGCCAAAACACCGTCGTTATATTCATGTTCATCTTTTTATCATGCAATTTAGCTCCTTCCTTGTGTTTTGTGCAGAAGAAAAAAAATCGCATAGCAAACAGTATTCGGCCGAATTTGTACTGGACATTTTTAGAATTATAAAATATGCTCACAAATACTTGGCAATGGGACACGTCTATAGATGTTAAAAATAATCTAGTGAAAACTTTATCAAGCTGATGAAAGTGATAAGGCATGCATGTTATACATAATTATAATATATAAATCGTTTTAATTTTATACATGATGATTATTCATGGTTTGGTTTTGATCTGAAAGTTTTTGAATAAATCTGTTGTAAGCACAACTATCATTTTATATAACTATACAATATTTATTATTAAATTTACAATTTACATGTGAAAATGAAACGCGTTGATCGATTGAAGGTTTATTGAAAAAATAATGATTCTCAACGCGCCCTATTATATCGAAGACTTTCGTTCGCCGATAATAAAGACTGTGGCAATAGAATTTCATTTAAAAATTCATTAATATTACAAAAGGTTCACAGTTTTTTAGTCTAATAAGAATTGTGGTTTTACAACCAACACTTGCTGACAAAATAAAATGATTAGCAAGCTTGTCAACTACACCTCACGTGACCAATTATTATGAAGTACTACATTTTCAAATGAAGGGGCTTAATAGCCATGCAAGAAACCTGTTTGAGTAAGCCTTTTTTATTTCGCTTTGGGTACTTTTTATCGGTGGTATTCAGACTTTTTTGCAAAGCGGACCTGTCAGGTTTTTAACGTCACTCTCCTATCGATAATGTTGAACTTTGGATTGTGAATTGAATTTACTTGTAATAAAGTCGAATAACAAAATACCCATACTTTTGAATACAAATTCAAAAATTAAAATGTATTGAAAACATATAATTTAATTTAAGACATCGACTGAGGGTGCTTGATGGAATTTCAATATTAAATTTGGATTATTGAGATTTTGTACACTTCCATGTATTTTGTCACTAACGACCCGGGTTTCGCCTTTCTGCATCTTCAGGCATTCGAGCACACGAATGGAATCGAACTGAGTTCGAACTCAGTTCGATTCCATTCGTGTGCTCGAATGCCTGAAGATGCCGAAAGGCGAAACCCGGGTCGTTAGTGACAAAATACATGGAAGTGTACAAAATCTCAATAATCCAAATTTAAAAAAATGAAAACATATAATTTTGATCATTTTTATTATATCATTATAATAAAATGTCGGTTTGGATAAACTATAACTAAGAGATGTAAGACATTTTATCTTTCATGTAATTCTCATTGCAAATTTTAACTTTTTCGCATATACAGGATTTTAAATGAATTCTGGGAGAACACACTAACTGAAAAATACTAGTTTAGAGTAATTGGACTTTGAAGTTTGTCAAATGTTTGAAATGCTATACCTTTTTCATTTTTTTTGTCTGTACAAAACTGTTTTTAAGTAAAAGTGTAATTTGTAATAATAAGTTTGTTCTTCCATACAGTAAAGTTTGAAATAAGAAACATTTTGGCATAACTAACTCAATATGTAATTTTTCGATTTAGTGTTTTCTTCCAGAACAGTGACGATATATTATTCAAAATTATTTGATGTTATGATGATAATATTTAATTTAGTGGTTTATGATACATCTTTTTAGATTGGTAAAATATTCCAAAAAACAGGATTCCACCATCAAATAAGTTTTATCTCCCATTACTCTAAATCTGCAATATTTGGATTTGGACGTTTTTGCCTTACTAAGTTATTTTTTCTTGAACCGCGGACCGACGTTTGAGGTTTGCAACTATATATTATTTGAATGCCAATTACCATTATTATTATTAGTGTAGTTGACGAATTTGTTTGACATACTATTTCCTGCATGATGTTATTATGAAAATGGCTTTATTATCTAAGAAAATTAGTAATAATTACATAGTAACATGAGTAACAATAATAATTTAGTATCACAAGAATAATATTCATAGAATAATATAATATACACAATAATACTTTAATATGTTGGAAAAAAAAACTTGCTCTTGTAGAGCAATTATTTTTCTTTTAATTATACTCTTTATATTTTTTACACGCACACAAAAGTCTGTTTATATAATAAGCCACATGCAGTTTTAGGTGGATTCCAAAGTATTAATATTTATTTTATAACCTCGATTATAAAATCATAGTTTTAGATCATAATATCGAAACTGCATTTATGTATTTTTTGAGTTAAATATATCGTTGTAGTCAAAAACCCATTTAAACCATTTAAATATGAAATTCGTACGTAGTAAAAGAGCGAATGTATTCAATTTTTTTGTATTACTTTTTTCTAAATTAAATAACAACTAAAAATACAATTACAGTACTCTTTTTATGTTCAATCATATTCGAATATAACTTGAATAAATACCTTTTTTGATTTTTATAAAGTGAAATAAACCCTTCCTAACAATGAAAAATATTCGGTCATTTTTCCGGAGTCGTTTAACCCTTAAATATTACGTTATCGAGTCTAGTTTTGTATGTTGCAGTTGAATATTTCCATGCGATTAACATTTAGTTCACTTGAACCTCTTTAATAAACTCGACCCAAGCTAATGGTTAACATCTTCATTGCTTTCTCTTACATGTTTTCGATTATTCAATTCATAATTTCGTTATTTACGAGTTACGCAACTACGTATCTAAAAAAATAACTGATTAAATATAAACATTGCTAGTGGTTCAAACGCAACATCTGTATAATTTATCACAACTATCGCAAACATTGACTTGACCATCTTGTCACATATCCTCAGATTGATGACGTCATTAGGTCCGACGCTAAGCTTGATTCATAGCCACTAAAATTTAATTCGAACTAATCATTCCTTGTTTCGCTGTCGGTACAGTCATCTAAGTCAATAAATAATGAAATCATATGCCAATTTCTTCACATGAATATATTGATAAGTATCTTTTAATGATATCTAAAGAACTACGTATATTATTAAAGTTGAGCAAATATTTTTTTGCTCAAAAAAACAATGGTCAAATCAAATTCCTATAAAATATTTCTTTCATACCCTAATACCCATCGAAACAAAAGCAATTATGTTACTGAATAAGATCTAGGGCATTTATTGCATTATTCGTCAAACATTACATTGCATTTTAAACGTAAAACAATATTGATATATTGGTAATAAGATCGTAGTCAAATTGATTTCAATAATTCATTTTCCGCTGGAAAAATCTACAATCATTCAAAACGAAATAAAACTTGCCACGCATTAAACACTACATGCGTTTAAGTAAATTAAAAACAACTTTTTCGTGCACAACTTCACATAAGGTTTCGAGGTGTATTATCATAAATAGATAATAAAAAACAGCAAAGAAATCTGCTAACATGTTATTCAGCTTGGTTTTGAGAATGTAGTCAGGATGTCATTTTAAATATTTAAATCGTTGTTAATTATTGTACATTGTATTGTTTTTATGGTAATTATGAAAATAAGTAAAATAATGCTACAATAATTGCTTAATATTCATCCAAAGCAAGAAATTTACGAGTTTTTCAAATAATGCGCCATAAAATAGTTGAAATGATTTTCAAAGGAAGCTTTGGGCCAATTAAAAGATTTTTGCACCGGTAGTTAATTTTTACGACGAGTTACTGAAGTAACATGGGAACTGTTAAATTATTGGGTTTTTTAGTCATAATTTCAAAAAACACTATACATACTTATATTTTTATATTCTTTTAGGAAATACCGATATTTAGCAAATGGTTCCTCCCTTTTTTTAGGAACACATCTCCCTATACTTTTTTATCATTTTAGGAGAGTTTGGCATTTTACTTAAAACCAGTTCTCATTAAACTTTTTCTTTTAAAATTCTCCATTATATTGAAAACAATTCATACTTTCCGAAAGTTTGCATTTTTTTGTGATATATTATATGCACAAGTTTTATTGTGATATATTATATACTAGTGGGACCGCCCGTCATAGATAACGATATTGAAATTGAAATACTG
Organism: Himalopsyche phryganea; assembly: GCA_022494535.1. Lineage (NCBI taxonomy): Eukaryota > Metazoa > Arthropoda > Insecta > Trichoptera > Rhyacophilidae > Himalopsyche > Himalopsyche phryganea. The sequence goes on from JAGVSL010000023.1 coordinate 2,446,741, forward strand.
AATGTCTAAAGTAGCTGTCCTTTAGTTTCCATACTGACGGACTGATCGTTGTTTGTTTGCCTCGGAATTTGCGTCACGTTGGAACTATGTGTATTGTTTATATACGCCGCGAAGCTTAGGTCATGAGAAAATTTCATACCTACATGTGTATGTGATAATAATATAACATCTGCATTTACGCCTACACACCGGTCAGGGCTATTTATTACATATAAGAATCTTAACGTAGTTATCAAGAGGTAACGCTTTTGGCTTCCGTTTTTAATTAAACGGAGATTCAAATCCACAATCGGAAATTTGCATATTATGTTAATGATTTTTCAATCGATTTCTTCAACCAATTTCCTATCTGAAAAATTATTTTGATTGAATGAATTAAAAATAAACTTTATTTTATTTATGTATTTAGATGAAAGTACCAATCACAAACCACATATAACACATCTTAGATTAATATGCTTTTTACAATTTTAATGATATGATTGTAGATACTTGGAAGATTACTAGTATAATCAATTAAGTTAATTAGATCATAAGACGACATAACTTCATTAAAATAATCATTTTCACATCGCTGTTTTCAATCAGAATACTAAATTTATAATAGTAATATATTTTCTTCCTCAAAGATTGCTTAATAGCTATCAACAATATTAAAATGCTTTACCATTTAAATCCTACTGAATGTGTTTATATCAAAGATTTACCTACTACAAATTGAAAGAAAACAAGTTTTAGTATGTATACATACTTATGTTTAGTCAGCAGTCGGTTATATAGTTTACGATTTCTCAATATTAGTTTTCACTATATCACCCCTCCAATAATATTGAATAATATTCTCCATGAAATTTTATGGAGGTTCATTTTAAAATACATTTTAGGGGAGCTTTGATACATTGTAGAAATTCTAAAATAAAATGAATCGATTAAGGCATAACATGGATATAATATACCTAACAGTTCATTCGCATCGCATAAAACACACGTGTCACATTCAGAAGTCAAGTTATATTATGTACTAAAAGCTTATAAAGAATGCGCACTTTTCCCATTCCTCAAATATTTGCGTCCAACTTTTTCGGCATTTCCTGTCAAATTACCTGCCTTCATTATTCACAGCTATTTCGAGACAATATTATTTAGATTCGAGCGCATGTGAGAGATAGATAACGTGGAAGTATCTTTATATTCTTTCAGAGAAATTTTATACAAAGCAGATAGGATCTAATATTTTAACGAAATCATTTATTTGTCGGTAGATACGTCGGTATAAATTCTTCCGACTTACTTCCATTTTTCGGCTATATAATAAAAACACCTAATAGACGAACACACACGCCAAACTTTGTACTATTTCCTTTTTTTTTGTTTAATTATTTTTTAGTCGAAACTTTTAGTTGACTGGTCAACACCGTTGGTTACAGTTAAGGTGTATACGAGCTCGAATCCTAATACGGATAGTTGCATAAATTGAAGAATGGTTTTTTTTTCGAACGCGTGGATGTCTATGATGTATGAAATTCAATTCCATCCATCCATCCGTACCTAACGGGACATAGCGGGAGCTATTGGATAATTACAATTCCAACCTTAGCCAAATCTTTATATTCTTAATCTCTTCGAACAACTGAATAACTATAAATCTTAAGAATATGAAACTTTATTATTCTTAAAAAGAAGTACTACTTTATTAAGAACAGTTTTGTCACTGACATTATTTTTTGACAGAAAAAGTACTTCAAATCAAGTACATCTTTCCACTTAGCATAATTAGTTTGAATATTTGTGAGTGTCATCCCCATAAAAAATCTTCCATTGTATTGACGGATCTTATATTATAACTTGTCAAGTTAAGTTTTCTATCCAACGATCTAACAATAGCATGACGTAGAAGTGAGCCTTATAAACGCATTATGTTAGTCAACTAACATATTCGAAGTTTTACAAAATAACAATAAATTATTATTTAAATGTATTCATATAAGGCAGTGCCTCTTAGTCTTGCACTAAACGAACACGTGTAGGGATATACGAAATATAATAATTTAAATGTTAACCTCACATATATTTAATTCTATCGAACATTTCATGTCATCGAGGCAATAAATATATGAAGCCATCTTTTCTACGGCACGAAAAAATGCTTCTTATCATTTTATAAAACAGGGGGATTATCAAATGTTATATGGCATGTTGAAATAAGCAATGATATTCTTTTATAATTCTTTGACTGAGCGTGATGATTATTCCAGGGATGTTGTTTTGATTTTAGAGACTTCAGTAATCTATCGACTGTAAATTCTATTAAAAAATTAGTTTTAAACCATCGTTATGGCCCATCAATACATAATATGTGTACTTATTTAATAATTCAATAAAAGTGTTGGAACGTGTTTATTGGCCTTGTATGATTCCAGATATTTTAACATTTCAAAATAGATTCGCCACCGACCATTGCGGTCGAAATTATATCAGATTATTGTTACCTTTTCCGTGCGCGAGGTTGGTACGGCTTCTATGACGTGCGATCGCGTGTATCTAAGGTTTTGTTCAATTTTGTTAGCTCGTCGATGTTGCCGTATTTGTTAGTTTCCCCACAAAAGTAACACTTTTGAAATTTCACATTTTCCGTTTTCCACAGCTCTAGATATTTTTAGCTAATTTACGTGCATCATTTTATTAAAAATTGATTGTTTGCTTAAAATTTCCTGATTATACTTACTTGACTCAATTCATCTGATAAAAATCATAATTCCTAAAGCACCGGCCTCGAGGATCTTCATAACAGTATTCTGATCCATCACGTATGGTATCTGACAATTTTATCATTCATTCAAATAATGTATTTACATTTTTTTCTTTCAATCGATAAAAAATCGAAAACCATATCGTCTTGATTTCCCTAAAAAGTAGATGCTTAGTCTCATCGGAGTATTATAAGAATCGAAAGAAACAAATAATCCACAATACAGATGTGACCCCTAATTCCTAAAACCAATAATACTAATTTTGATGGTATTATGTAGCTACCATATCTTCAATAATTTACTTTGTGTATGTAATCGGATCGACCCATATTCTTTTTAAAATATATTTTTATCATAATTCGCACTTTTCTAAGACGTAGATACTTACTGTAAATTTGCTTAACGTGACAGCATTTCAACTATTCATTAGATAGTATTTTACATTTTCTTAAACTCCCGATAGGAATTTATCTTTAATGTTTATTGAATGAGATATTTTAATTGTTGTAAATAATTTGACATATTGATAAATTGGATTATTGTATAAGTTTTTATTCGGCAAAAAATAATTACAAGTTCGATGTCTTTTATCAAAACTGTCATCTATATATATTTACTTTGTCGGTGTGGCGTTTAATATGGAACGGATATAAGCAGGCAAGAGCGCGGCGGCACCGTGTTATCGCCGATTAGACCTCACCTGAGCGTCAATTATTTTCGAATTTCTCCTCTAATCGAAGGTAATTTGACCGTTTCGGGTGACTCCGGAAGAGGGCAGATGTGTCAGCAGCGACACCTATGCTCGCCGCCCTTAATAAAGCATCATCGGAGACGATTTTATCTGATGAACACGCGACCAGCGCACCTGCTTTACCTGTCCTCGCTTCTGCGTCTCTCGCCTACACATCCGATTCGTAAATAAATATAATTCGTTACATTTAAAAATCCTTCTAATAGTAATTCCTTCACGAACTAGCGTGATATTTCTCCACATTAATAACTATGTCTTAACCTTTAAAATAATTATGTCTGAGTTGGCTTTAATTTAATTTTTCGTAACCAATGCTGCTCTTAATGCATATGGACTCGTAATGATGCTTATGTCAACAGAATTTCTTCTATGAAAATTGCTTGTTACATAGTCGCTAAGCCTATCTTTTTCGGAGATAGTTAGGATAGAATAATGGGGATAAGAGACTTACGGTATTATGAACCCACCACCTCAATTTGCACATTTCTCCCTTATGTTATAAAACTTGCATTGAACCGACGTACTGGTGAAAAATCTTATTCCCATATAAATTCATATTTAATTGGTTATGTGTCAAATCCTCTATAACACATACCCTCTTCATTGCACATTATTTTACATACCCTCCTCCCTTATAGGGCGTGACGTCATATATGGACGGCCCCTATCGAAAATAAAAATTATCTATGTTTTACACTGAGCTCGGCGTTAGTTAAAATAAACTCACGGAATAACATTATTTCAGGGTAGTGAAGTTGGATTCGGAGTCATCACTCCGACACCTTTGAATTTTTTTTAAAATAATCGATAAACGTTGGCTAACATGCGCTAAAAATAGTGACTTAATAGTAGTAAATTCCAATAAGATTTAACTAAAATAATAATCAGTTTTCTGAATTGCTTAAATTGGGGTTGTAGTGTCAAGTAATGAAGTAGGTATATTTAAAAACGAATCCACTGTCCTGATTTAGTGTACAATGCTAAAAAAAGTGTAACAATCATATTTATATATATTCTGTTCAGCTTAAAAAAAACACGTATCTCCCTATTCCGTCATTTTTTATTTGCTTCCTCGTTTACCTTGTTTTACGTTGCAAAATAACGTTATTATTCATTAGTTAATTAGTTTGACTATTCTTGGCTTAGTAATTACCATTAAAGTATAAAAATTATGTGTTAATTAAATTAATAAAAGAAACCTCCCAACAACAGTTGCTGTCGAACATTAAAAACACATTAATATGTTTTTATTTGTTGTTTTGAATAAATTATTCAGCCCAGTCGTAAATCAAAGGCAAATTATCTCATAATTGAAAATTAGAACATTGTAAACATATATTCACATTTCCTTTGTCCATTTTTTGGTGTGTTGCCTCATATGCTGGTTGTAACATTTTCTTTATGTTCTTTTGTTTTTGTGGTTGAGTGAATTTACACATATATTATGGGTCTGTTCATATTACTTGAGGGTCACAAGACATGAAGAAATATTTTCGACTTCAAACGTATCGAATTTAAATTCTTTACCTTATTTATATTACCAAAGGCGTACAACCTTCACATAAACAAATTTATCACAATAATAGAATGTCAAATAGGTATGGTAATTACACACCTACATTCAAGCTAATTTATTTAAGAAAACGATGTAGTCTATTTGGCAGCAAACAGTTGAGATGATGAAAAGCAGAAACCGAAATGTCCACAAAATCAACAGCAAATACATACATATACTGTAAGACAATTCACACAGTTTTTAATTACAAGTAACTTGCAAACCTAACAAAATCATACGGAAAAAAATGTGAAAAGTTTTATTGACACGCAGAATCCGATAATTCTAATACAGTAAAACCCCCATTTACGCGGAAGTCGGGATCGCTTTATTGAAAGTAGCGTAATTGGGGGAGTGAACCTCATACAAAATTAAGGGTTACGTTTTTTTTCGCGAAAAATACAAAACTGTCAAAACTAAGAATAAATGAAAAAATATATGTTTACAGCAAAGACAATGGAATGCGATCGCGTAATTGGGGGATTTGCGGCGAATATTTATATTCGGCGCGTAATTCAGGATAGCGCAATTGGAGGTTCAATTGATTGCAATTACCGCTTGACTGGCTATTAATAATACGTATATTTTCGTTAATTAGAAATACAATGCGACGGAAAAAATAAACTGTCGATAACACAAAAAATTTGACGAGAAACACAAAACCGTCGTTTACTACTTATATTCCAAAGTGGACTTACCCGTTTTTAGATTTTGAACGTCTCAATTGACATAATTAAGTTTTTGCTCTAATATGTGTGTATATTATTAATGAATACTTGTTTTTGATATTTCTATAGGAAATCATACTTTTTTTTTAAATTTATTATTTTTAATTTATTTACAAATGGATATATAGTTACAATAGCTATATATGGTATTACCTTTTATAGAATATTATCGAAGATTTTTTTGTTCTTTTTATTGAAATAAGTTAATAAATAATTATATAAAATATTAGTCGAATGTCAGAACTTTAATAAGTCATGCTTTAAGTATATATTGTGCAAATTAAAATAACGTGCCTCAGATGTAAAATACAAATAATCGGGATATTTTTCTTACAACGAAATATCATTTACGTTACAAAAATGATTTTTAAGTTAGTTTCCGACGGGTTGTTTTTTTAATAAATAATTTTTTATGTAGTTGTATATTTTTAAACGATTCTTTAGACAATATTCATATCAATAATTCAAGATTGTTTTATATTTTTTACAAAAATACTCGTTAAATAAAACGATGGTTCAAACAATACAAAGTATTAAAAAATGTTATATATTTATACCAGTACTATTTATATTAGATCATTTTGATATCCAGTCATGATACTAAAACCAGTCTTAAACGGAAAATATTACTAATTTGTTTAATATAATAATTATGTTTTAAGATCATATATCTCAAATTTTATGTTATTATTAAATGCCGACTTTTGCGTCTCGCTCAAGTGCTTAAAATAATCAAATTTAAATTTATTACCTTTGAAAAAGAATCCTAATTTAAGCGACAGTGTGTTTTTATTAAATTATTGAAAACAATTATTGTCACATAATTGGAATTAAATTTTCATTAGATTTCCAAGAAAAGTTGTAAAAAAATTCTCAGTTACTTTTTTTATATCGAATACAAAAATATGTGTCTCCCGAGCCACCGTTAGAGGTCCACGGTGGGTGGCAATACCGACGTATTGTCAATCGCCCTCCGGTTGCTTATTTTACAAGAGAACCGCTTGTACTCGCTGTAAAAAGCCCTTTGAGTCATTGCGTTATGTAATGGATCATTAATACACGCCCCGCGGCCAACTCTGACAACATCCTCCTTGTAGGCTCTTGTTCCTCGCGTTGTAACTTGTAACTTTGCCTGCTATTCCACCCCATTCTGGGGCTTCCGCCATATTCTGTCGGATGACCAGAGCCGCAATTGGTGATATTGAATTGAGGTCATCACGATTTTCGGGTCCATGCTATAGAAAACCTTGTTATGACATACTTTTAATTTAGTAAATTTTCAATCCTATATTCACGCTTACCAAAATTTTTGTTACAATTTTTTCTATGAAGGCCCTTTACTTGGTTCCATGACTAAGAAAAAAACATAACAAAACAGAAACTGACTAAACTGAACAGGAAAAAACAAATTTTAAAACAATCTTATGCAGTGATTAAATATATTATTTATTTCTGATATGTTCATCAAATAATAGATACGACGAAAATATTATTTTCAAATTGTTTCGTTCTTTCCTATTCTTTTTAGTCCGGTTATCTATTCACTCATTTATTAAAAAAGGCATTATTTCACTTAATTTCAATTATTTAGATAATATATGAAGCTTGTACATATAATATACGAATATATAATAAATACAAGATTTTTTTTTATCAGATTGTAATTAAAAGATTAATATATTTGTATAGTATAAAAAAAATCGTAAAGATTACAGAAATTTAATTATTTTACACGGGAAGAAGGGGAGGTATGTTATACTTGACCGTACTGTATAATATATATACAAATGTTATATAGATATGTCACTCGTGCTATAGTAAATCATCGAGCTTGCTATAGGCGGAGACTGTAAATTATTATCATTAAACAGCTTAATAGATAACCGAGCAAAGCAATCAAGTGATCAACCAATTACCGATATCATATATGATTATGTATACTAATTAAGTAAATCCGATTAAAAGAAATACATTTTCCAAGCTCCGCTTTGATCACATAGTTCCTATCATATTTTTAGACTCCAAATTCATGAATTGATCATTGAATTTCAAACTCATTTTTTCATAACTAGCTTATACAATATTAAATTAAAACAATTAAAATTCAATGCGTATTTCGTGGTATATGCACTATCACACATGCTTTTTTTTTATTTTCTCAGTAATGCTATCACTGTTTTAAATGATTTTTTTATTTTTTTCAATGTTGAAATTTACTTATTTTCGTATTACAGATTGCTGCAATAACATTACAGATATCAGATAACGTAACTAACAACTGAATATTGAGAGAAAAGCTTATCACTTATTGATGTAAACTTAAATAAATACTTAAATAATACAATTTCAGCAGAATTCGAAATATATTTATAGTGGCTTTGTGAGTGTCTAAAGAAAATTAAATATTAAACGGCAGGTTTTAATAAATAATTTAAAATGAATGGATGGTGTAATCAATATCTAGGTCACCTAACGGTGGACCTGGAAATTGATTTCACCATCCACAGTGTAAATTCAATATTTCATATTTCATAAAGGCCCTCGCAAATATTCGATACAATAGAGAGTAACAGTACATCCGACGAGAGTGGAGTTGCTTTCCTATGTCGATCGAAAATGACGTGATGTTGGTCATGTGACGTTATAATAGTATATTGTAAAATTATCGTACAGTCAAAAGGATCACCTGTTATTTAAGAAACAATAGCAACTCCTGAAAATTAATATAATCAGTACTGTACAAATATGATTGTATTAATTAATAAAAAATATAATGGCACAGTACAATTAGTGAATACGAAATAATGTTATGTAACTTTAGGTTGTAAAATAATATATTTACTATATAGAGGGCATATCTCCGTTTTTTGGTTTAATATCTTTATTTCCAAAACAAATATTAATGAAAATCAATTACCACGCTCTGATTGTAAATTTAAGATCAAGTTTTACACAATACTAGAAAACTGAACTTTGCAACAATAAAATGTACTACGAAAATGAAAGTTTCAACGTGTAACGAACAGCTTTACGCACTTAAAAACGTTAATGGGAATTAAATTATACTGTACTTTAATACATTATTTATCGTTGAAAATAAAGACACATGAATAGTATTTATATCAGCAATGATTCAGCTTATTGAATAACCATTTATTGTAAGTTTTATTATTATTTAAATTATTTTTCCTTGTCTGATAACACATTCAAAAGATTTCACTCAATAAAGTCAAAAAAAATTATTGTCACGCCAAGCTTATAAGAGAAATCGTCATTGAACAGGCAGTGCGAATTGTAAATGATAACAAAATACACTAAGTTAAACACTTATAATAACTTCAATAATCAGATTTGTTGTAGAATTTGGAATTACCAGTCTCGGTGTATGAACATTAGGTCATTGGTGTATACGTAGTTACGCCTCGAATGTTAACAACCTAAAACAATATTAACAAAATTGTTGCACGCCATATAGAAGGCAAATTACATGTTATTGCGAACATAAAACCATACTGCATTGATCGCGAGACCCGATAAAATTAACGTCTTTTTTTGTCGCCTTTAATGGCACATATTACCTTTATACAGGATTCAGGTTTTATTACGTCAGAAAATGCAAGAAATTCTAACTGCAATAAACGACAGTCAAGCCTAACAATTTTGTAGTGGAAAATTGCCAGTGAAAACAAACTCATAAAAGATGAGCAAGTCTGCCCTGCCCGCTCATAGTGCGGAGCAGCTCAATAGCTTCGAAAAACATTGATTCAAAAGTATGTGGTGAATTTGTATGATGGGATTGAAGTACTTATAGAATATACGTACTTCAAATGTCTCACATTGTCATTATATGAATCAAACTTTGTTGAAAAAATGTAGGGCAGTTAGCTACGCGGATAGTTTCATAGATTTCTGGTCGTAGTCATGAATGATTGTGATATCTAAAACTCCCTCCCACCCATCCGATTATCAAAAAGTCACTAGTCCTGTCTTAGCCCTATCCTTTTATCCCTACTCTTTTCGAAAAAAATAGGTTGAGCAACTGAGTAACAGATAGTTCTCATAAAAAAACTTCTGTTGAGATACCTCCACTTTGGGAGCGGACATGAAAAGACATTTTTATATTTCAGCAGAAGTTTTTCTACGAGAACTGCTATTACTCAGTTTCGCAACCTTTCTTTTTTCAAATAGAATACAAAAAAAGGAAGGCTAGTGCTAGATATACATAACAGACAGCCATGCCTTCAAACACAAATCCATAAATCGATTGAAAAATCAATTTCGAACCCAGAACATCGTACCCGAAACCAACGTACGCCAAAGTCTTGACATTTCTATACTGATTTAATATTTTTTTTTATTAACCTATTCCAATAATTTTGGACTGTTATGATATATGACTATTTTTATATTTATTTGACTAACAAACCCCCTCACAATCCTACCCCAGCAACATAACCTTGCCCCTATAACACTGTTCTATAAGCCACGTTTTTTAGTACCCGGCATGCGTTGTCATGCCACTCAAATAAATGAAAGGTTTGTATTTTAATTGTGTTTATTGAAGTGCTTTTGGATACACATTTTTTCCTTCTGGTGCGTACACGAATAAATCAGAAGGTTTTTCCGAAATGTCGCTGTTCGTACGTATTTGATTCTTTTTAGGTTTCAATTTTTTTTTCAGAAAACTTCACAGGTTTTCGCACAACAACTCACCAAAGTTTTATTGAAATCGGATGACTGGTAAAGGAACGCATAAAGGACCAGTAGACAAACATTCATTTTTATATCTATAGTTTTATAACAAAAAATTAAATTAAATCACTTTTAAGGTGTTAACTGTCAATTCTTGGTGGAGAGACATTATATTTTAAAAAATTAAACACAATTTATTTGTACTACTTCCACATATTTATAATGATCAGGACCGGTTTCGCTCATCACGACCTGCCATTAGTTGATAATGCTCGTCCTGATCATTATAAATATGTGGAAGTAGTACAAATGAATTGTATTTTATTTTTTAAAAAAATTAAATTAAATATCGAAAATGAATTTTAGCAAAGTAAAACCTACCTATCCAAAAAAGTGCGTACATTTCTTATATAAAAATTTGAAATTTGTATATAATAAATGTACGGATTGGATAGAGAATTTTAAATTAGCAGTAAATGAATCTGTACAATTTATATGGATTGAAGGCTTGTTCAAAATTAAATTCAATGCAATAGTTGTTTTGTCAGAAAATTTAGACAAAATAAAATACGAAGAAGAAACCACCAAAAAAATATTTTACCATTGTTATTTATTTAAACACCAGTTATCAAGTCTTTTGAATTAATGTATAATTGTATGCACATTACGCTGGCTATGCCTTACGGTTATTGCACCAATTTTTGGACTAATAAAACAAATTGGTTATAAAAATAAATTTAAATGGACTCGTCCTTGTCGGCAGAAAAAAATATTCCTCACAATAAATCGTCTCCTGATTCAAAAGATAGTAAGTAAATCTTAAATAATAATTTATTTATTTTGTGGTGAAAATCAGGACCTGTTTTAGCTTACTATCTAGCTAGTGGGATAAGCTGTCATAGATTCTGTGTGAACATTAATAGTGCCACAACAAAACCCTTTTTGTAAACATTAATAAGATATAAAAAAGTGTGTCATCGGTCAATATTTTTAAACGAATGGAAGAGAGCATTTTAAAGCATCTTGTTTTCAACCAATATGACCTATATCCTATATCGGTAAGCATTTAAATAATAAGTCTATTTTCTTTGACAAACAAGTGCCTAATTTTCCGAATAACAGTTTCACAAAATTCATTAATAACATCATACATAATTCTACAAAATATTTATATAATTTGGTATGATAAAATAACAATGTTGAATGGTTCACCATTATTATCGGTCACCTTCATATTTCTCTTGCAAGAAGATGGTGAAATTCTGAAATAGCTACTAATAAAATATAAGACTGTCCTTGTGAATCTAAATACATCGATATTTTTGACTTAACAAGTAAAAATAAAACATTGCCTTACTGACTAAAATAAATGATAATTTTTTTTTTAATTGACTTTACTTGAGAAAATTAATGTATTTATGTTATATTTAATGTTTAAATATGTATGTACTCTCAAATTTTTTTTTGCGTATTGATGTGATATAACTTTAATTAACATTAGAAGATTTTTATCTTTTTTTAATATGCTGTTGGAGTGACAAGATCACAAGATACCGGATTATACTGACTGTTGTCGTTGTTAATTGAACGTTCACATTCAGTATTAGTAAGGGGTTTATATTAATTGTTTCCCCAAAAAGCTTTTTGGCATAATCTTCAGTCAAAAAAAACTTCCTGAAAATAGATAAAAAGTCATAGTTTTTTCCATTCAAGTAAACGAATTAAAAAAGAAACTTAAAGCACGCTTCGCAGTCTGCACATTGTTTCAGTATGTTAACCTGTTCGCTGTCACTTAGTTTTGTGGTTCTATATGGTTCGCAATGTTCCCGATCGAGTACGGTGGCATTCAACCCGTAAATAAATGTGTGTAAAAGCATAAAGATACTTAAAGGAAACCAGATCGAATCTTGTTGTTTATAGTAGAAAATTTTATTTCGAATACTAAGCTCTCAGCCAATGCTCACTTTGGACATCTCTAGTTTATGCATTTTGATGCAGATAGAGCATTAGGCGTCAGGTGCATGATGTATTAAAAATCGATAACAAAATATGTAAATCATCGACAGGTGAAAAAGACTAGCGGCAAAGATTGTTGGCATAACTTGTTTTTAACAAAATATTTGTATTCCTTAACACTAAACATAATCCATTACAAAAATAGTATATGCCTGCAATATGTTCAAATATATATTATTTGAATTATCTTTATGAACAATAATCGTTGCTTTGTTGTATTTATGATTGTATTGTCAATTTATCATATTAAATTGAACACGAAGAATTTATCGTATTGTTGTAAATGTAGACTTCTAAATCAAAATAATCGTTCGCGCGGCGAATTAGCTTTGAATAATTTTTACAAACTAAAAATCATCACGTGATAAATTCTCCACGATCAATTTTCTACGGTAAATTGTGAATACAATAAATAATAAGCGGTGATTTATTACATTCATGTTTTTAATTTACACATTGACTGTTGGTAACCTGAATACAATAGAACTAAAATGTCGCATGACAAAACAGAACATAATATACTATTGTCTGCATAATCATGTGTTTCTTCCTTTGATATACTACATAAATTGAATTGGTTCTTAGCCAATAAAGTAACCTCACGGAGATAATATATGTATCAAAGCAGAATAAGAAAATGTGACTAGACGGCTTGTCGCAGGAGCAAAAGAATCAAAATGGTATACGCTAAGTGTGCATTACTCCGCAGTTATAATATTTTTATTAATTAACAAATTAGTGAGTATCCGGTATGAGTTTCAATGCTACTCAAAGAAAGAAAGGGTTCGTGTTTTAATTCTATTTATTAAAGTGCTGTTGGATACATAATATGTTTTGTTTTTTTCCGTCTAGAGAGTACACTAATAAATCAGAATGTTTTTGAGATTTCGCTGTTTGTACGTATTTGATAATTTTTTAAAATTCTAGATTTTTTTTTTCTTCAGAAACCTTCACGTGTGAGCGCACAACAACTCACCAAAGTTTCATCGATGAATGGTAGAGGAAAGCATTGAGGACAAACAAACAAACAAACAAACAAACATTCATTTTTATATATATATATTTATTGTACCGTGTATTCCTTGCTGATTTTAATGAACATTGTTTTATAAATAATATTGTTAGCTGAACTCGAAATGTCTAATTTTACTCAATAATTATATAATTGAATGTTTATTGATACAAATGTATGTTCCTATCTATGTGGGTAGACCTATTTTTATAGACGTTTTTTTGGATTATGATGGGTGAAAAATGTTTTTCTGGAATTTGATTCAATATTCTTGGTGTCATAAAGTTATATGAGTGTCTGCATGATTGTACGTGTAGCCTATATACAGTCACGTGTCTTGTTTGATGAGCCGCCTATTATAATTTTTCATTTGCCACAGGTAACGAGCTCTGTCAATCACAGTTGAGCGATCGCCGTTTCTGTAAAATGTCCATATGTACCTAAATTCAAAATATTTATTTCCAACTAGTGAGTACCCGGCATGCGCTGCAACGCCACTCAAAGAAATAAAGGGGTTGTGTTTCAATTCTGTTTATTGAAGTGCTTTTGGATACACAATATTTTTGGTTTGCCGTCTTGTGCGTACATCAATAAATCAGTACGTTTTTCCTAAATGTCGCTGTTTATACGTTTTTGATTCATTTTTTTTAGATTTCAGATTTTTATTTTCAGAAACCTTCACAGGTTTGCGCACAACAACTCACCAAAGCTTCATCTATTGTCATGCCACTCAAATAAAGAAAAGGTTTGTGTTTTAATTGTGTTTATTGAAGTGCTTTTGGATACACTTTTTTTTCCGTCTGGTGCGTACACGAATAAATCAGAAGGTTTTTCCGAGATTTCTCTGTTCGTACGTATTTGATTCTTTTTATATTTCAGATTTTTTTCAGAAAACTTCACAGGTTTGCGCACAACAACTCACCAAAGTTTTATCGAAATCGGATGAATGTTAAAGAAACGCATAAACGACAAACAAACAAAAATTCATTTTTATATTTATAGTTTTATAACAAAAAATAAAAATTTAAATTAAATATCGAAAGAGAATTTCAGCAAAGTAAAACCTACCTATCCAAAAAAAGTGCGTTCATTTCATAAATAAAAATTTGAAATTTGTATATAATAAATGTACGGATTGGATAGAGAATTTTAAATTAGCAATAAATGAAGCTGTACAATTTATATAGGTTGTTCAAAATTAAATTCAATGCGATAGTTATTAACGTCACCTGATATAATATTTAGAAAAAAAACTAAGAAACCACTTTTTTAAAAAAAATATTTTATGAACACAACAACTGACGAAAGTTTCATCGAAATCGGATGAATGGTAAAGGAACGCATATGGGACAAATAAACAAACATTCATTCATTTTTATATATACAGATTGATTTTTTTTTAAATAAAACACATTTTTTTTTGAACTTCTTCCACAATTTTATAATGATCAGATTAGTAAACGAAACAATTTTTGATTTCAGATTAGTAATTTGTAAGAAGTCATTAACATTTTATTTTTAGACTATTTAATTTCGTTTATATTTAATCTGTTTGCTTATCACTAAATTATTAACATAGTTCTTAAACCAATTATACAAAATCAGGTTAAAAAACCTGATTCATTTATCTTCGCTTCCTGTTAAACTGTATTAATTTATTAACGTAAATTTTACTCCAGAAGTCGTATTCGATATCTGCTTACCACAATACTTTAAAACTGTACCAAATTATACCTGTAATCAAAGTAGAAACGATAAGAATAACTCTTGCAAGGGTTAGAAGCTTCAAAATGAGATGTGTGATTTGATAAGTAGATTTAACGCAACCAACCAATATTATATTTTAATCTATATAAAAACAAGTACAGTGCTTTACATCCTACAATTCCAAGCTGTAATAAACAAAATTTGATTTTGTAGAAACTCCATTATGATAAAGTAAAAGTTAGCCAGTTCTGTAGCCGAATTTCCTATTCAGTTGTGGTATCCACTGTCTTAAATCTCCGAGCACTTTCATACATTGATAAATTTATGGGTTTGTGTAGAAAGATATGAATATTTGTTATGTTGACGTTTCTTTCCACTCACCCGATACAAAATAATATGAGGCTAACTTAATACTTATGGCAAGACCTGACGCTGCAAAATTTGAAATCTAAATCCTCGCCCGCACCGAAACATTATATTTATCAATAAGCATTATTAATTGGCAAATAATATACCTGTGACAAGACACGACGCTGCAGATTACGGAATGCTTTTATTTGACCGATATTCGTTATTTTGCTGACACCGCGTTAAATGCTCATTAATGTCTGTCGAAACTGAATCACGAACACAGTATAAATTGGACAAACAAGGGACGAATAAAGAGAATTCTTAATTGACCGCCGAACGCGATTCAATAACCTTCACATCGTGATACTTGTCGTTACTCGCCGACCGCACTCTGGACAGCGACATCATAAGTCATACAGTATAAATCATGCCAAACAACATCATTGGAATCCTATTCCTACATTCTACCCCTATCCGTCTTTCCTTAACCTCTCCAAAAATGCACTAGTTGATCGTCCAAATAAAAAGCAGTTCTCTTGAGGTTTTGCAATATTAGTATATATTCTTGTCATTGAGAGCGCATATGGTTAAAATATAACTGTGCCACAAATTTGTTATATCTTACAATAATATTTAGTTGAACTGTTTCTCAGCTCGGAGTTATAGTTCCTCTTTGGTTGATTCTGTTTAAAACCGCTAGTGGGATATAAATTAGTGTTGTTGTGGATCTAATTATGGTGATCTTATTTGTTGAAGCAGTGAACGATGATGCTCATAACCCACAGTTGTAAAACATCTCACCCGGTGGTCCACGCTTCTTCAACTTTCCCATATTTTGATTGATATGTTCACCGTTCATAATCATCATAATAATATTTTGCAGAATGTCTTACTCTTTTCTCGATCTATTAATGCTCAAAATTTGCGAAAATTAAACTAAAAGCTTTGGACTATAATATAATTTTATAGTAAAAATTTTTTCCCTTATTTCGCATTATAATTGCAAACGTGAAAAAAATTGGTTGTGAAATTAATCTGTTAAGATTTTACTCATCGTGTAAAGAGTATATAGCAAATGATACCATATTTATTTAAAAACCGTGAATAAAGACACATTGCAACAAGTGACACGTTTTTCACGTATTTTTGATTTGTACTAAACAAAAATTATATTTTAAAAAAATAAAACACAGTTTGTTTGTACCAATTTCACGTGTTTATAATGATCAGGACTGGTTTCGCTCATCACGAGCATTATCAACTGATCAGTCTGATGATCGAAACCAGTCCTGATCATTATATTAGCATGTGGAAGTGGTACAAACAAATTGTGTTTTATTTTTTAAAATGTAACGTCTTTCCACCAAGAATTGACACCTTAAAAACAAAAATTATGCCTCAACAATTTATGCATTACGCTCACATTGGATTACATATCACCTTATACTGTCATAAATGTTTATTTGTAATCATTAAATATATAAATAAGTATTCCTGATATTTTATACAGAAAGGTAGTTCTTTTACCTAGTTTTTTTTTTATCAAGCGTGAAATATATTACTAAATATCTTAAATGTGAAAAATAAATAAAACTTGAAGCCATGTAAAATATACTACAACAGCTAAAAAATTGATAATGTACATTCTCATGAATTACAAAATACTTTTTTTATTATCGAACTTTTAACGACTTTTTGTGCGTTCGTTTCACCTTTTTATATATTAATGTAACCTGATTATGTTTTATAGCTTCGTTTGACTATTCAATATCCAATATTTATCAGTTGGACGTAAAACTTATTCATTCCGAGAAAATCGGGACGTTCGCTTCATAGTAAGTTGTGAGGTTTGTCTTTTAATTATTATTTATCTGTCATTTATTGTTATATCGTGTTATTTGTATTTATGTAAAGAGAATCAATTAGACCAAAGAAAGATGGACGTTTGTACTCATTGATTTAAAAATGTAATAACAAATGCAATGATATACTTTAAGACATCGACTGAGGCTGCTTGATGGAATTTCAATATAAAATCGTTTAGCTTTGGTATATTCAAATATTTCATAAAAAACACAACTTTTTAAAAAATATTTCATTTTAATAATGATCTAGAATACTTTTTTAAGTATGTTAAAAACATTAAACTTTATATACTGACGTTTTAAAATTACTAAATACTTTAACTAATGTTAAACAATTAATCGTACCTGATGCATTTGTTAAAATAAAATTTCTGGATTATTATACCCTACATTATTTAAATATCAAGCAAAAATATGTAAGATTAATTTATTGTAAAAAAATCACTCTCAAAACATTTTTACTAAATTTTAACATTTTAAAATATTTATTATACCGTTGAATTGATAACATCGTTGAATATATTGTATTGTTATAAGATTACTTATTTACTAACGGAAAAGTCAGATTGTATACAGCCAACTTTTGAATATCGCGAATTACATATAACGTATTATCGTTATGTTTTATTCGTACATAATATTTATTATTATCAATTCTATGTGTAAAAATATTTGAAAATCTAAACGTAAAACGAATATCAAATGTGAATTCAGAGAGTTGTAAATAAATATTCAGTTAAATTTAGTTATTTATTAATTTATTGCGATTCTAATGTGGCATAAATGTTTTAATTTGTTGACAGACATAATGATACGAGTAAAAGACCCCAATAATTTGACATGTCACACATTTGAGCTAACTTAATTATATTATTCTCAAAAACTAGATATCAAGTAAAAACATCGACAATTATGACAAAAATCGCACTCTGTTTATTTTAAGCAACGTTACGTTGGTATTTCGTAGTATGAGTATAATTCTAATCGGTATCGCATAATAAAATTATTGATATTCTCAAAACCCGCTCCCATCAACCCTTGAATACATACACACATTTTTGTGCAATCAACTTGGCATCATTGATTTTTATTTGATTGTTTTTTTCTGAATTTTTCAAAATGTGTTAGCTAGTGGTTAGTCACAATAAAATATAGTTCCAAATGTTTCTTGGCTTTATAAAAATACTATTCATTTTTTCATGGCGGAAATTATCGTGTTGTGAGGCATTTGAGAATCGTTTTAGCGTCCCTCCTCTCCGCCCTCTTTCGCTGGCGCACCAATGAGCACTCACTTTATATCAACCGCTTCGTTATGCCTCTCTTAAAAAGCACAGCTTTTAAAACTTTTTATATAAAAATATTGTAATAAAACATACTATAACTAAATAAATATCTAAATTGTTCTACACCGTATTCAAAATAACTTGAATTTTATTAAAACGCGATTTATTTCTTTGAAAGTTAAAATTTCATAAACAGAGCACAAACAGTTTTCTATGACTAGTAACAATCAGACAAAAAAACGACAGTATAATGAATAAACTATACATATATATATAATTTTAAAATCATCGAATGAAAAAATGTCATAGATATTAGAGTGAAATCGGATATTTAAAACTAAATATAGTATGACACTGATGTCGTAACTAATGATGAGAATATGGTCACACGCCTGAATAAGGATATTTCAAAGTTTTCTTTTAAATTTAATACTTTTCCACCAAGAATTGACGGTTAACCTTAAAAGTGATATTGTAGGTATAAAATTATAAAACCGTATTTGTTTGTAGTGTTTTTTTGGGTACTTTACTTAAATTATTTCCAGCGGAAATTATTAACGATTCATTTTTAATTCTTTCATTATATATGTAGTTTACAAGAATCAGTTGTGAATTGTGACTTCAATTTTTTGGAAAACGGTAGGGATACAAAAATGATAATTATAATTATCTGTTGTACATAAAACAAGATAATTATGTAACAAAATAAGTACAGCTATCTTATGTGCGTACACATCAAAATATTTATAGCTCACATCATACGCCACCTATTTCACATTTTAGTGGTCGATAATACTTTGCCCCACCTTCTTAAAACACAAAAAATATTTTGTTAGTTTAGCTGTATCATTGACAATATAAATCATTTTCATCAATGGATGTAGTTACTAATGAGATAACGCAGGTTAAAAATCATTTTTTTATGGTTATATCTAAACACACAACATTTTGTTAATCAATCGAAATTCAAACTGAATATAAATCAATAAAAACCTTTTGTTGTCAGGTACCAAAAATTGCTTAATTATTTAGGATTCAGTTTCTAACTCGAAAATCATGAAAATACTTTATGATGCTATTAGTTTTGTATATAGATATTTACCATAGATTAAATCGAAATTTTCGTTCGTTCATAGAATTTTTTATTAGTAAATTATTTTATTCTTAATAATTTGTAAGGTGCATTTCAGTCTACATTACTGCTACGTTTGCCAGACTTAACAATATTTTGACGGGAACCACCGTTTGAGAAACAACGGGGAGTGGTCATTACATGGCTGTTACCAATTTTACCATGCATGCGACTCATTCGATTCAATTAGTCCCATAATAATTCCCACCAATAAACTTTATTGTGGTCACATCAAAAAATATACCTGACTGCATAAAAAATGTTATTATTATCTTCCTAACAACGAAATTGAATGTACCGCTTTATATGACTTTTAAAAGAGAAATTCACAATTATAACTAAACGTACCCAATACGGTAATATTACTTTATTGTTAGCAATAACAGTATTTTTGTTTAATTTGAATCTCTCAACACTCGTTTAAAACCAGAAGCTATTACATCGAAATAATCTTTAAAGATAAATCCACATGCTTTATCAGGCAACAAACAATTCATAACCTAAGAAAATTTCTACCAAATAAAGCGACATGTATTGAAAATGTATTAGTAAGAAAAGTGTAAGTTAATTATTTATAAATTAAATTGGTATTACTCAATACAATATTATAATTTGAATAGATTTCAGTTTAATAAATAATTTAATATATCCAAAAATTATTGGCGCTTCTATAAGATGTCGTATCGAACGAATACAAAATATTTGAATTACTAAATCGATGTGCTTTTTGTTTGGTTTTAAATTGTTAGCATTCTTCTTTATCATTACTGCCGCAACTCCAAGATGACGGCTAATTTCCAACAAAATGTCATATTCAAACTCAGTATAGATAATGCTTAAAAAAATTATCTGTATTATAAACAAACAATTGTAAATTACATGTCAATGAAAAAATAGGAAAAAAATATATCGATTGTGTTTTGGCCAATTGATGTGACCCTCAAAATTTAAATTCTCTTAAACATTATATGGTGAGTTGTGTTATGAATCTTTGAAATGCACTCCTGTAAATTCTCGTTTTTACAGATACGGGATTGTATGTAGGGAGTGTCGATATAATAGTGGCTTACATCAAGTGGCCGGGTCAGAATTTTAAAATCTAAAACCAATATAAAATTTTGTTTCCATTCCATAAAGTGGTCAATTTATTTTTCTGATTTACATCACTTGACTGAGACCTACTCTGTGGTTTTTAAAATGAGATCCAATCATTTACTCATTTTCGTATTTTTTTAGGGTTACATCAATTGGCCAAAACACCGTCAATATTTTAACATCAATAGTGTGAAGGGCTAATAAGTAGTCAAAGCGTAGTGTATTTACTTTAGCGGTCGAAGATATGCATAAAAAATTCTATAATCTATAATTAATAAAAAAACATATTTTACTTCATAGGTTTATAATAAAAAAGTAAAATATCAAACATCTACATTTTTGGTATTTCTTTTTAATTCAAATCCAAATATGCCATTTTTTTACGATCTTTTTACTATTCGGACATATTTTTAACGTTTTATGATTTTATGACGCCATTAAAATAATATCGAGTAAATAGTTATAGTGGGAAGTAACATTAAATGTAGATATTTATTGTAGTTTACAATAGGTTTATTTTTTTAAGCCATAAATAACTAAATAAATAATTTATCGAGCGAGCAATGGTAACTGAGTGAATAAATGAAATATGCAAATAAAAATTAAGTTGTGCATGAGATACCCATTTAACAAGGAATTTTATTATGAAATTATATTGGAAATTAATTACATTATTCTAACGACTGTCCTTATCATCTTTGATGCTGGATTGTAGTTTGTTAACACACTTTTATTTTTTCTACAATATTCAAATTTAAAAATCTTTCTTTCGAAATATTCTCATAACCAATTTCATTCATTGACTTGTCAATTAAAAGTCATATTTAATATTGATTTACATCCATGAATGTCTACATAATTCAAAAGTCTCCATTTGAATTCGCTGCGTGAAACCGTTCCTGACGATATCTTAACCAAACCATAGTAAAAACACGCATATCCATCCCTCACGCAAAAATTCTCAAGCGGTGAGTCATAAAATTTGTACAGATTATTGTGTTTGAGAAATCCGGGCGAATTTGATTACTATTTTCTGTTCAATTCATCCCTCCCCGACAGAAGACGACAATCAGAATGTTTATTCTTGGAAAACCGAATAGTAAATTAGTATTATGATAATATTTTGTAAAAATTACTACCAAAATTGTTTTAGTTTAAAAAATATCTCACATCGCTTCTGTCAATTATAACTATTTCATTGTATTAAACTATTTAACTATTCATTCTATTTCCTTTTACTAATTATTCTATTAGGGTAAACAAATATCAACATATTTAGCTCTACATCTAGTTATGACGACGACTAACGACTAGCCATCAACCATATATTGGAGTGAATATATATTATGAGGATTCTAAAAGCAAAAAGAAATAAACCTACACGTTCACTTTCATAAAAAATTAGTTTTGACAAAAACACATTTTAAGTGTTTTTTGAGTGAAAAAATTGTGTGGAAGTTATTTCTTAGTATTTTGAAATGAAAAATGGATCACAGATGACGTCACGAGGCATGACAGAGTCAAAGATTGAATTGCATTTTTTTTATAATCTTACATTAGTTTACAAATGCACAAGTCACATTTTTTCAAATGTGATTTTATAGGTTTTGTTTCACGTATGTTCTTTTGCCTATTATGTAGAATAAAAAAAATCGAATGAAACCGCAAGCATAACTACAAACCGTCAAAATGTCACAGGTGCCCTTTTGCTTTTGGTGAGGGGATAATAAATATCCTCTTCATCATTTCACACAGTTTGCATTGATAAATAACTTGCGAAACATGACAAAAGCATACGAATATTTTAAACCCTTAATTACATGCAGTATCCGATAAACTCAATTGTTACAAGCAAAAGCCGATATGTCAAATTTGATTTAGCTTATATTAACTGCAGTTAGCGGCTGACCGGCTAATTAAAATAAGCATACTGTTCTCAATTGGAAATATAGTACAATGAAAAAATAAACTTATGTTGGAAGATATAATTTAAGCGTGAAACACAAAAACACCATTTACTACTAACGTCGCAAAGTGGACATTTCTGTTTTTACTTTAAGACGCCTCATATATTATCATGACTCAAGTTTTTGAACGATCGATGATTATAATCGCTACTATGTCAAACAGCGGCAGCAGGTGGCAAAGAGGAAAGCATGTGCCATGGAATTTCAGCAGTTCTGCCAATTAAGAATTCGTCCTTGTACGTTGTAGATATTACTATCGAATCAATAAAACTCAAACAAATGACTTTAAATCACTCGCATGTGAAGCCATGTTGAATATCCATTTAAGAAGTATTTCAATATGTAATAATTCGTCAATTGATTAATTGATTTCTTTATATAGTGGTGACACTTTTGTTTTTTTATTAAAAGTGTTACTTTCTTGCTACATGCAGTGTTCCTTAAACTTTAAAATAATTTAAACTTTAAATGATATCTCTTTGGAACCTTATTTTTTTTTTTAATTTTAAGATAAAACGTTTCAAAATACACCTGTCAATATTAATGATTTAAATTAGTCTTAACCTTTATAAAAAACAAATTGTTTGTTCTAACTGATGTCGTCGTATACATTTCAATTTTAGTCAATAAATGAATGCTATTTGTTGTCTGAACAATGTATAAATAGATTAATAATTTCATTTATATACGTAAATCATAATTGTACTATTATGCTAAATTAAATACATATTAATATGCAAAGAAAAGTCAGTGAATAACTAATTGACATTAAGCTTCATAACATTAAAATAATAAATGCTTAAACTATCAGTATACTTTGAATTAATAATATCTGATTACCTGAGAAACTAAATACGTAAGCGTGTATCGTTCTTTTCGCTCTAAATATAATGAAGATACTGCATTCAATTATAAAAACTATATATATGTACGTTATGGAAAACGTCTAAAACGTTTTATTAGAAAAATATTTTTCTTCGAGGGTTTCAATATTTTTTTGCACTCTTACATGTTCTTGTGTGAGGATTATAATATTTTAATGAGACATTAATTTTCCGTTTTGAAAACACGTATTTATACACTTTCCATAAAGTCAAACACGACACGATTTTAAGTAAATATTTAACAGCAGCTGTAAAGATGGTATGTTGGTAAGTGTACAAACTCGTATACATACAATATATTATTTTGTACAAGTACTTCATCCAAACCATGCCTGAAAAACCGTTGATATTTAAACAAAATTGTTTCAATATAAATAAAACCAATTTGAAAAATACTTGATTTTTTCTAGAACAAACCGTTACGTGACCTTTTCTCCTGTATGAATTTAATTATTAAGTAATGTTTTACACACGATTTGAGGGGCCCCTTCATCAGTATATTTCCATTGTGATTCCCTTCTCACAAATATTTATTAATAATGCGTGAAGTGAGTCATTCTCCTCTACTCAACAGGTTACGCTTAGTTAAAATCACACCCACCATTGATTCATTGGCACGTTCAATAATTAAACTACGGTATAGATTACTAGAGTTAACATGAACTGCAATGAATTGAGAGGCTTTCACCTAGGTCGTTGGTTCATTGGTTGTTGATGATTTGCTAAATGTATGTTCGATTCTACGTAACATATCAATAATTATAAGTATATCCAAAAATAATTTAGCATCAGCAACTGTGTTATTATCAAAGATCAATGTGATTTTTAAAATTATTTGTAATCAATGACAGCAATAATACATATAACGATAATTGAAAACCTCTTCCCTATACTGCCCAACTCATACAATCAAAATGTAATCCAGACAGGTATCATTTAAACTTCATAGCGCATATAACGAATGTTTTATATTACATATTTTAATTAAAACATATCCGGAAAAAATAGGTTTGTAACTTCTGAAAATAATGGCGGATATCGCGTGCAGCGCTACATCTCTTTAGCTGACATACAAATAACTAAATTTAAAATTTAATTTAACATCACAAATGCATAACAAATTATGTTGAAATTAGTTACACCTACCAAAACTCTTCTTGGCGACTGTGAAAATACTATTGCAAGTTAGATTGCATCATCAGCTTTATATCAATTCATTGTTAAAATATTATACAAATGTAGTAGATAAATCGTAATACAATAAATATTTTATTATCACTGTCTTTAATATCGACATTGAAAAACCTTGTATCATTTAAGCCGCATTTTATAACTGTTTTTTTTATTTTGCTTTCATCTGACTTTCATTCTAGATAGTGATTCATACTGAGCATTAACTTATAATGATTATACAATCAATATGCGCTCCTAAGCCCATGTTTATATCCCTCCCATCCAGGGTTGCCAGACGTCCCTATCTGAGTGGGACTATCCTAAGTTCAACAGACAAATCCCGAGTTTTGCATTGCCTCTGAAAATCCCAACTTAACAAAATTTGTGTATGTATAAAAATGTACGTATATCAACATTGAACATGCAATACTTTGGAACCCTAAAAAATAGTTTGTTCAGGAAACACAAACAAAAAAACTAAATTTACCGTAAGTCTTTATTTACAAAGAATGTATTCAATTTTCATCTAATTTCTTTAAACTCCTCTAAAAGCATTTTTAATCGACATTAGTTGTTTTGACACTTGATTTGCTGACGTGGGATACAATGTATTGCTCCCTTATTATAAACATATCCAGGTTACCAGAAATATGTTTTTAGTTATTTACGCATATTTTTATTATTTACAATTTGTATCGAGCAAGATAGCGAATACATTTTGAAAATAGTTAAAAGCTTGGAAAAATACTTACAATAAAACGTTATTTAAGTCACAAAATACAGTTTTTTATAATATATGCTATCTTCTGTGTACATACTTATATACTTATTTACATATACTGCAATTAAATTAAAATTTCGTGCCTTTATTAATTTCTTCCTTAATTCTTTAACTTCTTTTTTTTTGCTCATTCGAAATAGTAAATGTCAGGATCTGTGATTTTGGAAATCTGGCAACCCTGCTTCCATCCCAACACTCTCAGCAAAGGTTGAGCAACTTACCGTAAGCTTTGGTTAAAATACATTCTTGTGCAATCTCTATTTGAAATAACTTTCATTCGTTACAAAATTCATCCATATTTGCGAAAATGTTTCACATTGAAAGCGAAACAAGCGGGAAAAAAAATAGAAAAGTAGATATTTAAGTAAGAAATATTGTTGCCCACATATAAAATATGTTCATATTCGAGTACAGAGCTGATAGCTTTTATCTAAATAATATTCCGTTTAAACTTTTCTTCAAATAATTTCAATGAATCAAAAATATTTCTATAAAGCCTTAATAGGTTTTCGAAAACTATGCTAAATAAAAACAGGAAAGGGTTGAAAATATTTAATAGTCAAATTTTGATTTCATTTGAAACAGAATAAGTATAATATAACTGATTACAATAAACCAAGCATACAATTTGGAAGGAAACAAATTATGGAAATTCTTGTTCGGCGCGTATAAACTATTCGGAAAAGCTGAACACTTTGCACGCTAAAGCCATTTGTGATAAGCGTATAAATTTGAACATTGCACATACAAATCTTGCTGGAGTATCATTTGACTCTCCTACAATATTTCACTTCCAAAGTAGGTTTACGAGTCTCAAATAAATTCCTACGCTCCGCTCTAATGGCTAATATAAAATATTATAGCTTCGTATTAGAACAAGAAATTTACGTGACTCTTGTACTGGTAAGGAACGAGCTGTGTTGCCAAAGCTATGAAATAGTGACCTGCGCGGACTGACATTTTATACAATTGCTCGGTCCGATCGCGGCCCTTCAAAACCCACTCTGGTGCAAGCCTATCAGAATTATTTTTTCGAAAACTATCCAACCATTATTTTTCATTATATCCGAAATTTAATCATCGCCATTCAATAATGTTGCAGCGCTTTTTGAGACAGAATTTTGCTGAGCAATTGCATTATGCTATTTCGGTACCCCAATAAACAAATCAATAACTTGCTTTCATCATTATATAAGAAAAAGAAAAATACGTAAATATTTTCATTAATAAGTTTAGTACTATTTCATCGAGGGTTTATACACTCCTTATCCAGGCCCGAAGTCAATCCGCGGACCCTTGCAGATCTTTTCTATGAATACTGGCAAATTTGGTCATATACAGAAATTCCTATGCAAAAGTTAAAATAAACATAAGCACATCTGAATGCCGGAAACTTTAATAAAAATAATTTGAAATAAAATTGGCCAAATAACTAACCCTTTTTGAAGGTTATCGTTCACTTAGCAATAATATTGGCAGATTTTATCAACCCCCTCTGTTAATTACTGGCCTTCTAGTTAATCTCAAGATTTTTTAACATAGCTTTATTTAAATTGATACAGTAGGTCCATGAGCGGCCTTGTATTTTACAAAATCTTTAAACATTAGGTGTTTAACGGTTATCATTCATGCAGATGATATTATTCTCATAAATTCATTTTATCTCGTACTCTAGTATTATCTTTATATAGCGATAATAAAATTACAATATTTGTCTTATTGTCACTGATTTGTGTCTTATGTTGGGCTTGTAGATGAGTGGTCAAGGTCATTGTCTACAATTGTGGTATCCACGAAGTTCATAGGTTGATTTTTCAATCGATTTATAGATTTTTGTTCTAATGCATCCTATACTGAAAACATGGTGTAATTAGATAACCACTAGTCCCGCCCTAACCCCATACTTTATATCCTTACTCTCTCCAAAACAGAAAGGTTGCGTGACTAAATAACGAACATTTCTTGTTTAACTTCTGTTGAGATAAGCTTCATTATGATTCCATGTGCGCGGACATGATTACAAGAACTCTATTAATTCAAAAACTATATTTTCAAAATTGCACGGTATTTTAAAAAAAAATTATTACATTACATATACTATAAAATAAGTGTAAACTATAGAAGTTCTGTATGTGTCTGTGAAGCCGCAAGGCACATCGTTACGAGTATAATATAACAACGTCTCCCCTCTTACTATTGTCAAGCTTTTCTTGTTGTCAAACTCCTCATTAAGTCCATGGAAATCGCTACTTTATTTATACTGCATCAAGCAATTATTATTCAAACAAATACGAATTAAAGTTGGGTATGAAAAATTATTTACAAAGATCATTAGTTTTCATAGCTCTCCAGTGACGGATTCAACTGTCAAAGTCACTACTTGATATATCCATTACTGCAATCATCAATAAAAAATATGTTTTAACAAATTTCAGTTACTAATAAATGGTAAAAGCCACAAAACAAATAATCTTGATCGATCATTAATATACAACGCTATAAAATATATTTTATGATAACAACACTTGAGAGCTGAAATTGGAAACATTTAATTAAAAATATTACAGAAATCCTTATGCATTATATAATTTAATGTTAAGGTAATATGTAAGAGGGGATAAGAACCTCAATCGTCAAATAAAAATGCAACACTTTACTACTACGTCATATTTTTGACACAACAATGGACCTTAATGTTATTGGCAAGTCATTTTTGTTATAAAATTGATCGATACTGAACGATTTAATTTGAGAATGCCCACCGATTGTTTCGTTTTCGTCTTTTTCAATTGTAAACAATATTAGAAAACCTTCGCCATACGATATTTTTAACAGTAGAAATTAAAGGTTTTATACGTTGGTTTACGCTATAGTTTTATTCACATTGTCCATGTTCTTCACTGTACATGGTGACATAGTATTTCTATTTATACGCAGTGGTACTAAATAAACAGTAATGAAACATTCCTATTTCAAAAAATTCAATGGTGTTTTAGATTTGAAAATGTATCCTAATAAAGTTGCCAGATTATTAATTTTTGTTCTATAATTGTTGTCTATGTATTAAATTACTATTTCACAATGCATATATTATTATCACAAATTTGACAAATCTTTTTAAACGTTAAATAACATTTTGTTCCTTATGCTACGACTGCTCCCTTCTCAGTCACCGGGACTGAATCCCTGGCTGAAGAAACGGAAGCACGTAATTACAGTAAAGCACTCGACGTCTGGTGTGAATAAGTGTTGCACAATATGCGGCGAACAACAGTTCGCTCGAAGGTGTGGGTTAGCTATATGATATGCAACCCAAACACCGTCCTCATATAATATCATCTTTAAATATGCTATATTTTTAAATACATTAATATCTAAATAATTGTTTTTAAGGCATTCAATAATATTCTCTAAAACTACTCACGTCGAAATAAATTATCTTTATGAATTATAACACGGTAAATCTCTATAATAAGCCTCAACACAACAATCAAATTTTTAAACCATCCTTTTATTGGTATTCATGTTAAAAAAAAAATCTTTTTATTTCATATCCACTACCAGACATCGGTAATGATGTTGGAAATCGTTTATATTTCTGCTGCTGCCAAGAACAAATGAAAAGCAGTCTTTAAAATTCCAGTGAACCTCGTTTACCAAAAATCTTCCTTCCTCCCAGTTGGCCGCAAAGGTCTAGTGCAGTGGTCGTCAACCTTTTTATACGTACCACCCATTTTACATATCTTTAATAACAAAATTACCTTACCACCCACCAACATCGCAGCAATTCAATTCAGCGTAATGATTAATTTCTAAAAAAAGAAGGATTTGGAAAAAAAACCTTTTAAATCTATTTTTTTATTTTTACTGTAGAAAGAGTATATTAACATATTAAAGAAATAATGTGATTTGAAAATTGAAATTTTACGAGTGACGTTTACTCTCACAAATCTAAGTAGGTACTATGTTTACAAACAAACAAGTCAAAAGTTGACAGCTAGACCAGACCATGACTAATATTTTGTTTTATTCGGATAGGTATAAGCTATAAAGGTAGAGAGACGAGTAAAAATACCCCATTCTTATGGACTTTTACCCTCGGCCGTCGGAACAGCGAATTGTCTTCAAAATATCCTCAAGTAAACTTAGCCGCGAGTCGAGTTTAACAGCTGGTTTTGATGAAAACCCACCGTGGAAACGTTCACCGCCCACTAGTGGGCAATACGGACTTAGTTGACGAGTTTAAGTTTTAATACCATCTCTAGGTACTAATCTAATGTAATAATTAAAAATAATTTACTTGTATATGCTTTTACATATTGCAAACTAATAAGTTTTTTACTGTTGATAAAAATTCTTAAAAATAATGAGCGATTTATTTCCGTACCTTGAATGCATTTCGTTTTCCACAATATATTTATTATCTGCGAAAAAGCCGTCATAATAATTGAGCCCTCACGTACTCGCGGGTGGGTACTTTTCTTCATAATCATATCTCATTGCATGCAATTGCCGTATTGTGGCAACTGGCAACACACTAAATGCACCCTCAGGCAACCCTACCTGCAATGAGTAAGTACTGAAAGAATGTTTGTATACACAAATGAAAAAATTAAAATGATGCACCACGCAAATTGGAATTATTCTCACGTCATCGTGTTGCATTGTATCAAGTCAATTAATAAAAACAATGATGTTTTGTTTATTGTTTACTGTTTACCTTTAATCCTTGGTGGCAACACATTTTACAATAGATTGAAAACGTATACAATAAATATAAGTCAATTAAATCAATTATATAAAATTAAAAAGGGTATTTTATGTTACATACATTGTTTTAAACATTACTCATATTCTTTATGGTATCTATCTGGTATGACCATTTTTGAGTTTTTTTAATTGAATTAAAATGTTTATTTTTCACTCGATTATTGTCTTTGAACAATACTTTATTATTTGTGACATTTAAAACATATTTTTGGTAGCTATGCCAACGACTAAAATCAATGCGTTAATAATATAACTTTATATTAGCAAGGATACTTGGTAATAAACAATGGATCCAAATATTCCGCTTGATGCACACATTTTTATGAAGATTGGATTCGTGGATTGCAAGTCTAGAAATATGAAATTCGAATGCAAGAATCATTGTTTAAATTGACTTTATGAAGATACATAATGTATATATCTATATAAAATCAATATGTAGCTATACACAATGATTATTAAATAGATAAAAAAATAAATCGTCTAAATTTTTTTCCAACAAATGATATTATATACACGAGTAGTATTATAAATAATAGCGTGTAAATGGTCCACTTCAATTCAGAATCAAAAAAAGTGTATTACCCAAAACACCTGTCAAATAAAAAGTGGTCCGAATTAATGCCTCGTTTAAGGTATCAATTTTATATTTACACCGTGGCAACCCAGTAATTACCATTTCACTCAATCCATTCATCTGATATATTATTATGAGTGGCACTATCCCAATAACAACAACCTCTCTTCACAGTGTGACTATGAGTTGTATAAAAAATGTTTATAAATGTAATTTGGATTAAACTTAAACACATGGATAGCATCGTCAGCTAAAATAATTGATCTTGTGTATAAGCAGAGGGGTATTAGAGAGGCTGGTGTCTAGGATGTATACATATATTACCATACTCACTCCCATTGAGGAGCATATTATGAACTACTAATGTAAGCATCTCAACAGAATAGTTGTTCTATGAGAACTTCTTGTTATTCAGTCAACCAACTTTTATTTTTTAGGATAAGGTAGAGATATTACGCAAGGGCAGGAATAGCTCTGACTAAGTTTTTAGTACTGGATGTGTGGGAAGGGATTTTAAGCGTCACAGACATCCATGCTTTTGAAAAAAAAATATAAACCTCGATTTACCGAAGACCAGCTAGTATATACTCTGGAGCAATCAGTCAGCACTCGAAGGAAACTTTTCAAGTCTAGTTTTACATTTTATCAACCTTTGATTTACAACAACATATTTAAGTTATTTTTATTACTAATGATAATAATTAAATCACTAGCGGTATTCGTCTAGATCGCCATTCTGCGTTTTAGTCGGGTGTTACATTTTTGCATAATGACAACTTTCATAGATCAAACATTTTAATATTGATGGTTTAATGCGAGGATACCCAACCGGTCAATCGCGATCGACCGGTTGATACCAAAGCAAAATGTTGTTGATCCCGAAAACTTCCGTAAATTTAAAAAAAAGTATATTATTTTATGTAAATGAAATACATGTTATATATGTATATATTATATACAATAAAAATAATGATATATACTATGTTAAAAATATATGAAAACAGTACATTTTAATAATTTTGTAAGCACATGCTTATCTAATAATATTTTGGCTTTTAATAGCTTGAAGAAAGGAAAAAACCTTAAATACAATTTCCTATAAGAATCATATTAGAAGTCGATCGCGATTTAAAATTCAAAAGTAGCTCCCAAGGCAAAAAAGGTTGGGCACCCTTCGCTTTGGGTGAAGCAAAGGCGTACAAAATTTGATGTCGAATAAGTCCATAAAAAAATATTAACAAAAAAAAAAAATGTTACAACCTTCAATTAAAATTTTTGTCCAATTCTTTTTTTTTACTAAGTAATCTAGAGTACTTATGGAGAATCGTAAATTTTTTTATTATTTATTTTGCTTTCAGTGCTACTTATTATCCCGGCTCTAACAAAAATTGCTTTATAGCTACTTTTATCAAAACCATAAATCCATTTAAATTAAAATTTAGTATGCTATATAATATAGTGTATATTTTCACATGCATTGTTCAACAATTATTATTTTTACGTTTTTTTTAGGTAAATATTGTTTGCACACAAATCGGCAATCATTTACACAAAACTAGTTTTTCCTAGTAGATGATATCAAATTACACGAAAAAGATTTAATTCGATTTAAAAATATGCTATACTGAAAGTTTAAATAACATCCGCCTTGATAATTTGAAATACATCCATCGTCTTTTAAACACGAATCATCGATAATATATTCAGACCACCTCAAATACGAATTTGCATATAAGGTAAAGTTGTTAACCAATCCAAAATATCACATAGCCCAATTTTTCTCCAAATATTAATTGTAGCAAATTCATAATGCTTTAATAAGTATGTAGAAGAATGACGAATAGGCCATTAATCATCGTAATTACAGGGTGTAATTTCGCTGTTAATAGCAACAACAACAGATAATTTATGACAATTATAGAACATTCACAAGTGTAAGTAATTAACGGGTGTGACTTGAATACATAATAAGCGCCGCTTGTTTTTAGTATACCCGGCCTCCTTTATAAATAATCTTGGACTAAATTCTGTATTATTATTATGAATAATGCATACTTGACACGGGGTCCAGAAGTAGCGGTTAAAACCTTCGACTATCGCGCTCATTACATACATAACATCTGGTTTATATGATTTTTCTTAGACATTCATCCCACTTGACTAAGCAGTGAAGGATTCGATCCTCCGAATGGAAACACTATTACAATTATTTGTGAGTAAATTTAAAGATATGCATACAAAGGCATGTGAGACGGTAATGTTTTCAAACATTCCCACTCACTCTCTCGATGCTTTTTTATTCTGAAAGCGCAGCACAGAAAGAACGATTAGCGAACTGATAAGCAACTGACCAGCTCTCGGTAAACAAGTTTTCTTGAGATGCTCCTCTAAGAGTTCATATACTCCAAATTGTGAGCACTGTTATTGACAAAGAATATTTTAATATTTTTTAAGATATATCTGTACGTTTTTTTAATTTTTCTAATAAAATTACTTTAAATACTGCTTGGTCAAAATTTCTAAATAATAATTTTACATTTTTTTATCAATCATTAGAATTTTGTGTTTCTCTAACATGCAGTTAGCCCATTTTTGCACTAGGCTATCGATATAAGACATGAACAGTAGTCAAAGACAGCTCATTTTCGTATTGTTTTAACAAATTGAATGTCTATTTTACTAATAATTTATATTTTTTGTCAGCATATAATTAAATTGTTCGGTCAAAACATTCAACAGTTTGTCAGTGATATATGAAAATTATCAGTAGGATATATGGTCAATCACTAAATCAAACGGTCAGAAGTTTATAAAAAATCGAACCTAACCTAAGCAATCTAACAAAAATGATGAATTAGTTTATTGACGGTGAAAAATAGTTACTAAAATGCATTTATAATATTTATAAATATCTAATTTTAATACTTACGAGATTATCAAATAACCTTTCTGTAATCGATACAGAAAACGTTGATAAAAAAATATTAAATATTGTTTTGGTTATTTTTAAAAATCAGTTGATAATGCTCACGATAAGCGAAACCGGTAATGACCATCATAAACATGTGGAATTAATACAAAACAAATTTGGTTTTATTTTTAAAACATAATGCCTTTTCACCAAGAATTAACAGCTAACTAACACCTTACATTTTACTGTTAACCTTTCACAGAAAGACATTGTAAGATATAACGAAAAACTGTAGATGGTACATATTGGTACAAAATTGTGGAATATGTACGATACATGGTTTTTTAAATACACTTTTCTAAAAATATAAAATAATGTAAATCTTTTTGCTAGCAAAAGAGAGTCACGGAATCTTAAAACTAAATGAACGCATTTAGCAAAACTTAATTACACATTTACATTAAAAAAGCAAGGACGACGACAAGAAAACTAAGTAGCCCTATATTATTGAGTAAACTCTTTTTAGTATGGGGCTGTTTCACACATCTGCCCACTAATTTATACCTGGGAGGGGCCAATTAAAATAATAGGCAGAGTTTTAATCCGACCAGCCGATGTTTTAACCCTTTCTGGATACACTGTATCTATACTTACTGTTGACTAAATTGGGCAGGCTGTATTCGCAGACCACTCGACAAGAAAGAGAGCGAACGCTTACAAACTGGTTTAAAAATAATAAAATATACATTTATACCTAGTAATGTTAAAAACGAATATATCCTCATTAAAAAAGTAGCATTTTGAATAAAATTATTACAATAAACTATTGAAGACCTAAAACGTTTTCGTTTTGTTGATAATGTTCATTTACAACTATTTTTTTCAAATAATTTTCCACCTTTTTTTCAATGATATAATGAAGAAAAAAGTCACAGAAAACTTTGAATGAACTAATATAAATATTATGCATGTGTTATAATATTTGTTTCAACAGAACGGAACTCAAATCTGTATGTATATTTAATTAGTCAATTAAATGCTTTTAACGTACACCATGTCCTATATATTGACTCAGGTTCTTTCATGAATATATCTGGTATACTTCATCAACAATTCGATTGTTTCCCTTTTATTATTGCATTTTTCTTATGTGATGTCGATTCAAAAGTAAACTTTACTACCAAGTGTGAGCAAAGTATAAAAGCAATAAAATATGCTACCATAAATTGTGTGTGTACTCAAAAAATCACCTTCGTATTCATAAGCAACGGGCTGTACGTCGATAACTGCACATATCAACAAATCAACGTTAAATACTATGAGAGATGGGTCATGTACTTCGTAGGGCGCCATGACTTTGCTGGATACGACTGTCGTGAGTAGTGATTGGGTGCTGGGGGAGAGATGTTGCTGAAGGCCACGACCCACTGTAGGTTGATCATCATGATATTTTGTTAAAAAATCAGCATAATAGTTTTTTATGTAATATACGGAACAAATAAACGTCATCTTTTGCCTTTACTGTACGCGCGATGTTTATACAATAAAATTTCTTAGACGTTATATTTAGCTTCGGTACCTTATAGGTACCTTCACAACATCAATTGATATCAAAACCAGCCATACAAATTACGATAAAATTAATGTTTGTATTTCTTCTGCCAATTTCAAACAAAATTTACGAAATTTTAAACAAACCAATCGTTACAATGACACAGAAATATTTGGTTATCATTTTTTAAATTTTTGTATGCTAACTTAAATCGTAACTAAATAATTTGAGCTGATTTTAAGATAATACATGGTATTCAATGAGACACTAAAGTACCAATGGTTATAAACACCAAACCGTTGATCACTAGTACATTTTTTTAAAAATTAATTATGCAAATTTTCAGCCAGAGATTCGAATTTCAGTACTTGGCACCGAAAACGCTCACAGTTCGCCGTCTTTTAAAAAGCCACTCTAGCAAAACAAGACAGTATACTGAGAGCCCACTTCATCAGAATTGTATACAACATCGCTTAATACAAACATTTATTTTACTTTGTACATTATTTACTAAACACTTACATATTTATGAAAACCTACGGGTAGCGCAGGAAGTGTAAATCAAGGAATAGGGCGAGCTCTGAGCAATGCTCCAGGCTGACCTGTCGCTTTGGAGTGGATAGTTACCCTGTTAATGTCACTGTATTGGTAATTGTGTGTGTTTAGTAAAATATGTATTAATCACAGTAATAAAATATGTTTAATTTAAAATATCAACTGAGGGTACTTGATGGAATTTAAATATCAAATTCGAAACGTTCAAACTTTTTAAACATTTATTAGTTTTTCCAATAACGACCCGGGTTTCAACTTTCGGCATCTTCAGACATTCAAGAGCAAATGCCCCTCGAGGTTTTCATCAGATAAATCAGCTTCTAGTGAAATCCAAGTCCAGTTCCAAAGACAAAAATTACCAGTGTGACTGATTAACAATAGTATCTATCGGGCAGCTGGTAAACGACTAAAATTATTCGTTTATGTTTTTTTCTAAAACCAAATAATAACTATGTATTTATTTGATTTTAGTAAATATCGTCTCCCTGACTTTCTTCTGATATGTAGTACCCTTAGTGAACTACTTCTCAACGTACTATAGAACACCTTCTTTTATTCCCGCAGTACTCTGGTTTATAACATATGAGACCAATTTCACCTGCAGAATAAGGGTGACCATAAATCCTTCCTGACACCTTTTTCACATCAATAGCGGACTCAACGGAACAGGAAACTTTTCGCTCAATATTTATAGGGTAACCATAATTCCACAACGGAATGAACAAAAAATAAAACATCGATTTCAATCATTTTTTTTAAATATTGTCTTACCTATTGAAGTTAAATGGCAAAAGATTATTTCGTACAGTCATGTTATAAATTGAGAACATAATGAACATATCGACTGTCGATAGTAAAAGTTTATAGAACAATTAAAAATATTTTTTTAATTTATCCTCTTGTTTAATTATTTGAGGATAAGTGTTTGATGAAACGCAATTAAGATGGCTTTCATATCCATTATCTGCAATCTACCATAGACACTTTTTTACTAATTAATAATAAAAATTGACCTAAGGATGTGTTTGCACACAGTTATTACTTTTCACAATAAAGTATCCATTTTTTTATTATTGCGATAAGTTAAATAATGCTGAAAAGGCATTCGTATAATAAATTAAATACTGTTTTATTAGAATTAATTACAAGTAGAGAGATTATCATTTTGGTAAATTTCGGATAAAAATACATTCTTTGACATCAAGTTAAAATAACTGTATTCACTTTTAGGTGTTAACTGTGAATTCCTGGTTGTAAACTATTTTGTTTTTAAAATTAACTGTGCATTGACAAAACCAATTTTGATGAAAGGTTTACCAGATTTCATTACAACGTACGTGAGAAAAATTATCTTACTTCATATGTGCGAGAATTAATTTTTGGTCTTTTAAAAAAAGTCAACTAAAAATCGTTCTTCTGCGTTCGATTAGACAAAAAAATACCAATTTTTTCAAAATTCGCCATCACATTAAAAATTTAACTCTTTACTGTCAAATTGTATTTTAAAAATAAAACAGAATTTGTTTTGTATTACTTTCTTGCTCACGTTTTTGACTAAGCATTTTTTTGTAGTTGATCTTGATTCCTTTTTCTTTTTCATCGACTGTAGAAAGCCAACACTTTTGATATAATATTTCAATATATTCTTTTAAATTTTTCTTTCAAGCCAGTTACTTAAAGTTCTTTCGGTGTAAAAACCCTGGCACAAAACTCGGTCTTCGAAGAGTGTAGCTCTATGGGCTGACACGTATTCGATTTGTCCCGTGGTGCTGCTACACTTAACCGCTTGTCGACGCTACGTTATGTTGTAGACCCGCGAGGGATCTACGACTCGTACGTACCTCTACGCCGTATAAAGTATAGGGCGGCTACGATACCGCAAGAAACATTTACGAACTGATGCCTTACTTCTCAAGAAATACCTTTTACGACACACATGAGATTTCATTGTATATCAATGACATGTATTATTCATAATCTTTATCATCATCACAGCGTTAGAGCATAGGCCATGGGGTATGCTTAGCAATCAAGCTGTTCACTCTTCACACTACAGTCACATCCCTCGTGACTACACAATAAATATTTATCGAATTCGCCAAGCTAAATTATGAAAGACATAATTATTAACCTAAATATATATATATATATATGTTTGCGTGTACTCTGCATAAGAATTATTATAAACTAGTATAACGGTACCCGTCATGGATGACGGTATTGAAATTTAGATACTGAAATATGTCTAAAGAGGCTAATACGTCGGAACTGTATCCACTGCATAAAATTTTATTTTATTTTATACAACGTGAACCGCGTCGATTAGGTCATGAGAAAATTTCATACCTACATGTGATATGTGATAATAATAAATGTTCGGCCAGAGTCAACGAGTGACGACGGGGCGGGCGCGGCGCTTAATACTGAAATGCATAGCATGCTTTTGCAAGTCCGTAGTTAATGTGCAGCGACTGGAAGTTCGAACGTCTTGTGTTAACTCTGAACGAGCACTAAAGCGTCTACAGAGTTCCCTGGACTATTATTATGTAAAATATTAAGCAGCAGAAAACGTTTGTCATAATCATGCAAAAATAATGTAATTCTTCTTACAAACTTCAAACGTAATTTCAACCATTCTATAATTTTCTTTGTACATATAGTACCTTAGCAATACAATTTTACTAACGGAATTCAACCATCAATTAAGCAACTCTTTAGTTAATAAATCGTCGAACGCAGATGTTCCGAAAGTTTTTTTTAGATTCTTGTCAGTTTACGTAGTGATTGATTAGATACCTGTGCACGCGGTGCATTTTGCATCAATTAGTGCAGCTTGGTGCAAATTTACGTATAATGCAAGTTGCAAAAAGAGGCTATTTTTATATTATAGAAAATGTGATAAGTAGACGGGATAACTAATTTTAACTCGTGCAACACTTCTCGACTACCTGTTTCCGATCGCATGATAATGTCTATTACATCAAAATATATAACTGATTTTAACAATTATAATAGATACCCAAACTTTTTTAATTAAAATCAATGTGAGAAACTAGGTAAAGGTAAAAAGAGATTATTTCATGTGATACAGTAATATTATTGATAGCTTTTTCACGATAGTCACATTTTCATAATGGAGTTCTACAAATAAAATTTGAATTCAATTTATAAATGTCGGCGTCCGTGGCCCAGTTGGTAGCGTCGATGGCTACGGTTACAGATGTCTCAGGTTCAAATCCCGGTGCGGACGGTTTTCATAAATTGATCTTTTAATCGATTTATGGATTTTTGTTCGTAATCTGAGTGTTTATGATGTCGAAAAAAAAATCCCTCCCTCCCATCCAATCCTCAGGGGTGTAGCGATAACGATTAGCTAACCACTAGCCCTGTCCTAGCCTTATACTTCTATCCCTAATCTCTTCAAAAAAAAGAGAGGTTGAGCAACTGAGTATCAAGCAGTTCTCATAGAAAAATTCTGTTGAGATACCTCCATTAGGAGGCCATATACTCCACGTTGGGAGCGGACATGGATAAAAAAAATCGATTTGACAATATTCCATATATTTTATTAAAAACAGGAGAGGTTTTGATTAACTAGTTTTCAAAAATATTCACTAACTGAGCTGAAACTGACCATCTTTTTAATAAAATATGTGAAATACATGTGTTGTATAAATTTTGTTTCCAAATATCTCATTATTAATGCCACAAACTGTAAATAATATAAAATTCTTTCAGTATAATTACCAGACTTTCGCTCGCTTAGATTGACCGGTTCACACGTTGTTGAAAGAAAAAGAGAATCTTTTGAAGGGAATCTGTGTCCGAAGATCGAACTCGAGACGCCTTCTAGCGAAGCACAACGTTAACACGGTGTCGATGCCTACCTTCGGGTGACCCAAATGCGTTTTTCGTGTTTTGGCAAACTGTTGCAACATGTGTACCAGTTGTATGGACACATAGTCGGCCTACATACAAGGATCGCCGCTTAAGTGTCAGGTGACTACACTTTCTCGCCAAACTCGGACAAATGTAGTAGTTCAAATAATTTTAAGGTCTAATTAATATAAGTCACCTTCTCTGTGCGTGTTTATTGACAGTATTATAAAATATTACCTACAGTTAATGTCTAAACAACTATTCTGAGCAATAAAAAATACACTTGGATCATAGGAAGATTTTACTTTACAATTGTTCATGGATTGATTTCATACTTAATTTACCTAACCACCAATGTAAGTGTCAGTATAACGAAACTATTTGCAGTTCATCTAAACGGCAGTTGGTAAGATCGGATTTGACTTTTAATGCGTTAACTGTCAATTCTTGCTGGAAAGGCATTATATTCATAAAAAGGAAATAAATAAATTGTACCTAATAAGTATTTACACATTTTCCACACCAATACAATTCCAGCTTATTGATTAAATTGAGATTTACTTGATAGAACTTCATTACAATAAGATAAAAACAGCAAAGTAAAAGTGTTTTACAAGAAATCTAGGAATTGGTCGATAGATGTTTCGGCGTCACACCATCATAACAATGTTTTAACTAGTCAAAATAGTTCTGACAATAGCGTGAAGCTGAAATAGTTATCCACGTATGTCTTTAATTATCGTACAAGTTAAGCTTTCGCTATTTTTGCATTAATAAAGTTCTGGCCCAAAAACCCAAAAAAAGCGTAATTTTGGTAATGAACATTGTAATAACCATACAAAATATCGGAAAACACTGCTTTAAGTGAAAGCTTTCAAGAAATGATAGAACACATTTAGTGCCCACCCTACATCAAGTTCTATGGATTGCACATAAATTACGACCACACCCACCTGCTTGATCGAAGTGGAATGTTCGAAAAATCAAAATTAGGATATAAAATTTTCGGCATATTTTGGTGTCATCGGAAGTTTCTCCAAACAATTGCGTGAAATTCAGAAGATGGCCCCATATCAAGGCGGAAGAATTCCAACGTTGCTCATAATCATTGTTCCTGATAGCGACTCTCCATTCCCCCCACACTATACGTGCCCAAATTGTCTAATAAGGCAGAGACTGCAAACGAAACATATGTGATCAATATTATTCACGTTATGTTAACCTATTCACACAATTTATTTCTGTATTTACGTTTGGGTCTCCGATTAGTTGATAGTGCAATACCACACCGTCAATACAAATTTTGAAAATGCAAAAGCTAATTTTTACAACTAATATATATATTATCACAATCTACATTACCGACAAGGAAGAACTTTCAATTAGATATACGAGACACAATTTAAAACTGTTATGCTTATATTTCTTTGAATGCATCTTTTAATTGATCAAAATGATAATTTACTTATCCCTAAAATAAACAGTTTACACAAAATTGATATTTTAAAAAATAAAACACAATTCATTTGTACTACTTCCACATATTTATAATGATCAGGACTGATGAATGTTCAGTTGATAATGCTCGTGATGAGCGAAAGCGGTCCTGATCATTATAAATATGTGGAAGTAGTACAAATGAATTCTGTTTTATTTTTTAAAATATAATGTCTTTCCACCAAGAATTGACAGTTAACACCTTAAAAGTGATAAAATTGATAACTGTATTTACAATAAAATAGCCACCAAATTTTATAATCATTGATATTTTATAAAATGTTTTCTTCTTTTAAAAGTTTAAAAATGCTTTTCCAAATATGTCGTGAAGAATTATTTCTATAATACGTCTACGTCTATAATAATTACTTACCAATCTTATTTGCAATATTTTGGTAAAATGATTCAAAAAAAATTTCAGCGCATACTTGAATCTTTAAAGCATCATTCGCTTTAATGAGGTAAATCAGAATGTATCACAAACCAAGAATTGGCTAGCAAAAACTAAAATAATTGTTACCTTATATATTATTAAAATTTGAAAACGTGTTTTTTTCGAAGTATTTTGGAATACTGTTCCTTAAAAGGTTGCGTGCAACGTGAAACAGGGTCGAGGGAGGAAGGCGTTATTATTAATCTCACTTCGCGAATGTCGGCTCCATTCCTGAGACGAATCATTCGGCACCTTTGTTTAGGACGCGTCGACGTCGCATGCCATACCGACGCCGACGCCAGCGACGCCTACTCTCCCTCAGAATTTCAATATGTGGATTCCGAAGTTGACTTGCCACTTGTCTTAATCCCACTCACGATTCGTAAACTAATGCCATGATTATGATCGACGACACGAATAACTCTCGAAAATATATCAATTAATAATTTATTTACTTTCGAAATCAAACAAAATTAACACAATGATGTCGTATTCGTAGGCCAAGTACCTTTGAAGTACGGACATGTGTAAGAAGTGTGCATAATATACAGTAATTTTAAGTGAATATATATTTTTTAAATTGAACTCCTATTCAAGAGGCTAGACTAGAATGATAAATTAGTTCGAAATCGAATCTAAACACGTACAGTTTTTAAATAACTTAAATTCTATTAAAAGTACTAAAACGTAGTAATTGGGTAAATGTCTATATATTATATCATGGGTCTTATGCTGGTAGCGGTTCAATCAAAATGGTGTGAAGACGTTATGTTTCATTTATTATTATGAATATTAATCAGTGAATTATGGTAAATTTGGTTTCGTCTCTAAATAAAATAACGTATCCTGTATTGTTTTCTGATTTTAATTAGTTACTTTTCATGTAAATTATACACTATTTTCTCCGTTAAACATTACATTTTCATAGTTGTTGTTACATTCTTAAAATATAATAACTATGTAAAAATTAATTAGATATTTTTGTAAAGCGATCAAAATTCTGTTTCTCACCATTATTAAAAATGTTATGACAAACACTTAACAAACCCAAAACAAACGGCACGCACGACCCAAGTACATTTAATATAACTCCAAAGTTTCATCTCTTTTAACGTCCACTTAATTTTCTTCGTGACGAATTCGATCATCTCGCTGGCAGAGTTTCCATTATAGCAGGATCATCGTATCGCGCCAGCACGTGGGCACGTGCTTCAAAGCGTCGCGGCGTATGCCAACACGCGTGTCCTAGTCTCTCTCAGACAACAAATAACAGTAACAATAATACTTTTAAGTACCGCACTTTAATACGTTATGTCGTTATGTGTCGTTTCAGAGAAACAGAAAATGTATACACGAGTTTGTATGTTTTTACAATGTATCCATGAATAATTGTTTACATATACATTCAAGCTCGGAGTCTTAGGGAGTATATGTACCCTTAATAAATATTCTGTTTCAAAAAATATAGGGTGGTGTTTCTTTTGCCAAATATTGAGTATTAACATGTAACTTCGGCATACGAACGAAGCCATTTATTTCTTCATATGCGCATTTCCTAATGCCTAATATGGCTATTTTTGGATAATTAAAAAAACAAAAATTGTAACACTTATTTGAGAAAGTTTATTAATTCTCAATTTTAATTGTGTTTTTCGTTTCATTAAGCGACACGCACGTCTTTATTACTAACTAGTAAATTACTAAATTAATTATTTTGTTACAATTTGTACCGACTGATGTGAAATCACGGATATTTTTATCACTCCAAAATTTATCGACTACTAGTATAGTGTAAGTCCTTTCCTAGCCCCATTAAAAAAATAGAGGTTGGCTAACTGAATAATAACCAGTTCTAGTATATAAAAATAAAACACAGACACAGTAATTACTTTCCATATAAAAAATACTTCATAGACGAATTATTCTTCACACTAATGCTCTATTTATTAATTAGTGGATTTCTGTTCGAAGGCATGGATGTCTAAAATTCCTTACCGCTCACCCGATCCGAAAAACAGAACGTAGCGAGAGCGATTAGCTACTCACTAGTTCTGTCCTAACCCTATCCTTTTCTTGTATAAAAACTTCTGTTAAGATAAACTACATAAGGAATCCATATGGGGCATATTGCGATTGGGCATTGTTAAAAAACAATGTTATTCATACAATTCACATTTTAGAAGAGTCATAGTTATAAGTTGGGTATGCTGATTAAAAAATAGTATGCAAGATTCACTTAGCTTCATTATCTCAAATCTGATTACTGCAATTACATAAAATTGATATTATGAATAGCTAAACTATATTGTATTTTTATTTATATAATTTCTCATAGTAATTTCGGCGCAAGTGTCGATTTCAATGTATTGTGATTCGCAGAGTGTGTGTCATTTGTCGTTTGGTTGGTAAACACCGTAACGAATCCGTTTTAGCGCAAAATGACCAAAACTAGACACAATAATAAATAAAATTATTCGACTCTTGTGACTGTGACCGCTGGATTTTGACATGTCCAAAATGTTAGAGTCGCTA
This sequence comes from Himalopsyche phryganea, assembly GCA_022494535.1. Classification (NCBI taxonomy): domain Eukaryota; kingdom Metazoa; phylum Arthropoda; class Insecta; order Trichoptera; family Rhyacophilidae; genus Himalopsyche; species Himalopsyche phryganea. The sequence continues at coordinate 2,491,189 of JAGVSL010000023.1, forward strand.
TTTGCATTTTGTGGTTTAAATGCTAAATTAATATCTGCAAAGCCGTCATACCACTGAGCTTAATCCAAAAATAGGCGTTGTGGTGGTTTTAAACATTTCTTGTTTATAAAAAAAAATTGTTTTATTAATCAAATTGTAACGAATTCTTTTGGCCATGTTAGCAACTCGAGATCGCGTTAAATGCCATTCAACCACTACCCACTAAATGTTAAAAAATAAACAGAGATTGTGAACAAAGAACTAACGTTTAGCTAATCGCTCGCTTTCTATGCACCGTTTCCAGAATCGTACAGGGAGTGGTTGAAAAAGATCGAAAACAACACAAAAATTCATGCAATTGATTACAAATTCATATATCGATTGACAAATCAATGTTAAAAGTTTCACCTTTACCGCCCATCTTTGAGGACAAAAGCTCAAGTTTCTAGGCCACTTGGCCACTTGGCCACATTACAGGAATGTGACAATATTACTTTTGTTGAACCTTTTGTATACTGTGATTTTATTCTAATTTAAAACTATCGTATTCAATTATCTTAATATTTTCTTTCATTATAAATCCATTTTTATTTACTTTGTACACCCAAATTCAAATCGGAAAGTTCGCACTATGAAATGGATAATTAACATTTTAAAACTATTAAGCCCATTACAGTCTATTTATAAGCTTATTTAGTAGAATAAATGCTTAAATCATGTTGGTTTATTCTCATGAAAAAAGTTAACTTAAATTTTATCAAAAATAAGATGTCAAAGCAATCTATTTCAGAATCAAAACTATTCAAATCAAATTTGAATGTAATGTGTTAATGCTAACTAATTCAAAATAATAATATATATTCATATTAAAATATATTTAATTATTCTATACTAATAGGGGCATAGCCCATGGTGTAAAAAGTATAGGTGAGCTGGATAAAAAATGACGGGCGCCATTTTTACATGTGTTGTCGTAATTGTGTGCTTATTGAATTACAATCGACTATGTTGACAACATTGTTTTGGTTACAATAAAAATTTGGTTTATCAAAATGAAGTCCCATATTTTACAAAAACAACGATCCAGCTTCTTATACCATGGGCATAGCCTTTGTTATCGAATTCCTTCTTCAAACGGGACTTCGTAACATTTACCTTTTATAATTTAAGACATCGACTGAGGTTGCTTGATGGAATTGCAATATCAAATCTCAATAATTCAAATTTACCTTTTAAACTAGCGATTGAACCATAAGGAGTCATTTTAAGGAAATACATTCTATTTACGAAAATATTTCATTTATATGTCATATTCTCTATTTTGGTAATGAGTAGCAGAACTAATACAGTTTCATAAATGACCCGTATTCTTATATTTTTCTATCATCGTTTTAAAAAGGTTTGTATATTGTGAGCAACAATTAAAGAGTGTTTTTTTATTGGTGCTGGTACTGGGCGGTTCTACATAGGACCAGTTAATGCATCGCGAATCATCATTTTTGGAGATTTTCTCCACCCTTCCCACCCAACTCCATCCACCCACCGTCCGCCCAACAAGCGCTGTGTAAAAATTAATTACAAACTCGCCCGAGCCGTACCGCGAGGGACGAATATGAAAAAGCACTTCATTTTTAATTGGAAACGGTATAAGCTGAGAGAATTTTAATTGATATTTCCATTTTTTCACCGACGACAGCAGATTTCCCGAACTTTTTTATGAACTTAACCGGGAATGCGATACGGCAAATGTACCAGATAAGTAGATATTATACCTACCACACAAACTGTGAATGCTTGGAAACCCCGTTGGATTGCCATTTCCCACTCTTTTTATATTTATTCCCGTGGGAATGCCATCGCTTAAGCTCGTCTTAGACTCATTTACGTAATTAAAAAATCAAAATGTAATGAAACACATTACAGTGATAACGTCTTTTCGATTTGTACGAATCTTATTCTTCGAAATCTCAACATCTATGATAAAAACAAATCCTTTTTTGAATGTAACTTACTATAATTATGTTATTATAATGAATTTTATGTTGATAAGAAACATAATAATAATTATTTAGTATTTAACACGTGTGCATTTAAATCATTTAAAATCACGAAAGGTTTTAATAAAATTTTATCATAGCAAAAAATACGTAATAATAAAAAAGTTATCGTAAAATATTTGACCAATGTGTCAATAGTTTTAAAGATATGTATGATTGAAAATTTGTCAAATTGTACCTCAAATGTGGCTATTTTGACAAATATTAATTATTGGTACTATTGCAAGCGTAGGTTTTCTTTTATAATTTCTTGTTTTTCACGGAAAAACTTAAACCATATGAAATAAATTTGAAACCATTTGTAAAATAGTTCATTGTAGTCTGATTTTGATAGTTTTTTTTAAGTTATCTTAGAATGAGTTGCATGTCGCATTAAATATGAAGATAAGAAAATTTATCATCTACGAATCCAAACCATACTGGAAAAGGAAGCTTAATTCGTTCACTAATCAATAGCTTTTTACTATCTAAAATCTAAGGAAATTGCTTAAAATGTATTAGAAATTTATGATTTTGATCTTGAAAGATTCTCAACGCAGGGACTGTATCAATCAATAGCGCAGATAGCAGAGTTTAATCAGCACTGCTAATACTGACGTTCCACATGCCATCGGACCACCCATGATTTTGATCTATGACAACTTCTGATGATGATCAAAAAATGTGTAAAAATGATTCTCGCGTCTAGGACTGGCTTAATTATCGCTAAAACGATTAAAGCCAGGGATAAAAATATTTGCATTTTCTTCTCGGCCGAAATCACACGGCGTAATTCTATCACCAAACGAATATCATCATTTTCACACAATACTCAGGACCCTGTAGCTGAAATTGTATGACAAAGTAATATTCATAAATATTCATTTTTGATTAGTATTATCAACACCGCTTTTATTTTTGTTTGTCGTCACTCTATGATTACATTGGCGTTTGAATAATTAATGCGAGGGAATTATTTATACGTTTGTGCGTATAAGAATTGCTAATTTTTGTTACATTACCATGTAATTACTATACCAAACAAAATTTTACCGTACATTATTTTTTATGAAAGTATAATACAACTCATGACTTTAAACATGTAATTATTACAATACTTCACATTATGGGAAGTTAAAAGGTAAAAAAAGAAACCTAATCTAACTTCAAATATATTTCTTGATGTTGTTGTTAGATTATCATGTTCTCTATTCAGTAGTAAAATCGAAAAGAATGTTATTCGGGATTGCAAAGAACTTTAATTAGGGCTATGCCATTTGTTATCTATGTCTTCTTATTAATTATGTAAGAGAGCAAAAAACTCTACTCAATCATGGTTTTGGTGACGACGTGATGCTGACATAACTTGTACAACTAAATACATTGCCATGATAATGGTGGTATACCAAGTGCGTGTTAATTCAATCAACACATAAGAGACTTAATATCGAATATAAAGAGTTGTGATAGTTACAACTTCTTCGGGTATTTGGTTGGATTTTGTTAAAATCTAATTTACAGGACGGGAGCTAATATTTTTGATCAATTTGGCCACCACGCGGAGCATTTTGTCCCTCGACTTGATTTCACGCATGTGGGGTATTTCGCAATTCGCCGAATATAAGCAATGGATGGCCAATGATTGATTTCCGTGGCCCCGTTGAAAGAAGAGATTAGTTGTGATACTTGTGACTAGCTTTCACGTGGCAAGCAGTGTGTATCCAAAACCTTGCTATAATTCTGTACGTTATGTAGCCGTTTGGTTATCCCCGAGTTCTTCTAGAGATCACAAAATAGAGGCCAAAAAAACAACAGAGCTCTACCCAACCTAACTGTCTTTATTAAACAGGGCTTGCAATTCAGTATTTTTTATATATTTAAATTTAAACGAAAAACCAGCACACAAAACCTGTCTCGTGATTAGCACTCTTGAAAAATACACAATATTTTACCTATAAATATTCAAGCCGACTCTGCTTTGTCGATGGTTTATTTTACTTTTATATATTGAGGCTGAATACCAATACAAACAAAAAATCTTAGGGTTTCTATTAGACATATACCTTAAAACCATAGCTAATGATCAATAAACTAATGACCGCAATAAAAAATGTTCCCTTCCGACGTTCGCAAGACCATTGCTGCAGGATATTTCGGGCTTCTCAAAGGCAAGAATAAAATTCCAAAGTAAACAAGCTACAACTGGTGTCAATCACCTTTTTTGTTTCATAATCGAGCGCAACCTTAAAAGGTCAGAACACATACGTATTCCATATCACTTATGTAAATGATATATATGAAATTTAAATTGTATAATTGTCTAATTGAAAATTATGTGAGTTATTCCATTAATTTTCAATCTTAAATTCAAAATATTATTTGTACACTAGGGATTTCAACTATTCGTCATTATTAACTATTGGGATATCGAATAGTAAAACTGAAGCTATCCGAATATATTCGAATAGTTTCTGAAGTATGAAATACCGGAACCGCTTCGTTTTTTCCACTTTTCTCAAAACAAGAATATTTTTGGATACAACATTATTCTGGGGAAGGACTCAATTAGTAACATAATGCACTATTAAATAATAATTTAATAGTGCATTAAAAATTTGTAAGAAAGCGAGCTCATTTATAGTAAAAATCGCGTTTATTCAAATTTTAAATCACTGATTTACATGTAAAATTTTCTTAAGTATGAGATACCTAAATCTTATAATAATTTACGACTAAATCTGTTCCAATTTCTGTCAAATCTCAGATAGAGAAAATATAAATACACATTCTTAACCGTTCCATTGTAGTACAATATTTAAAATTTGCAGCTACGTCGGATTACTCCAATTGTATTTCTTGAATTTCTGAATTACGGGACGTATTGAAGATTTTTAGCTCCGAATCATTCGTCAAACTCAAGTATTATGAATTATTATAAGATACTGAAAACGCCCGAGTTGGATGAAGACAAAAAAAAACTCTACCTGGGGTAGATGATTATTGTTTTTGAAACGTGGAGATATTGTGATGTGATCTATCTTTGATTTTATAAAATATTTCATTAAAAATTATTTCGAATAGTATCCGAAACATTGCCCAAATATTTGAATACCGAATAGTTAAAAAAGGACCAAATATATTCGGATATTGAATATTCGAAAATTCGAGTTGAACTCCCTAGTTCACACCGCATTGTATTCACTCTATTTTGCGCATACCATTTTGATATCATATATTTTATATTTCACACGTTTGCCATACATAATACTGAATCATTTAATCGCCCCTATATGCCAAAAGACATACATATGTAATTGGAAATATTTGAGATACACGATTATAGTTTTAATAAATTTATTACCACATCAGTACTAAAATGAAATGATTGAGCATTGCGCTCGTGTTATTATTTCATTTTTAAGTATTTTCATAAATATCTTAAAGCAAACGGATCATACTAGATACTTTTGTTGAGCTCCTTAAATTTCAAGCGACATGAAAAAACCGCTAAGAATAAATTACAAATTGGCGTAGGTATTACTGTTTTTTTTATTGTTAACAATTTTAATAAATTTGGGAGCCATTTTTGTATAATAAACCTCTTTATTGCATTTTATTGAATGTTATTATGTTTTCTTGGGTGGTCTTACAATCAGGACAGACCCATTTTGCAAAGTGTTGTGGTCAGCTGCATCTTCATCTTCGCATTTATATATATATAAATACATAGCCTTGGTGTGAAGATTGTGCGCTATTTCGTTAGGTCTAAATATTTTTATTCTGGGCTCGTAGCGCAGTGGTCAATGTCGTTGGCTTCGGTTACGGATGTCTCGAATTCAAATCCCGGTACGGACAACTATATAAATTGATTTTTCAACCGATTTATGAATTTGTGTGATGTCTAGAATTCTCTCCCACTCATCCTATCTTAGCTCTCTCCTCGAAAAAGAGATGTTGAGCAACTAAGTAGCAACCAATTCTCGTTGAAAAATTTTGGTTGAGATACCTCCATTAAAAGTCCATATGCTCCAAACTGGGAGTGGGCATGGTAAAAAAAAATGATAAAGGCATGCCTACATTTTGAGGTTCATAAGGTGCCGTTCATATATATATTTATTATGATATCACGCTCTAGGTGTGAGTGGGGGTCAAAAAAAATGTGGTGAGGGGCGGGCTGGTAGGTAATGTGACGTCATAAAAACATTAAAAAAATACAATATGTACTTAAAACATCACTGCTACTTTCGTCCATTGTTCATGTCCTAGCTGATTGTTTCGAATAAAAAAATATATATATATATCCTATATTTTTTTAATTTGGGGTCTCAAAAATGGGACATCATTTAGGCGAGGAGATTAAGGTTTTGAGATGAAAAGTGACAATGGGTGGACGTCAAAAAATTGCTAAACGCCTTTGAAATCAGATGCCTTAAGGCGACCTGCAGCTGAAACTATTGATGACAGTCTTCTATAAAAGATATTATGCAAGAAAGAGAGAAGATTTCAATGAATAAAACAGAGTATGCATTTATATTGTATGTGCGTGTTAAGTTTAAAATAATATACATAATATCTTGCCTGTGAAAAGGTAATATGAGTCAACCAATCGCTTTTGTTGGTACCTCATCACACTTCAAAGGGTATAATGAAAATATTATAATAGTAAAAGCAGTAAAAGTTATGTTTAGTGGTCAGAATGTCCCAAGTACAATTCCCGGCAGGGTCGTTTATCAGATGTTGATTTTTTTCCAATTTAAGATCATCTAAGTTTTATATTGTAAGATCATTTCTTTTTTCTTGAGTTCTAAGGTCTAAGATCTCAAATTATTTGATAATCAAAATATCTGACACATTGGATATTATGCCAAGTGTTATATTTAATATTAATGCTTTTTTAAACATTCAATGCATGGAGTGTATTTTAGATTTAATATTATCAATTTATTCATATTTTCAATTTAATAGTATTCACAACACACTATAATGTAACAAACAGAATTCAAATTAAATATAATAAAGAAACTCATTGAAAAGGTTAATGCTTGAACATCAAGTAAAATCAAAGCAAAACCTTAATTCAGTAGGAGATAATGATGGGAATTACAAATTAAGTTCCATAAAAAATAAGGAACAAAATAGCTCTGGCCGTGGTGAACAAACACATATATTAAAAAGCAAAATTTTTTAGTAGAGGGTTATGTGTGAATAACGTTTTATTTAAAGAATGCTTATCTATTACATTCATAAGGTTACTGAGAATGTAAGAGAAGATTTTAAAACCATTCATCCACAAAAAGCATTCTACGAAGATTTATTATCGACTTATTTTTAACAATAGTGTGATTCCAATTTGGGTCCACCTTGTAACTTCTTTTTCTTCCATAACTTTTTATGAGTTTATCATTGAACAAACAAAAATGAAAAGAAATTACCCTATAATTACGTCACTACACACAAATCCATTTTTTCCCTGTGTACATATGAATGACTTAAAAATGTTCAATTTGGCTTTTATTTGCTGCTCAAGATCCACATAAAATGGTTATCTACTAATAACAATTCTCACATCCTGCACAAGTTAAATTAAAAAATGTCAACAAACCTTCAGCCATTGCAATGGCTACAGAGAACATTTTAAGATAACAAAAAAACAATATCATAAAGTCATTTTTTCAACATATCACAGTAAGCAGACTTAAGCCCCACTAAAATCCTTTTGCATTAAAATAGAGAAGACTCTAAAGTTTCTTCTCCACCATGACGGTATATTTCAAGTTTCTTGGGGCCCACACTCTCAAGTCTACTTTGAACTAGAGCATTGTGCATATCACAATTTTATTTCCCGAAAAGACCATGATGGTACGGAGGATAAAGCCCAATATCTCCAATGCTTTGTTGCAGTTAATCTTAATGTAATTATTGAAATTTACTGATGAAATTTAGGAGAAAATTCGGCCATTTATTAAATTATGAAAATTAACACCTGTTACCCTATTGTAAACAATAAAAGATTGCATTTACCTATATTAAAATCGAATCTGTTATATGTCGCATCTTATTATGCTACCTATATCAGATTGGAGACGCATAATATACTTTTAATATCACATTGTAATTTAGGCATACCTACAAACATTATTATTTAAGATACATTCTGGATTCATCTGATTCTTCTAAGGCAACTGAGCGCTGTTGCTGGCAGATATATTGGACAAGAAAAAATATATCACCAGCATCTAACAATAACTGCAAAACTATAGTGAAAATTGTGAAAATGTCGACTTAGTGACTAATTGCACTATATCATCGAATGCAGATTTACCAGAACTTGCAATGCACATTGAAGTAATGCCTCATGCTGCCAGAGTGTCAATAAAAAAAATAGAAATTAATACTAAGCAAAAGATACCTTATTATAAATTACTGAGACCCATATTAACGGACTCCTATGATTCAAAAGTCTCATAGAGCCAATCTTTTGCTGTAAACTTTATTAAATTTGGATTATTGAGATTTTGTACACTTCCATGTATTTTGTCACTAACGACCCGGGTTTCGCCTTTCGACATCTTCAGGCATTCGAGCACACGAATGGACTCGAACTGACAGACAGTAAACAGTGTCTAACGTTTATATAGAAGATACAAATACGACAAATATTATTTACGAGGTAAGATATTATACGTCTGAGAGCCACACTGATACCTGAGTTAAAATATCGAGAATCGCCTTAATCCTTATTTTGTAAACACCACATTTACAGAGTGGCGAATTGCCGCTTTCCAACTTCTTATGGAATTACCAGTGATTTTACAATTATAATAGCATTGTGGGTTTCGACGGGATGCAATTCGACGAAAGGGTAACCTAACAGATGTCACTAAACGTGGAATGATTGTATATATTTACATAGAAGTCAATTATCATAGTAGACATCACGTGCCTATGTTATTGTTTTTCATATGGCAGGTGTATGAAAGTTTGCACCAATAGATCAAGAAAATAATTTCGATGGTTGAACAACAAAATAAGATATATATATGAAAATATTGTTCTCACAATATAATGCCAACATTTATAGTAAAGAATGGACGCAGCAAGTAAATCCCGCAGCCAAAAGATGGTCATTTATTAATTTTTGTAAAAATAAAGTCTCAAAACTTTTTGATTTTTGAAGTATAGACAAAGTTGCGTTAGTTAACTATTAAAACTCAAAGGATATCTAAAAATTCATTCAATGATATCAAAACGACTACAGATCTATTAAGAAAAATAAAGAAAAAATGCAGTTATATATCTATGCAATTAAAAGTGTTCATGAAGCATGTTGAAAAATTGCATTACTTACACACAGATTAGCAGATGTGGAGTTGGATAACAGAGAAAAACTTTATTATCTTAATTATTAAATTATATGCCATTGGAGTCATGAAAAGTTACTATTTAAGAGCACATTTTAACTTAAAATCACCAAGCTATTGAACGTAATAAAGGGCTGGTTAGTCTTTCTCCTCCTTACTTGAGTTCTTGATGAAGTCAATATTATGATAAATATATAATATTTCATTATTAAATAATAATAAAACATAATTTTAGGCTATTTACTGGATTTCTTTGATTATTAAACGCATGTTTTTATCTAGAGTGTGTCTTATAATTGATGACGATTGCTGTAAAAATGCAAAAGAAGGTATTTTCTAGGAAGCCTTGGAAAACAATGATTCCAAAGAATCACACATTGAATCCGATGAAGTTTCAGGCTGATCGTAAAAAAGAACGCATATTATTAACTTACTTCAAACGCTTTATACTGTCCTTAGATGACTTCTTTGTTAAGCAAGGTTTTCGTGATGATTTGAAGGACCTTTTCTCAACAAAAGTTTTTCTATTTTTTTATTTTATCAAGTGAACTATTTGATACTCAATTACTGAAACTCTCTTTTTTCAAAAAGAAGCATATGGCTATGGCAGGTCTAGTTGTAAGGAATACTTTCCTGCTACGCTCTTTTCTAGGATTGAATAGGTTGGAGGTAATCACTGACAGCCATTTCTTCGAACAAAAATCCGTAAATCGGTTGAAAAATCAATTTATGAAATTGCCTGTACTGCGATTCGAGCCCGTGAGTCGCCGAAGGAAACGACGTTGACTACTTGGCTAAGAGCCTAGCATGGGTATATGGACATTACTAGTGATATAATATAATAAAGCATATCTCCCCCGAGTGAGTTATTTAGCATTCAATCCAAAAGACAGGAATAGAAAGACAACAATCATAAAAAATATTTATTATTTTTAGTGTTAACAATTGCCATTTTGTCTTGTGTGTGTTGCCCAACGTTGTCATTCACAAAATCTTAATATAGGTGATAGATTACAATGATGGCATCATTTTTATACTGAGTCAAAACACTAAACACAAATACAGAATCAATTTTCCGAACCCTTTGATGAATGAAAAATAGCAAATAGCGTACAAAACATTTGATACAATTCATAATTACTTATCCTTCGAACATAATATATTATATTGCAAACATAAACTCTCAATTATCTGGATGTGAAACATGCCTCTTATATAAAAAAAGAGGCCTTATTAATATTTCATTTCTTTTTGCAGGATTTATATTTTCAAAAATCATTCTTCCCTGAGACTACCAACATGATACAGTGTAGCCATCTTTGACGGGTTGCCAGTAATCAAATTTCAATAATCAACCGGAACAGTGGTCACTAAAACAATAAATAAAGGTTTCAGCAAATAAGCACATACAGTTTTTATGTTTTATCTTCTTTATAATAATATTGTTAACCAAATCAGCTGACAACTTTCTTCAAAAAAGGTTGCTGAGGTTGAAATCACAATGTTTTTTTTAGTATTCAGAATGATTCATTTGCCATTAGCTGTCCTTTTATTACTACATTAGTTTTCTGTAACATGAGTGTCCTACATGTCCTCTAAAATAAAGTATTAAAAAAGCTTCCATTAAACATTGTCAAAAAAAAACATTTATGCTTGTTTGATATAGCAAGATGTATTTTATTTTATCATCTATATATATATAAATGAATGTCTGTTTGTTGGTTTGTCCGGATCTTATAAGCTTCTAAACCACTCAACCGATCACTACGAAACTTTCAGGAAGGACTTATTGTGATCATGCCGGGAAATCTATATCTATCTATATGTATAAAAATGAATGTCTGTTTGTTGGTTTGTTGGTTTGTCCAGATCTTATAGGCTCCTAAACTACTCAACCGATCGCGATGAAACTTTCAGGATGGACTTATTGTGATCATGCCGGGAAATATTATATAAAATATATGTTTGTTTGTCCTTTACGCGTTTCTTTACAGTTCATACGATTTCGATGAAACTTCGGTGAGTTGTTGTGCACACACCCATGAAGGGTTCTGAAGAAAAAAAATTGAAAATCTAAAATTGAAAAAAAGAATCAACTACGTACATACAGCGACATCTAGGAAAAACCTTCTGATTTATTCGTGTACGCACCAGACGAAAAACAAAAATATTGTGTTATAACAAGTGTTCGGTTATAACAAGTGTCGGCCTGTGCAGACCTCTAATCCAAAAGCAGTTCAATAAGCAGAATTAAAACACAAACCCTTTCTTTCTTTGAGTGGCATTGCAACGCATGCCGGGTACTCAATAGTATAATATAAAATTTAGGCTTAATCTGATTCTAGGAATAAGTGTGTTGCTTCCTGGTTTGTATTTCGCTTGACGTGTTTAGGAAGAACGGCAGATGATGACGGCAGAATTGGTCCGTTCCAATTGAAGGTTGATTTCATACTGGCGCTTCCCTTCTCGATCTTTAGAGCGTTGGCTTTCGCTTTCCGTGGCTCACACGCATGTTGCAGATTGAATCCTACTGGTCTCATTTTACATTGTCATTTGTTTGTCATCCATTGTGGGAAATGACACTTCTAGATGAGTGCCACTGAAATTATGACTCAATGTCTATCGAATATAGTATTTCACTGATAAGGCACTTCGTGTTCCCACATGATAATATATGATAAATGTCCAATGAAAAGAAGACTATCATCAATTATAGATGTACCAAGATAACTTGACCGCTAGTAAGGGCGCCACCATCGCGTTAGGAATGTTGTCATGCTCAAACAAAATTATTTGTTTATTAACAAATTTTAAAGACATAAATGAAAAAGTCCTTTATTTATATATATTTTTACTAAAACAGTAGAACTTATAATTAAATGAAAATAAAATTTTAAATATTTTTATGTATCCGCTCCCAATGTGGAGCATTTAGCCTCTAATGGAGATATCTCAACAGAAGTTTTTTTTTCTACGAGAACTGCTTGTTACTTAGTTTCTCCACCTTTCTTTTTCTAAGAGAGTAGGGATAGAAGGATAGGGCTAGCACAAGACTAGTGATTAATTAATCGCACTCGTTACGCCGCATTTTTAAGATAAGTTGGGTGGGAGGGATCAATTTAGACATCACAAACATTCATGCCTTCAAATGTAAATTCACAAATAGATTTAAAAATCAATTTATAAAACTTTACATACCGGGACTTCGAACCCGAAACATCCGTAACTGTAGCCAACGACGATAACCACTGCACCAAGGAGTCAACCTGTTTTTTTTATATACTTTCATAAAAAGTGTGAAAATTAAAATTTTGTAAAAAAATGCAAAGACAACGTTATCGATTTTAATTTTATCTTGAAAATGATTTTCCACAAAGTAAAGCATGTATCTATAGAATATTTTTAAAAATATGTAAAAAGTCTTTATAAAAATTAAAGAAGTATTTAATAATGAGTAACTTGGGAAGATTGAAAATTTTTGAAAAGTGTCATGGCTGCGTATGCTCCGCATGATGGGAATAATATTAGTTCTTTTCAAGATTTTTGACGTTCACAGAACTAACAAATTTATATAACCTCCCGCATGAACCCCAAGGATTCATTTTGAACTACTTGACTTCGCCAATGGCATTTATTTCTACTGCATTATTAACAGCAAAACTGTTTGTTGACATACCTACTAGGGTATCCAATCACGGGATCCGGGATCCCGAGCAATAAGTCAATCCCATAATCCCGGGATTGACTCAATAGCAATACCGGGATTCGCAAGAAGTTGACTTACGACCCGAACATCGAACGAATTTTTTTTTTCTTCTGAAAATTGAATTCCTTACCCGACCCACCGTGTGACGGATGCGTGAACGCCCGGGTGTCACGGGAGAAAAAACATTTTTTTCACAATTTCAAAAATGAATTTTTGAAACACAATTTGAAATTTTTTTTTTTTGAAAATTGATTTCCTTATCCGGCCCGCGATGATCTTACTCGGCCAGGCCGTGTTCATAATCATAAGTTTTTTGACAGTTTCAAACATGAAAACCTGGCTTTTGTCCAACCAATAACGGATGCATTGCCCGATTGTTGCGGGAGAAATTTTTTTTTTGACAATTTCCAAGATGGAAATCTGGCTTTTGTTCAATCCCGGGATTGGATGCCCTAATTATGTAATTTACCATTTGACAGTTGCAAATGAATCGTGTTGTCCTAAGATAAAACTGTTCTAAATGCAAGTGACCAAACTTTATGGAAAGCCCTTTTTTTAATTTATTTTGCTGGATTCTTTTATATTGATATTGAAATTCATTTAACATTTTTACATTATAAAGTCGAAATTTAATTATTTCTCATTCTAAGAAATTAACATTACTCAAAACTCAATATCATTTTTAAGGCTAATTAAATAGAAAATAATGTTATTTCTTTTTTTGACATTTGTACGTGCGCAAACAAAGTATTTTTAAATCAACAAGAAAAAGAATTTTTTGATAGTGTAACACTATCTTAACTAAAAAGCAATACATTTGCAAAAAAAATATAGGTACAATTGATATTTTAGTACAACACTATCTTAACGTAAAAACGATACTCTCTTTTGCAAAAAAAACTTTCTTTTGAAATTAGCGACGGTTATTAAATATAGATATGAATTTCCGAAAGATATTTATTTTGCATTAAAAGGTAATCGGAGAATTTTTTTCTATTCCGACAATTTTAATTCCAAATTCGGCGGCGGCCAAGTAATGTTGGTAATATTGTAGTCGCAGATATTATTATAATACAATATAAGACAATAATTAGTAGTTGAATAGAGCTAAACTAGGAAGAATAAACATGCATTTGTTATACAAATAATGAAGTGAAAGATTAAATTTTATTTTTGGAATAAAAATAAAAAATAATTCAAATGCATACATAATAGGACATCATTTGGTTTATTTATTTTTCAAATGAACGCGAGTAGTGTGGTCGACTAAAATCATACTTTCCCTAAAATTTACTGTTCGCATGTCTAATGCAGGTACCTATGTTTCAAAAAAATCATGAGGATCATCAGAAAATGGTTTTGTATTGATATTTTTTACCAAGTATACGTTTGTTGTGCATCCGATTCTTGAGGTATAAATGTTTTTAATACCTTTGCTGTAATTCTTTGTTACATTCAATACATAAGTATGTCAAATTGTCAGTTATTCATTTTAGAAATTTATTTCCTGATCATTATAAATATGTGGAATTAGTGCAAATGAATTGTGTTTTATTTTTTAAAATATAATGTCTTTCCACCAAGAATTGACAGTGAACACCTTAAAAGTGATTTAGATTTATTTTGCTAGAGTGTCAATTTTAAAATGATATATCGAAGAGTACGGTAAGGGGACGTATTACTGTGATATAGGTAATATCGTGATACTTTTTAAATTTGAATTTACAGTATTACCTAGTCTGGTGACGAATGTGAAACAATGCATGCAATGAGGCAAATAAATTAGAAGAATAATGGCATTTTCACATTGATAGCTAATTACTGGTGAGACAAGCTACAAAACTTTTAGTTTGCCAATCTGTTAAGACGTGTAAAACTAATGGTAGTGGGGAATATGCTCAGTTTTTCGTAAAATTATCTAATATTTTTGAATGAACTATTTTAATGGTTAGCCTCATTTTTACTGATATATTAATATACGTACGTATTGCTTATATGGTCAACAATATTAATGGATATTTATTTAGCCGGTTTTCGTTGTTTTTTTATCACCATATTGCCTGTATCAGTATATTTTTGTTTAAGATGTGGCTACAACTGTGAAATAAACCAAAAAAGTGAATACATTACTCATCTTCGAATATAGATCGCGCTTTAAAATTAGTGCAAGAAGATGGAATTACAATTTATGCGCATTCAAAATCGAGAGGTGTATTATGGAGTACATTAAAAGACTCTGTGAATAAACTGGGTCGGATGCTATTCATTTAGAGTACCAAAGCGTCTAAAATCTAGACGCTTTGGGAACTTCTCATCAGCAAAAAGGATGTCCGACTGGTCAACAAAATGCTTGAACACTTCAACTGTTAAAAAAGAAGCAAGGAGCCGAAACAAACAAAAACACCAGAAAACCAAAACATACTGATAAAGATTGGATCTGTCTTGCATAAAGATTAACATATTCCCATGATGCAAAAGAGAAGATTGGGAATAAATGGGTATAATGATCATATTGCACTTGTTGATATTATCATAACGATTGTTTGAACATCGCGCGAGACGACGATGAACTTAAAATCTTGTGTGACGAGTGTCTAAATATAATTTATTAATTTAACTATTTACAAATTCTCTCTTTCATTTATAAATAAATATTTTCACTTATTTCGCTATATGTATTCAAGTTGTCATGATATTACCTTTACTAATATCACGATATTAGCCGTGCCTGTCATTATATTTATTTACCTTTTGGGTTCAACTAAAATTATTAATAAAAGAATAATAACTAAGTTTATGATTTCCATTGATTATTATAAAGGTGAAGCATAATAATTTTATTCATACATTTCCAATTGTTAATATTAAACAAGTTTGCAGGTATATATAGTACTTTATAAAATATGTCACGATACAGGTCCCCTTACCCTATACGACATTACTTTTGTTGAAAAACTTTTATTTAACATCGTGCATTAGCAAGATTTTCAATAATTTCAGTTTTTGTTACAATTGACTGGTTTTTTTGTATATTCACCAGTCACGTTTTGGATAGAATATTGTAATTTTAATTTTTAATTTTTATAGAGTGCATAGAATTTTTCATTAAAATTGGACAGCTAGAAAATATAATTACATTTATAGTTTACATTTCTAACTGTTTGCGGAAATTCTTCTTCTTATATATGGCAATTGTCATCGATTTGACGTGTAGAGATGATTGAAATTTAGACAGCTCGCTACCACCCATCTACCACCTACTAGTTTATTATTTTTAATATAACAGCCAAAAATTAAACATTCAAAATAGTTGCTTGCAAATAAGATTTGCATAATATAATGTATGAATAATATTTATTCATAAGGCATTTGAAATGTCGGTTTATATGACAAGTTTTTGTGAAAGAAACAATATTTTTTATGGTAAAATCAACATACCAAATTATTTAATTTAATTCATAAATGACATATCCATTGTATTGTGAAATTTCACGAACATATTAATATTCTTGCTATCTGTCACTTTGAAAGCAACATCAGATCTGGGGATTTCAAACATAAATCAAATAAATTGAATTCTGCTTGTCTCAAAACAGAAATCAAAATATGTCAAAAACCTTCAAAAGTGTGCAAAACAGGACTGGAGTGTATCCTAAACACACCAGTTATTTTGGATGTTGAATAAGGCCATATGTCATTTTGATTTGCAATATTTTAAACTGGATAATCAATTACAGAATAAAGCTATTGGCGCAAACTTTGATAACTCACGTAAATAATTAACGAAACAGGTTCTAATCCTTTGATACAATTGGAGAATTGACGACACTGTTGAATTAAATTCCTTTTTATAGTTTCCTTATTGTAATAGAATTCTAACAAGTTAATGCCAATTCAATCAAGTGATTAACATTTAATGTTTTATATTTTCATTCATTTTATGTGCATCGTTTTTTATATATTCAATTAAAAATAATTACTAATCGTTTTTTTATATTCGCAAATAAGATTTTAAGATTATATTATGGGCACTTAAATAGGAACGGCACGCAGTACAAATTTAAAGAAAATTGGCTTATTTTGGCACACCGGCATAACTTATTTGTCATCACTGCGCTAGAGCCTGTTTTCAAGATTGTATTCTACCTCTGGGAGGTAGAAAAGGATAGAAACATAACTTTAAGATAAAAATTCATTCAATCAATGAACAAGAATGTCTATCTGAAGGTCAACCCTTTGTTTACTATGCAGCATTGGTACAGATGTCAATGTTATCATTAAACCAAATAGATTGATAATATGGTGAAAAGCATTTATCACATTTTTTTGGTTATTTGGTCCATGATACATCATATTAAGTCAGAGCATGTTTATACTTCCAGTGAGCAGTGGAGTACTCCTCGATATTTATGAACTATTTTGCTATTTTTTGGCTATAGTCAAAATATTGAAAACATGAATATAAATTATAGTAAATAAAACACATAAAGAATATTATATTATTTATTTATTTATTACAATATTAATTACTACCATAGTTGAAAAAAATAAACTCTTGTCAGCACATTTCAACATTTGAGATTCTGAATATTTTATATGAGACCACAATCTAAGCACCGAAAAAAAAATAGTAGACATTTATCTCCGCATGAGTCTTCTTCTTCAGCCGCTGGTGCTGGACGTGGCCTAGCCTTTTCTGGAGGTGGTTTTCGTAAGTATACTGAGTCAATATTATCACCATCTTGTTCATTGCTTTCCTTTACTGTTTCTGGTATATCACTATTAATCTTATCTGAACTAGTTTGTGGCTCATCAATCTGAAATACAATTTCTTTTGTATAATATGACAGGCAAATTTATTTAGCTGGTTAAAATTACAATTTGGAATCTAGATCATCTCCTATTTAATATCATACATAATAATATAGATGTTATAACAATATTGCTGTGCCAACTTTCAACATTTCTTCAGTACTCTCTCCCTTACACAGATACACACTTTTAGTTTTGCTGTTGTGTGCTACAGACAGACGGACAGATAAATCAAGACAAATATATATGAAGTGTTATTCCAACCTGAATATAATGTATTAGTAGGACTTTTTCTTCAAAGGAGACGACATGCTTTTGAATTTCGGTTTATTGTCTTACTAGATAGATTGCATTCATACAGAATGAATATAATTAATGGTTAATTCTATATATATATATACTCTATAAATATACTTTCTCAAACACAATGTATCAGCAAAGTTATGAATAATTATTAACGCAGGCCATGCGCATGCACGTCATATTTAGATACAAAATGATTCAGTCGATAGCCGACATGTTAAATGTGTAACTAAAATAAAAGCATCTTACAATTATTGTGAGATACTAATAGAGAATTCACTAACCTTTTCCAAACTTGGATTAACATCTTTTTCAATGGAATGATTTTCATCTAGTAATGGTTTCTCGGCCATTTTGGGAATGTCGTGTGATTTACCTACATGGACAGAAATATTTTCAGAAGATCCAACACGATTTTCTCCGGGCATACTGAAAGAGAAGCGATATATTATTTTTTAAATTTACAACATAGCATTCATGAGTGAGAGTTTCTAAGATGCTACATTTGTAAACAAGTTGTTTTTATCTAATTTACTGTGAACAGTCATAGAATTGATCAACTATCAGTTGAAACAAAGACAGGACTTTAAAGTAACAAACAATATATTGATATTTCCACTATATAGCAGAAAATATATGTATAAACCTGTATCACATTCAACTTTTGACTTTAAACCTTTGGGAATATGTGATTCCAATGTCAGTAATGTAGTGCAGAGAGGATCTTCGTGCTTGAAGAGTGACAGCAGACTGATGATCTTTTATCATTATTCTTCGCTTTTCACATTGTTTTCCAAATATGGCATGCAGACGGTGTTCTATTACAATCACACATTTATTTATTTTTGCACTTCATTATATCAAATTTCGTAACTGCTGTTATATGAAGCGATGACTCAATATAAGTGTCATTTTATGAAAACTTTTTCCTCAGATATTACACATTCTGCAAATCTGTGGCATCATGTATCCTTAAAACCTTTATCTGTAAAACTCTACATTTTTGATGTCTCAATGCAGAATGAAAAAATCAACAGAAAAAATAATAGCAAGTCACTTAGTAACCGCTCCATATTAAAATATTCCTCGAGTTAAGTTATAACGCAAACATTTGTATTGTCTGCATTAAGAGTTTTGTGTTTGTGACTTGGTATAAATTGAACGTGGTATATTCGTACATCTTGATGTGCATCTGGAATCGTCTGACAAATCCCCCAAACAGACATTGACAGGATTTTTCAAGCTCTGGAAAAATGATAGCTTTGCGAATACATTATTATTTTGCGATGTTCCAAAATTTTATAAATGAGACAGTCGACGCAAATAATGTGCGATTGTTAAAGGACATGGCGGTATTCAATCTGGCAACGCTCTTGGTGGTGTCTACATTGTGCACTCCAGAAACATTGATTGATATTACCTTTGTTGCACAACATCAAAAGTACAATAAGTTTCAAAGATCTCCAAACCGTCGATGAAATTGAATGTGATACAACTAATCATTCTCAAGCTTCAACGCATGATCGGGAAATCCTTGCCAGAGATTGGCATGTTAGGTCCTTCACGACAGCATACATGTAACATGTGTGGGGAAATGCTGTGAGAATGAGAGTATGACTAACCTAATGTTAAATACTAGTAAATAATAATTCCGGAATAATTTATGAAGCAAAAACTAAATTGAAAAGTTATTGTTCTAATACAGTTCATTTATTGCTAAAACTATAGAAAACTCACAAAGGAATTCCCTGGTGTCTGTGATGGCTTGACCCAGATGGAAAAGCAGATGCCTTAGGGCGATTTTCTTCAGCTTTATGATTGCCATGGCCATGGTGGTGCTTTTTCTTCCTAGGTATCCATAATACACTCAATCCTCCCTTTTTCTTGCCTCCCATTGTTTATATATTGGTTATATTTCTCTGAAATTTATATATATTAATTATTAACAAAAGTCAGGTAACACAATTGATTAATTTGATTAGTCAAATTTATTTTTAATATTATGAAATGAGATCGTCAGTTATGTAAAAATAGTTAAAATAGGTTTTCATACAAAACTGAGCTTGTATTTATTTCAACTGGAAAAATAGTATTACAATATAATATTCTAGAAAAGCACTATGACATAGCTGCGCCGAGTGATAATAAATATCGAAGTTCATACATGCAAGAAATTAAATATAATATTATTTGGGTCACTAGTCGATTTGTATGATAGCATTGAGTGTAAAGCACTAATGTCTAATCTAATTTAAGTTTAACAAATGCTAGCTTATGCTTTTGGTACCTACTTACCAGAGTATTATTTTAAATATCAGTTCTGTGTTGTTTTTTATACAATGAAAATATAAAATATTTATTTAAGTGACTCAAATTATTAAGCTATCATGTCTAATGCAAGGAAACAATTCATTAGCGTTTCAGTAGGTACTCCTATTCTAAGCAAAAAGATCATTTTTTTATTAGAGGAGGAACATTGTATGTTGAAAAGACATCCCACGACAAATATTTACCACAGTAAAAATTTAATTCAATCCAATTTTACAATTTAACCAATGACGTCATTTTTACATTTATAAAATTTATTTTGCTTAGCTATGCAGAAATTTTACTAACACATTAATTTATATTTTTTCAACAAAACAAACGACAAAAGAACGCTATAGTTTACAGGAAATTGAATAATTAAGTGATAAATTTCTTTATGACGATAAAGGAGTAAAATTACAGGTAACGGAATCAGGTTCCTTGAAATAATCATGACTATCGTTCAGGTGAAAATAAAAAGTTATTGGTACATATTACTTACGTGATATTAAACTTCGGCATCCAATAATTCCACTAGATGCATGAACTGCCGAACAAAATATTGTGCCAGTTACCGAATTCAAACATCACCATTATACAAATAACTTAATTTCTTCTAAAATTTGTAGAACTTGTAAACAAAACAAAGTTTGCTTTTGGAACTAATTCATACGTCACCGAACAAGGATTCGGCAAACATTGCCATGTATAAGTTTATACATTCCTATTTTGAAATAAATGTGATTGAAATTTGGCATTAAATATTTTTAAGTACAAGACAACTATGAAATAAAAACAATCTGTAAAATATACCAGCAAAAATAAAATGGTCATTTCAATAAAAAATCGTAATCTATTTTTATTAAATATTTGTTTTTTTTTGTGTGGCAGCATTATATTCGTCATATTATTGCATAGATAAACTGTCAAAATACTGCTAAATATAAATTTGTGTTACTATAGATCATAAAGTAATATACTATTACTATGGATCTTCCTTATCCATTTCATCTCATATTTCTAGGGCAAAAACAATTGTCGAAAACGTTAAAATATTATTTTTCAGGCTATTGGAATCTAAACCTTTACTTGATAATTTGATCATATAAATATAAAATGCTATTATGATTGTTTATATTTCATTTACATGTATTTATGAATAATGAAAGATTCTCAATTGCGAAGCGCTCAATATCAAAACATGATTTTTAAATAGTTTATGTTTACAGGTACAGATGTGTGTGATATTCACATTCCCCTCTCACGCATTTAATCCTAAAATCACGGACTAGCAAGAAGAAATAGCTGACTACTAATTCTTCCCCATTGTTCTATACTTACCCTTTCCGAAAAAGAAAAGTAAAGCGACTGAATAACATCCCAGTTCTTATAAAAATAGCTTCTGTTGATGCTCCATTAGGAATCCATATTCTCCACACGGGAAGCGGGCATGTTTTTTTAATATTAATGTTCTATTTTATTTATATTCTTATTGCAATTTTAACTAAGAAGGAATACATATATTTAGAGTAGAGTTTTACCACCAAAGTTGAGAAACATCTCAGTCATAAGTTGTGGAATACCTCTATAGCAATAAATATTTCAAAACACATTATGTTATAAACACAAACACAGATATTTATTAGTCATTGTATGATAATTGATATTTACAATAGTTAATATAACATTTTAAATACTAAATGTTGGTAAAACATTTTCCATAAGATGGCTTAGGGGTATTCCATTTATGATGTCACAAGATTTTGAGTATTATTTGTTCACCCCCTAGCCCCGAAATGCCGCATTTCATTATTGAATCTTTTACTCCCTCGCCAAACTACCACCGACATTTGAAAATAAATCTACAAAATTATTTCTATTTAAGTAATTGAGATTGTTTTGTACTTTAATGCTCCATAATATTTGTTTTTAATTGCAATTGCAGATTTATTTTGGCTAAAATTCTAGTTGACCAAAAACTCAAAATACCTATAATTATTATCAGATACTAGACTGGGAAGTTTTAATATTCATATTTGATATTCCACCCCTGTTGAAAGTTAAAATGAACATGTTAGGATATGTTGCAGAACCAACAACAAATACATATAATCAAATTTTCACATACTACAGAAGACATTCAATCTATGATTTTACAAATACTACATAGGTTTGATTATAAACAGTGCATTTTTAATGGATGGAATTTTTTAATACAACACAACTAAAGATTTTATCAATTTGACTTTTTTATTACACCCAGTCCTATTTTTATACGATTTCACTTTTATGCAAATTTTTTTGGATGGCACTGTTCTTTTTTTTGTGATTACTCACTTTTACACGACAACTTTTTTTGGAAAAAAATCCTTTTAAAAGTGTTTAATCAAACGAATTAGAGCAAAACTCAACAAGTCCGTTAACAAATGCATTCCGTTACCGACAGTGACAAAACGCATTCGTTGCTTTTGGGAGTGACTCCAATATGAAATTTATTTTAATTTGTATTTTTATGTTAACATGATCACTGTATATAAAATATCTCATGTAATACAGAGTATCTGAAAATTAGCGATATTTTGAATCTCTATAACTTTGTTAAAAATTAAAAACTATTAAAAATCGAGTCACCCTAGACTATTTCATTTCTTTACTTCCCCAAAACAAGTGTCACTGGTGACAGCTACTAACCAGATGATGTCACTTGAGCAGTTATCCCCGGCGGAGTGAACTGAGGTCACATTCAAACCACTTTTATTTTGCAATTGTCTTTTTACATATTGAACAAATCAAACATTTTTTTCGTTTCATTTTAAGGAAATTTAAGGTTTAAATGTAACTAAAAGACTTCATTACACAAATTTAAAGAACCAATTTCAGTTTTTCATACATTATTGATACATTTTTCTTTTGCAGCCAATATATCAAATTATATAAAAGTAAGGTATTTATTTTCGCGTCAATTTTCGGAACCAATGTATCGCGTAGAAAAAGGATTGGATGTACTTTGGTAAATTTTATTATTCTTTTCGGTGTTGTGTATCTTTTATTTCAATTTCACTGTATATAAACATGTATAAATTATAAATTTGTTTAAAGTTTGAATTCAATTTTGTTTACAATTAATCGTTGGTTGAATGACACAACAATAGAAAATAATAACACATTTTATATACCGTATTTCCTCAACAATAAGATGCAGGTTTTTACCCTTTTTTGAATCTTTGAATTCGGACTGCATCTTATAATCAATGACGTCTTACAATCACTATCAAAAATGCAATAGAAAATATTTTCTGGGAATTAATGATTCAGAAAAATCAGACACTGAATCTAATGAAGGTCAGGCTGATAGTAAGAATGTACATAATATAATATGCTTTCTTTAAATGAATTATTATGTCTTTATATAACTTGTTTTCTAAGGGTTTTTGTTAAGCTTTTGTTATTGGTTTTATAAATAAGACTGTGTCTTATAATCGCTGGCGTCATATAATCGAGGAAATATAGGATACAAATAATTAATAAATTCCATATCTCTTTATCAGTTGATAAATAACTAATTTTGCTCAGCGACATTACTACCATTAAATACACCTGGACTTGTCACATTATTATCTGGAATTATAAATAAGTTAATCTGAATCCAACGACTGTGGTATGAAAGTAGATGTGTTTGATGGTGTAATGCAAAATGGTGGTGGGTGTGACCAGAAGCCGGTTTCAGTGCAGACAATTGAAGCTTCGCCGTGCAAGCTGTGTGATGGTTGGCACGTGTACTGCACCAAATCTCCTACACAGTACATACCATTTTTTGGAACATTCACCCAGTCTGCTAGTTTGCCATTCACTGGTAATAGAGGTGGCGGACATTGAATTGCTATAAAATAAAAATTGTCCTCATTGCATAAACCGAGGTAAATAAATGTCTCTGATGTGTAGTATAGTAATACATTCCATTCACAATGATTTCAAAGAGCGTTTTTTAAGGAAATTTTCGTCATGAAAAAATAAGCAATGGACAGATTTTAGTTGGCGTGTTCAACAAATTGGTGTGTCATTAACCCTCAAATGGCTCAATTATTGGAGAGAAAAACAAATCTTTTTCTCATCTCTTCCATACTTTTAAATCATGTACAGAAATGCCTGGAATAGTATGGTTAATCAGTACCCGCAAACGTCAGAAACTGTTTGAAATCAGACTCTAAAGAATTAAGTGGGTAGAAAAAAATGCCAATCCATTCCAAGAAAATTAGTTTACTCTACCGATTCATTTTGTGGGCAACCCCGACGATTTAGTTATTTTTAATAAAAACTATTCAATTTCAAATTAAGGTTAAAAAAACCAAATATTTGGCATTACAGCTAATAATTGCCAATTTATCAAGTATTTTTTTAAAATTACATGAGAGATAAGTCACTCGAGATTAACCAAGGGAGAAAAGAGATCACACGCACCCATACACAAGATCTTAAATTTAAATTGGAAAAGTAAAAGTGTGTAAAATATGAATATCAAATAATAAATACTGATCTAATATAACAGTTAAAAAGTCATACCTAGGCATGTCGGTGGGGGTCCAGTCCAGTTGCCATCTTGATTGCACTCAATGCCCGGAGGGCCGGTGAGACGGTAACCCCAAGCACAACGGAAAACTGCTCTTCCTCCATAACTTGCATTATGTTCCACAAGGGATAATTGAGGACTTGGCCATGTTAATCGTGGGCATAGAATTTGCACACAATTTGGGATATCTGATGACCACCGTCCTTAAAAAGATGTATAATGGAATAATTCATATGTTCGATGAATGAAACAATGGAGTTACAAACATTACATATGGAGTTTAAATATAATATTATACGCGCTGCTGCAATCATATCAGTATTATTTCAAAGTATAAGTAGAATAGGTTATGTGCGCAAAAAAGTGAATAAACAATAAAATCACGCTGGCAATTCTCAAAAAGAATAAATTCTCTACTTAATAAATTAACTTATATGTTATCCTATGCAGGTCTGGAGATTGGAAAATTGGAAATTTTTAACTTGTTGATCAGCAGTAGCTAAGTCTTGGTCAATATTGGTGTTATTTGGATTTATGGGTTTGGACTGCTTTTGTGACAAGCTTGGTAAGAAACAAAGAAAGAAACATGAAAAATAAAGTATTCCATCGAAGGATTGAATGAAATTATGAACAAAAATATTAAAACACAATATTTTGCTATTGCAATAATTTCATTTGTCTTTTTTAATTTCTTTTTTAGTACTTCATCAATTATTATTTACCAGATCCTTGACATGTAATATTTGCAGTGCCATTTAGGCGAAATCCAATTGGACACGAAAATCTCATAGCCTGTCCTAAATTACTGCCTTCCATCCAATGAGTCAAGTATGGTTCATTGACTTCAAGGGGTTCACAATGTTGAGCTGGAAAACAAACTGATAATTTAAGTATAATGTAAGAAGAAAAAAATATCAAAGTCATTACACGTGTTGTGTCAAAGTGATATTAGCAAATTCTATTTGAAAATTGTCAAATTTCTTATGCCGGGCAGACGGTTATAAACTTAAATATTTCGAATCAAAGAATATACATTCATGATGACTTATAAGCAGACTTTTTTCAGTTAGTTTAGAGTTTGCTAAGCAACAATCATCTTAGCGAAAAGTAGGAGTAGTATTACTCCATTGGCTTAAAAAAGAAAAGCTTAGAATTATTACAAATTATTAAATCCTTAAAAGAAATCAATGATTAGTAAATAACATTTTAGCAATGACAGATGGCTTTCCGTTATTAAGTTTTATTGCCGATGGGATTTCCCTCTCCTAACACAAGAAATATTATTGTTATTGTATGTATCTTCCTCCACCCCACGCCTGGTAAAAGAAAAGTATCCTGCTCTTAATTTCTCATTTGTCAAATAAGTAAGAATTAAAATCAATGTCTAATACTCCGAAGATGTTTCTCACAGTGGCGAAAAATGTATCACACACAATCAGTGGAATAACGAATTTAATCAATTTTAAATTTATAATAGAAAATTAAAGTTTGTTTTATTGAAAAGTGGCTTAATCGTAATATTTTTAATTATTCAATCTATGTTCAAATGATCTGGACAATGGGGTTAAAAAATGTAACGTAATTTAAAGATTAAATTAATTTAAGGATTAAAAGATATTGTGTTGAAATGTAATGATGTGGAAAGGGAGTGTAAACAAATAATCAAAATTTTAAGATACCACTTATGGATGACCTTTATGCCAATAGTATTCAATATTCACTAATAAATCAATAATAATTTATGTAATAACTCACTAACAACATGTATGGTAATACTATTGGTGATTCCATGCGAAGTGGCACATGTATATATACCAGAATCATGTGCATTCATGTGATCCAAAATGAGCCTATAATGTGAATCTTTTTCCATCAGTTCTTGGGACCAATCTTAAAAAGTAAAACATTTTATTCATTTAACTACGGTGGAATTAATTGTTTCGTATTGCATTCATTTCAATATTCTCTTTACCGATAATATGATGCTGAAAATTAGTAGTCGATGACCATTCAGGGTTTCCAGCTCGTCGGACTACAATGCAATCTAAATGAACTGTGGAATCAGGATACACGAAAAGTTCACCGGCAGGTTCCACTGATGCTGAGCCAGATGGTACGTTTATCAAAATTGTAGGGGGAGCATCTTCTGTTAGGTTAAAAAATATTAATTTATTAATGAAGCAATCCTACAAATCTGAAAGTATTTTAAGAAACACACTGCTTAAAACTGTTTTTTTATTTTTATTTAAAAGAACATATCATATAACTATATTTTACCTGTAAAATTTGTAAGAATAGATGTTGGTATACATGTTGGTAATTTTGAGCTCCATTCTCCATTACTGCATAGTATAGAACTTTCTCCTAATAATTTATATGTTCCCAATTCTTTACAACGTGCTTGTATAGTCGATCCGTGAGCGAAATTTACACCAGGCTGTAATTTTATTCATTTAATTATTCCAATGTTAGTCATTGAAGGAATTAGTTTATAGAATAAAATTGAGATAAAACTTTTGTGTTTTTATGCCATGCCAACTCTTATTGTAATATTAACGATATTGCTTATTAAATTATGATTGATTGTAAGCAAGTTGACGATAGAGTCAAGCGCAGAGCGTTTTAAAAAGATCTGGAGAAATCATTTCTGGGGGTTACTAAACTGTCGTCCTCTCTCAAACCCCTTTGACATACCCATTGAAGCCACACTTGCAGATATCCCCCGAGCGCCGAGCATTATCGACCATGCATCTACACATGCTAAGATCACCTCTGCTGTGCAGCGGTTAATGACGGGGAAGGTGCCAAGCTGAACGGTGTACACCCAGAGTTTCTCAAGTATGGCCTGCACCAACTTCTCAGTAAGGTCTGGGAGCAGGAGCGCTGTCTGAGGGACTGGGTCAACAGAGAGGTAGTCACAATTCACAAAAAAGGGGACTCACTATACTGTGAAAATTACCGGGGCATAACGCTGCTCAGCGTGCTTGGCCCGGTCTTGGCGCAGTTAATCTAGGCGAGGATAAGAATTTCATTAATACGTATCCTCAGGGAAAACAAAAATCAATGCTGATTTACGGCTGCGAGTCATGGCACCTCACTAAATCACAGGGTAACCGTATACTGTGTTTCGAAAATAAATGCTTGCAACGAATACTAGAAGTATGGTGGTTTGACTTTATCAGGAATTCTAAGGTAAGAGAGCGAACGAACCAACCTCTTATTACGTCCAAAATAAAAAAAGCGACGATGGACCTAGTTTGGACAGGTGCAGGGGATGCCCCAGGGGAGCCTGAATCCTGTATGTCTCTTATACCAACCAGATGAATTCCGTCACCCTGAAAGACCGCTGATGACCGTACATAGGATCTACTCGGAAGAACTACAGGACGCTGGGATGACCTGGAAGGAAGCTACGAAACTAACAGGAGACAGAGAATCTTGAAAGAATCATGTGTTGGCCATATGCACCAACTAGGGAACTGATACAGTTTAAAAAAAATTGATCAACCTCCCTTTTCCACACTGGTAGTGAAGAGAACGATTGAATTTGGAGAACAAATACACATATTCTGGGATAAAAACGCATATAAATACATATTATGCTATATTCAATAACAGAAACAAAATTTATACCTTTATACTTGCATTTCGAAACGTGAGAAAGAGATGTGGATAGTCCAAATGTAAAGTGCACTCTCTAAAAATTGGTTGAAACCGTCCATCTAGAACATTTGAGGCAAAATAAATGTAGCAAAAAGTGGCATTATTGCTTTTCAGGGCGATCTAATAAATATTAACTTCTAGCAAACGGCTTGTTAGCAGAGCGCTGTTACTCTTACTTTTCTTAATACAAAATTGCCAACCACTAGCAGCGTATGGCAGATAGCGCTATTACTTGAATCTCTATAATTATCTGGGTTGGCTTTGCACTGTAAGCCGGAAATTCATATTTTTTGTCAAACCATTTTGATTTTCATTATAATAATTATTTATCTCAATTATTAGTCTCAACAATTCTACGTATTACTAGATCACATGATTTTACTGATTGAAAGAGGTTCACATTTATAATAATGCATTTGGTTGTGATTTTTAAAAACATTTGTCAATTACCTTCATTAATCGCACATAGCGGTCCAACCCATTGACCATCAATGCATTTTATTTTGCAAATAAGACGCTCTTGAAGTGGTCCAACTAGCCCAGGAAACTTTACCTAAATTAAAGATGACAGAAAAACTTCTAAAAAATGTTTGAAGGTCTTGTCTATAGTGATATAATTTGAATATTTCTTTGAGAAGAGATGAATTTGTGAAAATGTCGCCAAAGATAATGAGAATTTAGGTAATTAGGTACTTGAACTCGAAATAATCATTAAATATAATTTACCTCTGCAACCCATGAATAATCTGATTGGTAAAGAGATTTATCTAAATCGGTTCCATTGACTGCAATTTCTGGAAGTGAACATTTAAAATGATCTGGAAAATTTAAAGAAATTATTAATGTTAAATAAATATAATGTTGTCATTTGCCTCCAGCAAACACATTTCTATATTTTATCACAATTTTTAAAGTTTGATTATTAGTGATATTGTTGTTTTATGAGAGAAGATATAATGAAGTATCTATCAAATTATTATATAATTATTATAATTTAGAAACTCAGGCCATGAATGCCAACAACACATGATATGTACGACGATGTTTTGGCTAATTGGTGTAACCCTCAAAATTTAAATTCTTCAGGAGAGAGTAAAAATTGTTTTTATCGAAAACATTATATGGTGAGTTGCGGAATGAATCTTTGAAATGCACTCCTGTAAATTCTCATGTCTGCAGATACGGAATTATACGTTGGAAATTTTGATTGATAGTGGTTTATATCAAGTGGGCGGGTCAGAACTTTAAACCTAAAACCAACGTAAAACGATGTTTACCTTCCAAAACGTGGTCAATTCATTTTTCTAATTTACATTATTTGGCCGAGACCTGCTATATCGTCTTTAAAATGAGATCTAATCATTAACTCATTTCGTATTTTTTGAGGGTTACATCAATTGGCCAAAACACCGTCGATATATTATTTGAGATACGAAGTATTTAGGGACAAAATAATTTATAATTGATTCTTAAAAAATCGCCTTTTAACTGGAATCGTGCAGTATTCTTAAGATAGGAGATAATTGTATTTAAATGTTAAAATAAAATAAGCGGTAAAAGACAATTCCTTACAATTAACAACTACTGTATACTATCCTAGTTACGTAGATAGTACAGCTTCCTTGATATGAGAATATGATTAATGAATAATTAACGATCTTAATAAAATAACGGGTCATTTTTATAAAGAATGAATAATAAGATAAGACTTCTTCTTGGATCGAGTAAAAAATGAAAAGAAGCTGAATTACGATTGCAAATTAATTTTACTTTAATTCAGGGAAAAGGATGTATCTAAATCAAGATTCAAATGAAAATAATAAGTTTAACATGGGTGTACCTTGTTCAGTAGTTGAATATTCTTCAGTGATTGGGGATGCTGATGTACTTCCCTCATTTGTTTCCGATCCAGTAATAGAGACGATCATAAAACAAGTTAAGATAATTTGATTCAATAACATTTCAGTGTTTTCAATAACAACGCAAAGGATTTTATTTGAACGCAGTGTCTTAAAATGGTGATATATGTGTTATTCAAATTGATATGAATTTGAAATGTTTATGCGTGAATACAATATGACAATTATTGAAATATACTGTTATGTCAATTTTCTGAAACGTCGAATGTAGTTTTTAAGCGTTCACTAGCTCTCAAAAAGAACAGCTGGGCAACATCAAATATTGATAACAAAGCTTACGTCAAAGGGCGCAATATCGCCAGGCTTTCTGAAAAAGCTGAAAGCTTTTCTTCTGAAAGTGTTTAATAGTGAAATTCAAAGATGTCCATATGCGTACCAAATTGGTAATTTTGTAAAATACCTATCTTTTTTCTTTCGAAAATCAAATCAAAAGTGTTCCATCACCTCGAAAATGTTAAGAACCACCTAATTATGTTCTAAAGGTTTAATTGGTAATAATACAAAAATCTTAGCTATTTTAAATTCATGAAAAAAGAATGTGAATTCTGTACATGAAAATTATATATTTAGTCTTGCGTAGGGCTTCCAATCCCGGGATAACGAGCAATTAGTCAATCCTGTAATCCCGGGATTGACTTAATACCAATACCGGAATTTCGAGATTCGCTATGAAATAGTAAAAAGTAATTTATATTAAAATGCAATTTCTTATTCTTATCTCCGATGAACTATAAAATATAAAATGCAAGTTCTAACTCGATTCCGGCGTCTAGGTATCGAGTGTCTAGGTATGTTCGATTTATATATTTTAAGCATAATTTATATACGTCTTGTCTTCTTTCTGACACTCAATTTATTGTTTTTTTGTATCGTTATCTACAAAAACAATTGACCACTATTCTATTTTTAGATGCGGCAGTGAAAATTTTTTGTCATTTAAATGTAATATGTCTTCAATTACTAATAAAATACAAAACAATCGAAGAAGATTCTACTTGCAAATACTTCTTGCATACCAAGGTACCTACATATTTTACAAACATTTTTTGTGTGATTGCACGTGTTCACAATTATTATAATTTTGTATTATATTTTGTATTCATATTCACATACCTAGTTAATAAATAAAATCATCGCATAGGTACCTAGGTATTATGTTATTTTATGCGTTTTTAGGAACATACCTACCAATCATCATATTTTGTATGAACTGCAAATCCGTTTTCAAGGGGTTTTATTTTTATTTTGTATGAAGATTTTTATTTTTTTTCCCGTGGCTTCATTTACTCGGTTTATCGTAGTACATATTACGTACAATTTTTTTTGACAATTTCAAATATGAAATCACGGGATCAGAAAAGGGGTCCGGGATTGGATGCCCTAGTCTTGCAGTGTGCCGCGAAATTCCACGCAATGCTAAGGTGCGCCGTGGGTGAGAAAAGGTGTTGAATTACCGCCATATAGAATGTCAATCTGATTGATAAGTGTAAGTTTCTTCTATACCACTCTCAGGACTGTGAATCTGCCCGATTCATTCGGAAAGTCTTTCCGATTGATCGTGTAAGTATCCCTATACTACTCATTCAAATTCATGTCTAAGATAAATGAATCAATACGTTTTTTATACGGTATATTGACTAGAGATTGGATATTTTCGATTCTCTAGATCAGAGTCTCCCAAACTTTTTCTGTAATAGAACACTTCGAAGATCCGGAAATTTCAATGCAACCCTTAGCTTATTTTTTAGGTTGGGTAACTCCTACAACTAAAAATTAAAAACAAATGTTATTAGAACACATTATTTATTTAATAATTATATTTAAATATAAAACTGGAATATAATATAAACATAAAAATATGAATAAATATATCACTTAATGACTTAATGATCATTTTGAGTCCTTGAATTGCATATCTTCTTGATATCAAGCACAATGTTGCCAATATGCATTCTAATATCTGGTGTGACGTCGCATAAATAGGTTGTAGAAAACAGATTAAAACAATAATACTCTGTTTTGAAAGATTGGGGCACTCGTCTGAAAAATTCGCCCAGAATTCATTTATAGGCATATATTTGTATTTTTTGTTTGAAATCAAAGTCACTAGTTATAGTGTATGAAACGTTTCCAAATTGTGGCGAAACACCTATTCAGGTTCGGCGGAACACTGGTGTTCCGCGGAACATAGTTTGGGAAACTCTGCCATAGATTAAAGAATTATACTATTTATATATTTAAATCTCGATAATAAGAAAGCGAAAACGCAATCGGTCGAAATTCCCGATTGTATAAAAGGTTATGAAAAATACAATTCACCGATTTTATTGACGTCTGACGGTGTGTATATATATGAATATGAAAATTAGTCACGTTCATTTTCTAAGCCTTGTCCGCTCTCAGCTTGAAGTCTACTACTGAAGATAATTGAGTGGACTTGTACTGCCTGTAAATCAATCAGTTAACCTCTGTTTTAAGAGATGGTAGTAATATGAGTTTGATATTACGCGAGCACTCGTTTTAGGACTGCAGCAATCTCTACGCCAGTGATACACAAACCGCGGCCCAAAATGGCATTTGGTGCAGCCCAAAATAACAAGTAACAAGTAGTAAAATGATGAAATTAGATTAAAAATAATAAAATACGTATTTTGTTCAACCCCTTTACCATTTGCGGCCTGTGAAAAATTAGAAAATGGATAATCTAGACCTTTTTTCAAATATGTTGTGCACCACTTTAAGTCTACAAACAAAATCCGGATGCTCTTTAACAGTGTTTCTTAATTGTTTTGTACTCGCAGCCTCCAATTTTCTATAATATTTTTGAGGCCTACCGTTTGCAGGAATATCATATGAATGCAATATTGGATTAATATGTGAACTAATTTTACGCTTAAAATAATGTTAACATCTGTGGAAAATTATTTTCGCACAAACACTTGAAAACAAAAGTGAACAAATTTTGATGATATGCAGCTGCGAATATTCATTTCCTTAATTGAACCAAAGACCTGAATATTTTATGAATTTCAGCAGTGAGTCTTAATGTGTCGATGGTAGGTTATTATATTCACAGTAATTGGACGCGTTCCAACTTCACTATTCGCTTTTCTCAAGTTCATCATTTGGAAAATATTCATCCATTATTTCAATCCACTTTTGCATATGACAGTTAATTAAGGAATTTATTTTCTCTGTGAAGAAGTGGTGGGCATAAACATGGTATACCACAAATTTCATCAGACAAATGCAGCGTGACAATTACACCTTCCAAAAATATTATTAAATTAAAGTTTAAATACATCGATGTGAGCATATTGATTTTATTTGCGGCCCGTCTAAAATGCTTTCGAGACGAGTGAGTTGTGGCCCCTTAATTAAGAGAGTCACAACCATATAAGATCACTGTAATTTTCTAATTTTACAAATATATCTCTTTCCTGAATCTAGATTATCACAAAAAACAATAATATTATAAATGAGGATTTTGGATGAAAATGTGCAAGTTGGCATTATATTAGATGTGTAAAATTCGATAACTGAACAAATTTTAGACGTATGTAATTTTTCTTCGAGGAAATGTTGACCATATTCTTTGCCAATCTGTAAGAACAGTTAGCGAGCAGAAATTATTCACTTATGAATCATTTGAAAACTTCTAGTGAAGGGTAATGTTGTACATTTTTTTAGTTGCTCTAGCAGTAGTTGATGGGTTGCTGGATCTCTTCATTTAGATTAGACCGCTATCTATTGCTCCAGGCTGCATTTTGGTGAGATCGTGTGTTTTAAATATCGTTTAAAATATTCTAAAGAAATAAAAAGAATGAAATACGTTATGTCAGCGGTGTCCAACGTATATGCTACAACGCCTCCTCTAAAAAATATTTTTTCTCCGCGTCTCCCCACCTGTAATTTTTTAAACCGATTTTATAGTTAGACACGTTTAAAATAATAAAAACTTTATTAAAAAAAAAACTGATAAATATAATTAACAGAATAATAACAAGATTTTGTGGGGTAGCTAGGGGTTTTACCGTCCCCCACCATTTTTCCCCTAATAATGATTTAATAATTACGATTTTGTTGGATTAAGGGTATCTTTAAAATTACTCGCTATTTATTTCGAATCTTAAGCCATCACGATACAGACTATTATTTTTATATATAAATATAATTTCTTGCAAAATATCTACTATATTTTTACAATTTGTCATTTACAAATGTTATATTGAGAGTCTCGCAGGATTGTTCTTGAAATATGTCAAAAAACCTAGTCTTTAAAAGATTTTTTATATTTATTATTTATATAAAAAATACAAAATTATTGATATACAATCCATTAATATATTGTACATCAAAATTGTAAATTAATTTAGGACAAGATATACAGCAAATTTTACTAACACAACAATAACCATTAGCAAAAAAAATTAACAAAATTATTTTTCCTTGCTTTGCTCTCAGCCAAAATGTCAGCAACATTATCAAAATCTATTTTATCTGCCAGTTGGGGTTCTATTGAAAAAAATAATAATTTCAAATTGCTCACAGTCGATGTCAAATAGTTTTTTGTATTAATTTCAAGCACAAAATGATAATTCAGCATCTTGAGACTGTTCACAACAATCTTTTCTTTCTGCCTCGGCATGATTTATCTCTTCATGATTATCCTGAGATTATGTTAATTTGTTTATTACCTACGAAATTTTCTGTTTAAAAATGCTGCCTCCAAGAGTTTATTTTGTCAATCAGTAAAATAAACATTTATTCACTGAATTTTTACTGTTATGTTACGATATGAAGTTTTATTTATTTTTAGATATTATGGTATGAAAATTATTTAATTACAAAACTTTGGCGCCTCCTCTGGCGATGGTCCGCGCCTTTCCGGTTGGAAACCACTACGTTAAGTGCAAATTAAGAAATATTATCAAGAGACAAATCATAAATAACCATTAAATGTAAATATGAGTAGCTAAACACGCTCCCAAAGGTTTTTAGACTTTTGAGTAAATCACGAAAAACTGTTATGGGCAGTATGAAGTATAATTGAAGTAATTTTTGTCTTCCGGTGTATAAAGAAGAGTAAATTCTTTTAAAAAAATCTTTTATGTGGGGTGTTGTTAATTTGATTCACAAAGAATACGTTACTTACCCTAGCAAACTTTTTGGAGCCATCCACGTTTGGTTTATGTTTATATCGACTCAACTATTCGATGGAATTGGAAAGGATTTAAAACAATTAAACAAACAAGTTTGAGGAAATTAATAAAATTTATCAAGATTGATAGGCGTACATTACAAATTGTTATAAGAATAAATGACACATTTGTTTGGTACAAAAATACAAAAAGAGATTAAAATATATAATTATGTTATTTGTATCAATATCGTTTTACTTAAACAAAAAAATAGTAAGTTTTTTAAAAATTCTTAGTAGGTGGGTATGTATTTAAGTGTATTCATATATTTAACACTCAATAAATTTAATATAGGTATTTTATTGTCTTGCTATTTTTTGATAAAATAATGAGTGCATGGATTGCACTTTTGAGTACAATAAAAATGACACTCTAATTTTAATAATATCAAAGTAAGTTATTAATAGGCTTATGTATTATATGGCATAGAAATCGTAATTTTAATATATGATATTTCATGAAAAATCCGTTGGATATGGCAACACAAAGAGAAATATGGCATATTAAAACAATACTCAAATTAAAATTCATTATCTGAATACAAAAATTTATTACGTAAGTACTAACATAAGTTCCATGCGGTTGAAAAAATAGATTTTTTCGTTGTAAACTTTAAAATGAGCACGAAACCTTTTTTTTCATCCATCGAATAACATTCTGAAGAAAGATTTACGTAAATATTTATATAAATTTTAACCTAAATTTTTTGGAATGTAAAAAAATCATTTTTTGCAGATGAAAATTGCATTTGAATTAATTGTACAGAAAAATCAGTAAGTATTGCATATATATATGCATAAAATATATAATCGCGAAACGGGTATGTGGTTATTTTTTCCACACGTTTTAATGATTTGATAGTATCTGTTATCTTAAAATTATTATTAGGAATTTTATAGGATGCATAACCTTAAATATTGACTGAGAAATATGGTAATAAACGAATGTCAGATCTTTGAAGATTTAACATTCTAATTCAATCTTAGAAGTTATTTAAAATTTAAAAATAAATGCAAATAGATTCTATTTGGACAATGGTAACATGTTTTGTAATATTGACAAAAAAAACACAAAAAATAAGTACCTTATAACAATACAATATTATAAAAATATAATTTTCTTCGGACATAAAAATATTTTCTTTATTTGGTCACTAAGATATGGCAAGTGTTATTACTAGTTCCTAGGGTTGGAAGTACCTTAACAAATTTAATTAATGAATTTATCAAAACAGATCGCATGAGCGGTTGGAAGTTATTCATCAGTATGCATGTGACATACCGTATTTACGCGATTGTGTATACCTATCCGATATTTTGAAATCTCTGAATTCGGATAGCGACTTACAATTAAAACAAACTCTCGTAAAACAATGATATAATATATTATATAATGCATATGTACTTCAAATGCTTTAAATTTTACAATGTTATTATATGAGTACAGTGTTAAAACAAAGTTTTCGTGATGTTTTAAAGATGTTTCGTAAAAACAATGTCGCCTTATAGTCGAGGAAATACGGTATTCTCAAAGTGGTTGTAAGTTTAAGATACTTATTTAAAAAGGTGTACCATGTGTGATACTAAATAAAACAATTTGAGTTATGATGGTTATAGATCATCTCTGTAACTTGGAACTGGAGCTCTTGCGGAGTCTTCCGTGTCACTGACATATCCCTGCTCTCCCGTGTAATGTGTTGGGTAAATCAGTAGTGGCGATGCTGACAGAGCTACGAGATCCCTTTGCTCGAAATATTTACTCCAAGCTGACCTGAAAAAAAGTATGAAATCAAATATACATAAAAAAACAGATGTCATCTCGATATGAATACCCTATGATTAGGGTATCCAATCCCGGAATGTTTTTACGATCCCGGGATTTCGGGATGCAGAATTTCTCAATCCCGGGACAGTCATTTAAAAAAAAGAGAAATATATAAAAAAAACATAACTTACAAAATAATTTTATTCGTTATTTATTGCTTTATTATGGTAGGTTTTATCAAAAGGTATCCAAAAAGAGGACATGTCCTTCAATTTGACTTTAAAACATTGTCCTCTATTTATTTAAGAAGCGGTCTTAATTTGTTCTCCATTTCAAATTGGTTAAAAGAGGCTGTTACGAAATATGAAAAGGAGGGAGACAACAATAAATTTATAAGATATTATAAAAAAACTATGTACTTGAACAAACTCATCGTTTTAATTTGATATATGAATTATTTTTTAACATTTATAGTGAATCCTGAAATTCCGGGATTATCTGAATATCAATCCAGGGATTGAATAATTGATCGAGATCCCGGTATTGGAAGCCCTACCCATGATTAAGTGATGCGATACGCTATGTTATGCAACATTTTGTTTTGATTTTTCATCATTTGATCATACAGAAAATGATTTTAATATCCCTCACACTGTTACGCGTTTCGTACTTTTTTCCTGATCGTTCAAATTATGAATTAAAATTTGATATACAACATATTTCTTTTTGTCCCAAAGCTTAAAACGTAAATTTTATAGATTTCTGTGATTCAAACAGAAGGTTAAAAATTTACTAACGGAAGAAAAGAGAAATGCATACAATATCTACAATAAAATTTAATAGCTTCAAGACATATATCGATGGCCCATAGGACGATATGCCAAAAATTTTATGTTTTGAGTTAAGTTAGCCATATTCGAATACTGCTCTTCTACAGTTCCACAAAAGTACAGTTTGTAAAATGTATAGGTTTTATTTCAAAAGGCATATAATTCCATATGGAAATTAGGAAAATTAAATAATTTCTCTGTTCCATATATTGTGAAT
Source organism: Himalopsyche phryganea (assembly GCA_022494535.1). NCBI lineage: Eukaryota > Metazoa > Arthropoda > Insecta > Trichoptera > Rhyacophilidae > Himalopsyche > Himalopsyche phryganea. The sequence continues at coordinate 2,529,854 of JAGVSL010000023.1, forward strand.
CGTGGCGTTGCACAAAGAAACAACCTTTAATCCTAAAACTTAAAGCTATTGAAAACCTATTTGAATAAAAAAAGTAATACAAATAATAAGCCATTACTTTTTACAAGTCAGTATAGATGAGTCAAAACTTTGATCGGCCATATCTCAAAACTACCAATCAGTTAAATCACTATGGACCTAGACAATCGATATATTCTATATAAATATCGCAATCTCAGTAAAACAGTACTGCAAGTCTGAAATTGTCATTTTCGAGTAATGGAAATGATCGGATTTGCTATATTTTTATAAAATATGTTCATATAGTGTCAGAGAAAAGGGATTTGATTCCAAAAACAGCGGAATCGATAGTACGGTTGTGAAACTATCGCGTTTCTCCAAAACAAAAATAGTTTACGCATCCAGTATTAAATTTATGAAAATTATAAATGGCTCCCGCAGAATGATACATTCCCATTTACGACTATATTTTAGTGGGGTGCAATAAACAGGTATATATCATGGTATTATATAATAATAAATTTTCTTTACTTGGGATGCTTATCGAACATTATAGGAAGATACTCATCAACTGGTAGGAGATTGAGCAGAGGTTGAGCTCGAAGGAGCTTATTAGCTCCAGCTTGACTGAGAAGATATCCTAAGGTCCAATAAGAGTAGCTAGCGCGTACCAGCGCATCAGATACAGTAGGCTCGTCAACTTCCTGGAGACGTTTACGACCTAGATAGCTGTGATAAAAAATCATTTATTGATAACTGTGCTGAGAAATATGCTTAAGGAGAAGACTGCAGTTTATTAGGTGTGTGTCATTATGTCGGATATAAAAAAGGTGACAATATTAATAAAAATATTTTAAATTCAAAAAAATATAAAAATAAATACATAAATGTATGTATATGTAAAAAAAATGAAATGCAATGTAGTAATCATGTATTTCGTAATTTTAAATATTGATCATGAAGTATAAATATGCATCGCATTCATTCTTTTGCTTTCGGCACAACACTTACGTAATTCTTGTTTGAATATAAAACTATTTCACGTTAATGCGAATTTATGCCAATTCTGCAAAACCTTATACAAATTAGGTATTAATAATTTGTTGATTCATTGACACTTAATCATCTTTAAAATTCTATCATAACAATTTGTATAGAGACTACTTACTACTAACACCCAAACAATAATGTTTAAATTTAGTTTAAAAAATATGATTATTGAATCGCTTGAATTAAAACCAATACAAAAAACGTCATACTATAATTCAAAGAAAATGTGTTTACGTTGATGTTTTGAACATCCCTGGAACAATATACACCAATTGAGAAAACCCCGGATCGAAGAGAGGCGAGCGGCTGGTTATCCGGAGTCCTGGAAGGGCTGATCTCAGACAAACACCATTTCAAATCCGGTTCAAAACTTATTTATTTTCCATTCAAGATGCAGTGGTTTAACATTACACAAATATATAAATCTTAACACATAAAATTGATTCTACATTTACATTTACTTAGCAACTGAATTTACTTTAAGTTATAATACGAATGACACAACGAATTTAAATTAAAGCTAATGCAAATCAAAACACAAAAACAAACAGTTCACATCGTCACGTCACCTTCTTCGCGACGAGACCTCGCTCGTCCGACTCGGCAGCTCGTAATCGACTGTCTACAAAAATTAAAAAAACTCCGTGCAAAGTTGGAGCTACCTTTTTCCGTAAAAATGGACTCGTCCAGCGGCCGAAGCCGGGGACTATTTGAAAGCCTGACAACAATAAAGAGCGTATTCTGCGAAATATTGATGTTTGCCGCAGGCTGATTTCAGTTCAGAACACTAATGACACTTATACTTAAGAAAAACCAGGGTGTGTCACAATATATATTTATTTTATATTACAAGACATGATATGCGTCTCTTACATAAGGTCCCACTCAATTTTGTGATGCTCTACATCCTCCAGGACGATTTCAAGTTTACGACGAAAGTAGGGCTCGAATCTTATATCATCCTCTAGGACCATTACTTTCCCAAGTCCATTATCGACCACCTGCAAAAAGTTTAAGCAAAATAAAATTCCAACAGTGTATTTGACCAAAAAATAATGATATTATAGCAATGTTATATTTATAGCAAAAACTTAGAATCGCTTCTCATACAATTTTACGTGTAATTAAGCATTTTTTCATCTCATGCTTAAATGACCGTAAAAGGAAGCCTTTCGAGTCTCTCCCTCGGAAGTTATTTTAATAATGTAATGTCTTTTTTTGATTCATAAATGGCTAAAATACAAAAATGCGAATCACTAATGTATAAATATTACTTAAAAAAATATTACAACCAAAGTTTGTCTTATTTATTATTTTTGGATACAAATTTAGATTTCAGTTGAACAGCTTTATTACATTGACATGGGTACTTGATTAACATTTTAAAAACAAGTACAGGCGTAGCCCATGTTAAAACATCTCGCGATACGACCACCCCACCGATTTGACCGTCTTACAATAAATTTAACGTTACATAATGGCAGTAGTATAAACCAAACTCAAAATAAAACACTTCATACAAATTTGCAAGTAGGTTTTAACCCGGGGTACACCTGTATCGAGATTTAGGGTCTCTTTCTTTGTTCTATTTTATCATTCTAGTAATTATTTTGAAGGATACGATTTGCACTTTGCAATTGATAACTAAAAAAAGCTAGTATCTTCATAAATGAGCCAATTAGACGAAAAAAAAACACAATACATATTGCTTGACCTTTTCATTGTAATAATTTTGAGAATATTTTTTTATTGCGTCAATGTCGTATATTAAACACAGCGTAAAAGAATAATAATTGTACAGTTTACTGCTATAATAAAAGCATCTTTAATTTTTTACGATTTAAAATACTGGCTTCATGTAATCTATCAAGAATATTGGTATTTTTAATAAATTTGCCTAAACTGCTGTTTCTATAATTGTTCTGTGATCAAACTCAGTGACGGTTTCATATGATAATTGAAATATCCAAATATAAACCGTACAGATTATAGAAAATCATCGTTAGATAAATCTCTTTTGATAATATTGCAAACACATGATAATGCATTTTGAATTGACTAAAATAAATGAAAAGCTTTGATGAAGCATAAACAATATGCATGACGTAGCAAATAAATGCGATTATTCGCATAATGAATCGTATTAATCCAACACTGTCAAATTTTCCGTAAACACATATTAATCAGTTTAAATTTAATTAAACAATAAAAATGCTATAGTTTAAATAATAATGATAAATTTATACAATCGCAAAAATATGTCCTCAAACTTTTTCATTGATATTACAAAATCAATTAAAATAAATTCAATACTACTCACTGTCTTCCATGTCCATGGTGAAAAGATAATATATTATAAGATACATGTTTCAATATTCAAGTATAGTTTATACGGGGCTTAAGTTCGAAAAAGAACTTTTGTTACCCCTGCAATATTTATTGTGTCAATCCGTCATAAAAGTAGAAAAACAGTTAGGATATCTCATAATCATAAAACGAGAACTAATGAATCGCTCACTAGTAATTTTAGGAAAAATATTTCAATATTGAAATAACGCAAAACATTTTGAACTAAAAATTTGAAATATATTTCAATACGATTTTTGTAATGTTTTTAATTGGTTGAATTATTATTAGTTCCATTTTGAAACTTTTGGGCTATAATTGTTTCATTCCGATAATAATTGAAGTATCGAATATTTTCTATGAAATATTTTGCACCATGAAAATAGTTCAATCAATGGTCAATTATAAATATTCAATAATAAACATTGTGAATAAAATATCATATTTTTTCTCTTTTTTGCTATTTGCCGTTAAAAACGTTCGGTTTATTTGCGAGTATAAATACAGGAATATTCATTTATGAATAATTATGACTGACAAAAAATACCGTCATAATATGAATGGAACTGACTTTGTTTAGAGAGTGAACTTTTTCAACAGAATGCGTGTGTGATAAAGTACATTGCCTCAAGCATCAACAATTATTAATAGTCAATAAAGTCAGTACGGTAATGCTAAACGTCAATTATATTTTAAAAAACAATACTATACATCATAAGAGTAAAGACAGCTAACTAAAAGACATATTCTGAGCAATGAAGCTACTAAAGATTCAACAATAGTACATTTTATTTTCCAAAATGTTTTTGATTGGTTTGGATTGATTTTATTGATTGGTCTTCGTATAAAAAAGATTAACACAAAGTTAATTTGGATTATTGAGATTTTGTACACTTCCATGTATTTTGTCACTAACGATCCGGGTTTCGCCTTTCGGCATCTTCAGGCATTCGAGCACACGAATGGACTCGAACTGACAGACAGTAAACAGTGTCTAACGATTATATAGAAGATACAAATACGACAAATATTATTTACGAGGTAAGATATTATACGTCTGAGAGCCACACTGTCCTTATTTTGTAAACACCATATTAACAGAGTGGCGAATTGCCGCTTTTCAACTTCTTTTAGAAATACCAGTGATTTTACAATTATAATAGTATTGTGGGTTTTGGCGGGATGCAATTCGACGAAAGGGTAAATATATACAATCATTCCACATTTAGTGACATCTGTTAGGTGTTTCAACGTATAGGATATAATAACGGAGAATTAGGAAGGTTCAGCTGCTCTGAAACTGAAGGCCTTGCAATGGGAAGTTGTTTGTCGCCATTATTAGCAGAATTTTACATGAACCATTTAGAAAACCTTATTTTTAGCAATAAAACAGAAGTTAGAAACGTAGTTTATTGGTTCCGTTACGTAGATGACATCCTTTGTAATGGATAATTGTAAAGATTAGGGCGATTCTCGAAATTTTAACTCAGGTATCAGTGTGGCTCTCAGACGTATAATATCTTACCTCGTAAATAATATTTGTCGAATTTGTATCTTCTATATAAACGTTAGACACTGTTTACTGTCTGTCAGTTCGAGTTCATTCGTGAGCTCGAATGCTTGAAGATGCCGAAAGGCGAAACCCGGATCGCTAGTGACAAAATACATGGAAGTGTACAAAATCTCAATAATCCAAATTTGATATTGAAATTCCATCAAGCACCCTCAGTCGATGTCTTAAACAAAGTTAATTCTTCATTGCTCATAATCTATGTTGTAGCGTGTATTGTTAGTTATGTATTCACTCATTACTCAGAACAGTTTTGTTGCAACAATGTATTTTACACCTATAAAAATAATATTAAATAATTTTATCTACTCACGTCTTTCCATACAACGTAATGACTCAAAAAGCATCCAATCTCTCCAAAAGTCATCGGTCTATAAGCAAAATAGTAAATATACAATTTGGAGAAAATCAACGAAGTAAAAGAAAAAAATACATATCCAGGTAATTTTTTCCTGGCGATTTACATATCATCCAATCTTTTTTTAAAACACCATCAATTTAAATGCAATTTAAAACGTCGATTTAAATAATAATTTCCATTTAATTATTTATAAATTGTGTAGAAGTAATTTCGGTTGAAACAGTATTTTATTTCGCATTTAATTAAATAACTGCCATGTGAAAATCAGTTATTGTAGCTGACAATTTTCGTTACCGTTATTCTTTAATGAATTCAAATCCTACATGATTTAGCTTAATAAAAACAAGATACGTATATATCTTATATTTTATTTAGAAGCGGGTGTTTCTTATTGGAGAATTATTATAAGCTCAGTTAGAAATAGTCCACATTCAAGATGCTACATTATGCTGCTAAGATCATTAATTGAAATTGGTATGGTGTATAGATGAAAAAGCCGAATAATTATTTTAATTTTTTAAGCAGTTGAAACGAGTGACGAGTGACGTATTTTCCGCAAAAGTAATTGTGCTTAATACAGTGGAAAACTTGTCAACACATACCTGTCGTGATAAGGATCTTTGTATCCAGGTAAAAAGTTAATTCCCCATTTTGCCAGCGCATCGTCATCAAGTTCTCTGAAACAAATATAATTAAAAGTTCGTTTATTTTGCTGTCAATAAACCTATAAACTACAAAAAGACAGCATTTTCGTCAAAAATTCGATAGTTGATGTACGTTCACATCAAACTTGAGATGTAGAGTCATGTCAAAACACATTAACCTATGCTGAGATTTTAAAATAATAAATGTTCTCTTCGTTTTTTGCCATGTACGTAAAGTTGTAATAACATCAACGTCTGCGACAAACATTGATTTTTTTATGATTACGATGAAGGAGCAAATAAAAAACTAAGCGAGTTTTAAATAAAAGATAATATAAAAAGCAGTTGGAGTCAGCAGATTTCTCACGACTCCGACTTTGACTTTAGAGTCCTGGCCTAAGGCATGTCTGATCGTATGTGTGGTTCCTAATTTTGTTTTGAAATTCTTTAATCCTGCTACCTGTATTTGTCTGTAATAGCACCATCTGTAGTTTAGTCGAATAATAGGCTACTTCGACTATTGGTTTCCTTGCCGGATATTGCAGGGAAACGATTTCTAGTTTAACTGTAAAACGGAAGCACTTTTGGGACGTAAACAATAGGAAACCGCCACACTCGTCCCCTTATATTGCCACATCATACATTTGTGCGCATTCAATAGGGTGATGCAACTGAGACTAACAGAATTAAAACAGAAATGATTATAATTTAGTCATTTTTTAAATCAGTTACGGCAATGTTATCAAGACGCGTAATTGGTACGAACGATAACGAGGAGAGCCATTTGGATCATTATTTATACTCCGATGTACAGACTCCACAACTGTTTCAATCCGTACTCGACGATAGATGTCTCTAGATTATTATCTACTCCACAAAACGGAAATCTTAATTCCTAACGATATTATTTTTAAAATTGTGCTGTCTAAAATGCTGACCGTATATTACACCAGTTTAGTTGATATATTTATTACACCGTTTATAGGAATAAAAATATGAATAAATTAACTTCTTTCTTGCACACTGGAGGTAGTCTTAATGCATATTATCAGAAAATTCACTGCGTCTCTAATTCTCTTAGTATCGATGGTTGGTGACGAAATTCCAATAAGTCTCTATATCGTACGCCATATTGATTGAACCACTTAAAGAGATTGTTTTACCATGATAATCTTTTTTAACCAACGCCTCAGGTGCCTTATATTATTCCATGACTAAAGAGTAGAACTAATTCTTATTTTTCATTGAAAAAAATGAAATTAAGTATGTAGCTTTTCTGTGTTGGTTAGTTGCTATAACATTGTTCATTGGTTCTTCTTAAAACCACCTCGTTTATGACATGATCGGAAGACAAAACTTTCATATGCCAAAATAGCCACTATTTTGGAGTATGAAAGTCGAATGATGGTCCATTCCTTTAACGCTTATCACTCGGCAATCGTGTTTGGTACGACCCAACTACGAATTGTGCCCAGAACTCTCCTCGAATCACCACTCACCAAGGCAATTAGAACGATAGGCAGTGACAATACAACATAGACTTAATTCAATTCATGTATTTAAAATTCAATAATAATTAAAGCCTAATTTAGGATAGTGGTTTTAAATCGGTCCAGTGTTATATTGGCCGAGGATATATTATTATATTAAATATTTAAAAAAATATTACAACTGACAGCCAATGCGCCAAATATTTTGAAAATTAGAAAATCATACGAGATAAACTTGATGAGAATTTTTAGAAGTCATTCATGTCCAAGATCACAAATTTAAATTCGATATTGACCATGTTGAGAATTGAACGAGGACCCACCTGATCGCTAGGGCAAACACTTACCAATAGACCACAGAGGCCGACAACAACATATTGACCGAACCCCAGATACTCGGCAATTTACAAAAAGGTTACAAATTCAAAATTCTTTGTCAATTCGTTTTCGTCAGTGATCAAAGCGGTTACTGACCGTAAGGTAACCGTGGGCCTGCCGCTTGTCTTTTGATGTTTATTTTTTTAATTTTCGCTTCGTGTAATTTTAATATTTTTTTTATTGTTAATTACTTAACTGCGTATTGAACTAACTAACTGTAATAAAGATAACTTGGACTGAACTGGCGTGTTTTAACTGCCTGAATCCCACTGAAAGCTGAAAATCCTTGAAATAATCATCAGCACGCCTGCTACGATTCAAGCGTATCAAGTTATATTATGAAAAACCATTCAGTTTCAGCTGGGTCACCCTATACAATCAACAGACACATGCATTGTTGCACATTTCGTAAGGAGGTTTACATGCAATCATAATTGAATCCAATCAACACCATTATGCGATGTTAGATGATTGAAATAGTTGAAACTTGAGGTGTTACATACATCTCAACGCAAATCAATGGAGTTTTCATGATATTGAATCAACGTTCTTATTTGAAATAAATTAAGAGAAATTTATTTCGAAAACAATTTTTTTATTGGTTTGACTATATTAGATATTTAAGCGGTTGATTTTTTACTATGTCCACTCTCGATATGAAGCATATGCAATCTTATGGATTTTCAATTGAAGATGTGAATATAGTTAAGCAAGTACATAGTTAAGCTGCAACATGTTGATAAGCGGTCAATGTGATTAATTATTAAATATATCGCTTTGAAGTAGAGCACAGAAAGCCAAACTAATAAACTATTTAATGATGGCGAATCGATCGAAAGAAATGAAATTACCACAAAATCAATGTTCATTTGTTTTATGTTTTAAGCATTTTTTTATGTAATAATGTGCTGTAGCTCAAAATATTATACGATACGACTATTTTCTTTAATTAAGATTTTTAAAAACTGAACTTCAAGTGATATAAAGTGAAATGTGTTACAAGAAATAAATTTGAATATATATGACAACATCTGCTCAACGGACCAGTATACCTCATCACCTTAGAGCAGGGGTTCTTAACTTTATTGCGGTAGCGGATGCATTTAAGATTTAGGATAATACGGATGTCTAAAAAAACAAGATTTAAGTATTTATTACATTTTTACTACATTATTATAAAACGGTTAATTATACGTTTACTTACATGTATGTGCGTGTGACGGCATTTACAAAAGAAGCATAAACACCAAAATAACAAAGCACAATAGTTAGTGAGAGCTTTAACGTTCCATTTCACTTACTAATTTCACAAAGCTGGGGGCGTATAATGATAATCTCAATCGTAAAAAGTCATCAAGGTTGGTATTGCTAAGTCGAGATTTAATTTTTGATTTTATTATTTTCATGTTGAAAAATAAAGATTCGCACAAATATGTGAAACCATAAACGGATTTAATTTTGTAAGCTCCTTTTTTCAAAAGAGGGTACTTTTTATGGTCAAATAAATTTCACAAGTCTGTATTTGGAGCGTGAAATTTTAATATGATGAATTTTGAAAACCCAAAATCTCTTCTTCAATTGTTGATATTTCGTGTTGAAGATTTTCCACAATGGATTTAGCAATTTCAGTAATGTGTATGTGTGTACTAAAAGGATAAAACAAAAAATATAGCCACTGAACCGATAATGGTCAATTGCTCCAAAAGATTCATAAAATGCGTAATAAATAATTTTAGGTCAAAACTATTTTTACTCTTCATTCTGGCGCATGAAAATAGTTTCGCGGGCATACAGTGAAGGACCCCTGCCTTAGAGTGTATTAACAGCCTGTCAAAATTTTAAGTGACCTTCTGTACAAGATGTGTAAATATTCTAGAGCAGCGGTGGCAATTCGTGCACACGTGCCCAACTTGGTACGCGAAAATGTTTCGACGGCAGGCCAAAAGAATCAATTAGATAAAATTATTGATTTGCAATAATCTAATCCTATTTGAACAGAAAAAAATATTAATATGCGTAAATTTGTATCGAAGAATTGAATGTCATCAGCTTTCTCAAATTGATGAATCGGAATGCCGAATTATAAGCATAATGACATGAAAAAGAAAGCCTGATACTTTTATATCTGTTAAAAGATTAGCAATCCCGTTTTTGACCATTTTTTCTTTCACATACTCATGTGACAGAATGTTTTATTCCTCAAACAAAAATTAGTGTTATAACATGTCTCTATACAGGTTTTTTAATGATATTCGCTCCCCATGTGGAGCATATGGACTCCTCAATAGAAGTTTTTCTAGGAGAACTGCTTATCACTCTCGCCACACCCCATTTTTAAGATCGGATGGTTGAGAGGGAATTTTAGACACCACAGACATCCATACCTATGAACAGTAATTCATAAATCGATTGAAAACTCAGTTCATTCCGGGATTTTAACCCGAGACATAGGTTACCGAAGCCAACTCGTTGACCACTTCACCATAGATCAGATTTATAGGTAGATAGATATCTTTATTTTCTTTCATTTTATGTGTATCGTTTTTTTAACATATTCGATAAAAAATAAAGTCACTAAATTACTTATATACTTATTAATATTTCATAAGTTGTATTTTTATATTCAATAGATTTGATAAAGATTGTATTAAGTGTGAACGACTTGAGAAGAAAAGAAATTGGATTATTTTAGCACGCCGATGAAATCGTATTTCCCATCCCTGTGCTAGAGCGAAAACATTTTGTGTCACGATATAATATTTTTCACATTTAAAAGGCAAACTGCACTGTCGAAATTTGAAGTGTTATGCATATCTTGCGCAAATTCAGTAAGTCACTATTATGATCTCAAATAAGGAATATATTGTCGATTGAAAGTAAAAATAAGTAACAAAAACTTGACATCGGTGTAAAAATGTGTATCATGGTTAAGAGCTTCGTCTCATCAGTTGACATCCATTGGGAATTGGTATACTCTGGTTACTGAGTAAATCAACAAAATAATTACAGTAGGAAGCGACTGCCCTTTCGCAAGCTTAAGACAGTTTATGTCCCGCTTACTCTCTAGGGAACCGAGTGCACCCGTTGCGAGATACTTAAAGCAAAAACTAACTTCCCTATAAAACATTTATTTACAAAATTAATGTGTGATTTTTAAAAAAATCTCTGCTTTCTTCATGGGCACATCTATGGCGGAAATTCATGACTTAAATAACATATTGCTGAGATTTATGGGCTATACGTTCGATAAATAAAGATTGGAAGACCTTGGCAGCGTGATCAAATGCACTTTATGGCTGAACAATAAACAGCCAACCAATTGTATAAATATATGCGTTAGGGCATAAGGCCGCGTATGTAGGAGATGGGCATGGCAAGACTTTCCTATGATAAAATTTACGTGGTATTGAGAAGGTAACAAAAACAGTATAAACGTTTAAACTTTTGGGTGTTTTTTTTATACGATTTCCGCTCCCTATGTGAAGTATATGTACTCTTAATGAAGCTTATCTATATATAAGTTTTTTACAAGGACTTTTTATTACTCAGTTGATCAACCTTTCTTTTTTGAAGAGATAGATGGAAGGGCAATTGCAGTGCTTGTGGTATGTTAAGCGTTACCGCTACTCCCAATGTGTGGAGGAAATTTTCAACATCAAATACATCGATGCCTTCAAGCACGAGTCCTTTAATCGATTCAATAATCAATTTATGAAGCTGTATGTTTTGTGATTCGAACCCGTGATCACTAGAAACAATGCCAACGACGTCGACCACTCGATTAACCGGCAACATTTGAATACAATTCTATAATATCAAAGTATTAAAGTAGTTAATGAAAAAAAAATAGCTTTGACCACTTGACTACAAGACCGATGCATAAAATACGAATTAAAAAATATGTGTACCAAAATAGAACGGACGAATGCAATTTCTGCACTGCAGATAATGAACGCAGTTTTGTAAAACGTCTCTTATTTTCCGTTTACACCATTGAGAAACGGCTACTCTCTACGAGCGATGCATGAATAATTCATGATTATTATTGGTACGTTAACCCTCAAACAGACAGTGGGGATACCCTTACCACATACATTTTTTTTATTTTCTAGTATACCATGTTTAGTTATACCCCAAAACCTGCCAAAATTCAACAACAAATATATTATAAACGTTTCAAATCAAATAACATGGCAATAGGAATGCAACTGCCACTTTGACAGTTAATTGTTAAGCACGTCGTGACCTGTACGCCCATTTACACACCGAACAAGTTATAAAACATATCGTAATGTCGAAAAAAAAATGTAGGTCGTAGCAATTTTTTATGTGTTTGATTATGAGTTACATTTGTTTGACAATTATGTAAAATAATTTGATTTATTATTTTTAGGTCAGTGCCAGGATGGATTCTCCGGGATTTGGAAGCAAATCCGCGTTTTTCGGTGGGGTATAAGTGCATATTATACTTGGATTTACGCCATTTACAGGTTGCATTATGCAGTATTGTTGGTATATCACCTTGTTTTGAATAATTATTATGTCAAGTGTCTTGTGCGTAACTCCCTGCATAGAAGATTTCCATAAAAACTGATGTTTATTAATGTGTTTCACTTTATCTGTATATTTTGATGAATTGAAGTAAAAGAATAAAAAAATGTTCGCCTCACTTTGAAAAATTTCAGGCTATGGTGTTATAAATGCCAGTCTACATGTTGCATCTGTCTCTTACCAGGCGGTGGGGAAATTGTTCCTACATAGCTTTTTAACAGGAATACATTTTAGCAGGAATATTTTCTGAAACCTTCTATACTACATATAATTCACCTATAAAAAAGGGTTATTTTTCATTAAAATCATAATTATTGCTCTTGTAAGTTCCTGTGGCCCGTTTAATGATTACGTTAATTCTATTCAAGTTAAAACTATCCCTTAATGGATGCTGTGGAAAAATTTCCAGCCTTTTAAATGGACATTTTAAAATAATGCATTTAAAATAACGTTTTGTTGTGACATATTTTAAATGAAACAATTACTGCAAAAAACTATTCATCCATTTAAATCAAAATTGTAAGTAATTGAAGAAATTTTTTTTCAAAATACATTGAAGGTTGATTAAAATCTGATCAAAATCGGTACACAGTTAATTAATCTCCAACTCGACCCTTACTTGTGTAAAATAAATTTTATTTTCGATATATATAATAAATTCACTTAGGTTAATTAAAAGTTATTCAGGAATATTTATTTATCAAACCACTTCAAAGCCAATAAAAGATCACAAGCAGACGCAAAATGTTTTTATACTTTCTATACCTAACTAAAATATCTAGTATATAATCATAGCTTCACAACAGCTTAAAAATATGAGACAAGTAACAGTCTAGACTAGTGTTTCTGAACCGGTGGTACGCGGACCACAGACGGTACACAAAAACCGTATGAAGGGCCACAACTATTTAGTGAGCGCCCATTTAAAAATAGATATACAAAAAAAATCATAAATTGATTTAAATTTATACTGATTGATTTATGATTTTTTCAATTAACTATAGAATTTTCATGTTACATATATTTTGTTTGTTCTGTCGATCTATTTTAATATTGTTTTATACTGCTTGCACTTTTTTAAAATAAATTCATATTAGTGGTACCTGAGGTTCGCGACCACTGATATGGAGAATATGAGAAAATAATTTAATCTTAGGTATATTAGTAAATATCTTAAAAGAAATATAAATTCCAGGAATAAAACGGCGTAACACTATTTATGTCAGTAATATATCGTTAGTTGAGCATTTAGCTACAAAAGGACTATTTACAATGATGGTTTAATCCCATTAATAAGCTCATTGAGCACTTTATAGAAGATGACTAAATATGTTAAGTTACCATTCCAAAAACCTATAGTATCATTTATCATATAATAATGTGTTTTCACACACACTGTTTCCCGTTCGTCGGAAAAAAAGCTGGAAACCGTTTATCCAATAGAACAATTTTGATGTATGTAATGATTTTTTTTATAATGTGGAGGTTTGCTATATTTTCTCACCCACGAGATTTATTAGAGGTCATCCAATGACTCGCCGATGGATATCGCGAGAATTCTGTATGTGTCTATATCAGGCATTGGATGATTTAACAATGACCTTGAGCAGATGCGGATAAAATGATATCTCACTTTTCACGTCCTCGTGTGTAATTTCCTATTCAAGACATCATGATAGATGCCTACGAAATTGGGTTGAAAAGACATTACTTTTTGGTTACCCAATGCCGTGCTGAAATCAAACAGTGTTCTTTTTTGAGTTTGAATTGTTGAGATTTTGTACATTTCCATGTATTTTGTCACTGACGCTGTCATTCGTGTGCTAGAATGCCTGAAGATGCCGAAAGGAGAAACCTGGGTCGTTAGTTACGAAATACATAAAAATGTACAAAATCTCAACAATTCATATTTGATATTGAAAATCCATCAAGCACTCTCAGTCGATGTCTTTTATTATTAAACAAAAAACAGTGCTCTCTTCTATGATTTCATTTTTAGTTTACCGGCATGACCGAATCATAAAATTATTTCATTGAATTTAAGTAACTATCACAGAGTGACTAACACATTCATAAAAAAACATTATTGAATAGATTTAAAAAAAAATCCAAAATATATCCAATTCAAATATCGGTTTATTAATCTAAATATGAAATATATTATTAATTCTCTCGCTAAAAGTCGAATAATACGCCACAGTGACTCTGATGCAAGTTTATATGCGATGTGTAGTACATGTTATCTGACATCAGTTTGTTAGTTAGTTAATTTTAGTTTAGTTTAGTCACAGTAGGCTTCTGTACACTAATCAGAACCAGACTGAACCAAACCTTCTAATTGCTAAATCCACTTAAGGTTTAGGTTCAATTTCTGACAAGATTAATACGTTTATTTTTTCAATTACACTGATACCTTGTGCATGGGTGTTTGTGATGTTTTTTCTCTCCAAGTTTATTTCGAGTGACTTTAATTTACGTTGAGTTCATAATAAAAATTAAAAATATGTAGCACGTTGTCAATACGTTTTTTCAATTGATTTTATCAAAATCTTTTTTTACTATCTAATATTTGAGGACATGGAATGCATTTGTGATGTATTTTTTCTTCTAGTTGTTTTTTGAAGCGTTTTTTAAGCAATCATGAGGTTGAACTCTGAACTGAATAAAAATTTCAGGCTTAATAATTTTAATAAATTGATACATCTGGTACGCACCTTTGATTTGAATTCAAGTGTTACTCTCAATTACCTGTGAAGATCGATAAATAACACAAACATACACGATTAGAACACGACAACATCTTTTTTTATATTTTTCAATATTTTTGTTTTTCAGATATAAAAATTT
This sequence comes from Himalopsyche phryganea, assembly GCA_022494535.1. Taxonomy (NCBI): domain Eukaryota; kingdom Metazoa; phylum Arthropoda; class Insecta; order Trichoptera; family Rhyacophilidae; genus Himalopsyche; species Himalopsyche phryganea. The sequence continues at coordinate 2,545,091 of JAGVSL010000023.1, forward strand.
GATGGATGTCATAGCTGCTCTGCGTTCTCCAATTAAGACGGCTGTTTATTGTTAATATTAATTATATACTTAATATTTGATTGTTTTTAAATGGTTCAGTAATTTTTTCTTATAATTTTCTCAATCCACTATTTTCTTTGTGCATTAGTAATATAAAAAAAAATTCTCAGCTAATGGACTTTTAATGTAGCTATATTTGTGAGTTCAGATTGGTGTTTATTGATTTGTAAGAGGTCCATAACATTTTAATTGTATTTTATTTGATTTATGTATAATTTGTTTGCTAATCAGTAATTTCTTGTTCATGAACCATCAGTTTTATATACCTTTATTTTAATATTCAATTTTATATAAATAGGCTTGTTATGTTTGTATTTTTATCAGTTGATAATGCTCGTGATGAGCAAACCAGTCCTGATCATTATAAAAATGTGGAAGTAGTACAAATGAATTGTGTTTTATTTTTTTTAAAAAAATAAAAAGTAAACTTATTTAGCACCAACTCTTTTTGCATATCAAAAAAAGTATGCACTATAATTTAATGATATTGCAAATTATTTCAGTGAACCTACACATGTCTTGAATTTATTGAAAACAAAATCATATCAGAATGGTGACTGTGAAAATGAAATACGAATACAATTGCAGTTAACTGGTACGCCACTCTTGAAAGAAGGTACAACACTTATATATTAGAGCTTCGATGATGAATTTCATAGCATGTGTCGAGGCTATATGAATATTATTCAAATATAGGCTTCGCTGTAACGGAACTAGGTGTATTTAAAGGTAAATTGTGGAATTTTCCAATACCTTCAAAATTTCTAAGCTGATAACTTCATGATGCGGTATACAAAAAAGCAAAAAGTACAATAAACTTTGTCGAAAATAATATTAAACTTCTTACAAGCTTTTAACGATGTTTCAAAGAGCAGGAGAGCGTATTTATTGTACGACAAAAAATGCTTACATTTCATTATTTCTATATTAGAATCTTTAAATCATTTTTAAATTAAGATAAGGCCTCTTCCGTTTAATTTAAAACATTTTTTTAAACAATGCCTTAATATTTAGAAGTTTCAATTCTACGCCTTTAGTATTATTAATTAAGATTTTTAAACACATTTAAAACAAAGACACAAACTCTTCTAATCGTGTTTTTATTGGATAAGTAGCAACGAAGAGTTCACCACTCAAACAGCTGTCAATATTTTTTAGATTTGGTAAATGAATTAATGATCATGGAAGCCATTCATGTGCCAATGGAGTATCTATACAAAAGGTGCTTAACAAGGACTATTGCAAATTAGTCATATAAATTTTCTATTTCAAAATATAACAAAAATGGTTGAGATTAGTAAATGATAAGTGGTAAGCCAAAGTTCCCTATAATTGCAAGCCATGCTGTAGGGCCCGTCAGCAAGTATTTTTGCGGATGAGTGGTCCGTTACATTTTCTGCGAAGTCATGAAATAGATATTTTGGGATAATTACGATGAATTCTAGCATATTTTAATAATTTGAAATAGTGGGTAATTAAATGTAGTATCTTTAATGTTAATAGGAATGAAGATATTTTCGATGGATTCGGAGGTAACTTTGGTTTTTTAATATTAAATTAAGGTTGATAACTTAGTTATTCCAATGGCTGGGTTACTAAATGTAACGCGTTTCGCTTTTTAAAGAAGTATCTTAATTAAAAATGAAGAGTAGAGTGGGTTTGTTTTCTTCTACTGGACGTGGGGAGGGAGTAAAACCCAAACAATGATAGTACTAATTATAAAATTAACTACTAGTGTTAGGAGGTGATATAGTTAGTTATGGTTCGATATAGTTAGTCTGAAGATGCTTCTTAAAGAAGCGTAACGCGTTATATCTAGTTACAGAGCCAGTGGAATAACTAAGTTATCAATTTTAATTCCATATTACGAGCGAAGTTGTTTATTTACTTTGAAAGAGTATAATTATAAAGCCTAGTCGTAATCAATGATTGTTATTAATCGACATTTCAAAATGTGTATTTTGCGATAAATTACGATTCTAATAAATCTACCCTGCCACACATCCCATTTCGTACCATTCACTACATATATTATGACGATTGTACGATATAATTTATTGTGACAATTTAATTATTACTTCATTTGCATATATGATGGTTTTCGATGAATCGTAAATTATATTATGATTATCGTTAAACTCTGAATAAACTCACAAGAAATCTTTTCAAATATATCTTATATTCGACCAAAAACGGTGTTGAGAGACGATCTTCGTACAACCGCCATACGATTTATTGGGAGAGACTGGGACTCCTAGGACTACTCATAAATTGCAAATTTTCTTATAGCACTGCTTGTAACTAAAGGTTGCTTTGGGTAAGCTGATCTCTATCCGTCTTTCTCTTTTTATAATTCGGTAGAGTGAAAGAAAGGAGATGAAAACATTGGATCAATGATTCCTCGAAACCCTGACCGTGTCACCGAACAAGTCGAAGCTCCTAGAGCTAGAGCATTTACTGACTTCTCAGCTATGGTACCAAAAATTAACCAGATGCTAATTGCAATGCCTAATACAGCGGTGTGGCGATTTTCCACTTTCATCTGAAGATGTAATATAATATTATTTTTTATAAGTATAAGCAACGCGCGATCAGTTCAGCAATCGTAATTTTAATACAATATCCAATTTATTTGATCCATAATAAACTCATCAATCTGCGGTAAAACTTCGATAAATATACACAAGTAATTATAAATATTTGCAAATTGTTCTCCCACCAATTAACACGGGTGACAACATATAATGGAAGCATACAAAACTTTAATAATTAATCTCTCACGTGATAGTATTATGTAAATAACGATACTATTAAACTATAAAGTCATTCAAGTTTTGCTGGTAATTTCGAATTTCATTATTGAATGTTTGATGTAATTTTTTTGTGGGTATGCTGGAGTTGATTAAAATGAAGCATTATCACGTGCTTCATATATCGATGCCCAATGAAAGCAAACCGGATCACGAGCTTTGAGTTCGGGCTTTGCTCAGTGACCACCGGAAATTAACAGATGGTTGATTCGCTACGACACTGCCCCCTAGCGACCACGTAGCGACTGCATTTGGTTGCCACGGAAAGTAAATATTGAACAATACTGCGTAAACTGAATATATCATGATGCGATAACTAAATTTTCGAATTAATCGCGTTACATCACTAGCCATACGGTTAGTGAACATATTTGATGAGGTAAAATTACTATTTTCGTCGAATGCATGTACAAGTTGGTTATTACACCACTATCCTTTATGTCAGTTTCGGTCAAACTGTGTCTCAGGTGTCCCGGGAAGGAAAAAGCCTCAAAACTGTTCATTTTAAATCATGCCCTTTCATTTTTTTTCAATGTTAAATAAATTCAATATCTATATATTCAAATAAATATTTGTCACATTCAAGTATAGTGATCGACGCGACACAGAGATACAGTGATGCTGGTATATACGCAGCGTAATAAGTTTGAATGAGTTATAGCTCAGATCTTGATTGCTTCTCAGGTGTAGACGCTTCCACAACCAAATTTAAAATTTTGACAAATGTGCAGAGGACATTAGAACTTATTTCTGCATCATTTTCCGAGGATTTTTCATCACTTGATTATCAAATGTACCAACCAGTGGATCAGCAATCGATTCGCAAGATTATTTAATCATATTAATAAGGTACATTTTTTAAAAGTAAATTCTATTTAGTGTGCTGCGAAACCAATACCATTCACACGTGTGTCGTGAAGTAAAAAAGTTTAGCAGATACTGCTGTATGCGTATGCACTTGCTTACGTCACAAACGCCCTGCATAACACAACGGCGATCGAAAAAAGCAAATCATCTCACAATATTAACCTGAAATAAAACTGAAAGGGAGTTATTTTTAAACTATTCACTATGGTCCTTAAAAAAAGAAGAGACGCCTGAAGAAAAAAGAGTATTTTGACTTATTTAGTCACTCGGTTTCAGTTGATATTTAGTACCCAGTGTATGCGTATACTGGAAATCCGTCGGGAAGATTTTAATCTATTCCGCGCTGAAACCACAGATGAATCAAGGGTATCCTGTTCCTCATATGATGTTGTAAATTTATCGATTTCCCTAAAGTTGGCCATGGTTGAGATCAAGTTATACAAGAGGTCAATTGGGCCCGCGTGGGGTCGAGTCGATGATTTAATTTGATTATATCCGTATACAGTCTTTTAAACATTGCATATTACAGTATCATGGAATGAAAAAAGAATATGACACTACTGACAATAAAATTAGTCATGCTAAAAATCAATTATCATGAATAAATTTATATAGATAATTAGTTTCTTCTACAAAATCTGTAGTGAAGAAGATTTTGAAATGCATAGAATGCACGAATTTAAGCGCGTTATTTTTTTAATAACAAAAATAGTAGATTTTGACTTTCATGTAAATAAATCATTCGTGAGTTCAGATTTGAATAATAAACGATATTTTAACGGTTTTGATGTGACTTCTTCGTGTCAAACGATATTATGGAGATAAAATAAAACTATTTATTTTCTAGTTTTAATTCGTGAAATATATTTATTTTACACGCCAACTAGTCAATACCTATTCGCAAATCTGCGAGAGACAGATATAGTACAGTAAAAATAATTAATGTTGTGCTAGAACAATATAGAATAACAAATATGAAAAAATAGCATAATTATATCGGGAAGAGTCCCCTAGAAAACTTTTCTGCATTATTATTTATTTGACATATAACAATAATCATCGCTATAGGTAGTTATTAAAACAAATGATTGTAAAGTATTGGCATGCACAATATTGACATTACTGATGATATATATAATGTATACTTTATTATTGGTATCACCAATTGTATCATGTAAATTAGGCCTCCCAACTCCCAACCCTGTGATCCCAGGATTCACTGAAAAAACTAAAAAATGATTCATACATCAAATTAAAACTTCCAAACACAATAATAGATAGCTACATTATTCCTTAATATGATTCATTATTGTATATTATAGTAGTAACGTCATTAAAAATTTTGTTCAGCTAAATGGACTTTTAATGTAGCTATATTTGGGATTTCAGATTAGTATTTAATGATTTGCAAGAGGTCCATAACATTTTAATTGTAGACTCTTTCATTTGATTTATGTATAATTTGTTTGTTAATCAGTATTTTCTTGTCTCAGTTCATGAACCATCAGTTTTATATACCTTCATTTTTACTCGCAATTTTATATAAATAAGCCTGTTATGTTTGTATTTTTATCAGTTGATAATGCTCGTGATGAGCGAAACCGGTCCTGATCATTATAAATATGTGGAAGTAGTACAAATGAATTGTGTTTTATTTTTTTAAATATAATGTCTTTCCACCAAGAATTGACAGTTAACACCTTAACAGTGATATGAAATCTTACCATGCCAACACTGACACGAATCTATATTAGGGTTTTTATAATTGTAATAGTCTAGTCAATAGTTGATTATATTTCTTGAATAACACATTGCATTATTTTTATTTTCGGTAGGTTGCCTGCATTTAATGGAATACAACATGCCAAATCATCGTTTCATTAATGGTCAATATTGTATTTAAGAGAGTATTTATGGGACACTAAAACTACTCATTATAATTATTATGTCATAATTTTCATTCCGTGCCCGTTTGGTGTTGACGGGTTAAGTGAGGGTTAGCAGGTTAGTATTTTAAACAGATGGTAAGCCAGCTCTGGGGCCGAGGGATGAAATCAGCCTCAGTTGCCTGACAAAAAGGAGTGACCGGCTAAAACAACAAGCATATACATAGAGAATAGAGGTAATGTTCTCATTTAGAACAGCTACGAAGTTTTTTATGCTATACAGTCGCTTTATTTATGATTGTTTCATATAAATTTGTATGTTGCAGAAGGTTTTTTATATATTTTAATAAAACAAGACAATTCACAAATGAATTTATATTAAAAAAAAAAAAAATTTTTTTTTTTGACCTTTCACATTTTTATAACGATCAGGACCGCTGTTGCTCATCGGGAGAATTATCAACTGATGGTATTATCAGTTGATAATGCTTGCGATGAGATAAACCGACCCTGTTATTATAAAAATATGAAAGTATTACAAAACAAATTTTAATTCTTTAAATATAATGTCTTTTCACCAAGAATTGACAGTTAGCACCTTAAAGGTGAAATTATAGAATTGACAGATCTTTCAGTATACACAACTGAGCTTCCAAAATATATATTAACAAAATACAGTGCCTTTGTTACTATTACTACAAATCACCGAATGAAAAAAGTGAGAGTGTTTGATGAAATTTCAATATAAAATTTGATACATTTTCATGTAGAATATTTCGTCACTTACGACCTGGGATTCGCCTTTCGGGCGAATCCGGGTCGTTAGTGACAAAATACATGGAAATGTACATCATTTCAACAATTAAAATTTAAATAGTATATATATTTAATTTATTTTAATGCGGATGATGGGGTTAAACTGTTGCATAAAAACATGGGGGATCATAAATTATTTTATCAAGAAATTTTGGAAATCAATAGAGCCCAGTTAAATTCCCTGCCAATTCTGAATGAGCAGCTGAACCTTCCTAATTCTCCGTTATTATATCCTATACGTTGAAACACCTAACAGATGTCACTAAACGTGGAATGATTGTATATATTTACCCTTTCGTCGAATTGCATCCCGTCGAAACCCACAATGCTATTATAATTGTAAAATCACTGGTAATTCCATAAAAAGTTGGAAAGCGGCAATTCGCCACTCTGTAAATGTGGTGTTTACAAAATAAGGATTAAGGCGATTCTCGAAATTTTAACTCAGGTATCAGTGTGGCTCTCAGACGTATAACATCTTACCTCGTAAATAATATTTGTCGTATTTGTATCTTCTATATAAACGTTAGACACTGTTTACTGTCTGTCAGTTCGAGTCCATTCGTGTGCTCGAATGCCTGAAGATGCCGAAAGGCGAAACCCGGGTCGTTAGTGACAAAATACATGGAAGTGTACAAAACCTCAATAATCCAAATTTGTATATATATTTGTTTAAATTATTAATTCCAAAGGGTTTGTGTATTTTTTTAGCACTTCTTATCATGCTCACATCTGAGAACTGGGAAGTAAAGCGGTTGCTTAATGTTCACTTACCTAATGTACTCGGAACTTCATCCTTATATCCTTTACCCTCTGTAAAAGGAAGACTGCGCGACTGAATTAAAGCTTGCCACACTATGAGATTACTCCCGTAGGACTTCATATATTTTACACTGCGAGTGGACATCATCTAACATATCAGTAATCACTAACTACTATAGGCTAAAAGACTTTAATTATCAACGTTTTATCAATAAATTAATATCGACGAAAAATTATTGAAAATTATCTGGACATTCCATAATAGCAAGTGCATTCATAAAACAAAATTTTAAATTAATTATTATACCAATAATTATTAGATATAGGCATGGGATGGTAGAAACACAACAGTTGGATAAAAAAATCTGTGGTAGTAAAAACGGTGTATTGGATAGGAATAAATGTCATTAATATCTATTGAACTGGGTTAGGTTTACAGAGAAAAGACATTGAAAACTCTTTGAACTATGGATCATAACTAAAACTATGTTTATGGTTGAAACACAGTTTTATTACAAAAGTCAAGCTCAGTTACCGACACCTGTTTATTTTCAAATTCGTTTCATCAACAAATGAAGCCAGAAAATATAGAAGCTCCCAATATGGAACATATGCACTCATAAGGGAGTATTTAATGAGTGGATATCTTAAAAAAAACTGCATGAAAGTCAGTCTGTTAATATGATGACTGGTTACTAGACAATCGCTCATCAGTCACGTTTTTAATATTAACTATGGTATTGAAGGGAAAATCACAACATGTATTTAGATAGAAGTTCACAAATCGAGTTAAAAATAAATAAGGCACAAGAGTCCAAAAGCTAACTGCAATACCTATATCTACATATTTTGCAAGACTATAAGTTTCAACACGGAATGGAATAATTACAGCAACAATCGAATGATAATTTAATATAAGAAGTTTTGAGTAAATTTATGTGAACAATAATTTTTTTGAGATTTAAATTAATATAGTTCTTTTATTATACTTCTAATGCAAAATTTTCGTATTTGTGTATGTTTAAAGAGAGTTTCAATTTCAATGCGTTTGTGTTTTACCCGAAAATAGAGTTGACAAAAAAAATCTAAGCAAAACTTTTCCGACGTAATGTTTCTTATTGTCAGAACGACGCTAAATTATTTTTTCATATGTGGAAAAGTCAGTACGTACATAAAACTAAAAGCAATAATCTGATAGAATAATGAACATCTCGCAACCTCGATAAGATGAAATTTAAAAGGTGTATTCAAAATTGAATAATAAGATTTTCATGAACTATTAACAGAAGCTGCGTTATAACGACTCGAAGCGCGTTTTTTTTTTGTAAACATTCGTTAATTTACTGCCCAAATGCGCATTTACGAAAGATTTACAGGTCTTTAAACTTTAACATCACATGTACGGTTTTAAAAGTGATAAAACTGAGAATTATGTTAATTCATTCGGAAATGAAAAAAAAATTGAAAAAAATGCGATGAGCTAAACATATATTAAATTTACTTCGGCTGAAACACATAACCATCCCTGATAGTTGGTGGTTGTTGATTATGATTACATACATGTTATAATTTTAAGCTTTTGAACTAAGCTCTCCGAACTAAGCTGAGAATTTGTCTGTCCAACGTTTTGTAACTAATTTGGGGTCAACACGTCTGAAGACTTGTTTAGTACTGCACTTTAGATTACGTCAAACAAAGCAACTGTACATATTCACTTATTAACAACACATTTTTTTTATTGTAATGAAGTAAATATGAAGGTAAGAAAATAAGAATTTTACCAATAAAGATATTCTAATAATACATTCACTTTTATTGAACAACGATGACTTATTTTAAGCTATGACTGTGTTCGTAAAATGACAATATGTATGGAGAAACAATATCACTTTGGTAAAAAAAATCTAACTTAACTTCCTTAATTTTCTTTTCGCATCGTTTCAGGAATGCTTTCGGACGCGTAACACTATAAAATGTTTTGTTTTTTGTTTTTTAATAAAACTTTTTAACACTATCCGTTTCAAATACTGAGGACATGGACATCACAACCAGTGGTGAAGTGGGGCCAGGTACTTCTATTCAAGCTAGGGCGCAGCCCTGCCACTTTTTGACCTGGAACTTACTTCGGATATATTAAAAATATTTTGATACGAAATATTGTGGGTAGAATTTTTGTATCAGAACTTGTGCAGCCGACAGATATTACGAGAATGAAAAAAATATACACCATGACACAAATGATAACACCTCGTTCTGGAATTTGAATAAGACCAGAATATCTTCAAATGTGAAAGACATTACGAATATATTTAGAGTTTTTTTTTCTTAAGAATTGGATCACCCTAAAACTTCTCCTGCATTTCAACCCCCGATGGTTTCCCATTGTTTTCACGACTGACCAAATGTTATAGCTCGATAGTTTTTGTCATATACATGATTTTACCTTTTTTAAATCTTATTTATCGCAGCTTACAATCATTTATTTTAAACTGTAGACATATTCAATTTCAATTTTTTGCAGGAATACATGAACACATTTGTTTTTACTAATTTTCATATGTTATTATTTTTTTGAATTTAAATAGCATTCAAACTATCGATATTAAGATTTTTTAAATAACGAATAAAAGAGAGGAGGGGTGAAAATAAACGACCGCCGTGGTACTTTTTTATTTAGCACTACAATACTTATCACAAAATATCTTGTTTTTACGATGACTTGTCTTAAGTCAGTCGCTCAACCTTCGACAAGGGTAAAGAAAGAAGGATGGAGTTAGGATAGGAAGAGTTGTCTGCTAGTCACTCTTTCTACACATTTTTTTGAGAATTAAGGGGTGGGTTGAGAAGTATAAAATATTACAAAGATCCATGCATAAATTCAATGAAAAATCAATGTATGAAAGTTTCGGAGATTCGGACTCGTGACCCTGAAACCGAGTAATCGTAAGCATGAGCGTTGAACACTTGTGTAAAGGACCGACATCTACAATATTTACAGTCATTAATTGTTGTTTTTTAAATTATTCAATTTTAATTCAAGCTATTATTTGAAAAAAATAGATGCAAATGTTGAGAAATCAAAAGGCTAATATTTAAGAAAATATGTGCTAAATTTAGGATTCTCTAATTATAACGAATAAAGCTTTCAGAATACAGCAGACGAGAAATATTTATTACTTTGCGCATCACGGTATTATGAGACCACACCATCGCTGAAAGTTCATGTAACAGAATATTTGTATGAGCTTACAGGTCTTACAATAAGCTTTTACAAAAGAGATATAAGGATTATTCACTCCCTTGAAAACACTTTAATTTTCAACGTAGCACGTATTACTTTACTTTGAGAACATTATCATTGACATGAAGGCACCCCCAAGCCTTAATAGAACAACATTTAAATACAGACGAAGATATTGTTTCAGGATCATTTCAAGAGTTGCATTATTATTTTCCGTGCGAAAGGAAAACAAATCCAGTAATTCCTAAATACAACAGAATAATTTGGCCAAGGGGATATTTGTTTAAGCCACTCCCGACATTTACTTTCGTAATACTTATTTTTATTTAATGTTAAATACATTATTTTCATTTTTCTATATTTCCAGGGTGAGACAATGACAATTTGTAAACACAGTCAAATCATTAGTCGACACGCGTTAAAACTGCAAGTCAAGTTGTAAAATCTCGTGATTATCGTGTGCAGAGCATAGTTTCGGTATAGTCACGAGCGGTATTTCCTGTATATAAACGATTATAATATAGGCAAGTATTTTCGCATTTGACTAGAAATTTTGTGCATTTAAACTGAAGTTTGCAATATGCAGATCTGTTATGTCAAGGTATTAAGTGTATTTTATACAAAATTGTCAGCACAATTCAATTTTTTGGGTAATGACATCTCAATGAATGGAGCGTAATGACACTTTACAAAGTATTTTTACGATTGCTAGTTGCGAGTTAATTAGTAAACAACCTTTGTTCACAGAAGGCAAGGTTCGAATGTCTGGTTATTATAAAGTGCGTAGAGTTTAGAGGTCGACACGTGCCCGGGCTTTTACCCGGCCAAGTCCGTGGGCTGGGTTTTGGCGGGTAAAAACAATTCCGATTCGGACAACGGCCGGGCCCGGGTAAGAAATTTGATTTCCAGAAAAATATTTCGGACTATGTTCGGGAGATGAGTCAATCATAAGGCAATAGTATTTATAACTTGAATATTTATTTTATTATATATGTATGTGTTATGAATATCGTTGGAAGTATGGAAATTTTGGTTGAAAAGTATAAATGAATTTCTGTATTAACAAAAATTGAGCTTTTTTCGGGCTGTGGAAAATAAATCTGGGTTTCACAACGGGCTCGGACCGGGTAATTTTATTAAATATTGGCCCGTGCAGACTTCTAGTAGCGTTAATATATAACTGCTCGACGATAAAATTCATATTTTTAATGAGAAATAATTAAATATAACAAAGTCTAGTATATAATGGTGATATTGTCGTTTATAATAGTCAACAAACACGTTTTATTAATACGATCTTTTAATTGAATTTGTATATATCGGAAATATGTTACAATCAGATGCTCAGAATTAACGGTGTACTTTATTCTAAAAGGTTAGATAAATCAGATGACACGAAGCAGTTGCGTGGAAATACGCCATTTCCCGGAGACAATTACAACAGTAATTATGTTATTAGTGATCGTTTTCAGTAAATATCATTATTTGATTTACAATATGAAACGTTTCATCGAACGTGTTTTCCACAAACGGATGATATTGATAATATTATGTATTATTCATACAGCTTTGTTTAGATGGGAATTTACTTCATAGAATTTGATATTAGTACGCTAATAAAAATACATAATTATCTATTTTTAGATACAAAATCGATATGAAGATTGAATGATCAAAATAGAGTCTTTCATTCTTTAATACTGCTCTGTTGTGTATAAATTTTGTAATACCATAGAATTATCAGGTATTAGGGGGTATTTCTGGCCCTGTAGCCAAGTGGTTAACGTCGTTGGATTCGGTTGGGGTCTTCACATATTGAAATCACAGTACGAAAAGTTGCATACATTGGTAAATTTATGGACTTGTATTCGGGGCATGATGTCTGTCATGTCAAAACTTCATCTCACGCATCCAATATTTAAAACGGTGTGTAGCGAGAGCGATTAGTTGACCACTAATCATATCCGAGCCTTATCCTTCTATCCTTAATCTCTCCGAAAAAGAGAGGTTGAGCGAATAAGTAACCAATAGTTCTCGAAGAACAACATCTGTTGAGATAACCTGCATGTACTCCACGTTGAGAGCGGACATGGTTATAAAAAAATGAATACTTTCTCAAGCAGTTTTATTATTTATAATTGATATTTCCTTAACAAACTGATACCTAGCAGTGAAACAGTTGAGATGATTGACACGCCATGGAAAATAAAACATGTATTGTGATACTAACAAATTCTATTGTAATGGTGGCAGCGCTATATTATTTTACTTTCTGAGTCTTGATTTGTACTATGATCAACGTGTCATAATAATAGTTATTATAGCAAAAATAGCTAAAAAAATATTTTAACAATTCTACTGCCATGATAAAATATAGATAATTATAAAGTTATCGTAATCAAAATTTAACAGTCTATATTTTTTACACATGATATGCTCTGGTTGACCATGAAGAATTTTTTAAGAAAACAATTTACAGTTCAAATATAGATTTATGTTAAAAATTATTTACTTGAAATTTAATCGGCAACATAAAGAATACGCGTAGTATTATATACCCAATGTTTTTCTTCACGCTAAGCCCTGGTAGATTGCGTCACAAAATAATCATCATGCTCGAGCACCGGACAGAGTAAATATTGTTTTTTTAACACCTCACCAAACTTCACCGTTATCACATGCTAGAAAATTTTCATTATGATTTTTATTCAATTATCTACAGATTTTTTTTAATCTTGTTTTTATCGGAGAAATACAAAAGCGTAACCCACCATTTGAGCGTGTACAGAACAGACGTAGGTATCTTAAGCTCGAGAAAATTTTGAATGTAAATTTAAAACAATACGCTACTGGACATAATCACAACAATACAATGTTGGTGTTCAGTGAAATGATAACATTTTGTACGCTGATGTGGTCTTGCTAACAGTTGATTTGACCAGCTAACCGTAAATAAATTTGGTACGAAAGAAATTTTTATCTTATGATTATAACAAACGGAAAGATCAAATGTATAAAAATACACACGACAATTTACAGAAATGTAATTACAACATTAAAATACTTCTTTTATAATATTAATTGTCAATTCATGTTGGAAAGGTATTGATAACTTTGATACCACTTCTACGATTGTATCAAACGATCAGAACCGATTTCACTCATCGCAAACACAAATGAAAAAATAAACTGAAATAATAACAATCTCAACTATTCACTTCCATTCCTCGCTTCAGCCTTGACGGTTCCTTGAAAATTAACGATTGATTGCCAAACAATCAAGTCAAAGTCTTTGTCAAATATTTTTGACAAATTTAGTGGGGTTGTTCAGTAAAAGTTGCACACAAAAATATTAACATATAAAGCAATCAATATAAAAATGTACGTATAACTAAAAATAAATCGATTCCAGCGGTTTATCTTAACTAATGATATATTTAATAATCGAAACGTGTGCAAAATTACATGCTCGGTATAAAAGAAACAATATTTTAAAAGGATATAAATACGCTTCTTCCTCATTTAATTATTCGTTCAACGTATATGGTTTCCACTTCTGCTGTTGAATGCATTTACACGTATTGACCACGTGTAATTAAAAGGCGAAGCCTTCAATAGAAGAGTAGTGAGAACAATTAGATATGACCTTATGTATAGCCTTTGCAATATTTTGAAACGTCAATATGAACTATTTTAATTAGATACAAAAAATCGTAGGTCAGTACACAATTAAAGCATTATATCTTTTACCTGTGTAATCATATCCATGTGTATATTAAACGTACTTAAATAATAACTAATAGAAACATAACAAATATTGTATATTCCATGTTAAAACTTTTGTAAGAAGTGATTCAGTATTTTTCAATTCTTATTACACTACTGTTTCCGGGACAGGTCATTTGAGTTGGTTTACTAAACCAAAACATGGATTTGTGATAATTTCTCCTAGAATCAATATTCAATTCACTGATGTCAAATATATGTCTAGCAGATCTGTTACGGTATAATTTTTCGTTTTAGTATAACATCATAGTGAAGAAAGACTTTATAAAACACATTTTTAATAGCAATTAAGAACAACTTTATTATGGAATGACAATTTCTGCTTCTACCTCACCCACTCTACCCGTTAGATGATTATTACATATTGTACAATACTGTTTGTATGATACCATCGATTGTGAGATGCACCAGAATTCAGTAACACAAATTAAGTCACATGACAGAACCTTATGGAGAATAATATGTCATTTACGATGGTTATAAAAAGACGCTCAACCATATATACAGACGACACTCTATGAATACGAAGATGGTATTATTTTCTCTTTTTAACGAGTAGATAGCATACAGAACATTAAAACAAATTTTGAATTTAAATTCATCAAGCGATTAAACATTTTACATTATATTTGACTCTATATATAATGTTTCTTTATGTTTCTTCAAAAGAATTCAAGTGGGGTTGTTCCTGTTTTCACTACACGAATCCCAACTTTAAAGTGTACTTAACGTTGTTCCTGCCACAACTCGCTACGGATCTAACCGTTTCCGGTAACACAACGTTGAGTACTTTAAAATGATTGCCTGGAGCAATTACCCAAGCTTTTTTATTAAAATCGTCTCGAAAAACAAATACAATACGCAATATACATCTTCTAAAATTTAAAATATCAGTATTAATTTATTTATTACCACGGCGAAGTCTAGCCCACAACAAAAGCGTTCACTAGTTGCGCCAATTATACATTGCGGTTGGAAATTGAAAGTATCATTTTTTATTGCTATTAATGAGAAAAAGGATAACTGAAAAAGCTCACGCGTTGTCATTAATTAATACTATCCCTCGAAAACGAATTTATATACAAATCTAAACTTAGATAAGTGATATAATTTAAGACATCGACTGAGGGTGCTTGATGGAATTTCAATATTAAATTTGGATTATTGAGACTTTGTACACTTCCATGTATTTTGTCACTAACGACCCGGGTTTCGCCTTTCGGCATCTTCAGGCATTCGAGCACACGAATCAGTTCGAGTCCATTCGTGTGCTCGAATGCCTGAAGATGCCGAAAGGCGAAACCCGGGTCGTTAGTGACAAAATACATGGAAGTGTACAAAGTCTCAATAATCCAAATTTAGATAAGTGAGCTTTAAAAATCAATCATTTTTATGTATTTTAAATGCCTCCAGGTTTATTCGTCGATTTGTTTTTCAAAAGCTTCAGTAGACTATATATTAAATTAATATTATTCTTATAATATCTTAATTGACATCGTAATAAAATGGAATAGGTAATTAACAAAAAATCTAAATTTTCACTTACATTCTTTGTGCCTAGCATGGCAGCATAATGTATACATGTTTTTACGATTTTTAGCAGGATTTGTAGCTAATTAGTAATTTTTGATCGCTCTATTTTAATTTCGGGTCATACATAAAACTTTCACAGAAGCTCTGAAAATGACATAAATACAATTTGAATAGTGAAGTTGTTTCCAATAGAGACATGAGAAATTTAGTTGTTGAACTTGAGTAATTAATAATACTTCGTTGACAGAACAGACTATTTAAACAAAAGTTTGATCAATTTTTGGACAGATGTAATACAAACCATAATAAATATGTTAAACATATTCAACAATTAGAAAAAAAAACTCACGAAGATTTCTGTTATTAGCTGTCTGAGATTACCAATAAATCCTTTTTATGAAGAATACGCGATATTAAATCTTAATACGCTTTCAAAATCTGCTGAATCTACTGCAATACGATGCAGCAATTACAATTATGTACTCTAGTTATAATTTTCTAGCGTTGATAAAACTTTACATTGTGTAATTCAACAAATATGGAGATGAAATTAGTGTTATTAAAATGACAAAAATAATCGTTCGATTCGGATTCCATATTAATCTATAAAAGTGCATCAACGTACAGAAGTAATGTATTCTACCGTCTTGTGATAAAAACAAGCTGTATTTAGATTGTTGAAATGAAAAGAAAATAAAATGATACTGTTATAAAGCGAAAAATATGGTTACTGATCGGTTACAGACGCATGGCATTAAAATTATCAACAAATTGTGTAAATATAATTTGATTATTATTACACACTTGAAAATATCGATGTATCTTTTTGATAATTTTGAATTATTACAACGAAAATTTTCAAACATATATTTTATGGACTTTTAAAATAATCGTATATAGAAAGATCGAGTGAAGGTCTATTTATTTTATGTTATTGGGCTATATTTCCTTTCGCAACAACAATTTGGTAAATAAAAGGAAAAAATGGGATTTTTAGTTAACGATCTTTTTTGTTCATGAAAAACAAAAGTTTTTATTATATTCTTGTATTTTTATAGTAAAATACATTTAAAACAACTACCAATTGCGTCGCCTTTTTGTTGAAGTTACATACATTTTGTTTTCTTTTATAGTATTGTAAAACTTCAAAAGGTAGCCATGAACAATACGACTAAAAATAATAACGCACTCTTAATTATCACTCACGTAATTAGGAAATATTGTATCAAACAAACTTTGTTAAATGAAATGGTGTTGGGTTGTCAAGCTGAGACGCGATTCGATTTGATAGTCGATAGCATTTTCAAATATATAGTTGAGTTAGTAACAGCGGAAATGCATACGAACGCATCGAAAAGCTGAAGAGGAAAATGTTGGCCAATGGGGGATGATACCCCCTCCACTTAGACGACAGACCCGGCCGAGCTGAGGGTATAAAATGGGCCGAGGGGCCCGGAAAAGCTCTGTCTTTCCTTCGAATTCAAGTCGTACGGTCGCGTTTCCATATCGTTTCGGCACATGTGAAACTTTTTGTGAATAATTTATAGGAAGATATCATTGCATTTTAGATGCATTTATTTTACTTTTAAATTTGAAAGTCAAATTACATCTTAAGTTCTGTTATTGACTCATTCTATAAAAGTTCGCAAAGTTTTCGTTTCTTTTCTCAGATCTCTGTTACGAAAGATAAGAAAACTTTGAAAATATTCCGTTTAATAACTTCAAAACTTACTTGAATAAGTTTATTTTAATGAAATTTGAAATGAAAAGTACTTTTATGTATTTTAGAAAGACGTTTTAGGAGCATATCTTTTATCAAAAGTTTAATATTTTAACTTCAAGTGAAAAAGGAACATCTTTAGATAAAGGAGCGAATCCTTTTGTAAAGTGACTTTGTTGCTGACAATTTTTGAATACCTGCAGGCGATCTGTCTTCGTGACTAAAAGGTAATATATTTTTATGAATGAATTATCAACATATTTTCTTGACATTTTCCTATGATGTAAAATTTATAATTTCAGAAAATCGTAAACGATAGCAATCTTTCGGGAATCGCGTATTTTTTCAATCATTAATATAATATCTCAAATGGCATTTTTCACAAGATTTTACCACTATGAAGAACATTCAAGGGCGATTTATAGGTTAAAAAGTTTGTTTTTGATTATTTTATGAAATGATAAAAAAGCTTGAATAAGCAGTGATCTCAAAACTCAAAAATAAATTATGAACTATTTATAGTTTCGTTTCAAAATTGGAATAATTAAAAATAAACTTCAATTAAAAGTGTTAAATATTTTTTGATAGGAAGTATTTCATTTATTTTATTACCATTGATGTTCTTTTACGGCCCCTTTTTTAAAATTTAAATTTTTATTTTATATTTCATCAGCAAAGAAAACATTATTAAATTTGTAAGACTTATGATGAAGTAAATTTATTTAAAACAATAATTGAAAAACTTTTAAAGAGGCATTATTCATAATGAAGTCGAACTTGTGGTTCGGGTAAAAAGTAACAAAAATACTTTATACTTGAAGCAAAAATTTGCGAAATAATAAACAATGCTGATAATAACGAAATGCGATGATTCATTTGACTAAGCGATTTTTATAACTCATAAATATATGTATTACTAACGATACAAAAATATATATGAATGCACTATGAGTAGTGTTATCTATTATGGAAAATAAAGGCCTTCAAGGGATTTTGAATCATTAGGATAAAGATAGATTAATAAAGAGAAAAAAACTATTTATCAGCCTGTACGCTTTGTCTTAACAATTATCAAAAAGTATGACTTTGATAAAATACTAACAATACTTTTAAAGTATAAATTAATGATAGTAATTAATAATACTTAACGGTATCAGTAGATATTATTTAAGGTACGTAAAATGAAAAAAAAACATTAATGAATAATACTTAAAACGGCAACCCTTTAGATATATTTTATATACTTTGAAGATAAAATTAAAGAGGAAGATTAAGCGAAGGCGATTTATTATATTTTTTACCAGAAGAAAGCGAAAGGGTTACATTAAATGAAAAAAAATGATTTCATATAAATTTTTGATGTTTTTTTAACCGTTGATAAGAACAGTGATTATTTAATTTAATATCATACATTTTATTGTACTACTCACACATTTTTTTATAAAGTTTTGGGCCGGTTTCGCTCATCGCGAAAATTATCAACTGATATTATGAAATAAGTAGAAGTACAAAAAAAAATGTTTTTTTTTTGTTTTTAAATATAATACCTTCCCAGCGAAAGTTGACCGTTAACACATCAAAAAAGATCATATTTTGTTTATGTTTTACGGTTGATTGAAGAAGTAAAATATACAAATACTTTTGTTTTGAGATCTTATAAATAAACAACGGTTCGCCTTTAACGAACATAATCTTAAGCAAAACAATGTGGATTACAATCAACTAAAACTGTATTATATTTATACAAACGAGGGTTAGACAGGATATTATATTTGAGATAAAACGAGTAAATATCTTAAGTACTTTTTTGTTAAGCAAAGATGATTTTAAATAAATTCAGAGAGCTGTTTGATGTTAAAGATTATTAGCGTGGTGTATTTTTATTGTGTAAGATTGAGCGAAAAGATCAACGAATTATTTTTAATTAAATACAATATCTCGCCCATAATACATTGTCACGATGAAAATTAGTACAACATATTTCATGATAATAATCTCACTATTGTGTGTATAAAATTGACTATGCGAGAAATATACTAGAAAAATTAATAGTTATGTAAGTCAAAAAATCCTAGAAATCATTCAGGAAAGTTATTTATCGTTGTAGTACACATTTATATATGTGTCGCTACTTTTCAAAAGCAGCCATATCCGTGTTTAGGTATTTTCGCATTTTTTGTCAATTGCTATTGACCTACTTGCTTTTAATATTTCTGTATTTAAAAAATGGCCCAAATGCTATTAAATACCAAGTAAATCATTATTTCTATAATTTTCCAACATTGTGATTGTGTACACGAAGAAACAAAAAGTATTTTTTCTCTAGTTCATCCATTTTAGATATGGCTGCTTTTGAAAAGTAGCGACACATATGTTGTTATTGTCAGTCGTGTAAGACTAAATTAATAATTTTTGTACATCCTTTTATGATAGAATTATAACAAATCCTTAAATATTATATTTGCAAAGTAAGTAAACATAGACTGCACTATTTAATATTTTTGACATAATTTAAAAACACATCTTAATAGTAATAATATTATGTACTTCTATGAGTTATAGATAATGCATTTACTTAATCTCTCATTTTGACAATCATATAGAGTGGAGAGAATTAAGTAAACAGAGGACGTATTAAGTCATACACTCAATATCTCTTTTTAGATAGGGTCAATATAAAACAAAGATGGCTAACCTTTTTAGTTCGGCATGTGAACATTCTGAGAAAACATAGCTTAACTCGGGTATCGCGTCACATCTAGGAATATCGATGATTTTGCTGCCCAAGTAAATGAAAGACTTTAAGCTATTTATTTATTTTTATTAAAAAGCAAAAACAAATAATGATTTATATTACTGACATTTTTTTTGCTGAATTGCATTTGATAAATATTCAATTGTTGGTATTTTGTACATTTCGAGCCCACGCAAACATTACTAACGTCACCAGTCAGACAGTTTCTTTTTTAGTATTTATATTATTTAAGACCGAGAATAATGTCTCGCAAAAGTACGTATAAGGAAATATTGTGAGTAAAGCAATCGCTAGACTTTTTAGAGTGCCAAAAGTGTTCGGTAACCTGTTCCAAGCACTGCAAATTTATTATTCTTAGTGGTACTCTTCTCCATTCTCCAAACGATATCTTTCTAGATTCATGAGCCCAGATGCTGTTCAAAGTTGGGTCTCGAAATCATCAAATTGCATCCATTGTATACTATTTAATTTCAAAGTACCGTAAACTACTACATCCGGATATTTAGCTATTCTAATCGGTTTCTTCAGGCTTCTAAATTGATTTAATATTTCTCGTCGACTGATCTTTGGCGAATATCGTCCGTAAGCGATGCGTGTCACCGAAAATGTCTTGGTATGTCATAAGTTAACCATCACTGAAGGATAAGATGACAGGGCTTGCAACTAGCTTACCGCACTCCTAGTTCTTTTTAGGAAGGGGCATTATGAAAACATTGAATACATCCATGCATTTTGGATTAATTAAAAAAATATTTGTACTTTAATTAGTATACGTAACTTAAAATGTTAAGTTAAAAGATATAATTTTTATACGATTTCTCTGAAGTATAAAATTGTTCGTAGTTAATAAAGGTGCTGTTGCTTTGCGGTTAACGCCCTTAGGTGTTCATCCTATGCGCTTGCGGTGGACGCAATTTCGAATCCCCAAGCAGACAAATTCTTAAATCATTTTATGAATTTTCGTTCCAAGACATTGATGTTTGCCATATTTACATTCCCACTTACATATACCATCCTCAAAAATGGGATGGGACCAACGGAGAGCAATTAGCTAAAGACTATTCTTTTCATAGCTGAATCCTTATATGCTTTACCTTGAGAAGTTATTGTAAAATCAGTTTCAAAACAAAACTAACCCTTTTAATAAAGCACAAAGACCTGGGATAATTCTATTCTTAAAATATATTTTAATTGATAACAACTGAATAAACGAAATTAACATTCTTATCTTGTACTCTGTGTACCGTTTTTTATTTATAGTATTCTCTTACTGCCTTTATGTAATCTATATTTATTAGATAAATAATCGCTGAATGCTCAGGAACGTGTACATAAAGAATTATAATTATAAGACGTAATAATTTTGTTACGGAATACAGAGCCATATTTATCTCAATGGCATAAGATGTAGATGTTTAAGTTTCTTTAAAATAAATATTACACAACATTATTTAAGCCTAAAAAAACTATTTAGTGCCAAAATTCGTTTATTGTTCCTATAAATTGTTGAAGCATATGAGATCCTAATGACGTATCTCAATATAACTTATTTTACGAGATCCGTTTGGAAATGGGACACTATTTGGAGAGAATTAGGAGAGGATTAGTAGTTAGCTTATTCCTCTAACTGTGGGTGGGATGTTATGTTATAACTCGACCGAGGAAAATCAATGTTTGAATGATTATATTTCTTAATGCAATATTTAAAAATCTATTGTATGTTTGTGTGGATACTGTGCGCAATAGAACGTATAAAAGATAGTTCAAAGTCATTGGTGAGAAAGAAGGAATTTTTAATGAATTGTTTAATATCTTTTTTTGACTTGCCAATGTAAGAAATTTACATGCAAAGCCAGCGACAAAAGAAAATAAAAATAAATTGGATTCAGCGCAAATCACATCATAGGAATTACTCAAAAGTGGAAAGCATAAAATAAAATCGAGCTTCTTCGAGTTTACGCATACATTTGAGAATTTTGCGAATACTAATCTCTGAAATGGGCACTGGAATTTAATCGATCTTTGTATTAAATGAACGGAGCAGGTTTCAGGCAATTGGATAAATTCAATTGAGCGTAGGCAAGGCAATAAAAGGACCTCCAGAAAACTATTAACCACCACCCCGAAAGTTATAAATAAAGCATCTCTGAATCACAAATTTCAACAAGCAGGAATTTTGAATTACGATAATCTCAAACTAATGTTAAAGTAGTAGCTGTTGTGGCTATGACAGAAAACCACAGCCTCTAATGAACAGAAGGTCCCATGTTGAAATTCACAAATGATATTTTTACGTTATTTATAATTGGAATCCTGCCGGTTTCGGTTTGTATTATTTTCTTTTATTTTGATTGACATTTTTTTGAGTTTAGTAAAGCCAGCTGTAAGTAATTTAGGCGAAATTCTTTCACCTTTACTAATAAAAATGTGCAAAACGGCTTATGAAGATTGACGGATGTATTACGTCTCAGTATACATTTATTTGAGTGAGAAGTTTTAAATACATTTTGGATAGGCTTTGAGAAAAATGATTATTTTTGAAGTTTAATATTTTTAAGCAACGCGTAATTGAGATGGAGCCGAGAAACTCGTGGATACGTTTTCGTTAACTTTTTTTTCAAACCATATACGGCGCTAAAGTGTCAATATATTTTTAGATTTAACGTCATTTTCTGTTGAGGATAGGATGAGCGGAAAGAGAAACATCGCTGAAATTTATGTCTCGAATATAAATTCATACATTCATTGAAAAATCAAGACATTTGGCGATTAGAAACATGGCCACCAAGTACTTACTATTAGGACGAATACAGTTTCGTTGCTATGTTTTCCAGAGAAACCATTAAATTATTACTTATGCTGTAAAGATTTCTCTATGATACTACTGGATAATCATAAAAGCCCAAGAGTATTTTCAATTTTAGTGATATAACTTGCTTATCAGTATCAACAACTGTCGGAGTAATTGATTATGCTCACCTATCTAGCTATCTTCCCGATAACCATTATCTCTTTGTCTAATACTCCTAATTAGCATTTTTATTATACGTTGCGATACTTACAGTTTTGTACATCTTTTCCAAGTCTCATTGATTTGGCCATATAAAATCACTTTCCGTTGATACTTCTTGACGGAATTAGCCATAGTTATAGAACAACTCTAGCTGTGTTTAATTATGTTATTAAAGGATTACCAAAGCAATTACTGTAATATTCGTTTTTGAAGCGTTTATCTAAAATAACATTAAAAAAAATGATTTAACTCGCTATTTATGCAGCATCTAATATTCTCTTTATATAAGTTAAAACGTTAGGCTTAACATATTTTAATTTTAAATCGTCTTTCAAAAGGATTTGTTTCTAGCACGATTTACATTCTTAGGTTTTATTATATGTATATTATAGCGATGGAATAAAATGTGCTTTGAATCGTAGTTATCATTTATTAATGTTTAATATTATTTATATTTGTATACGGTGACCCTAAATAAACATGGATCGTAAAATACGTTAAGCGCAATTATATGCACGATAAAACTTTTTAATAAATTTTTACTTTTTAATAAGTACTCACTCAGGTTGAATTTCAATATCACGGAAGATATAATATTTTGTCTACCGCTCGCAACCCGAGAGCTATTTATTGTATTATATTGACAGTCGAGATACGACTTCCCAAGGAGCCTTAAACACGAAGGAGAATTAAATTGTGTGCCTAGTGAATTCATTCTTTAACAGGAAATATTGATAATTTAATTAATAAAAATCAACCATCATAACTGATGTATGAAGGCACCTCCTAATTTTTTTTACCATGTCCGCTCCCATCGTGGAGCATATGGCCTCCTAATGGAGGTATCTCAACAGAGCTTTTCTATGGGAAGAGAGTATGAATTGAAGGATAGGGCTAGGACTGAACTAGTGGTTAGTTAATCGCTCTCATCGATCAGATGGGTGGGAAGGAGGAGTTTTAGACATCACAAACATGCATGACTACGAACAGAAATCCATAAATCGATTGAAAGATCAATTTACGAAACTGTCCGCACCAGGAATCGAACCCGAGACATCCGTAACCGTAGCCAACGACGCTACCAACTGCGCCGCGGACGTCGACTCCTAAATTTGCTTTGTCATAATTAGGTATGTATTGTAATAATGCCCAGCGCTTTGAAGTCTTTCTTTTCACTCGATCTCCGATGTAAACAATTTAAAATTTTCTCTGTGTCATATGTGTAATCCCATTTCCAGAAGGTTAGGGACTGCAATACCGAATAATTTATATGAATACCGGTATTTCAGTATTCTAAATTAAATAACAGTATTACAAAGATAGATAAAAATGATCAAAATGGACAATTGTTACTGCGATATTTTAAAGTAAATTAAACCGATATTTCATATAAAATACTGTTATTAAAAAAAACCTTATTCTAAGATTACTAAGTATAGACGATATTAACTTAAAATTCTTTCTATGGATCAAAATATGTTATAGAGGATAACACAAATCCTTGCAGATTTAACATATATCATGCTATTTATCATGAACAATTTTGTCAAAATACGAAGTGGATTCATTATAATTGCAACTTAAAAAAACATCCGAAATATACCGATTTTGCTATCTCACCTTCAGAAGATGGAAGCGAAAACCCACTGCGAAGAAAAGGATGTTTTATTTAAATTCCTGACGACGTATTCATATATTTTTATAGATTATGGTAATTGCGTAGCTTTAAATGCATTCGTATACAAGCTCAAATTAATTTAATAATTGATTAGAGATGTCGAAACATGCATTTTTAAGATGAATCTGGCACCTTAAATGCCATTCATCACTTTCGCAAAAAAAACCTTCGCTTTATTGCTGTTGAAAAACGACCTTTTATAGCATCAATCCCTTTACAACACATATAACAGGAAGTCTATCAAAACAGCTCAACGAAATCTACATCAAAAAGTTATTTGTTTTGTCTGAATTAAGACCACGAATTTTCTTTTATATCTGAAACAATATTGCTACAAAATATTAAGACTATTCCCGGTGGCGTCACCATTGGCAGATAAAATTATCTGGAAACGTAGTTTTGAAAAATCTTTATAGCGCAGTACAGCTGATATGTTTCATATCTATTATTCATTCAAGGTCATTGGAAGATAATAGTTTAAAAGATAACGTGTGTTTCAAACAACTAAGATTTGAACCATCCGTATGAATACAGAATATACATTTTTCAGTACGAAATGCGAAACAAAGAAAAAAAATTAGACCGTACTCGGGAAATAATCTGTCAATTTTAGATGTAAAGTTACTGTTGCTAAATTTTGATGCATACTTAATCATTCCATGTATTTTTTTTATTAATATTTCCATAGGGTATAAAATTACAATTGTATTAAAAAAAAAAAACATGCTAGCAAACGAGTTAATGGAGCATACAAACAGAAGGTTTTTAACGGAAAGTGGGTTGTTAGCTCACTCATTACAAATAGAGTAAAGATATAAGGAGACGGTTTAGAGCACTATCAGTAAGTTTATTGTTTTCTCTCTCTCTGCAATCTGTTTTCTGGAATGATAAAGTCTTTTGCAAAGAGTGAAAAACCGCTGAAATCCATGCTATTGGACATAAATCGATTAAAAAATATTGGCAATTTTGCAGAACAATGACATCAGAATTTTTCACTTGACTTCGGCGATCGATAAATAGCGCAGATCTATATGAACAACATATTTTTTAATTAGAATAATAGAATATTTTGTATACTTTTCATTGTCGTTTCTTATTTATATATAACCAAAGCCATATCTGACCAATAAAATTTGTTGATTAAAGAATATTGTAATTTTCCGAAGTAATAATAACGAAGCAAAGGAAGGAATAATTTAATTTTCAAAAATAAATTATTCAAAAAGTCAATGGAAAAATACCGAAAGATAAATAAACATTTTTATTATTTATGTTTCTGGTATATTTTATGTAAATGGATGTAATTATACATACACTTTGACAGTCAGTTCCATCCTAAATAATTTCGGAAACCCAAACTCTGGGAACTTTTTTTTATGGATATTACTCACAAAGCTATGTATTATTTTACTTAAGTAGCTGACTTGGGTCAAGAACAAATAAAAGTATCTTTAGACTGACTTTGAATATAATAAACAAAAACTACGATATTGTAAAAAGTTTTACAGAAACCTGTTTTCGTACAGATAATTCATAATATTTGTTTTCGAAATATTGGTCATAGATTAAAAGTGTACGATCATAAAATGATTTATACAATTATTTCTCAAACTTTACAATACACTCAGAAACGGTTTCGTTCAGCGAGTGAACATTTTTAACTGATAAAAAAATATAATTGTCTAGAGCTTATATATTAATTATTTATGATTATGCAATGAATTATAGAACGGTATTATCAAACGAATAAATAAAGTACTATATAGGATGAAATATCAAAGTATTTAGTTCAAAATTTTTTTATTAATTTGTTGATAGCTATTTCGGTATAACGCCATAGTCAGAACTACCGAATGATCTATAGTTATTAGAAATAAATATTAGAGTTAATGGAGTTTTGTAAATTAAATGCCAGTTGAATCAATAAAATAAAAAAAATGTATTTTTCATGTTAAAAATGTTAATGATAAAATATTAATGAACGAAAACCTCATAGATAATAAATCTTACTTAAGCAAAACTTTTATAAACCTTCTGAAAGTCATTAATAATTTTTATAAATAGCTCTTTTCAACGGTATTTTTTCACCAGTTGAGTACGCTCTGAACAAAACCAGTCTTGACCACGTGAATACAAAAAATCGTTTAACGATTTTATAAATATAATATCTAACCACGAGACACGTGTTGAAGGCTTTGTTATATTCAGTAATATTTTCAAATAACGTACGTCGGGAACACATAACATGTGTTGTTCAGACAGAAAAAAATGTTTTTCTACTATAATAGCGATATTAAATATGAGGAAAAACAATGAAGTTATTTAAAAACTAAGTGATGTTTATACAATTAACAACGAATTTGATAGTACAGAACCAGCGATTCCAAACCAGGGGTACGCACTTCAATTTCTTATTATTCGTCCAAAAAAATTCAAATACTGTCGTTTTAAAAAAATATATGCGTATAAATAGCAGTACGTTCTGGTATCCAAAACCAGGAATAAATATTTTATGACACTTATCCACGGAGTTTAGAAGTCAAATATTTTTTTAAATGTCTAATTAATTAATTAAAACAAGATTTTGTGTTCGGCATAGTATCAATAAACGAAAACACGGAATTGAAGATTCTCTATTTGAATGGCATGAAGCAGCAAACAGGAATATTTGAAAATGAAAGCACATTGGACGTGAACTTGTAATACACTTAACAAGAGTAGAAAGTAATTTAAGAAAGATAAACGTTTCCAATAAGGATAATTAATTTGGCGTTAAGAAAATTTCATTCGAGGTCAAGATGTATATCTTTACGATGAGACGTGGCAAATGTTTTAAATTACGTTCACATAAAGACTCTACCTAAAATGTTGTGATTTTGATAAAGTCCTGCTTCATTACAGATAGGGATGACGAATATATCAATATCAGTACTTTATATAAATAATGGTATTGCAAAGTGCAAAAATATATAAACAAACAGAAACAAATACTTACGACCGATTCAGACTTTCAATATCGGACGAATAAACGATTTTCATAATGACATTAAGTTTTTTGTTCTTTGTTTATTTAAATTTAAATATACCACTGAAAAAGCTTACTCATCAATGCATAAGTCCGGCTGCAACAGTCAATAAATAATTGTACACTTAGTGAAAATATTTGATTCATACAAAAATATATATGTTAATCGAATGTATTA
This sequence comes from Himalopsyche phryganea, assembly GCA_022494535.1. Taxonomy (NCBI): domain Eukaryota; kingdom Metazoa; phylum Arthropoda; class Insecta; order Trichoptera; family Rhyacophilidae; genus Himalopsyche; species Himalopsyche phryganea. The sequence continues at coordinate 2,573,221 of JAGVSL010000023.1, forward strand.
CATAATGTTTCAATTTTGATTAACTTAAAATGTCTAAATACCGGTATTTTGATTCTAACTATCCTAGAATAATTGCAGGGCAAAACAATTGGTTTTTTTTATATAGCTTGTTTTAAAATAATAGTAGTGTATGTATTGATTGTCGATTGCCGTGTCAACGCTGTTGGATATTTAAAACCAGATTTATGAATTTATCCCTTGCCACTCTAACCGAGGGAGGAAGTACTACAGAAATGATCATGTGAAGTGCAGTTTGTCGGCGTCCGTGGCGCAGTTGGTAGCGTGGTCGTCTATGGTTACGGATGTCTCAGGTCAAATTCTTAGTGCGGACGGTTTTCATAAATTGTCCTTTCAATATATAAATTTATGTTCGTACTCTGACTGTTTGCGATGTCTAAAGCTCCCTCCCACCCATCCGATCCTCGCGGGGTGTAGCAAGAGCGATTATCTAACCACTATCCTTCTATTCCTACTATCTTCGAAAAATGAGAGGTTGAGCAACGGAGTAACAAGCAGTTCTGTTGAGATACCTCCAGTAGGAGATCATATGATCCACGCTGGGAGCGGACATGGAAAAACCTCTAGCTAGTAACTTAAATTGGAAAAGTGTGAGCGATTAGCTTCTAATAGTCTCTGCGTTTACTCAACCTTCTAACCGTATTAACTGAGCTAAACAAATTAGCTCATTTGCTTCAAGCTGCGAGCTTGAACAACTAATTGTTTACAAAATATTATGACCAGCGTCAGTCGACTTACGGAAAATAAAGACAGAGAGATGAATTACTACCCTATGAATAGTGCTGACGCTGACAGAATTCCATAACAAATATATCCACTTTTAATATATAATTTTAGTTGAGAAATTTGTTATTCCATTTACTGTATTACTAAATATGAGACGTATTTCGCTTCTTTAAGAAGCATCATTATTTCTAGTAGCTGCCTTATGTGAATCTTTTTAAACAACGTGTACTAAATAATTTTTCTGGCAAAAGATTTGACAACATTTAAACCAACGTCTCAGCGCGACTTCGGTTAAATAATATAATCTTATTGCGAAATTTATCCTGTAAACGTAAAATTGATATTATCTTTTAACAATCAAAACATCCGGTCCTTTGTTAGATTTTGCACAATAATTAAAACTGAAACATTTTCAATTACAAAAAGAAATAAATTGCTACTCTCCCCTTTTAATGTATTGATATATTGTTTCTTTGTTCCAAGAAAATGGATTTCAAAACAAAAAGCATCTACGAAACAACGAAAATACAATTACAAGACATAATAAATATAATTTAAATTATTGTTACAATTTTAACTTTACATATTTTGATTAAAATGACGATAATATATTCGGAGCTTGACTGGGATATATTTTAAAGTCGCTGTAAGCAACTATCAAAACAATAAAAGTCAAATTACTTGGCAGCCATAATAAATAAAACGTTCTCTGTAAAACAAAATACACCCATTCAATTATTTTAGCAAAAACTAGCGCACCGGTAATATTTTTTATAGACCAAATTAAGCAAAGAGTAATAATTTATTTTATCATGCAAAGCACCAAAATTTTAAAATAATATTGAGCGAAAACATTGCTTAGTAAGCAGGCTCGAAATATAGAAATAAAAATTACGGGCCACCAAATAGGAGCTAAAAATAAAAAAAGAACTTGATTTCCTGTTCCGTAATAATTGTTATAAAGAACGTCTACCAAAACACTTGACGTTTGATGACATTTTAAAATTACTTTGACGTTATTATTAAAATAAATCAGTTAACGATAGGGTTGCAGAATTTTTAGTTTTTTTTTAAATGGAAAATTAATTAAGTTATCAATTATTTTCATGACATAACACAAATGTATTATAATAATTATACATCTTTAGGAATTCAATTCTAAATGTTACATAAAAATAAAGTGAATTAACTTTACGTATAGGAAGGTATTTTCAAGTGACGATTATGTAGTTCCGGAGAAATGTTTTCTGTTCGGGGCGCGACGATAGAATCACGGTCCTTTTCTATGGTTGTCCATTTATACTATCTATCAGTCGAGGGTATATATTGTTTTTTGCATTCATCATCACCTTAATTGATGACTGCGTTCTCCGGTCGTCACTTTGCAAGATATGCAGACTCTTTACACGATCGTTAATCTTTATAAATATTATGCGGAATTTGCATTATCTTTATTGATTACTCGCTACAAATCTACATTTTTGTTTTATCTTTTTTCACAAAATAAACTGCTTAAAAAAAGACCAACTATATTCCACTAGTGGGAACGCCCGTCATAGAAGACGGTATTGAAATACTGAATGTTAGTACCTGTTATTTAGTTTCCATACTGATGGACTGACTGTTGTTTGTTTGTCCTGGAGTTAGCGTCACGTCGGAACTGTGTGTATTGTTTATATACACCGCAGACGTTTAGATCATGAAAAAATTGCAAATCGTTTTATTATTATCACATGTGATATGTGATAGTAATAAAACACCTACGCCTACAGACCGGGCTGGGATATTATATATAAGATTTATATATTGAAAAGGCGTGTGACATCCGCGATGTAATTAGTATGTTTGACAAGTATTGCGTTCTATTTGACAGCACTTATTATTCATGGCAACCTTTAAAATTAGTTTGAAAGGGATGTTGTACAGCTTGAAAGCATTAAAAAGTTCGTCACACGTGCTACTATTTCCGCATTTATTATACATATCAGTTTCTCTTCCAAATACAAGTATTCTATATATTTTTTCAAATTTTTGAATACAATTATTATAAGGATTCCTGAAAAATGTAGTTAATTAAAAAAACAAAAGCAATCAATCGTAAGCCATCGGTTTTGTTACTGTAATTCTGTAATAGATGCAATATCTTTTATCCCAAAAAAGCAAAGCTATGTTTGGTTAATAATAGACGTCATTGTGAAATACAAAAGATACTGAATTTGATGCAATAATAATAGTAGAGTTTTTTTCGTCTCCTGTAAAAAAGTGTCGTGTGGTATGTCTACGAGGTATTTCTTTATCATGAGCGATATGTTTTTTTCCACTATTTAACAGTTTTAATAAAAGCTTAGTAACAACATATCCTACTATTATACAGTTTTTCAATTTCCTTCTAGTTAAGAATAGTTTAAAGAGTATTAAAACTACTTAGTTTGGTTGCAAGTGAAATGCAAATTCAGAGCAAGACCTGGCGATCGATTGAAAAAGTTCACCTCGGCACCCTTCTCAATATGGGTCGTTTAATGTTTAAGTGCTCGTTAGATAATCAGCCAATACAGCGGTGAAAAATTGCGGTTTGTGAGCCGTCTAATAAATCTGCTAAAGTAGGGTAGGTAATTTAAAGAGTTCAACTTAATTACTAATGAATATTTTTGACGATTTCACGTAATAAACGACTAATTAAATCGAACAGAAATAAATTGAATCCGAAATAAAAATAATGTAAGCCATTCTGCAGTACCTAGTATCATCGTCAGTTTCACTTAGATAATGAGCACTATGAAATAAAAAAAATTATCACTAAAAAACAGTAATGTTTTTCTAATAAAAATGACTGAATGTGTACAATACATGGGTATTTCAATCCACGAAGAATTACACATTACAGTAAACAAAATTACATTGAATTATTTCACATTTTATAAGTGGGTTTACAGAAACAATTTCACAGTAAGCAAAAATAAAATTATTCCAGTCTTTATAAATTAAAACTGTGGACTAAGCCTAAATTTTCATTATAATGATACAATGTTAATCCTCCAAGGATTCACGTTAAGCAAACATTATAAATATTTGTTTATGTTTTACAGAACGATGTTAAGTTAAATATTTATTTTAGTAAAATATTTTTTATAACGAATTATACCGCATGATAAAAGGCCAAGGTAAACATAAAAGCGCAAGGAACAAAGATGCTCTGCAGTCGATAATTTATAACGTTTAAAATTTTTACATTTAAAACAGTTTTGTCACTAACGATCAGGTTTCACCTTTCAGCATCTTCATGCATTCATGTATGTATCATTCACCTGACAGTATTTACACAGTTTGTATCGTTTAGACATAAAAAAAAAGAATTTTAAAAAAGGTAATACTACGAACTATATAGATGTTGATCTAAATTCATTTATTGATTTGATATAAATGACGGGTAATCCGATTTGAAAACTATTCACAAAAACAATTACAAAATCTGTAGGTTTTTGTAATTACAGGTGATCCTAAAAATCAATTAACATATAAATGTAATTTGGAAAGTGATCTTCATTTTCCAAATTCATTCATCAAATTTTGATGTTAAGTCATGTGTTTTTATTGGTATCCTTGGTGTTCATTTAGAATTATTGTGTTTAGAGTAATACCAAGAAGTAGTAACGGGATGCGGTAAATCGCTTGGAAAAACGTAATAATTTTGCAAATAGATATAAGTGTCAGGCGGAAGCGATGTCAGAAGGGACCAGGATACTGGATTATATGCCAGAAAGAAGAGAAAGAAAGAATAAAAACAATTATAAGAAAGGTTTTAACATCGATCCATTACGATAGCGAGTTGTGTTTGATATTTACAACGTATCCAGTGGCTTGAAAAACATGTAATATCTTATATTATACTATGTGGTAATATCTCGAAAAAGATGGTAACGTCTAAATCGACTAAGATACAATTATACTTATTACAGTACCGTATAGGATCTGAATATATTATGATTTCCAGCCGAATATTTTATTTGCATCGAAATGATTACTATACTGTATCAAAAAAAAAAAAATTATGATACGTAGTCAAATATCTCTTTATTACATTGTGAAGCAATCTCGTCAGTTAAGAGAATTGCCAAGTTTCCTAGATAACTGGAATAATATTCATGGAAACACGATTTGATAAATATAATAACTATTATTCAACTATGAGATGAAACAAAAAAACATACATTTAGGGTTAAAAATTATCTATTTTCAGTGGAAATGCGTTGTATTTATAAAATTAAAACGTTTTTTTTTTGTACCGATTCTACAATTGTATCAAATAATCAGGACTAGTTTCGCGTATTTTCAACTGTTGATGAGCGAAACCGGCTGTGATCATTTGATAAAGTTGTTGTGAGTGCAAAAACAATGTTTTGGTAAAAAAAGTCCAGTCGGTATTGCAGTAAAATTACACAAAAATAATTCGTTTACCAGTTAATTAAATGTATCCTTAGATTTCCAATGATGATGTATTACTTACGTGTACTATAACAATTAATTTCAGCGTAAAAGCTTTCTTACTGTAATAACTGACTTTATATCTTGTTGGAGTTGTTTGGAAGGATATAGTCGGTAATTAAGCCTTAGATGTCTTAACGCTAAACGAACAAGGCATGGTATTAAAATGCATTATAATAATATTATGCTTGGTATATATACTAATGAACTTAAAAGATATGAAACTATTGATAGTTAAATTACAATGTATATGTTATTAAAAACACTTGTATAGTATAACATATATATATATTTGTATTTTCAATGAAAACTTTGCGGTAATGCTTTAAAGGCGATTCAAACCGGTACTAAAAAAAGCTTCATTAGCATTTACAGATCTTCTTCTGAAAACAAACAATTGAAGAGTATTGCCATATGTTTGTACGCTAACAAAAAAAAAGGTTATTGGAAACAAAAGCCCTTTGACATAAAACACTGGAAAACGTTTTTAAAACAGCGGAGAGGGAATAATGTCCAATACACTCTCTAATCCAAATTGAAACATTAGCTTTCCCATTAGGGATAAGAATGATGATAAGCGAATGAGAAATAATGCACATAAAGTATCAAATTCAAAAGATTAAACCAATTAAGAAATGTCAATAATAATTACAGCTTCTTATTATTAAAGTCCTTCTATTATCATTTATTTTATAAAACAAATGACATTTACAAGTACTAAAATGAGAATATCGTAATAATAACATCGAAAGGTTATGTACCGGAAAGGATTGTTTTTCATTGAAAAAACTTGAATCCGCATTCAAGTAAAAATGAAGATTAATATGTTTGGCAGTAAAAAAATTCACATATATATATAATATATCACAAAAGAAAACAAAGCTTATTATAGACTTCAATATGATTGTGAATTATTAACATATTTTTTTATCACAAATTTAAAAAATCTATACATTAAATTTATATTTTCAAAAATGAATTCAACATTAACGTGTATTTATATTCAAACTGATGTGTAAGTATTTCGCTAAAAGCCTGTAATATCTAATATAAAATTAAATTAAAAATTGATAACTTAGTTATTTCACTTGGTTTATTACTAACGTGACACGTTTCGCCTCTTTAAAAAGCATCTTCAGACTGAACTGACTTTATATCTTCAAGTGAACATATAAAAGTGATAAACCAAGTGGAATAACCAAGTTATCAATGTTTGATTTAATTTTATATTAAAAATGAACTTCCACAAAGTTACCGCCGAATCTATAGAAAATGGAAAAAGTCTGTAATATCTTTTTATGTTTTTGTGTGATACTATTATTTATAAAATCAACTGAACGAACGTATTTTTAACTGATTAATTCCACTAAATAGACAATTTTTAATAATTTTGAAATCCTAATTTTTGCAACTATTAAATAAAAATTAATGTATGCTGAACGACGTTGCATTTTAGTAATTCTTTTAGGTGAATTCGTGAAAAAAGACATATATTTGCATAAATCTATACAAAGATAGACATTCAGGAAAGACATATAAAAACTTAGTCGGTAATCGGTAAAAACAGTACCACCCATCGCAATAAAATAAGCCAGGAAACTAGGAGCTCGCTTTACAGACTTCACTATAGTTTCAGAAAAATAGTAGAGGTAGGAAAAAATACAAGCTTAAGAATATTATCATAATCTAAAAATCAATTAATTTTTGATCACGACATAATTAAAAATATACTCATAACATAAAATGTTTGGGTTTTTTTACTTTCAAGAGTATTTATGAGAAAACATTGAAATATTTAGTTGGAAAATAACACTAATACATTTGACAAAACCAGAAAGTGCATGAAGTTGATTTTTGTATTAATATAGTTATTTTTGTAATTTACATAATAATACAAGTTCACATAATCAGTTAAGTTTAAATTGATAGTAAATTAAATAATGCCTCGATAATATGTTGGTAGATTTTGCTTACTAAATCAATTATTTGTATTCTCATTATTATATTCATCAATCGAAATTCGTACACATTCAATTTGATAACAATAACTTATGAGTAATATAAACATCTCAATGTGTCAACACATAAATAAAAAGTATATCGTCGAAGTGATTGAGTATATTATGTATTTTGAATTTATAAATAACACATAATTACCACGGAATAATATGTATGAAAATTTTTTTTTTCGAATAATTATTGAAAAATTTAGTAAATTAATGTTGTCATCTCTTAATTAATCTGTATAAAATAAATGAGCCTAAATGATTGTTTACGTTGCTATTAGTAAAGTTACTATTGCTAAAGTCAAAAAATCTCATGTATCGATATTTCAACCGAATATAATGATACAAAGGCTTCTTAACAGGAGCTTGAAGTAGTTTCTATTTTATTCATAGAACTCCATTTTTGCCTATATGAAACACAGTAAAAAAATATTGACATTAAACTTAATATCACAATGCTAGAATCTTGTCTTGTGATTCAGATGTGACATTGCCTAGTAAATGTATTCCTCTAACTGTTCAATTACGGTATCTGCAAATAAAATTCATGACAGAATTTAAGTAGATACAACCGTTGTTAAAGATAAAAAAATATTAGTAAAAAATGTTCACATTGATTTATTAATTAATGCACAATATCGTAATTAATGTATGCCAAATTGTGATCGTCGAAATAAATTGCAATACAAGTTCTACATTTTCACAAACACAATTATTTCCACGACACACTGTAATTAAATACTCCAGAATTAAGTACATCTCAAAACTCTTGATTTACACATAAAACCATTAGGGGTAATTTAAACTCGTTTTGTAAAACATTTGTTTTTAATAATACGACTGAATTTGAATGAAACTACGTATGTTTTAGTGAAAGAAAATAACGCTTTTTCCGAGTTTTTCACATAAGCTTTTTTCTGCCAACACATTGTTTTTGAACGCAATGGCTTTAATTAAAATAACCAAGCAATCGCAAAATGCATGAAAGCTGAATGACATAAAAGCTTTATAAAGCTATAAACGATTATTTTAAGGCTACGAAGTGATTTTTTATAAAATATTTATCAATGTTCTCACCATATTCAAAAAATGTTAATGGTTTATTGTCTGTGAGTAATCCTTTATATTTTAGCATCAAATGTTTGGTTCATCGTGTGATAAATTAAATAATATATAAAACGTTTTTGATAAAATGTTTGTGTAAGTATAATTGATCATATTAAACTCTTAAAACTAAGTAAATATACGGGTTCATTGCTAATGATGTCGCATATTTTACAACGCTTATATAAATAAAACATCGTACAATTATAAATAATGAGCTTAATATTAACAACCTTGTTCTTTGACATGTGAACGAAAATAGAGCACGTTACTAAAGTCATAGTGTTGCTGACTTCTTTTAGTTTTTAAATTAAAAATAAGTACCCTACATAAATATTAATAGTGACACGCCCTACGTTCTTGCATTACCAATCGAAGCCTTCTCGCGGTCCATTTATTGAATAATGCATATCGAGTGAACAGAAAAGACGATAAGTGAAATACAATTCCTCATATCTGACAAAAACAAATTACTTAGTATCTAGCATATGTATCGGTGTACAATGATACGTGTTGTGTTCACTTGAGAAACATCTTGCAACTGAAAAAAAACTAATTGATGAACGGTAAGCAATATAATAAATTGGTTTTAATATTAAACGCTTATCTTTAGACGCCTGCATTTGTTTATTAAGTTTATAGTTGCACGTTAAATAAATGCAGACAATTTATTAAAATTAAGTACAAGTCGATTGGTATTCAATACTATTTTTAACTAGTTTTATAGATACGAATAAAACGTACTAGCTAAATACTAGAATTAATTCATTCATCTTTAATCTACAAATTAGTTTCATCGGCATGCAAAGATAATAAAAAAATCATAATAATTTAAGCATAGTATATCGCTTACGATTTTATATATCGTAAACGAAAAATATGTTCTGTGTTGATTTTCAATAAGGTAAGTGAAATAGCTGTAAATATCTAACTTTATTTAAACAGACATTTTAAATAATTCACTTACGTGTAGTTGTCTCTGCACTGTCAAAATCGTTTCTCGAGGGTTTTCAGTCACGGAAACTGAACCCGATCGTCACATGTCTTGTTTGCTCTATTTTTGACCCTCTGAGGCATATCTTTTCATGTTAAATAATATTTATTACAAATTTAATGACAAGTAAGTTCCATGGGTCCCAATTGCTTTTTAATAATACTTATTTCCATAGAATAAAAGCAATATATGGCAGAAAATGTTTTATGAGGTAGCTAACAGTTATATGTAATAAAAAATATTATTTATTTTAAATTTTTACAAATTATATATCTATTATAAGTAGGTATACAGTAGTTGATCTTTTTTAAATATTTATTCTTCACTAAATAAAGTAAACGAAACTTTAAAAGCAAAAATAGAAAGTTAGCAGAAACAAGGCGATGTTATTTATAACATAATTTCGGAATATTACACAAATTATTGACAGCAGATTGAAGCTACTTATTAGTTTGAACATTTTGTGATGGGTCTATAGATTCAGACAGCTGTCAAAAATTATTAAACTAATAACAACTAGTTTACGTAAATAATAAAGAATTAAATCAGTGTTAAAACATTTTCTAATAAACTGACTTAAATTGACAGCAAACTGCAAATGTATGGTTATGTTTTGGCAATTATTTTTCCATATAAAATATAACTTTTCTATTACACTTATTGTGTATGTGTGATGATATTTCGAAAACCATTTCTACAATAAATTTGTATTAAGGCAAAAATTAAAACGAGCCTAACATAATAAGAAAATCGATTTCTAATAAGATGATAGGTAAATTATGAAAAATTAATAATTTAATAATCATTAATTTATCGAAAAATTAAAATCCCTAATTATATGCCAGACATATACGGCTGGACAATTATTGCATGAATGGATAAAAAATAAAAAATCAAGATTTGTATAACGAGCCCGACTATTTTAAAACAAAGTTTTTATTTTATTTTCTACCTAAATGATTTATGTATGTAATTAAGCTGCTTTGAAAATATCGATATATAAACATTAATTAACCGAGAACAAGGTAAATAAAGGAAAATAATATATGTGAGACACTATAACGATAGTGTTATGTTTAAAATAATTCATATTAATAAATTTCTTATATCGCAGCATTACATCAACATCGAATGGCAAATATCTCAGTGGCGTTTCCTCCCTCTGCGACGCTCTACGGAGGTCTTCATGGGTTACGATACAAAATACCGTAGACATTATTATGTTTAGAATGTATCTACGTATCTCACTATAAATAAAATCTGACATACACTTTTGTCATGACCAATTTATTCGAGGAAACACATTATTTGTTTCCTGATAAAATGTCTACTCGTAAATTTTCTTTCCTTAAAATGACAATACTTCATATGAATTGTATAAACACATGACAGCAGGTTTATGAATTTTTGTTATATTTGACATTTCATATTATGAAATAAATCAGAACCTTTATTCATGTAATTGAATTTTTATTCAATCACAACTAAATTACAAATCAGTTATGTTAAGCACATCAAATTTACCAATTAATTTATACGTTGGCATCAGTGGTGTGCTGGCCATACCTTAAAAATTTGAAAATAAATTGCTATTTTATCATATTTGTAAAGTTATTAAATTAAAATTCTAAGTAAAAATGAAACAAAACTGCTTCACAAATTCGTATTAATACACTTAATTCAAAGAGTTCTGACTGACGGATTTTTCACTCTATTCTGCCAGGGGCGCTACTATAAAATGGAAACTCTCTTGTAGATACGTTCACAGATTTGCTTAAATCGCGCATGTCGAAGACAGACAAGAGTATGAGGCTGTATGCGCTTGGATTTCTGAATTTCTAACGTTATTTTTTATTTTAAGTACATATTCGGATTGTACGATAGATCGCGTTTGATTTTTCCCTACCTTCAATATGGATAAGCCGCTCAGGAATGAAAGTAAATTTAATAATCTGTAAAATAACTGCAATTGCTTAATTGAATATTTGCGGAAAAGAGCATTTACTATTTTTTTATCTACATTTAATTCTTCTGATATCTTATTTGAGATTTTGCAAAGGAAAACATTCAACATATCATATTGTGAAAGTGGAATTAAAAAAATTCTAGATATTTATTTTACATCAACAAACGTATGCAAATTATTTTGCATAAGGCTGAGTAATATTTATTCACCACCAAAATTTCGGCTAAAGAGGATACACAGTATTAAAAAGTACACAGTAGAAGCATTCAATTAATTAAAATTAATCTTTACAGTATCCTTCACCAGTGATTCTGTAGAGAGATCATTTTCTACAATGAAGACAATAAAAACATTCGCTAGAAATAGTCAAAGTGAGGAAAGACTTTCTGCTCTTGCGATACGAGTAATATAGATTGAAAAAAACTTTTGCAAAATTTAAAACAGGAAATTAAGTAAGATTTTAGTAAGAAATAGCGCCGAATAAAATTGGTTTTTAAAAACTAGATGAATGTTGCACATCATGCCTTGTATGAAAAGTCAGCGCACATCACTGGTTGGCATATTTAATATAGTATGGTACGATAAGGGTTTTTTTATGAACACCGATTTCATCCAGTATGTACCATTACTGTGGTAATTGTAATTGTGTCATTGATAATCACCAACATAATAATTGCGTTATAAAAGTATGTTCGTATTTTGTGTGTTAATTAAGCATTTTATGGACTGAAATCATTATCAATTTATATGCGACATAATAACCGCTGTCAATATTCGAATCTATCAAAATTGTTCTTCAAAAAATCGACATCATACAGCAGTGATATTAAATCGAAAACGTACTCTATTATAATAATAAGAAATTCGGAATTTGAATTATTATTAAAACAAAGTCGTGATACATCTGTTCCACGGAACTTTTCGTTCAATCAGCTTTTACAAGGAGGAACACTTATCAACCAGCATTTACCTTAACTCGATTAAACGTAATTCAACCAGATTTTCTCAGGATTGCCAATGACTAAACGATTTTTAACAAAAAAATATGCCCTGAACGTCCTATGAAACAATAGATAGGTTTTTTCGCTGGATGTTTTCGGAAAAATCATTGTGTATTTATAAATTCAAAATATTTTTATTCAAATTTACTTAATGATGCCGTTTGAACAATGAATAAAAAAACTATTTCATAAATAAAAAAACTGATTTAAATTATTTAATTGACACTATTTAGATTTTTCTCCCAATTTGTATTAACAAGTAAGTGGGTATTAACTGTGCGTTTGTATATATCGGAATAAAAAATTGAACTTTTATAGTCAATCTGTTATGGCCGACGTGGGTTGAGTATCTCTCCTGGGTTGGATTGAATTTCAGTATCCTATGGAACTTGAATAAAATGGTATTATACCTTAAATTTAACGGATGGACCAAAAGACAAAAAAGGGCAACAAAAATGAACTTGATTGGATTTTTTCCGCCACATTTTTTTTTCCATTTTTTTGATAATAGAATGATGAAGTAAGTTGAATAATTAATTATCCAACACCGTATTCTCAAAAATAGTATTACTCACAAGTATGAGTAGAACATATCCTAAAAAATAGAATTGCATTAACTAATTAAAGTACGGAAACTTTCAAATATTTATACAATCGTATCATACACCATAGAATATTCGACGAATAACGTTAATATTAATTAACTCACAGATACTATTTGACCTCAGAGACCATTTTGAACATCGAGTTAAATCTTCTGTTACAGCTTTAAGATTATCAATAGGTATTATAAAATCGATTATAAGAATAATTCGTCGACTGATTATTGTTAAATTATATAAGTATTTACAAATAAAATATTTTTCACATTTGATAAAGTAACGTATTACGTAAAAAAAACAAAAAAAAATATCATACAAAGGATGTAAGCTATATAGAAACGGAAAAGTAATTTGAGCTCTCGATCAAAATCAATTTTCACAAGTGTCGACGAAAATCACATCACTCCCTCGTTGTTTTGATGGGAAATCTAATATTAAGATAATTCTCTGCTGATTGAAAACAAAACTGTAGGCAGATTTTATTTCACGAAAATGGAAATTTCAAATGAAGAAAAACAGATCCGCTCACTGTTGGTACAATGTTACAATGTTGTGACGTGCCACACATTTTCAATGTTGTGCCTACAGCATACTGTTGTGAGCACACAACTACTATCCACTTCGGTAGACCGTACAATTTGTAGTAAAAGCTAAGTGCACTTTGAAATCTATTATTGAGACATAATATCGTACGTACATTATTTAGCGTTATATCAAATTATTGATTTTTGGGCCTTAGCCACTAGGAATTTTAGGATTATAGCACATTTCATAGACAGAGACCAGTAATAAATTATTATCAAATAGTGTACAATAACTACTAATTTTCAGACACCAATAATTAATTATTATAAATAAGTGGAAAATTACTTTTATAAATGCTTCATATAATATTATTATTGATTGTCCAATCAACTGTATTGTATGATTTGTTTTATCAAAATACTCTATGATATTTCATTGTTATTTAAGGGTTTGTACATTGCTTTATATCACTGTTCCGCAATATTTTTTCACTCACGGCACACCTAAGCACTCATTAATATTTCGTAGCATACCACAAACCAAAATATGTAAATTTCATAAATAAAACATACAATTTATTAATTATTTTTATTAGATGAACTTTAAATAGTAGCTTATACATTTTTTAACAAAAGATAATTAATGTCCCTAAAACATTTTAAAAGTGTTAGAAGACTTAACAAAAATTGCATATTTAAGCCTCTTGATTTGATAATGTATATTATTTTGATATATTCGTTCACTGTTTGTAATAATTTCACTCGGAAAATTTTCGCCATTAACGCTTCCAAATATATGCAAACAAGTGTAATTTCTACGTTAGGATTTTTTTGTTTTACACACGAGACAAACTCCATTTTACTCCCTATCATTACAGTTGCACTATCGGTGCAAGCACAATTTTTCCATTAAGTATGAAAATAATACAATATTTTTTTCAACTAGAATAATTAAAACTTCTTTAACCACCGAATAGCTTTATTTTTTGTCTAATATGAAAATACTCTATTTCTTCTCATTCTGGACGCAATGTCGTGGCACATCTAGGACCGTCTCGGAGCACTGCTTTATATGATTCGGAATAAATAGATTTTAATACATATAAAAAAAAAAACAATAATTCCTTCGTATTGTCGTAAGTGTTGACAGTAATGAAACACACGTCGATCTCTGAAAAGTTAATTAGTTAAAATAAAGATATTTTTAATATTTAAGGCCGTTAAATAAAATATTATTTAGGTTTAAAATTTGGTGATATACAATTTTGTAATATAATAAAAATGAATTACTAAGTAATCTACTTTAATTAAGCTCACAATTTGAAAAAGTAACACTCATTTCTTTCTTTTGAGCCTGAAATACGTGCGAGGACATTTAATCGGAATAAACGGGTTTGAAATAAACCTATTTGTGAGTGGGTTGCACTGTGCAGTGACATTTTATTTCAAGATAAGAAGCGTGTAAATTCACTACGGGAAATTGCAATTTGTAAAGTGCGAAACGTTGCAGCGAATCTTGTTTCTTCTCAGGATATCAAGATTGCAAAACTTCTAGCTTTACAATTTGTATAAATATATTTTTGAAACAAGATTAAGCAGTCTTAAAAACTTAGATATATTTAAATATAAAAATACAGTACAAAAATATGTACGTTCACATATTTTAATCGAATATGAAAAATTCATACAACATAATCAGTTTTGAATAATCAGACATTTCACGAGTTTTGTTTTAGAATAATCAACTATAAGCTGAGTTAGGAGAACAGCTGTTAACTAAATATGGCAAAATTTCCATTGATTTGTCACAAGTCCCTCCCAGATGAACATGTTACTCGTTCCCGACTCGTGCTATTTAGATGTCCTGAAAATCAGTCAATGACTATTTTAACTGTACAATTGTAAGACAATACGATTAAGTAAGGCAACAGAAAAATCTAAGCGTCGCTTTGAGTCGGAAAATGTTGTTAAAAAAGACAAATTAATATAATACACATTCTATTATAATGTGTTTTTTTTAAAATGTATTATCAATAATACAATTTTAAAAAGTTGAAACTAACCCTATTTTACAATGATTTCGTAATAATAGTATAGTTTCAAGCTTTGAAACTAGCTGATAGCAGTGTAAAGAAAGGAATTATTTAAATAACATTATTTTTACATGTATTTATTTACATAAATTTTTTTGGTAAAAAAAAAGAAATTATAAAAACTATAAAAACACCAAATTGTAATAATATACTTAAACAGATATTAAGTAATATTGCTAGACGACCGTTTCATTGAAATACTATATTATTTCTATAAAATAAAACTTAAATTGATATTATTTCAAATACATAATATGGACTCAGTTATATTGCGATCGACTCACAAGTATTACGGAATTTAGTTGCAATATACATTGATTAAATCACTCGTTCGGTTGTAAGCATAAATCGTGAAATGTCGAAGAATTACAACAGGATTTTTGAAACACCCCAGTTAAGAAACACTGACTATTAGAGGCTCAATATTTTACTACACAAAGTTAGTCTAAATGTATTAGAATGATTAAATGCCAACACTAAATATTAAACGAAAGCGCTTGAAAGTTTTAGGGGAACGGCTCCAGCGCGTTTCTGATGGTCACTTTCAGTAAACTTTGAAAGCAACATACTTGACCAGATACCCCAATTATGCGGTGGTAGCCTATGATATTAAATATTTCCCAAAACATCCTCAATGAAAATTTTCTCGTCGAGACAAACAAAGTGTTGTTGATGTTCAGTAACCCGTAATGAGAACGTTTTGTTATTTGACACTAAAAACCCCTGAAGTGTATGACATTTATTTGTCCTCATAACAATAAAAGTGCCGACGGCGGGCATGACACTGTAAATGTACAGGAAATATATATCTCTTGGTCACCGTTCACTATTATTTAGTCCATTATATGTATACACACTGTATTTATGCACATAGATTTATGGAGACAAGATTATATAATATAAATATGACGTATATTTTTATCTGAAAAAATCATCGATCATTTAAAATCTTATCGATTACATTTTTTTACTGGCTTATATATAAATAAAAGAACATACTAAGAATACTGTACCTGCACTTACTGTGAAAAATCGTTTTCAAGTGTTTTCAAACAAACTGTTTTTTGTTAAAGATAAGTCTCGCAAAACCCACGGATTCGTTTAAATAAAATTATCTTTAAAAAAAAATGTAATTGAATTATATTTTTATGATTTGTAGAAATCAACAAGAATACATTGATATTAAGATAATATGTTGAAACATTTATTATACATCAGTTGACAATTAATTCAAAACTCGTATTTTGACATCATTGTCAAAACGACAAGAATATTATCTAATATTTTAATTAATTGTAATTTTTGGTTGCTGCTAAAATTTTAAGTGACTGAGGATGGTTTTAGAGATAACAATTCTTAGACAATTAAGACATCGCAACGCTTTGAGATGTTTATTATTTATAGTATTATAACATACAAATAAATACAAGCAATGATTATACAGGCATCTGTTTGTATCAATCGTTAAGTAAAGGCCAGAAGCACAATTCTAATAAGAGTTAGTATAGATATTATATATTTTGAATACAACTAGGTAGTGACAAAAAGCTCAATTCTAATTTAAAAGAAAGACGATAAAAATTTATCTCAGGAGAAAAAAACATACGAATACTTTTTAGTTAAGATATTTTTTTAATGCTATAACAGTCAGTAGTTAAATTAAAATTTTAAAAGTTTTCCAGACCGATTCAAATAAAAAAAGCCTACAGAAAAGATTTCTTCGTAACATCTTACCGTAGATTAAATCGACCGTGACACTTATTACACTGCGCAATAACTTATTACTTATATACTTTATACGCGGAAAATTTGACCGTCAAACAATAATAGTTAAAAATTGATATTGTATAATAGTGTGGTGAACAAAAAAATGTCATTTTTCTAATTTTAAATAACTCCATTGGTTAGAGTGAGATTAATTTTTAAATTGTCCAACCGTCCACTCGGGTATAAGGTGCATACTTATCCACTATCCCTATTATTAAATCACGGCACTATGTTTAATAATACTAAAATGCCTGGCTAAAATTATGGGTTAAATTTCAATAGATATACATGAAATTGTAAATATAGATAAATATGGAACTATTTTGCATTCGTAACACAAAAATAAATATTTTTGAGAGTAGGCCTTTTGTTTTTGACTCAGCTCTGTCCCAATGAAAATAAAAATAAAAATGAAATATGAATTTATAATAAAGTAAGTTTAACGATAGACAGTTAAGTGAATGCTGGCTACGACTATAGTCATATTTGAATAAAAATTGGAAAAAACGCGAAGGATTACATAAGGAAGGGACTGGTAGTTAACCCATCTCTATCTCTACGCATCGTTTTAGATAATAAAAATACAGAATCTACACTTTTAAATAAAAATTAATGTATAAAAGTTTTCTTTCGGTGATTCGAGCCCTTGACTGCACCACGGATTAAATATAACGATGCCTTAAGACGCTGAATACCCGACTGACATTTTTAACTACCACATATTTTTATCATAATAAAACTTTATATGTCGTATAACAGTGATGCACAATTTTTTTCGTATTAGGGCCGATTTATTTGTTTTTCAATTGTTCGCGAGTTGCAGAGGGAAAACTTTCTACGAATAGTGATATTTTATCGCACTATTCATGACATAAAAATTAATTATAAAAGATACTCCAGTCACTCTTCACTTTTTTTTTGCATATTTCAAGATCAAAATGTAACTCAGCATCGGTACTAGTCAGATTGACTTTCAGTATATCATTGATTAAGCGGTTTTTATGTTGCGGCTTGTTTAGTTACATACATTTTCGCACGTGCATCCTTTCTTATATTGTGTGGAATATTCAGGAAGACACTCATACAAATTCTGTAGTACACCTTTCTTCCGATAAAAAAATTCTCACTCGCTAATATCAAGAATTAGTCTTAGTAAACTAAGTATTTAGCCGTTGGGCCGTAACAAATGTCATTTTTGGAACCAGGTTGTGCATCACTATCTTAATAAAAAAATGTATTCAACAAGGAAAGAGAAAAAAATCTGAAATCACCAATAATACACAAAAAAGAGGCTAAGCAATGTACAAAATTTATTTCATTATATCTGATAGGGAAATAATTTTTGAAAATTTATTCTCCAAACTTTATCTAGCAAAAAGCCGCATTCATAAAAGTATAATGACTCTGAGAATTCTTTGGACTGGAGAACAGGGCAAGGAGTCAAAACTTTATTACGCACACCAATAGCTACCGTTAACAATGGCTTAAATGTCAAACGGTCGTGTTTTGTAAACGGTCGGCCAAGCAATCAGATATTCAAATCTGTCGCGTAGCTACACCACTGATGCGGTCTTCAACGTATGCATACTGCCATCGACTAATTATTATTCCACCCTGCCTCTACGCCACGTTCTTATTATGCCCTACACCCTTATTATCGGAGCAGAGTTCCAATACTTATTTAAATTTCAGCTCCTTGAAGACGATATCGGTTCTACAGAATAGAGTGCAAACCTGTCACTCGGAGAAAATATGTCTCGCTTATATTATACGGTTAAGGAACGCGGTAATTTAAAAATAAAGTAATAATAAAAATTTTACGTTTTTAAAATATGGATACAATCAACTATAAAACGAATAAGATCAAAAACGAAGAATCAGTTAAGAAGTTACTAATTTTATTGCATATTGATTTTTTTACAACACCAGACATTATACTTGCCTTCCATAATATAAATGAATTTTCCTTCGAGGATCGGGTAAAAATGAGCGATTTTACGCGTATAATTTGAACAATGAATTTACACAGAGAACCGTATTCAGAAAATATGACTGAATTTGAATTGTATTGCAATTTTACCTAAGAATAAAAATAATTCTAATTTTCCTTTGTAATACGCAAGGCGCATTGGATAATTTTTCGATTCATAAAAACGAGGTAGTGCCATTCAAAGCAGAATATTGAATTAGGTCGGGTATGATTATGAGGTATAAAAAATAATCTCGTCTAATTCTTGTCTTATAAAAAAATATTTGAAAAAATCGATATTATAGTAGTAATAAATAATATGATTATTTAGTTAAAAAATGTTAGTAATATATGAATTGATTCATTAAAAAATCACTTTTGATGTGTTGACTGTCAATTTTCGGTGGAAAGACGTTATATTACGAAAAATAAAACACATTTTTTTCAACTTATTCCACAATTTTTGTAATAACTACACAAAAAAATGTGTAATTACTACAAACAATTGTGTTTTTCTAAATATAATTCATTTTATATAATTTTAAAAATAAAACACAATTCAACTGATGATAATTCTCGTGATGAGCGAAAAAGGTCTTGGTAATTATAAACATGAGGAAATAGTACACACAGACTGTGTTTTATTTTTTAAAATATAATACCTTTCCACTAAGAATTGACAGTTAACACCTTAAAAGGGATAATTCTTTCATTCATGTTATTTATGTTTCAAACAATACAGTGATTTCATTAATTTGTCGGTTGATTTAAATTGCGGATGTTTGAAAACATGTCTATAGAATTATGTTCAGCCATACGAAACCAATACATGGCACTTTTATGACATGTAACTTGGAGTTGGGTTGAATCGTCCCATATATTTAAATGAAATTCAATGAAGACAACGCTTTTTGCCTTTCAATTAATTCATTGTCCACGTCAGAATTTTCACATAGCTCGATTGCTATAGAAAATTTAAAAATATAAACTACCGTTTTATCGTAAACAATAAATAGCTTTTATTAGAATAATGTGAATATGGTAGGTTGTATTTTCTTAACGGTTAAGACTTTTTATTATCAAAAAATAACCGGAAGCAATAAAATTACAGTTAAATTATCGTGTTTTCCAGCACAGTAAAGATACATAAATGAAGTATTATAAAAAATATATAAATATGTTTATTTCGCCAGAGGTTATGTAAAATAATTGAGATAGCTATTTTGTTATCACGCCATGTGAGAGAAATGTGGTATAATTTCTACCATCATCGCGACATTTAAAAAATTCTTTCATTGAGGTTTTATGATTAGTCTTATGTATTGATATTCCTATTGTTATTTATTTTTGTTCTGATTTGAGAAATACTTCGTATTTAAATTCACATACCGGTATAGGAATAAAATATCATAAAATTCCTGCAATATTAAGGCAAACACGTTGTTGCGAAGATAATTCAATAAGAAAAACCCTGAAATGAAGCGCACTCAAAACTTGGAAAATTTGTAACATTTTCACGGAGCAAATTTTTACTCTTCTAACAAATTGAAGGACAATCTAATGAATTCATCAGGTAAAATGAATCATTCCTAAAACAAATGCTACAGACACTTTTTTGAATATTCAACATTGATTTTTTGAGGACAAAGATATTTGCCAATAATTTAATAATTATGAATAATCAAACAGTTCATTAAAAATAAAGACACAGGATTGATGGAATATATCAAATGAAATTTATTAAATAATTGCACTTTATGTTAGTTATTCACTTGGTACACTCAAACTTTTATTTCGGTAGTTTGCACTTTGGATTAGATAGTATTAACTTAGTGCACAAAAAATTTGATTTTAATAGTTTTCACTTAGGAACGGATTCTTTTAACAAAGTGAGTTAAGTTGTAGAAGGATATGTTAGGGTTGGTCTGGTTTGGTTTGTGTAATTTATTCTAATGCTTGGAGCAAAGACAATATAGGCGGCCTAATATAGGGTAGAAAAATAAGTGACATTTCATTACAGCTTCATGTAACTATCGATATGATCACTTTATATTTAGTGAAAGAATTTGTTTATGGTGAATTTATTTGTTATAAGTGAAAACTAGTTTTATGAAAGTGAATATGATCTAAAAAAAAGTGCATTTAAATGTAAGCCAATAATAATAAAAGATAAAAGAAAAAATATTGTTTCGAAACAAAGCCACTTATTTAAACATTAAAATAAGAAACTACCTAAAACTATTAGAGTAACAAGTTACTTGAGCCAGAACTTATATGTTCAAAATGATATTAATTAAATACCTCACGGAAACTTCGGTCCTTTACTATGTAGTGTTCTTCAGAGGATGCGATCCAGTTAAACGGTGGAGCGACACAGTTTATATTAAATATAATATTTCTCAACATTTTGTGCTGTATATACTACATACCTGACTTTATTTCAATTGTATCGCGAAACTCAAGTAACTATATCAATCGTTCTTAAGAGTACAATAAACAACAACTTATCATTCAATAGGACTAGCGAATTTTGCAAAGGTGAATAATTGTTTCAAACCCAAGATTGATTGGTATCCCTCTCAAATTATTTCATGACAATATTTCATAGTTGAATTACTACAGTAAAATGAAATATATTTTACATACAAAATTTACCATGCTAAGTGAATATATATCATAAATTATGAACTGAAATTAAATACCGTGATCTTAGATCCTGTTTTTTCATTTTGTGATTTCATTGCTATAAGCATTTTTATAATATCAAAAAATAATGGTTTTATAATAACTAAAAATTTTTATTGTAGCA
The DNA here is from genome assembly GCA_022494535.1 of Himalopsyche phryganea. NCBI lineage: Eukaryota > Metazoa > Arthropoda > Insecta > Trichoptera > Rhyacophilidae > Himalopsyche > Himalopsyche phryganea. The sequence goes on from JAGVSL010000023.1 coordinate 2,595,282, forward strand.
TTAAAATTACGGCTAATATATATATACATAAACTTATTAATATTTTGATTAGCAATTTAATAAAATGCTCTCTAATTAAGCCGATTATGAACTCAAATGGTTTAAGTTAGTGCTTAAAATGCGAGTTTCATAATTTCACTGTTTTACAAGTTCTTAAAATATTTAGCAAGGAATTTATTTAAAGTAATATTCCGTATTTTTAGATTTGCTAGTCCAGGGACCTTAATTAATTAATTAATTAAAATCAGTTGGATTCGTAATGAGCCTGATATTAACATTAGATGTAAAAGTGTTTTAATTTTTTGTTCAGTGAATTTTCATGATTTTCCGACCCATCGGAGCGTGAAATAATTAAGAGATCCCGACTTTATACCAGTATTCGCATCAGAAATGCATGGTATGTACCCTCATCAACAAAGTGACATTCTATAAACAGTACGTACTGTATATTATGTTACGTCTAAATTGATATATAAAGTGTTTCAGAATATAGTATATCAAAAATAAAAGCGATACAAAATTCACTGAGCAAAGAAGTGATCGAAAGTGGTCGTAAAACAGACACCTCAAAGGGATCAACAGCCATTCTTACTATCAGGATCCCGGGACCGCACCTTATCGTGCCAACAGAAATAAACAAATTTCTTTAAAATGACCCAATAGACCTCCGTATAACTCACAGCTTCATTGAGATAGATAAAAGTTGGGCATAACAAAGAATCGTATTTTCACAAAAGAATGATGTAAGTTCACCTAGTTTTTACTTCTTGGTATTATTTATTTATCAGATTTTGAAAAAGAAATAACTTGATAATTAAATACAAGTTTTTTGCCTCAGCATCTTAACAGATTTGTATACGGAAACTTGTTGTTAAGCAGTTGTTCAATTTCACTTTTTCCATCACGGGAAAGTTATAAAGATGGGGCTAGAAAATAACTAGTATTTGGCTAAAAGCTCTCGTTACGCCTCGGTTTTAGAGTCGGATTTGAGGGAGGGGAAATATTATGAAACATAAAACAAGAAAATTACAAATAATTATTTAAAGAGTTATCGCAATTCAAACGGATGATACCTATTTTGACTTTGTGTAATGAGCAATATTGTATTAATAAATAATAAATCTATTTCGGTCCTAATCTGCATGCCTAGAGTTGCCAGATATTTATTTAGTATACAAATTATCATAACGGCATCAGTACATTTTTTCTTAATTTATGAACCGGATTAAAATAATCACCATTTTTAGGTACTTGTTAAATCGCTTATATTTAAAAGTAAAAAATGATTCTTAATTACTATCATTTAAAAAGAAATTTTTAATCCTTGTTGACTTTTTTTTTGTTTTTTGTAAGTGATAATAATTCAATCGCATTATATTTCATGAAATATACTATATTCGTAGTGATTGTATATTTCATGAAGAATAAAAATTGTTTTTACCCAAAACATTATATGGTGAGTTGCATTACGAATCTTTGAAATGCACCCCTGTAAATTCTCATGATTGCAGATACGGGATTATACGTAGGGAGTGTCGATGTAATAGTCGGTTACATCAAGTGGACGGGTCAGAATTTTTAAACCTAAAACCAATGTAAAATGATGTTTCCCTTCCAAAAAATAATCAATTTATTTTTCTAATTTACATCATTTGGCCGAGATCTGTCGTCTTTAAAATGAGATCCAATCATTACTCATTTTAGTATTTTTTGAGGGTTACATCAATCGAACAAAACACCATCGAATGTATTTGTTGAAGTATCACTTCATATTCAATTTTATCGGTTTAATAATACTGTAAAATTAAAATGAACATTTTTATTATTCCACGTATTGTGAAATTACGTGCGTCAAGTGTTTTACTTATTTGAACAACTTTATAAGACTTGATCTATCGTTTTTATTTCATCCATATCGTCACTATTGATTCAGCCCCCTCAATTAACTAAAATACTAGAAAACCAAGGGTTTGGCTGAATTGAGGATTTGATAAATTTATTTACGAATACTATAGATGTACCAATTTACCTTGGCCGTTAGTGAGAGTGCCATCGTCAAGTTAGGAATGCTGCCATAGTCGACCAAAAGTGAAATTTCAGTAAATTTATAAAACTGATATTTTAGCCGCGGTTATTAAAAGTAGACAAGTTATTTATTTTGCATAAAATGGCAATTGGAGAAATTTATTCTATACTGACCATTCTAGTTCCAAATTCAGCGGCGGCCAAGTAATGTTGGTAATTCTATAGTATTCGTAAATGTATAATTTAAGTAATTTTCAGATATATAACCAACATAAATTACATTATTACATCAATTGAAAACATTCTTTTCTCTACATTTTTCGTAAAACTAAGAAATGAATCAACGCTGTATTGTTATTTCACTGGTTGTATCGTGTATGAAAATCATAATATAAAATATACGTTGAAATTTTTATTAGTTTTAATGCACCTCTTCTTCAGCTTTATCAATTTTAAACTTGGATAAGATAACATTCAAATGTATATTACAAAATACTTTTTATAATCTGAACAAGACGTCAAAGACATTCGATAAGAAGAAAAACCTACATTATAAAACATAATTTGAATTAAGTTCAGACAAGAATATGAGAAAGGCCGAGGAAAGCAATTTTCAAGAAAATCTCGGTTATCAGATAATGACTAAAAATACAAAATAAGAATCCTGCTCGGAATTCAGTGAAAAAGAGAAAATTGCAACGATAAATTTATCAATGGGACGGAAAATGTTCACCAAAAAGTAAATGCTAAAATAGCTTTGTTTCCGGTTTCATTTTGTAGGTTTTCTTGCAATAAAAATTCCTGAAAATCATCCGTAAATGCAGCGTAAATGATTTAATATATACATGAATTCAAGTGGGTACCAATTTATGACATTATATTGAATCTAGCATGCAATTTTTTTGTATGAAATATAATTTAAAAGAAAGTATTGGTGAAATAACTATTAGTGTGTTACGAACGGAACTCTCTTTTTATCATCAGATAAAAATTTATTTATTCCTGAAACAATTATTTAAATTAAATATCAATTTATAGCATTATGGGTTCATATTTTTGGAAATTTAAGTTTTAGAGTTGAATGATATTACTAGAGAATAATATAATTATTGAACACATTACATTAAAATTCAAGACCTTTAGAGATTCCGTACTAATGTTTATATTTTAACCTTTATGGAAATATAATAAGTTATGATATGAAACCATTACACTCGTATTTACTATCAACGCAGGTAAACAATCAACAAGTATTGCAATCTCTAAATTGATATTTGAATTTTTATCCAAACTTACTGATATCCTTTAAACTTATAATGAAAAGTGGGGAAATAACCATTTACTACACCATTTTTTAATCCGTACTTTTCCTGAAGAGATAGTTGAACAACTGACAATCGAACCATTTCTGCTGTTACCTAAGGTTGAAAAGCACACTAATGAATCTACACATATAAACTAAACATCATAGGCAGGGATAGATACCTAGTTCAAAAACAAGATAATAATTTTTTAGCTGTGCCAAAGTATTTGAAATAAAAACAGTAGATTTATATCATACTTATGATTGAGATCGCAAAAGAATCTTAATGTGCATCAACGCGTTTTTTATTAATCTGCACTCGACTTGATAATTTAACACGAAGTGACAATTTCTTTTCGGCCATCTATAACAACCGGATCTGTCATTAAACTATAAAGCACATTCAATATAATATAGACTTCTGTAAAAATATAACAAGTGAGCTTTATAGGGCTGCAATGCAATAAAAAGGTTTGTATTATTTTTCAGGATCATCTACTTCAGACTTTTGATCATGATAATGGAAGCGTTGGTATTCTCTGTTCGCCATCAAGTCAAGCGATTAATTTGCATATGATATATGCGATGTATGGCACTAACGCGCAGACAGGCAGCATTTTCCATAGCAGCTACACTTGGTACATGCTTTTTAAATCTCTTTCGATCTCCTGGCTAAAAATTCTCTCATATATTAAATTTCTTTTCGTATGAAAATACTTCAGTCTTTTTTACTGACGGTATTTAATTAAAATTTACAGGGATCGTTAATATTTTATAAACGCCCGTGATCGGAATGTTCTTTTCATTGCACAGAGTGGAATACAAAAACCACATAATTTCAACAAAATTTGACCGATATCAAACATTATAAATGCTTAAAATAAGTGTCTACATTAAAGAAATCTATTTACGAAGATTGAACTACTTATTTTTAAACTTTTGATTAAATTGCTGATATACCCGGCATATATTGAAACTTGAAAGACAATGTGATTTGTAAAAAGACAAAAACTTTAATCTTTTCAATATTGCTTGACACAAAATTGAATAAATAAAATTTCTCTATGTTTTTTTAAACAAAATAATGTTTTCATGTAGATTCACGGAATCTAAAGAATTCAAATCGTGCGCTGCTGTTAAATTTAATTTAAAACTCTCTCTGTTAAGTATGAAAAATGACACATGACTGAGTTTATCAAATATGAAGTAAAACGGTAATAAAACTAGGAATAAGATATCTTTATAATAAAAATAAACGTCTATTGAATATTTTAACGGTACATAAATATCTTAAATACCTTTAACATTCGTGGTTTCTAAAATATTGCAATATATTTTCGCGTATGTAATAAATATGTTTCTATCGAGACAAAATGTGGCCGATGGGCATATTATAGCTGCGCTACAAAATCAAAAATTTCTAACAGCTTTTATCACACACGACTTGATTCTATGCCGAGACCATAATATATGGAAAACATTATTAGTACCGCATATAACCGTATAACTAATTGGAATACATCTCAAGGGTCTCTTTTAACGAGTCATCAAATTACTGTTGAAAACATAGCAATAGTGTTTAGGTCAAGTGCACCAGTATCGCGGTTTTCATATAAATCTTTTACCATCTTCCTAAAAAAAGAAATTAAAAACTACACATTGAATATTTATATTAATTAGGAGCTTAAAACTACAGTTAATTTAAGATTTTTTTCATTGTTGCTTTTCATTGATTCATTTTCGTCTTAATATTATTTCGTTGGTGACGTAGTTTTAAATAACCTAAATATACGGTTTCGATAACGCTTTCTCAATTGATTCTGCATTATTTTTTTAAATCGTTTGATGCTCGAGGTCACCATACGTGAAAGCCATTATTGGATTAATTTATAGTCATGAACACAATTGATAAAAAATAGGGCCCTATTGGAAATATATTTATATTTTTTAGAACATGATATGATAAAACTGGTAAACAATTTAATGCAACAAGAATTATAAACTTACTGTGATTGTTTTGCCGACATCTTATTACAATGGATTTTAACGCTGTAAATGACAATTCATTCAATGATTCAAGAATATGTTTCAAGTAATGGTGTATATGGTACTTTATTTTCGAGTACTACTGTAAATCTACGAAAGAATACCATCACCTGTTTTACTAAACTTACGTTCTGACTAAAATAAATCGAAGAATATGAGAAGCTATGATTGAGCAGCCAGCTTTCATATTAGAGGTCTGCACGGACCCAGGCCCTTACCTGGCCTGCCCGGGTAGAGGTCCGTGGGCTCGGGCGGGTAAAGATTATTAAGGTTCGGATTTACTCTTCAAAAAAATATTTTTGAATATCTTCGGGTTGTGAGTCCGCCATAAGGCAACACAATTCATAAAAAAGTCGATAACTTAAATGATTTATCTCACATTTGTTATGAATATCGTTGGATACAATAACAAACATCGCTTAGAAAGTATGACGTCATCGCAAATATTTTTCGAGAACTTGAAGCTAAGAAACCCATAACATTGAATGAGTAAATTGAAGCTAAATCTCACATTGATTGTTTTTTAATGAATGGTGAATGAACAATAATAACAGTGTTCTTTCGTACATAAAAATGAAGTCTGGATATTATTCCGTATATGCTTTCAGTTGGGTTAAGATGGATAACAATTCCACACATGTGGAAGTAGTTAACAAACGAATTGTGTTTTATTTTTAAAATATAATGCTTTTCCACCAAGACTTGATAGTCAACACCTTAAAGGTGATAAAATTGATTAGTTGAAAATAAGTTTTGAAATTATCAGTTTTAGGTAAAAACGTATTTTATTGTAAATTAAAAAAAATCGGGTATTGTTTGAGATGAGAAAGATTAATCTGGGCGCCAGGCTGGGTTTGGGTAGCGAGCGGGCCAGGCCGGGCTTTAAATGGTCGCACTTGAACCAAGTATTTTTTTAAATTTCGACCGTAGTAACTAGAGGTCTGTAAGGGGCGAAATTTTATAAAATTACCCGGTCAGACACTAACGTCATCAGGTCTAGCCCAGCCCGGGCCCGAGCCTCAATATCACATTTGTTATCCGAACCCGATCCGAAGCCCAGATTTGTTTTCCTCTGTCCCAAAAAAGCCAAATTTCATTTATTTCAATACAGAAATACAATTATACGTTTCAAACAATACATGTTATTATTTAATATTTCCAAAGATTTTTGAAAAAATAAAACACAATTCATCTGTACCACTTCCACATATTTATAATGATCAGGACCGGTTTCGCTCACCACGAGCATTTTCAACTGATCATCGGTGTTTTATTTTTTAAAATATAATGTCTTTCCATCAAGAATTAGCAGTTAACACCTTAAAAGTGATTTCCAACGATACTCATAACACATATAGAAAGTATTACCTTATGGCTGACTCATGACCCAAAAATAGTCCGAAATGTTTTTCTGAATATTAAATTCCTTATCCGGGCACGGCCGAACTCGAATTTGAATCGTCTTTACCCGCTTGAACGCGGCCCACGGCCCGGGCCGAGTAAAGGCCCGCTTGCAAAACCTGGGCCCGTAGACACGCACACAAGCGAGCATAGGGCTGACGATGAATGCTGGTGTTATCGACACTTGTTCAAAGCTATCATTCGAAAGTCGTAAATTTTATCTTTACGACCGCTTCAATTTTCGGTTCTCATAAAATAAAATATTTCTTTCACCGGCTTCTATATCTTATGCAACGGCTACACGGCAGCAACTTGCCTGTACGGTATAGTTTGTGCAAATTATACGGAACACTGTGCGACGGCTACCCAGTACAAATAAGAAATATAAAATTAAATTAAAAATATATATCTTTGTTATTCCACTTGGTTTATCACTAACGTGACGCGTTTCGCTTCTTTAAGAAGCATCTTCCGTCTAAAGATGCTTCTTAACGATAGAAGTATTCGTCGTAAAAGTAATGGTTTTTGGAATCGCAACAATGTCGCCAAGTGACGATTTGTTTTTGTCACAACCGTTTTTATATTGTATATTGGTTAAAAGACAGATACAAGTTGGCCAAACAATGGCTATTAAGAAGACACCTACACTAGTATTTAATTTACCCAGCGATTTAGGAGAAGACTCAGCTGAGTCAAGAAATTATTTAAGAATGGATGAAACTGTATTTTATACTGCATTACCACATTTGGTCACGACTCTGAACAACAAGGCACCGCTTTGCGTGAATTTATATCTTATCATGAACGATTGGCATGTATTTTGAGGTTTTTGACTACCGGAAGTGCATATATGGAATTCATAAATCAATTGAAACACCAATTTATGAAACTCTCTGTACTGAAATTCGAACCCCTGAGATCCTTCACCGAAGTCGACGACGTTGACCATTGTACCACGGACCCAAGGAATAAATTTGAAAAATAAATCTTTTAAAACAATTACCCAACACAGTTTCGTGTAAAAAATATTAATTAATAATGAACAAAGATAAACCATTTTTAACTGATGGCCTGTGCGTCTTTGAAATATTTCTTCTCTTCTCTAAAACTACCAGGTGTGTCATAAGCCGCAAAACACGGACAATGTCACGTTACATTCGGAGCACATGTATCGCTCGACATAAGCCTTCTCTTTGCGATTTTGGTGACGTAGTGTTTGTTACTTTCAATAATTTGGCCATTTATTATAATTTACACCTTTTGATGTGGTGTACATTTTGAAGTGTTAAATAATTATAATACCAATATATATAATGCCAAAAAAAATGTTTCTATCGAGATCACAAATCACTAAAAAATCACATTACACTAATACAACCGTATAATCTAATTAAAATAAAATCGACGCACATTTTTCGATGCACGAACAACAATTATTTTTGATAACCCTGGCAACGTCAAATGAGCACGTCTGTACAATAGCGCGCGATTCAAAAAATTGAATATCGGTAAAGCTCTCCAAAAATATATTTCCTTGTGATTTACATGACATTTTTATGATTTGTTGCCTAATTTATCTGCCTAAAGGCTTGAACTAATTTTTAAAGCATATATCTATAATTGACACCTTTTGGTTTGGTCGAAAATACGAGATAAAGCCTAGGGCAGTGCTCCGTAACCTTTTCTTCTTCCATGGCACACCAAAGATTTTCCCAGATTTCCACGGCAAACCACAATTAAATATATGCAAAAAGGGTACCTATAAACAGAAATTACATAACTTGTTTGTTGTATTTGAAAAATAATGAAATTGAGCTATATTTGTGCGTAGAAAAAATAATGTTATTTGACAAATTGTTTGATTTATTTCAACGAAGCAATGTGCCACGGCACACTTAGCATCGACTCACAGCACACTAGTATGCCGCGACACAGCGGTTGCAGTGCACTGCTTTAGGGCATGTTAACATGCCCAGCGCGTTAATTAGGTTTCTAAGTGATTACAAGATTACCCTTATGTAAACTAAAGTAGGCATTGTAGGGCTAAGTATAGAAATAAGGATACATTTATTTAAATTGTAAATGTAGAAGAAATAAAAGAAAATAGTGCACACAATAATTTTTGTATGCTTTTTTTATATTAATTGTTTACGTAATTCAAAAATAAAATTTATTTACTTTACGCTCATCGGTTTTTGTCGCAATGCCCTTTCGAGATGAAGAATTCAAATGAACGAATAAACATTAGTATGGGGACTATTTCTTAAATTTATTTATGGAACTTGTGGTTAGTCAACACATTAAAATATTTCTTTGTCTTCAGTTATAAAAAGCGCAAGTGTGATTTCTTTGTACAGATTTAAAAAAAAATGATTTATTACTTTCCTTATTTTAATTGTCGCATAAAAACTCAAACTTTTTATAAGAACATTTTAATCGTTTTCATTTAGTAAGATTGCTTATTAACGTTTATAACTAGGGTCGCGTGTTTAATTTTTCAACATATTCAGACTTTAATTTTCAAATATCAAGCAAAATCTTTTTTTAATTATGCAAACAATTTGTATATTGAAGTGCCACTCCCTAAAATTCATGTTGTACTTATCATCCCTGATACTAATTACAATGGTAATCGAATATAAATTAATTCTAAGCGGTTTAGAAATACAGTAAATAGTTATGATGGATATAGTACGTAAAAAGCAAGGCATTAATTCTACAACAAAGTGAAAAACGAATCCATTGTGATGGCGTGCTTCATTGAAAAGGATCCCACTTGAACAAAGCTTTCTTTTGCGGCTTTGATTGGCAATGTATTATTCTGAAGTGCTGGTATAATTTAGTAGATACAAAGAGGCCAGTTAAAAAGCTTGCTCGAAAAAGCTACAAACATCGACCGGAAAATGTACTAAATGCCACACGGCAATTCGTAATATCGACGACATAAATCTGAAAATACAAAAATCGATCAAATACATCGTTTTCATTTTCACGACTTAAAAGCAATACATATTTTTACAAATATCGCATGTACCTATATTGTTTTCCGTTATAATTAAATAACGGAAAATTTTAATAAAGCACTTCATTTCACTACAATAATATTTTAATATAATGCATAAAAGAGAAAAAAAATTGATTACATTGAATTTTACCAGGTAAATATAAAAATAGCAGAAGTTTTTAGTTTGACCAAGATTTTCAAATATTGTTTAGAGCTTTTATATTTCGGTATATGGTGTGATGTAAAATAGTTGACTTAACTGTATTAGCACATTTTTTACAATTATCAGTAATATATGATACATAAAAAAATATTTTCAGATTTCTTATTACTTAATAATATGAAATTTCTTAAAAAATGTTATTGACTTGCTAGAAAAAAAATGCCTATTTGCTACGGCATATGACAATATAAAATAGATTAACTATAAATATATCATCGATCGAATGTTTGCTCAACTGAAAAGTATACAATACATGTGGAATTATTCATTCAATGTATTAATTATTATACTAGAATATATGTCAACAACATAAATAATAAACTAGCGTTTTAAACGTAGAGTTTCTGTAATATTAAACACAATTGTCTTGAAGTAGTGGACAAAATAAATATTTACTATCAGTAGTTTCAGCAGTACGTTGAACAGAACTGTAAAGAAAACCCAGCTTGAGGCAATAAAGCCTCAACCAGAGGTATTACATCACATTGTTGAGAAAATTATTAATGTGAGCTAATTATACCATAAAAAATTTACTATGAGTTCTATTTCACTATCTACTTTGTTGATATTATTAATTAATTACATTTTAAAATGAGAAATAAATTTTAAAATAGGGTCTTCCTTAATCCAACTAAGAAACTTTACTTGCATAGATTAGTTAGGGAAGTTGTTTGCCCAGCGAGCAAGAAATCCTGTTATTCAGTCGATTGATTTTAAAGTAATCTCTTCCGGTTTTATCGATTTAAATTTGTTTCCTTTTCCGGTGAGAGATTCTCTCCCGACATCCTTCTGACTACGCCCAGTAAACCGTTTGCACGTTGAGCGCTGATTTTTTGTAGGAAAAATTTTATTTTTCATGGCAAGTAATACTGCAGTGTTTTTACATTGTCAAAACGTCAAAATGTCGCTATAGAAAATTCAGTTTCAAAAGCGTTAAAAGCGTACAATTATATATTCCATTACAAATTGACATATTTGTTTATTATGAAAATGTAACTCAAAAACCGGATTCTTGCGACGGAGTTGTGAAAAAGGTTTTAATCCGTGAATGTTTTTTTTTTTTTAATTTGGTTATTTCAATTGATTAATGGATGTTTTCTGAAGACATATTCTACCCAACAATGAACAAACGCGATTGAGAGAAAACGATGAGTTAACAACTTGTCTTTCTACCTAATCGCAATAAAATACAATCGGTTCTAATTAATGTACCGTCCGTCGGAACACTAAATAAGAAGTTCGTATTTTTTTATGTTATGAGGGTAAATGGTAAAATATTTCAATAGATTGAACAAGCAAATTTTAAAACATTTTTATTATTATGTAACGATAACTCGTTTGGTTTTCTACTACTTATATTTATTTTTAAGATAGAATTGTTTTTTAATAAAACATAGAAATATTTCACGAATATTTTTTATATATATATATATATATATCAATTTATAATGAATTACTTTAATCAACATTGAGAGATATACTAACAATAATAACAAATAGCCATTTAAAAGTCAACTGTAATGTTACGCAATTCCTGGTTTAAATAAATTATCAGTTTCTCTATAAAAATACAACAAAAACGTTCAAACAGTGGAAAGGTAGCACAGTATTTACTGCACACAATTTGTCAAAGTACAGACGATACAATATATCAATGCGGGATAAAAATTGTCATCTAATTCACTGACAAAAAGGACCTTTTTATATTATCTTTATTAGCATATACACATACCTCAATACTGCCAACACGCAGACACATAAATTGGGACCAATAAATTTGACCTACTGTTCATATATTTACACTGTAAAAAAATTGACATTACGTGTTTAGAGACACTTTATGAAGATGAACACTCATCTTAAGAAAACTCTATAAACTATCACTAGACTTGTATGGAACTACCGACTAGAGTACTGTACCTTATCAGAAAAAGATTATAAGACGCAGGGTAAACCTAAAGACTGACAAAAAATTTCAGGTCTGTTTGTGAAGAAAGTATTATATAAGGTGAGGAGAGTAAACACACGAACTGTATGCATTGTGTACTGATGCCTTTATCGTCTGAGATATAAATATAGCTCAGATCCGTTAGGTGATCTATTTCTACGACTGAAAGACACCAAAACACCCAGTGGGTTGTTTTTCAATTGGAGAAAAAAACACCGTTAGAACACTCAGGACCTAATGTGCAATGATAATAATATATGACCTGCATTTGTTGGGTCAGTAACTATTTGAATTTTTGGTCAGTAAGAAATACAGTTTTTTAATTAAACTAACCTTCAATTATTTGGCAATTACTTACTGACCAAATAATAAGTTACTATAATATATCTACCATTACAGAAAGCTAGAGTGAATTTAATCGACTGTACATATTATTTATAATAATGATAATCATAAATTACTCCAGAAATCAAAACAATGATATTACCACAATACTAAGTCATCTGATATTCACTCTATCAAAACCTAACAATGTTCTTGTGATCGCCTGCAATTACAAGATCCTATGAGTTTGTTATTATTTATGCGAATATTTTCCAATCAAGGTTGAAAGTCATTATTATCAAATCAGTATTCAAATTAACTCAGACATCAATGTATAATAGTTTCTAGACTAGATAAATTTTTTTCTTAATATGTCTTATATGTATAAAAACTATATTTACTAACAGTTTATTCTTGTACTCGGAATGCCTGAAGAAGCCAGAAGGCAAAACCCGTGTCGTTAGAGACGAAATACATGGAAATGTACAAAATTTAACAATTCAAAAAAAAATATATATACTAAGTATATTGTTTTAAATTATGGAAAAACGGACTATCTTCGATAAATATACCACTTCTCTCAACCCCCATCCACATCTTTATCATAGTGTTATTTTTATTTATATTATTAAATGATATATGAAAAACTATAGACGAATAAAAGGTAATCTACTCTTCTGTCGAGGAAGTGATGTTTTTGTGTAAATGCAAGATTAATATTTTGATTGCCTATTCCAGCGAAATATTTCATTTGAAAGACTGCGACTGTTTAAAAACTTATTGTTGAATTTCAAAAGTTTTACTCGTGCAATACAATTATTTGTGTTCCCATCCGTGGATGAATTTTAAATTTGTTAAGCTCTGTGTTTATTTGTATTCTGAAATCTACGCAACTATGTTCAGTCAATCGTAAATAGATTAATTGAAAAACTGTATTTTCTGATAATGTTTCTCGACCGTCATTCGCAGTGTGAATCCGGTTTTAAATAAAACTATTTTTATATACCGTCCCATTAAATTCTATTGATAAATCATTCATCCCTGTTTCAGCAACAATATTTATTGACGCTATTTCATTGAATAACTTGTACTATCAATTACTTTGTATTGACTAAATTTTATAAAACTGAATGCTAGATGAATTTATTGGGATATGTACATTTTGTTTTAATTGATGTTGTTGTTGGTAGTATCTATTTAGCAATGTACATCTGAATTTTCAAAATACTTAATAATAATATTTGGATTGCTATATATTTACTTATAATAATAAATGCTTGCTACCAATCATCATTGGAAAATGCTGTTGCAAGCAAAATTAATTTCATGGTTGTCGTTTTCCCCTAGCAAGAAAGAATTTTGATTTATTATTTTATAAATCTCAATTTCTTTTAAAAGTATTCTAATTTAAACATAGACAATGACAGAAAGGCTTTGGAACAGATTATTATGGTTAATTTTAATTTCCGTCTGTCTCATTTCGCATCGAATATTGAAATATTATCCGAGTAAAAAATCAATGAATGAAATCTCACTGTTGCTCTCGCGAATTGTGGAAAATTAACAGCGTTAAATATTAAAGATGCAATCTGTTAATTTTACAAGATATTTTTATTTTTCACAGAATTGTTTTTGTAAAATTTAATGGGTAGTGACCGTTAAACTGAAACAACACTTAAACATCCTTAAATATAGTACAAGATAGCGAGTGAACACTCCCTTTTAAGTTAATTCTAAAAATACAAACAAAAATCAGAGTTAAATGTTTTGAAACAAAATTAATAAATTAAAAGACAAAAACAAAATACATCATCTCTATTATGTTTGGGGGAGTAGTAATTAATTTCTTCAAATGCTGTGATTCAGGAAATGTGAATTCAGCTGTTAAGCAAGCTTCGGTTTTTTCAAATTTAAACATAATTATTTTTCAATGGGCGTCATGGAGTTAATTGTCATCACTGAATGAAGTTTTGTCGTTTTCAATTTTGCTTTATTATACGCTATTTCAAAATTAATCGAGCATAGTTATTTTTATTATTCAAAGCAAATTAAACAATATATGAAACATTTCGATAATGCCAGAACAAAATAGCGAAACTGTGGACAAGGCATAAGTCGAAATAAAATATTAACCTGAAAAATGATCAATTTATACTTATTTACTGCAGTCAGATTTTTTCTGGAATACTTATTTATTATACAAAAATATAATATTACTTAAAGGTAATAAAAAATACGAAAGGGATGATAATATAACAACATAATACTTTAAGAAAAGTAAACATAAACTTAACATAACATTACCATATCATTTATAACTTATATATAATAAAAATATATTCATTATATTGTGCACAGTTCACAATTTATTTAATAATCATATTGATTTTTTAAACTATTTTGGAATAAAAATTTATGAAATATTATTCCCACTCCCAAAATGGACCTTATATGTGGTGCATTTTCACAAAAGGTTCAATTAAAACATTCTGATAGTCAGCCGCTCAACCTCTCTCTATCTTGAAAGTGTAAAAGAATGGGCGTATGAAAGGACTTGTGTAGTTAAAGACTAAAAACATGTCACACCACACCTACTGGAAAAATAATTTTACCAATTATATTTTAACATCAACTACAAATTTATTCAAAATTTCCGCAGAACCTATTGAAAATCACAGGCACATACGGTTTTGGATAAAAAATAAAACAAAATTGAAAAAGCAATGAAAGAGAGAGTCTATTCAAATATACAAGCCCTTAACTTTGCAATCGTGTAGGGCAAAAGCCTTTGAAGATTACGATTCGGCTATACATCCAGAATTATAATACTTTATATTACAATGATAATGAAAATTTTATAAAGCTCTCCGTCAATAACGAACCGCGAATATATAATGATCGGGTCTCAAGAAGGTAGCCATTAATTTTTTTCTCAGCCTCACAATTAAATATAAGTATTTTTTTTTGCATTGGTTTATTGGTCTATCGATCATTTAAACTTTGAGATTAAGTGACTGTTTATTATAGTCGGCAAAAATGGAAAAGATTTTCGTCGTGAGACGACTTGATTCACTCTGAAATATTTTAAACTCGATGATGCGAATTTCTGTTTATTGCTTCACTGCAAAACCACACTAATGAGTGTTTATCTTAAAGGTCATTTATTCTTATCATTGACAAAAAGGGGAGTCAAGAAAAACTAGATATGCTTATTTTATACTATTAAATAGAAATATCGAGCTTAGACTGGACTAGTAGTTTTTTTAATACCCGTTTTAAGGATCAGACAAGTAGGAGCGAACCATCACAAACATCAAAGTCTTTGAACACAATTACAGAATCGATTAAAAAAACTTAATTAATACTTAAAAATTAATTTAAATGAAAGTGTTTCTACTGAGCTTCGAACCTGTGGAAAACACAAACGAAGAGGACGGCGTTAAACAATCGGCTACAAGCCTAGTTTATCGTTGTAGACTACTGAAAATATTATTTTATTACGTGATTAACATATTATAATTATTTCTCTCATTCCTAAAAGAAAAAGAAATTTTAATTTATTTATCAAACATATTTTAGGTATTTCATTGACATTTCTCATATTCAGAATCTTTCTAAAAATATCGAGAAACGGATCCGCAATACAAAACATTCTTCGCTAAAAATAAACAAAATCTTGAAATAGGATAAAATCCATCTAAAATTTCTTAGAAATTCAATTTATAACCAACACTTGTGTTGTATATAACGTATTAAGAATATAATGAAATTTTGAATTATTCAATTAAATGTACTTAATAAACAGGTTTGAACCTTAACATAATAAATATATAATAACGTTGAAACGCCACAATAATTATTAATGTCGAAATAACATTACAATGGTTCGATAACCAAAGCCGCGGCGCAACATTTTGTCTTAACACAAAATGCTACCATTTCCGAAAAATATTATTAGGCTCTTATATAAAGTACCTACGAGAAAGTAAAATATGTGAAATGTGTATGGAAGCATTGAAATACGATTATCGTTTTTGTTTATAACTACTGAAAGAAAGCGGCGAGTTAAGTATTTATTAAATATATTACATACCTAATAATAAAAAGCTTTTCCGGAAAATCTGAAGCAAATCGTAAGTGTATTACATGAGAACGCTTTTATTGCGTACGTATATTATTGATAACTACAATATTTCAAAATGCTTTATTCTATTGCAGTAAATTGAACACATTAAATAAATATAACAAAATATTGATTGAATTGGCATTTATTTGGTTAGAAATTCTTTATAATAAGGTACAAATAGGAATTAATTAATTCTATGAAATTAAAAAAGCAGGATACAGGGTAATTGAAAGTCATTTTGGTATTACGTCATTTTTCACAATTTACCACATTTATTCAAAAATAAATGAAAATATTTTACTGTTATTAAAATAAATGCAATTTAATCGTGTTAAATAAATTACATTTGGAAATTGAAAGATTGAGCGATTTATGCCGCGTATCAGAAAACAAATAGTTATGAGATAACCAATATTGAAAATGTATTTTGTTTCTTTAGATTCCTTCAGATACAACTTTAAACAATACTAACGTGCAGAGAATTTAAAATGTTATTTGATTTTTGACGAAAACTCAATAGGTGTATTTTATGATCAATATACCAAAACTGCAATATTATTTATTTTGATTGATAAAATATTAATGCAATTTTACTTGAACTGAAGTATCACTTTCTAAAAAAAACAATATCCGTATCTATTGAATTGCCTTTCTCTTAGTAGAACTCTATGACAATATGCTCCAAAATAGTAATGCATGCACTTAAAAGGAATTGTCAAATATTGTTACAGACCACTTGATGTGTGTGATATAGCTATTTATTCTTCATGGATGTTGAAACTTACTGATTTATAGAAAAAAAGTGATCTTAGTTAAGAATGGGTTATAAATTATTGAACTTTGTGTTTGATAGTATTTACTTGGTACACTCAAACTTTAATTTTAACAGTTTCCACTTAGTCACGGATTCTTTAAACAAAGTGAGTTAATTTGTAGTAGGTTATATTAGAGTTGGTCTGGTTTGGTTTGTGTAATGTATTCTAATGCATGGAGCAAAGACAATATAGGCGGCCTTTATAGGCGGCCTAATATAGAGTAGAAGAATAAGTGACATTTCATTACAGCTTCGTGCAACTATCAATTTCAAAATGTGAGTATTTATATTGAGTGAAAACTATTTTATGTATGTGAAAATATTTTTTCGTAAGTTTAATATGTTTCTTCAATGTTAAAATGTATTTTATTATGTGGGATCACTTTATTTTTAGTGAAAGAATTTATTTTTTGTGGAATGTATTTGTTATAAGTGAAAACTATTTTTATGAAAGTGAGTATGATCTAAAAAAATGTGCATTTAATTGTAAGCCGCTAAGACTTTATCGAAATTTATTCCTTGAAAGAATAACCAACAGCAGTGGGACGTTTTATCCTAAGCTAAAAAAATCATCACTCATTTTATAAAACAGATAAAGGACGATACTTGAATAAATCTGAACACATCGTTCGAGTTCGTATTTTTTTATTCTATACATCTCCAGGAGATTCGTATCACAAAGCTGGATGAGATATTATAGCGCATTTGCTGGTGATTCAACGAATATAACTTTGGAAATCTATACACGTTTTTCTCACGTCTTCTTTGTGAGGCTCTCAATTAACGTAAGTTAGACAGTAAACTATTTGATAAAAAGTAAGAGTGCGACTAGATTTTGAGTAGAGTTGCAAAACCATCACCCAAAATTTAAGTTATCAATTGTTGTTCCTATAAGTTAATAGTAAAGGAAATAGGACAAAATAGCTAAATATGTGTGTAACAACTTTAAAAGGTTGTTATACAAAATTAATGAATATGAATTATCATATCACTCATAGATAGTTCAATTTTTAACACTGATGTCCGATAAAATTCAGTGTTTTTTGTCAATATATATTTTAAATAAATTAATCAAAAATAGCATCGTAGATTTCTCGGCAGTGATTTTAAAATTGATTTTTTTCAGAAAGGCCATCCTCATATAGTTATAAATGTCAACATAATCATAAAATACATCGTTTATCACCACTTCTTTTATATGCCAATTACAATATAATACTGAATGTAGAAGGGACCATTAGGTTTTGTTTTATTTTCTCTCTAACGATTTCTACAACAATAAAGTTTCGTGAATAGTACACGACAGTTTATACTAATACTCAAGTAATTTTCCATGTCTATCACTGATCATATCCTTGGCGTTTTACTTAATAAATAAATAATTTAGTGTATTGAAAACGGTGTGAAAATAAGTAAAAATATATCTTTTGTCTTTTTACTAGAAATTAATGTGGTTTGAATACGAACCCATCACAAATGACAACTAACAGTTATCCCAAACAGGAGGGGTTGTTTTGACATTTAATTGACATGTATCATTACAGGGTTTCTATAATTTAAGGTTAAAGTAATTAACTTAAGTGTAAATTGCATACCATTATTACAGTATTTAACATTATACTGTATGTACTAACATTTTCAATCACATCAATCGTATTATACTATGCATAATAATAAATATTATATAGGATAAATTTTATAGATAAACACCCAAATTCAGCCACAACCTCAAACAATCGTTTTACCAAAACAAATAAGTAAATAAGTATCCAAAATATATTGAAAGGTTTGGAAGCATGCCGATTTATTGGGAGATCTCAGATCTAATACATTATTTATAATGGAGTTTATTGGTTTATTTTGTAATGAGTTAGCCTCACATTGATCTATTTTAAGTGTTTTTTTTTGTGTTTAGGTATATCTTATTGGATGACTAAAAAGAATATTGACACAGCAATATCCAAATATTGTCTATTATAATTTATCTAACAGCATTTTCAATCCATTATAAACAGAATTTTTAAATTTAGATAAATAATTTTCGGAATAAACACTAATTAATCAAGAATTTAATTCTTTATTTTAATAAAAACACTAAGCGATATGATCCGTTTGCTGACTTTGATTTTGAAGATCTGGAGTTTCCGAAAAGCAAAACTCGGCTTGTTAATGAAATTGATTACGTACAGAAATTGAAGGTTTCAAATATAACATCAAACAAAACCCCAGTTGAAAGCATTAATTTAACTTATAACTACAATTAATTACATCTGAAAATGTTATATTTGGCGACGAAACAAGTTTTCATGAAAATTAGCGGGAATAAATTTAAATTTTTTATGGTTTTTATGTTCAGCCAGTTCAGAGTGGTATCGTTAATGAGTGAAATAAATCTATTACTTGTGACAAGGGTACTTGATAAACTGCATTGTACTAAAAAATAATCAATAAAAAGGTAATTCCATGGAATGGCAAACTTACGAACGAATAAATTTTATGTTATATTCACCACGACTGAATCTAGATAGATTTTTTACTTACCTAGTTATAAAATTTTAAAAATACATTTATTTTTCTAAAAATGTTTCATACATTCATCATCTTATAAAAAATATGTTTATTGAACTGCTCATTAAATTAATTAATCAACGCTATGACGTTGAGATTTTATTTATATTTTCTATCTAAAATAAAAAAATCTCTTTGAATTTGATACATTTTTTACATAAAAATTGACATCTACCTACCAGCTCCGTGGCGCAGTTCACGTCGTTGGCTACGGTTACAGATGTCTCGAGTTCAAGTACCGGTGCGGACAGTTTCATAAATTGATCTTTCAATCGATTTATGAATTTCTGTGTGTAGTAATGAATGTTTGTGATGTTTAAAACTCCCTTCCACCCATCCGATCCTCAAAAAAACAGGGCGTAGTGAGAGCGATTAGCTAACCACTAGGCCTGTTCTACCCCTATCCTTCTATTCCTACTATCTTCGGAGAAAAGAGGTTAAGCAACTGAGTAACAAGCAGTTCTCATAGAAAACTTCGGTTGAGATACTTCCATTAGGAACCCATATGCTCTACGTTGGGAGCTAAGATAGTAAAAAAAATACCAGCAAGATTTCTTAAATTTAATAAAATACAGAATTTAAGATATATTTGTCACATTCAGTATGGAATGTTATTAAATATTTAAAGTTAAAACAAATTTATTGAGAATGCGCCAGATATTTGGATTTTTAAGTCACTCGAAATCAACTCTAGGAGAAACAACATCAAGAACACCAATGTCCACGATATCAAATATAAGAATTAAATAACATTGCCGGGTCATGCACCCGGAACCGTTTCATCGCTAGAGTACAACTTTACAGTTAGATCACGGAGGTCGAAATTTATATTACTTCGGCAACAAAACAGAAATATTGTCGAGTTTAAGAACCACCCAGTTGAAAAACACAATAAGCGTTTCCTTGTTATGTCAATCTCAAACAAATAAATGAAAAGGAACTTGTTATTTTCTTGTTCGGATAAAGTTTATTGAAAATGTCGAAACTCGCTTTGTAAATTATTATAAGACGATGGAAGGAGATAATTAACGATTTATTTGTGTTGCTTAATACTTTCAATACACAAATTTTCATTGTCATTTCGAGTTTCAATTAAAAAAATTGGCGAAGTGCTCTGGGGAAAAAGCATTTGTATTCGTACGTTTGATAAATCCATTAAAAATAGTGAAAAAGGTACCACACATATTAAGATTTGATATTGGAATTCAACCAAGCACACTGAGTACTCTTATCTTAAATTAAATACATTATTATTCTTACCCTATTATAATGGTTTTCGACCAAGTTAATGCCAATTCAATATATAAATTAAAATTAAACACTCAGAGTGGAAAAAATTATTAAGTAATTAATTTATTTCATAAAGCTAAATTATTTGAATGACACTAAAGGATTAAAACTAAACCTGATTCAAATTAAAATTGACCAGTAGTTGACAGTTAAGCTATCAAACCTGGTATTGATATATATTAATTAACAATATTTAATCTGTACAAAGCCATGTTTCGTTATTATCGCATTGTTATGTTATGTGTATAAAATTATAGAAGTCACAACGCGGCTGGAGGCTGACAACGATGTCATTCGATTCCATAATACCATTATGCAATTGCCGTCAAATAGATCATATTTGTTAAGATTACTAACATAGAATATAACACTAATTGCCCATTACTGCACTATAAAGTCTGGCTGCAGAGTATTACCATTTGTAAATGAGATTAGCAATGAGTATATTATAAAGTGTACACCGAATCTAAATTTATCCAAGACAAAAAGTTATAACATCAAAGACGTATTATTGTATTTTGTTTTACAACAAATAGCTTCCAAGATAAACCTATTTTTAAACCAGGCTTGCACATGATGTGAAGTATAAAAATGAACTTTTAATGAGACATTCAATTTAAGGTGAACGGATAAAACCGTACAGGAAAAAAGAGGACGGAAAAAAGCAAACCGGAAAAAACCGAACACGGAAAAAAGTACAACAAATATATAATTATTGGAGTTTCTTTAATACATTTTACAGAATAAATAATCATGCTAAAATTCTCAATGTAAACTTAAAACAAAAAAAAAAAATAGAAACCAATTGTAGAAAACTAAGTAGACCCATTAGATAATTATTTCCAGAATTAAATAACTTCAGTACTCCCACTTTCCAGAAGTTTTCCGTGATGCTTTATGTACGAGAAAATAAAGTAATCAACAGAAATTCAACTGTTTTCTTTTTTGTTTGCGATAAAACTTCTTGCTGTAATTATTAGAGTCTAATATAGGTAATACGATGCCAGTAGCTTTCTAAGAGAAATAATAAGAAATGATATCAGTGATGGAATTCAACGGATTGTGACAATCACAATATGACTCAAAAGAAAATAAAGGGTGATATTTGATAACAGAAATCTATTATAGAAAAGTATTTTTTTTTCACGTTTACATTTATAAAGTGTTTAAATGTTTTTAAATATTCATATACATATTTTTCAATTACGGTGAAAGTTTCAAATTAAAATACACATGCCTTAACAAATAATTTTACTTTATTTGTTATAGATATGGTATATTTAAAAGCACGATCAACTGGAATATAATGATTCTCTATGATTCGTGGAAATGGACTGATTTTCCAAAATAGTTGCAAGCTACGTTATTAAAACGGTTAAAATCGAACAAAACAAATAAAATAAGTCCATATTTCAAAGCTATATTGATTCTTTATTTATATTTTACAACCTACTTTTGTACGTGTTTTTAATGGAACTGCGTTTTTATCCACGAAACGGATTTCATTTATCCCATTCCGGTTGGAATATTTTAGAAATTTGTCAGATAATGTAGTGGTACAGAATGATTATTTAAGATATATAAAAACTTCAATGAAAAAAAACTAAAACTAAAGGCACTCGAAATGAGAATCGACTATTGGATTATAAACAAAATTATATAGAAAAATCTGTATTGCATATTGATTGCAAAAAGTATCTGCGCTGCCAACCATTATGCTATAAAAGATTTTGAAGTGAGCATATTTTTACCGCCTGGAAACATGAAAACATCCGTCTCATTATTTCAAGAATTATTCTATTTTTTTATTACACTACTTTTGAAAAAGATATGCACCGCAAAATATTACTAGGCAAGGACTTATAGACAAGGCCAATAATTACAAGAACATACCGATAATTCATTTTATGAGGTTAATATGCACAAAATATGTGCTATATGTAAATAATAATAAAAATATTTCTGTTATAGGAGCTTAGCTAGATTGCCAACGAGTCATATATTTTTTAATCTCGCCGAGAAATGAGATAGGTAAAGGTAAATTGTCAACTAAGTCACTCGAGAGGGAACTATATCACGAAAACCCATTCCCAAGACATAATGTGTTGAACTGGAAAAGTTGGCATTTTATTTTGACTTTCAAATATTTAAACCCGAAATTTTCTTTATGTTGTGGGGATCGTTTACTACTAGGATACAGGATACAAAAAATTTATGCCAATTTAATTTAGATAACAATCCAGTTAAATATGAAACATAAACACCTTTACAGCTAATTAAGACTTCATATTGTCCATCAGTTTAGACTTGACCCTTCTAATATTAATTTATTGGAAATATCTCGTCCAATAAGCCTGTCAATATTCATTGAAATAAAGCATATTGGGTAAATCCTAAATTAATATAGGCAAGGGTGGAGTTGGAAACAGGAACTATGTTTGTCATGATAAAGCAAGCGCATAATGTGTATTAATTTCAGATAAAAAACGAACGACTTTCAAAGTTCAAATTAAATTAAAAATTAGTAAATTATTTAGTCCCTCAAAAACTAATTAAAAAATAATATGATAGATATATCTGCATTACGCTACCGTCGTAACTCATGATGTTGTATCATTTTTTATATGTTTAAATCTTCTCTTCTATTTATTACATGTCGATGTTTTGAGAAAATCAAATAAAACTACGTAAAATACTTAATAAATGTAATCTAAGTAAGTCTTAATTAACACGTGATGTGTAATTAAAATATATGTTGATTTACCGTAGAAAAAGGTGGTACTACACTATTCAAAACACTAAAAACTGCACAAATGTAATATAAATCACTAGGCAATATTTACCTTATTATATATAATAAAGTTTTATCAAGTCCAATCAAAATAAATACATGGTAAAAATAACTGCATTTTCATAAACGCAAAATGATAAAATCTCATTTAAGAATTCTCATTTAATCTCACAAAGGAAGACATTTGAATTATTTCATATTCATTCGAATCAAGGAATTGCAAATTACGAAAGTTTTACCCCTATATGAAAGCAACTACCGCGGTGGATAAAATATTTGTCTATATGAATTATTTTATAAACTTTCAGCGATTTCGCTTATTGTTTTCATGGAATTTAAAAGAGTTTTATAACAATACTGCCGACATGACTAAAAGAAAAAACCGCATATTCCAAGCAGTTTATGCTTAATAATTGCTCGGCACATTATGCCGTTTGTAGTCATTTTTACTTATTAAGGTATTTTATGAATCAGTATGAAACTGAAATAATTTGATTTAGAGATGAGAAAAGTAGTGTTGCATTTTTCGGCAAGATTTAATGAAAAAAAATTAAACCACTTTTTTCAAACGATTATGTCAGTTCGTTTGAATGAATGAATATTAAAAATTCTACATGAATTGTAAAAAATACTTTTTAACTGATCAGTTCATAACACGCTCACGATAAGGGATTATCATTATAAACATGTGCAATTACTACAAACAAATTATGTTTTAGTTTTTAAATATAATGCCTTTCCACTAAGAATTGACAGTTGACACCTTAAAAGTGACTTATTATTAAGCTTTGTAACTTATATTAGAGTAACATTCGTTTTAATGAATATTCTGAAGTTCAATGTAGATCTAAGGGCTTGCATTCAGGATAAAGTTTACCAATTACTGCAAGCATCTTTCCTGTTTTAGTTCAAATCATTCGAGAGACATGTACGATATACGCGACTGATGCATTGAATTCACAATCAATTAAACAAAGTCGTGTCTAGCTTTGTTTTATGGAAACAAGAATCAATAAGGTTATTTGTGTTGTAATTGTAATTATGTGCAATAATTGTAGATTGATTATGACGTTCTTAATCACACTGTTTCATATCATGTTAGTATATAATGAACCGATTTGTTTATCGAAGAATAATTGAATATCCGCAAAGTTATTTATCATAATTACGATGGATATATTGTTTGTTTATTAGACATACAATTGACAATGATGAAGGTAGATGTAGAGTTTTGTTTACAAAGTTATGTATACAGATACTATTATAATAAACATTTATCTTGGATTTAAAAAATAATTATTTCTCGATTCCGGGATCAATCAAAGCCACAATTGAAGTAGCATATTATTACTCAAAAGTTTAAATCTCAAACACGATTCATTTGTATTGTAGAAACGGCTTTTAAATAACGAAACTAATCTCGATTTCAAAGTTTTCAAGTTGAAAGTCACAATGTTCCGGAAGTTTATATCCCAAAATAAGTTTGACAGTAGTTACAGATCCAGATTACAATATAACACTGTTGTTATTAAATAAATTTCTGAACGGCAAGGATTTTTTGAGGGCTTCATTTTGAAACTTATAAAGTTAGTATATAAATTAATTGAGAGATATTTTTATTTCACCTCTGTAGTTAAATACTCGATATTGCATAGTTTCTTTTCATTTATATCTTCTTCTTATTATAAAATAATAATAAATTAGATAATAATTATACATGCAAAGCAAATATTATGCACACTTTCTTACCTTTAAAATAGTTCCATTGGAAAGCATCACCAAAAAAAAATTGGAACTTACCTAGAAGGAAAAAAATAAAACATTAATTATTAAGTATCCAAAGAGACTCAGCACCTATTAAACGCAACTTATTCTGTTACCGCATTAATTTAATGCTAACTTTCAAAAATATAGAACGGAACTTCACGATACTTTGTTCAAAGTTTTCGAGATAATAACACCACATATTAAATATTATTAAATTCATGAATAAATTTAAAGTATGAACAGTATTTCACAGTTTATTGAGGTGCGTTTATTTTTATTATAGCTTTATAAAACGTTCCCGTGGCAAGGATCTCTTCAAGTAAACGGACAAAGTTTCCGGAAAAAATTTTTAGAGTACCCATATTCCACATACAATGTTAAATTGAAAAAATCAACATATGAAATTCGATCCATAATGCTACATAAGCGAGAATTCGAAATATATTTGCTCCACCAGTTTTTCAATTCATCGTAAATTGTAAAATAAACCACTGAACATTATGCAGGATAAAGAAATTTGATGAAACGTTTTTCAAAATGTAAAACAAAACTTGTTCGTCTACTTTTTTTTGTAATATTAACTCTACAGACTGCAAACGAATTCCCAAGATGATAAATTGTCTATTTCTTTTTTTTTGTGCGTTAGGTTAGTAGGTCAAATAGGAAAATTCTTCAAAAGAATGTGAAGTTCTGGTTTCAAATATTTTTTTCACGTACTCGGAGTGTTGGCAAATTGACGGGTGGCAAGAGCAGCTGGAGTAATTCGAGCGAAAGGATGTAGGTACATGCTGCAAACTAAAGGTTGTCTCATATTAAAGGGATGAAACGGAAGCGAAAAGAACAGAGCCAATTCGTGCGACCTTACAAAAGATTCCTATTTCTCGAAGAAGCCCTTTTGCAAACCACTTACCGACAACAACGGACGCATTCTACATTGCAGTTCATCTACTCAAATTATTCTGCGTAAAATAAGCTCGGACCTATTGAAAATTTCACTAAATCCATGTATTTTATACTATTTTGAAAGAATTGGGGCATTTTATAATATGAAAATAAAAATAAAATTATAAAATTTCGATTAAAAAAATACCACACGTCTAAACTGCTAAAATTATACAAAATTGTAAATCTTCGATCAAAGAGCTAATTTCCCATATGACGTGATAAATAAACAATAAATTTAAATAATTGACTTAACGTATACTTCATTCACTAAACAAACAAAAAGTATGTAGTATTTTATCAAACAGAAATTTAAAAGTTTATGTGAGTTTTATTATTATTTTTCCATGAAATTAAAATTGACATATAAGATAATAGCTTTGATTCTGGAAGACAGGAGGATTGCTGGTGTAATCGAGTAGAAATCTATTAAATCGTTTTCAGACATACAGTGAGTACATAAGTGATTTTTTGAACAGCGACTATATTCCATAAAGTTAGCTGACTTGTCATAATCTCATTTCGGCTCAATGGATATCAAATTCTCAAAAGTAAAAGAAAGCTTGTGTAACGTATATATGATTGGAAAAATAAAGAAAAAGCTACAGGCAGTGTGTAGAAATACGAAAAGTATTACATAAATTTTCTACAACGAGAGTTCAATGATAAATTAGTTTGTCTTTTTTTTGAAATTTTGGTATAAAAAGTTAATCAGTACTGAAATAAATTACCCCTTTTACGGTCAAGTTTTTCCAAGGTTTTATTATGATAGATTATTTTTATATCTGCTGTTTTGGTCAAGATTCCTTATATATACTAGTGAATATTGGTAGTCAAATATATGTTTTTATGCAAAATAAAAACTTATATAATTCTACTATAATTTGTTGCCAGATAAATTTTACCATAATAATACCGGCGTGTTTTCATGTCATGTATATTTTAAAAATAATATCAATGTAAAAATCTTTATACCATAGTTAAAAAAATGAATGAATATCATACATTAACAAAACAAACGACGAACTAATGAAACTCTGATGTATTCAAAGCGCTATCGCACTTCATGGTTAATTTTCCACGAATAAAAGGAATTGTGATAATACTCAGTGGTCCTAATAGGGTTAAATCGTGTATTTACTAAATCTTAGTCTTGAAATAATCGCGTTGCCTATCATGATAGCTTTAAAATTAAAAAAGTTTTATGTAAAATTTAATATATTAAATGTGTTAATTTTGATAAATTGGCTAAAACTATAACCATCACTGATAGCAATAAGATTCTTTTTGAAACGACGACTTCTCTTCGTTTTTTTGCAATAAGATATTCATATATCCTGAACAACATTTTGACACATACTAGACTTTAGAAAATATCAGACGATATAATATATCATGCTAATGAAAATAATATTACTTCATTTTCTTTTCCAATTTAATTTATAATAGGACAATCGTAATGTTGCAAAAACAAAGTGACTAAAAAATCGGATCTCTTTTTGACCAAAATTTACTTTTAACTTGTGAAAGTTGAAGAAGGTCTTTATCTTCATTAGTTACAACACTCTTTATTAGTTACTGTAAATTAAAGCAGACACCACCAGTAGGCAATTTTGATGGTTTCGGCGGTAAAAAAGGAACCAGTTTTGAATTTAAAGAAGCAGTAGACATTTTTCGTTCAATAGAATTTCTATAATTTAATACCCTTTTTCTCAAATAAAATCACTAATAATACGATAAGATTTAAATTTATAGTTTCTATTTTGCAAGTATAAGCTACATTAATGTCTTTTATCAAACAATCAACATTCCATAGATGTCATGGGGCAATTTTATAAAGTTAATTAGTTAAAACTGTCATATAAAACTAATTAAATTGCTCATGAATGACACAAAGCTAACAAAATAAAATACACGTGTATTCAATTTAAATAACTGATAGGTTAACTGGGATTATAGATTGCAATGTGTTTTACAAGATTGTAATAAATGACTACATAATATTTGAATATACTTACAATATCAAGAGGCATTATTTAAGTTGTATATATATTATTATTGAATTATTTTCAGCCGTTTCAGTTACCTATATTATGGATCGTATTTTCAAAAGGAAAAGGAACGACAAAATAGACATGAAAAAATATTATTCAATGCGGAGTTCGGTTTTCCAATAAAATTCACGTAACTATTGTTGGCAGGTATTTTATATTGCAATTCGAAAAATGATTTCCAACCTCTCTTATTGATGCTGCATTTACAATTCGAGCAGTCATATTGCTTTTCAAATTATTAAAGATGCTCTGTAAATTTTTATGTCATTTTTTATTAGCAGAACACATTTTTAATGAAATAAAGATACAATATACAATATCTTTTACAGATTAATGGTAATCAGTATTTCGTATGCTGTGTATTTGATTTTTATAACAGCATTCTGTACGAATTTTAGTGTTTTTAGATTTATGGTGAGTTCAGTGTTAAATTGTTCTATCCGTATATGCCATGCAAGTATTTATAATGTGACTAAATGAGTTACTACATACAACATGAAAGGTTACAGAAATGATAAACCTCACAAGTACACAGTACCAAGGCTTGAAATTTTTCGAGTGAAAAGTTATGAAATTGCTGTTAGAACAATCAAGGACTCGACTGACGATTTGTTGTTGTTTGGAATTTTACAGAAATACATTCTACTGTGTTAGTATAGTTGGTTTGTTCAACTGTGCGATCTAGACGAGCAGTGATTTTAATTAAACTACAAGAATTTACGACTTCAAATGACAAATCAGAAACCGACATAAGAAATAGGAATAGTAAGACATTGATTCTGCAGAATAAATTTCACATCATTTGTTAGATACATTTATAATTTTACACTAAAAATAAACAATACTTGATAATACCATTAAAATAAAAGAGCCATGAATTGCACTAATAAATGCGATACATATTTTAAAATAATAGGATTATTTTAAAGGGATAAAAATATATTTAAAAATTTAAGCCTTTCGCTAAATATGTTCACTTCTTTAGGCAATTATATGATCAACTGGAAATTCCCTGCAAATGGCGTCAATTTCGTCTATGAATAAACGTTATGTTTTTGTTTCAACTGAAACATCAATGAGCAATCCGATGGCTCGTTTATTTTTTGAATAATCTGATGACAAACTAAAAATTTTACTCATTTCTTTTCTTTGAATGTTACTTGACAACACTGCAAATTCATTATTTGACAGAATTGGACAAGCTAGTTTACATATCTTGAAAGAAAAACAATCATTTTGCACACCGTGTGTGCTTTCATATTTGTATCAATGTATTCAACCAAATGCAATCGAAGTATGATGTGGGGCTGAAATTCAACTATTTCTCGATGGATTCCGCGTTAACTTCACAATTAGTAACACAAATAGTGAAATAACATAAATTAAAAAATTTAATTGTATATTAATCATTTCGTAATTGACTACTTTCAATGTAAGCTGCAATACAAAAAAAAATATTACTTGTATTCATATTTTCGTGTTCGTTTTATCTTAACCGAAACATAGAATTTTTGGTGGAAAAAATTTTTTAACGTCAACTTTTCAGCGATTTGTTAATATTATTTAAGCGTAAGAGAAAGGTGATCAGGACAGTAACAGTAGATCCACCAAAAAAGGACACTTAATAAAAAATAATGTCATCGGATATACCACAATAAATGATGTTGGTGATATTTTTTTTCTGATGTATATTTTCATTCATTAGAAGATGTAACTGTTATTTATAAATTGAAATTATTGGTATCTAAACTACACGGTAAATGTCCAACTTATTGAAAGATTCTGTAATTAATGAAATGTAAACCTTTTTGACGAAGGTAAGAGTGCGATAGGGTAAAGTTAAATTATGATACGGGTAGGTAATTTGGTTATGTAACACAATTGTGTACTTCAAGTAACAATCAAAAATTTAAAGTAACGTTTAAGATAAGTATTTCAATTACAAAAAAATTGGAATCAGAAATACAATTCTTCTTCTTCACAGCAAACGCACACAAAAGAAGCAAAATTTACGTAAACGTTGCGTGGTCAACTATTAGTGTTGCTACCCATGCGGCAGTAGCTAGCAGAAGCTTTTGGAAGAACTCGAGATCTAGTACTTTCAATATGCAACTACGTGGGAATTTTTCCAAAGTTTTGTCACCAAATTACTTATATCACAAAAATACCTCCCCTTACCCTATACATGTATTAGTAAGATAATCGTTTTCATTTATTTATTTGCGGTATTCTAAAAGTCGTTCCAGATTCATACTGATCCAAATTCAAACAATTTTTCAAAGTAATTTTAATACTACATGTTGGTAATATTTTGTATATATATATACAACATCCCACTTTGATGCCCACATTGTTTATTTTATCAAGTATTATGAAATATTTAAAAAATAAGCTAAATCTGATGCTGACATAAAAAAGAATAATGGTTATTGCACACAGACCTTACAAAAGATCACGCCGAGATACAGTGATATAATGTTAACATAAAAAGGAAAAGGTCAGCTACTTAGGTTATGCGTTGCACTGGTGAATAAAAAAGCTTTTTTGGGTGACAATAAATTTGAAAGGGAGAAAAAATTTCGACAGTTTGCGAAAAATATTATTTTCTACATTATTTATGTCATCCTGACATTTGTTTTTGAAAAATATTAACATTTTGGGCCACTTAACGAATTTACATATAAAGTGCATTTTACGGCTTACAACACTCTTCCACTAGGGTTACTTTTGGAAACCATAGAATAAAGTCTTCATTCACAAATTTTAAATTCATTTTTAAAAGAATAATTTCACTTGCTTACTTACTAATAATTAACAGTTTTTTTTATTTTTATTTGCAGTTAAAATTTATATCCTATTTTTTCTATACATATTTTTTCATTGAATTTAAATGAGTGACTGAATTTAAAATCTAACATCATATAGTATATATTTGTTAGAATGGCAGATTGAATTGATTTTAGCATAGGTGTTTGTACTAACTACTTTAAATAAATCGACCTAGAAACTTATAAAAAGTAAAAAATATTATTTCAATTCATATATGGGCAACGCGTCTATATATTATGTTACATCTCATTTCTTGTGCAAAAAAGCTGGCCGGTCATTGAAATTACAGTAATTAATAGTTACAAATGTACTGTTTCAAATTCGCTTAAATTTAAAAATCGCTATCCAGAATAGGAGTCGAAATAAAATCGTTCTTTGCATACAAATTGGCAAAATTACTAGCTGCCCGTTACTCTTCCCTACGAGATCACTGGACATCAATATTGAATTTTTTACATTATATTACATCTGTGATATCATAGCAACACAAATTATTTTGACGTAGTACTGTTGTTGGTTGTTATCAGAGCAACCCGAAATAAATAATAATTATTTACATAAATGTCAAAAATAATCGTAATTTTTGTAAACATTTTTGCAGTTATAGTCACTAGTTTCAAAAGATAGGGCAGAAAATGAATATGTATTCAAAAATAAATACACTGAAAACGGGCAATACCTCGCAGAGAAAATAATAAATGCATGAAGCGTGCGTGTTACATATACAACGAAATACCCTTTAGGATTTTTATGTAAATGATACGTAATATCGGTTCAGCGATGAAACAACCATAGTTTAAAAAACGCTGCTTCATAAAACACATTGGATCTGCACATACGACTTAAACAGTTCTGTCAAACTTTTAACTTAGGTATTTTTTTAGTTTGAGACTTTAACACAATACCAAAACGTTGTTTATTTTTGGAATAATTTTGTTTGCGAAATGATAAGGGGAAATATAAATCGCTTCTTTTTAGTGGGTCGTTTCAGATAAGAAAATGGCAAGTATTTCAGATTAAGTGAAAGCTCAAAAAATGTGAAAATCTTGAAAGAATGTTTCTCTATCAAACTTGATGGTGTGCAAGATTTCACGGGTTAGTAAATTACACTATTTTTCAAACCGTGCGCAGAATTATGTTATGACTTTTATTATACGGACTATTCACGTTTTTACTCAACACAAAACTACAAAGTGTGCATTGTTGGCTTCAGCAAGTGCTTGAAGCATCCAAACAAGCAAATTGTAAACTTTTTCAATTCTGCAAGCGCTTGTATTCGTTAAGTTATTCGCTTTAATCAGAATGACGGCAAGTGATACAAGTCTTTCAGGCACATGTATGTGTTACACTCACATAGCATAAACAACAAATTTTCGTAATACAAAGCTACATAAAATATCTACTGTATTCGTTCTGGTGGTTAATCGAACGCAAACTATATACTTTATATGTTATTTACTTTTAAGGTGTTAATTTCTGGTGGAAAGGTATTGTTTTTTTTAAATACAACACGTGGAAATAGTACAAAACAAATTGTGTTTTATTTTAAAAATATGAGCTATCTAATTCATTATTCTTCTTTAAAATTTAAATGATACTGTGTAATAGTAAACTACTAATAAAACAGAAACAGCGTAACTTTAAATGCTTCAGTTTAATTGAAGTCGTTGTCTAAACTGAGATATTTCAAAGCGAAGCTCACAGTACTAATATACAGTTGGCCCCTATAACAGCGTGTCAAATTTATTATTAATCAAGTCGGAAACATTAGAAAACGAGAAGGTAACCGTCATTGTCACGTGCCTTAAGATTAAGTATTATGAATAGAATTATCTACAATCCGGTTGAGGCTTTATTATGAAAATTTTGTCGTACTCACTATTATTAGGCCATTTAACTTACACATCTAGAATTTTAGTTTCTGAAAAAGATATTGAAATGTCAAATATTTCATGAAAATTGATTACATGTCACAGACATGTTTATGAAAAATAGGATTTTTTGGGGATTCGAGCACGTAGTCAAGCAGTCGGTTCGGTCGAAAGTCTATTCGGCTACGTGACCTGCGATATCCGATCCTTTGCAGGACAGGACAAAAAGCAGGACAACAGTTAGCACAATACCAGTTCTTTACTAGCACCATTCTTTCATATTTATTGTTGAAGGATGTTGAGCGACTGAATAAAAACCGTGGGAAAACTGTGGAATAATCCGCTATGGGTTCCGAAAGGATTCCAACTATTCATCATTATCAAATATTCAAATATCGAATAGTAAAACTGAAAATTCGAATATATTCGGATATTCAATTAGTTTCAGAAGTAACTACTAAAAAGGCGATTTGAATAATTAATTACATAACATTGTATAAATACACATTCCAATACCATTGTATTACAATTTTTATAATTTGCACCTGTGTCGGATTAAAACAACGGTATTCCTTCAATGACTGTAATTACGGCATGCTTAAAGGGTTTTGTAGCCCCGAGTCATTCGTCAAACTTTAGAATTATGATGGGATAATGAAAGCGCCCGAATTGTCTGAAGGCAAGAATAACCACTACATGGGGTATTCGTTACTGTTCTTGAAATCTGGAGAAATCCTGATGTGATCTTTTGTCGATTTTGTAAAATATTTCAATAAAAATATTACGAATAGTATTTGAATAGTTTCCCAAATATTCGAATACCGAATAGTTAAAAAAATGACAAACATATTCGGATATAGAATATTCGAATATTTGCCGAGTTGGAATCCCTAGTTGTCAGTCAAGAGTTTGACATCTCTCTACAGAGAGGGTAAAAAGAGAAGAATGAAATGAGGGAAAGAAAATTAATTTGTCAATCATTCTTCCTACGCTCTCATCATCGCCGTAGCCGAGTTAACATGAATTATAACTCAAAGCATCTAAAGTTCAAATGAAAAATGGAATGTGATTCAAAAAATAAAATGGAGGTTTCCAAAATAAGCGCATTCATTGATTTCGATTTTGTGTTTAAATTTTTCTTAAATATCTGACATTACAGCTAACAGCTAATATCCAAATATTTTGAAAATCATACGAGATAAACTCGATTAGAATTTTTATAAATCACTCGAGATCAACTCGAGGAGAAGAGTCATCAGAAACATCCATGTCGAAGATCTCAATTTTGAATCGAAAAAATATATTTCTATATTAATTTTTGCATCACTAGAAGGTTTCAATCGCCAGCCATGAAAAATACTTCATAAAGACTAATAAATTTCCGATAAAATATAGTAATTTATTTAATAATTGTGAAATAAATATTCATTTAAAAATATAAATTAGAGATTATGATGAGTACAAATTTTAAATTTAAATCAGGAAGCGTTTATACGACTGAAATAATGAGAAATTTATCTTACGCTAAATATTTCCGACAAAATTGTATTCATCGAAAATAATATTACAACATTTAATTTTCTCTAATAGGCAAAAATTATAAATCATCATCTGAGATTGATAATATCGTTTTACATGAAGTACGATGAATTAAAAGCAAATTAAGAGACTAAAATTAAAACAGATGATCGAAAAGGACGGTAGATGTTGTATTAAATTTAAATGTGTTGAAAAAATATAAATTTGAAATGCTTTACGTACCTACCTTTCCGAATTCAATCTGAAATTTATTAAATTAACGCCGTTGCATTTTTATTAAAGAAGGTGAACGCACAATTCAAGAATATCAGACTATCACTCAAGTTTTAAACTCTTTTTAAAGTTTTATGTTCTGGCAAAAAACACAAAATTGAAATTAACATTCTATTAATAAGCACCTTCGTCAAAAACATACAAAACTGAAGAATCGATATAATATAGTTATTCAATAATTTTTAAAAATTATGGAATTATTTTTTAAAAAATGTGGTTTATTTTCATAACTATAATTGAAATCGTAAAAATAAATGAAAAACCGTAAAATCGATATTACTAATTTCCTAATTATAATAAAAAATAATATATAACAATTTGCTAGGGAATAAAAATGATAGATGTTTATTCTTAAATTATTCTATTGCAAGTGTTCGTTACAATTTTTTTCGTTTAAAAGTTTTATTAAAATTGCTTTAACATGAAGCATGTTTAAGCCTCGTGAATAATTATTTAATTAAATTACACGTGTGACAACCGCAGCAACAGAATCACATAAAAGTAACAAAGTAAAGTTCGTACCTAACTCATAAAAATATACATTAAGAGGATATATTTATATTATATATAATAACGTTTCTTTTGTCCATTTTATTTGTTTAAATGCAAAATTTTTCGGGTCGATTTTTAAAGTTATTATATAAAATAGACGATGAGAAACCTTTTTTTAATTTATGTATTTGAATATATGGACCGAACGGTAAACAAAATTTTATTTAAATACGTAAGAAAATGACACAGAACCAAGTAAGTTGGTTTTATTTATGTTAAATCATTACTTAACAAGCACATAGTGCTAAACTTGTTCGAAAAGTCAAAAGATGTAAATAGACATAATTTAAATAATGTTGTATATCATATTCGATATTTTATATTGTAAGATATTCTAAAATGTATACACAAGTAAATATCGTCTCAAGGAATTATTTTGTTATAGTATATACACACTATTAGAAATATGGATATATTGCTTAGTTTTTGTCAAAATTCAAAATTCTTGATAAATACTATAAAAAAATAATAAATCAAAATAGTTCGTGTATCAATTTAATAGCTGTATTAAAATTATCCAATACCAAAATTCGTAAGTAAATATATTATTCTCCACATATTCTAAGCTCTTAATTAAACCGAAATGTGGGTAATCGAATAATATTATAACTACATTATCTCTAAAATAGATAATAGTATAACTTTTTCGGGGTACTTCGGTAATATGAAGCTTTATGAAACAATCGTTAAATAATGAAGTATACGGTTTTTAAAGCTCAGAAATATTTACATTTAACAATAAATTAAATAAATAAGACGGAATAAGTAAAAAGCTTCTCGATGGAGTGGTATCAATTTTAAAACTATTGTATCGTATTACAGGATAACAGATTGAAAATAATACGCGGATTAATTCAAAGGTATTTATTATACTGTGTTAATATGATCGCGTTATTTTTTATTCACTACGTCCTTACATAGTGATATAAAATCATTCAATATCACCGCTGTGTAGAACGGAGCATAAAATGGTTCGAGTGGTATTTTACTAAGATCGTTAAGATCGTAGAAGCACCGATAAGTTAAAGAAAAAATCAGATGAAATCAATATTAATCTAAAACAATATTATTGCAAATTTTTCATAAAAAAAAATATTGTAAGACATATTTAATAATAATTATTGATCATTTTTTCGTGTTTTCAACTTAATATTTTCACCAGACTGATTGGATAGTTTCGTTATTGAATGTTAATATTTAAAATACCAACGAGAATTATTTCGACTTAGTTCGGCATGTGAATAAATATTGTATTTTCAGAATTGATATTCTGCGTGTTGCTTTAACGAAAAATTTATCAATCATTAATTCAAACTCTAATGATAATACAAAACGCTCGTTTTACGCCCTGATTTCAGGATCGGATATAGGACGAGTGAGAAGGAATAAAAAAAACCACAGGCAACGATACCTTTAAACACAAATCAAATCGATTGAGAAATCAATTTATCACATTGATTCAGACCCATTGTAACCTCAACCAAACAGGACGATTCATTTAGATACTCATTTATATAACGATTACAAGATGAGCGTGAATGTTTTCATTCAGAAATTTCAAAGTTTGACGGTGAAACCGAATAGAAAGAAAGCTTATGTGCATTTACCACTCAACTACAAGACGGTTAAAACATTATTGATTAATATTCTCCAAAAATATAAATAACAAGCAAAAAGGACTAGCACTTTAATGCACATAATTCCTAAACGTATATTAAATGGTGAACCGCCAGTCAAAAATACTTTCTATTTATAAATTTTAGAGTGATCACTGTGTCAGAGATTTATATTTCAAAATCTTCATACTGAAATTGCTTTAAAAGACGAAAAACAAAAGACATTTACAAAATATCAATCGTTTTGAAAACAAGATACCTACCACAAAGAAACCGACGACTTTGTCGAAATACAACAGATTCTAACTTCACTGTATTAAAGAATATATGCATATATGCAAATATGTACGTTGTCGGAAAACTCAGGTTTTCTGAAAAAAATATAATTTAGTTACAGGGTCGAGAAGAAGAATAGAGCGATAAGGCTATAAAGATTCAGCCCATCGGGTGACCTTTTTAAATTTTCCGGACATCAGGCTGGGAAAACCTTTCAAGGAAGGTCCAACAATGCTCTGGTTTTGTCGTTTCACCTGAAATAAAATCACCACCATCTACACGATTACGGACATTATTACGTCTCAATTATTGGAGGGTTACTTGTTAGTTGAATGATTCAACCACGATTTCGTAACATTTGTATGTACTCATTGTTCTAATCATCAAGGTGAACAATTCGATCCTTTTACGCATTTTCAATCTCTCAGCGCATAATGAATTATTTGCATTCGTAAATGACTACTTTACAATAAATATATCGGTTTTTTTCTGTAGTACCTACATAGTGGTTAAGTAAATTGAAAGGTTATCGATGAGTATAAGTATTGAAAATCCAATTTGCAAGTATAAATCAGCATTATTATAATTTTATTTTAAACATTTTTTGCCAATTTGTGGAAAATCTGAGTTAATAAATTTTATTCCACTAAATATTACAGTTGACAGACATTATATCATTTATTATTTAAAAAATTCATGTCGATACACACAAATTTCTGAGCATACGAAATGTTATTTAGCTTTTCAATCTTTCTTTTTGGACTGAGTATGGATAGAATGATAGGGCAAGGAAAGGACTAAAAGTTAACTAAGCTGGATAAAAAAAATGTATGCACAAGTTACGAACGACTATTTGGTTACAGGATGACGGTCTGTTGTAATTATTATTGTTTAAAATACTGTAATAATTTAAGACATCGACTGAGGGTGCTTGATGGAATTTCAATATCAAATTTGGATTATTGAGATTTTGTACATTTCCATTTATTTTGTCACTAACGACCCGGGTTTCACCTTTCGGCATCTTCAGGCATTCGAGCACACGAATGGACTCGAACTGAGTTGCCGAAGATGCCGAAAGGCGAAACCCGGGTCGTTAGTGACAAAATAAATGGAAGTGTACAAAATCTCAATAATCCAAATTTGATACTGTAATAATTCTTATAATATTTTTTAATTAATAATGTATCTACACGTCTATTCAGAAGTTTTACCGTTAATCACAAACTTGAAAATGAACAGTTATTTATTGTAATATTGCAATGGCTTGAATTGTTTTATCAAAGTGGGCTTACGGTGCCGTGAAAACAAATATTGATTATAAAATTTTAAATTATCGCAGTTACGAAAGTTAATTTATTATATTGACTACGTTTCTTATTTTGGGCACTTTTATTGAAATAAAGTCAGCTACCAGTACATTTATCTTACATTTAGATTTCGATTTTGTTAGGTGACCAATACCAGTAAAAACCGGTTTTTCGGTAGATAAAAAATGGCTGCAATACTGGGTACGGCTTAGCAATCCCTATTCGTAAAATTAATGAAAAAACTTCATTCTTTTCATTCACTGTGCAATTCGGTTAAAAATTACAATTGAGCAGTGCTGGAAGAATCTAGTGAAAGCTATTGCACAGTGTAAATTAAAAGAGAAACCCCAAACGAACGATAGCTAATAATTGGTTCAAAGTTTTTACAATCGATAAAGGTAACTGGAAGTAACAGTAAAAATAAAAAAATCATTAGGTTAATATAAAATCTTCACCCACTTGAATCATTATCGGAATAACAATGTTGAATTGCCATTTATTAAACTATGTATGGTGAATAAAGCAATCATTTAGTTGGGTGGTCAACGCTCTTGGCCATTCTTTATATTTGGTTGTAATGTCTACGGACTGGAGCCCCGGTAGGGCCAATTCATACATTGACATTTCAATCGAATTACTGATTTGAGCTAAAATTCAAAGCTATCGGTGATATTTACAAAGCCCCGCACATACCCAATCATAAAACCGTGCATAGTGAAAACGATTAGGTAACTACTACAATCCAAAAGAGAGATTGAGCGACTGTATAAAAACCAGTTCTCATTAAACAGCTTCTGTTGGGATGCTTTCAGAAGTCCGTACGGTCAGTATTGAGAGCGGACGTTATAAAAAAAATTGACGATCATTTTCCACTTTGCATACAAATTATATTTTCGATTTACACTGTTTAATGACGGAGTAGACATGTCCGTTTCAACCATTCAGACAGCACACTCAATTTTCAAAATGACATCTTTTCGTTGAACACCGAATTGTTTTTTTATAAAAAACATCCAAGACCGTTACAATGTTAATTTTTTATTCACATATATTTCCAGCTGACATTTAATAATGGCAACGTTTAAGCTACATCGACTCATTTACTTCGAGTCGGACAAGTTTGAAATTTTGTGAATAACGCCATTTCTGTGAGTTTTTGTTTTACACATTCAAGACAGAAAACATATCAAATATTAGTTTAAATATAAATAGAATGTTCAGTTTTTTAGCAGATGTTTAATTACTAACAGTCTGTATTAATTACTAACCAAAAAACATTAAGTTTGTCTGTTAAAGTTATTAATTGATCTAAAAATTAATTTATCGTATTTTTACGTAAAGGGCTTCGAATATGATTAATAAGATTTAATGTTTACCAATCCATTCACATGTGTAATATGGTGTATTAGTTTTCATATTAATGCCTTAAGGGCCAGTCTAAAGTTAGCTCGATCGATGAATCGAGTACCTATGATGGAGTAAGACAGCTGTTAGAGGGAATACAATTCTATGGTGAAAATAAAAAAAGAATGTAGAATAAGTAGCTAGGGTCTGTATTGAATTCGATGTAGGATACTGGTAGAAAACGATGATTGCATTGTCAACCTTTCACAACTTTTCCATAGACCGCAAAGTAATTTGAAAGTATATATATTGAAATTTATTGCGAACTAAATAATCTTTTTAAATAAGTTTTTTTTGCAACGTAATTTTCTAACCATTGTATTTTTCTAGAACAGCTTAAAAGAATATCGTTAAATTTACCTTTTATGACGGAGAGAACAGTAATAACGAAATAAAAAATGCACCATTGTTTATATATATTTCATGTTATGGATTTCTTGAAATAAGGAAAAATTTTAGTAAACTGATTCTAATGCAGATGCACTCAGATACACTAACGCAAAAGAATGAAGGATCGACAGATATAACTGATAATTGCTTATTTCAATAACGCAATCGCTCAAATACTAAACATATTAATAAACTCCTCCTTGAAGAAACACTACTTTAGGGCTTTACTACAAACAATAATTTGAAATGATTATATTTAGAGAAACTATATAACAATTAATAATTCTGAGAAAATTTTGATATTAATAATGTGGGTTTCAAGATTATGTGGAAAAGAATTTTCTGTGTAATGCGTCGCCATCACAACAACTTTAATATGTAACATGAATTTTCCGCTCGTTATTCGCACCTAATTATTGTGCTCACAACGTAAAGTAGACACTGAAAAGTGACCATTGCTTTCAAACAACACAGTAGCATACACTGACAAGAGATATTTTGTCGCTTAAAGTTAATTGAACGAAATGCAATATTGTTTTGTTGCCAGTCAACGCGGAAAATAACGTCAAAGCATGACGCAGTTTATAAATTATTCTTGTATGCATAATATACCCAACACAGAGATGTTTGCAACTAATGCCATTGACAGAATTATAGCCGTAATAAGGCAAAAAAAAATATTGTATTTTGTTTTACAGGAATTATTAACAATTGATAACTATTTAGGTAACACGCCACCGCGAGAACTCATTAAAATTTAGGTGGTTTAATTAAAGCTTAAGCCATTATGCATTATGTGTTTAGTATATTTATATGTTTTAAATATACATATATCCTAGAACAATTTGAACAAGAACAATCAAGTTAAATATATTAAATTACATTTTAATTAGATCGTATATAATATATATAGTAGTGTAAGTTAGTTGATATATTGTATAGTTACTTACATCAAGTATATGTATGTACTAGTGGTAAAGAATAAACTAGTTTTAGGGTGAATCAAAAGCTTCAGATTTTGCCACAGTAGCATCTGTTAATAAGTAAGATTTAAATAATAATTTTTGCACACATTCGAGTTTTTGACTCTATAATAAATTGGAATATTCTTAGTATATTAAAAAAATGGCATTTGAGTTAATGTGTACTAGTTTATTGAAATAAAACTCTAACCCAACCTATACAGTAGGCGGTTTATGAAATAATTTTATAAGAAAACCTTTTATCAACTGAAACATTCTCAAAATTCTAGTAAGCCAGATCTTTCACCTTAAAATATGTCACTGACCAAAATCTGAAGATTATTGTTTCCTTTTAACCACAAATGAGACGATAGCTTTTTGTCGAAATATACATCGACAGTGTTTGATAATTTCTTTCTTTTTGCTTTGTTATAAAGGAGTTCAACCAAATTATTAATTATTCAATCAATAACAGCAAATGCAAATAATAGCAAAAACAATGACAGAAACAATGATCTGAGCACATCGTAGAACAGTTACAAAACATAAACAATCTTGTATTTTTTCACGGTAGAATTCTCCAACAAAAGATAAGATAGAAAAGCACAAATATTTGTTATACCTTAGGGTAAAAGTGAACCCTAATACAAAATTCGATAAAATATTATTGATCCATCATAAAGGTTTATATTATTGGCTATGGTTTTCTTTTTATACGATATTAAAATATGAATTATAAATCTGATATAGATGTAATTATTGTGTAAGAGTTTGGGTATCTTTGAGATGAAATTTATACAATAGATTCGGATAACACATATATGTTAGTAGGCATTACATACAGCTATATTCTAAATTACGAATTAATGATAGTAATACACGCTAGATAGCACATAACCGTTCGCACTAATCAGTTCGTTTAGTAACATGACTATGAGGCAGATACCATTATTTGACCATATGCTGGGAAATAATGTCAAAACTAAGTACCGTACATAATATGAAAACTTAAGACATCTGGAAAATGTGGTGAAGGATATTTACTTCTTAGAAATGCTTGTTATATGATGTCTAAAGAAAACACATTATATTTGAAGTATAAAAACAACATTATTCTTTAAAAAGTATTTTTTATTAATAATATTTGGGTTTTCAGCCATTATAAAAATGTGAAAGTTGTAGAAAACATTCGGGTCCGTGGTGCAGTGGTCAACGTCAATGGCTTCGGTTACAGATGTCTCGCGTTCAAATCCCGTTACGGATAGTTTCATAAATTAATTTTTCAATCAATTTATGGATTTCTGTTTATAGGCAGGGCTGTTTGTGATGTCAGGAATTTCCTCCCACCCATCTGACCCTAAAAATAGGTCGTAGAGAGAGCGATTGGTCAATCATTATTCTTGTTCTAACCCTATCTTTTTCACCCTACTCTGTTCGATAGAGAGGTTGAACAATTGAGTAACATGCAGTTTTCGTAAAAAAATTCCACATTGGGAGCAGAAAAAAGTACACAATTGTGTTTTATTTTAAAAATACAATTCCTTTCCAACAAAAAATTTCAGTTAACACGTTGGAAGTGATTATTTTAGTGTTGGAAAATATTTAATCGAATTACATATTTTTAAGTATTGTTATAAATATGAATAACTTAAATATCACATTTAAATTGTAAAATTCGGCACCATTTTGATGAATTCAAACTGACCAATACAAAGCTACAATTACGAAATATATATATATATATATATATAAATATAGATATATACATCCAAAACTGTTTCACGACTAGCAGTTCGATTACTCAAGTGGGCGTGTGTATATATTTATTTTTCAATAAATTCATGAATTTATTCATGTATCTCTTCCGCATCAATTTTTTATCAAACTAGATAACTCGCCCACTTTTGAGAACAAATTTCAACCCACTATTTTAAAAAAATGGAAATAAATGAAGCGATTTATTAAATTGAAAAATATTCACTCTTAATCATACATAATTAAATGAAGAAATAACGAAATAAATCAAGT
Organism: Himalopsyche phryganea; assembly: GCA_022494535.1. Lineage (NCBI taxonomy): Eukaryota > Metazoa > Arthropoda > Insecta > Trichoptera > Rhyacophilidae > Himalopsyche > Himalopsyche phryganea. The sequence goes on from JAGVSL010000023.1 coordinate 2,638,958, forward strand.
ATGTATTATTATTATTCAAAAAACGATATTAAAAAACTAAAACGGTTAACTCAACTAGTGAGAAGTTCAGTCATTACTTCTGACTACATTACAACCAGTTGTAAAGCAATCAGTAATTATTTAATTCAATTCTTTCCGCTGAATTACATAAAAGTCTATATTATCCACGTCGGTAACGGAAGTCCAACATAACTTCTCAACTTGTTTGGAAAATGCTTCCATATTTTAAAATAATCTCCTAATCTTGAAAAAGTTACAATCTTGGTTCGCGCCTGTAAAAAAATTCCTTGAGAATTTAAGCCCGTCAAGGTTCATTTTTATTAAAGACGCCGTATCTTCGAGGATAACACGAAAACACAATTACCTTTAACAACAAAATAAAATTAAACAAACATACCCTCGGGGAGGTTTTTTCGCAGCCTGCAACACCCCATGCTTCGTTCAACGTGTGAACATTCTCGCCAATAAGTTCAAAGCGTTATACCCGACTTACGTGATATTTGTTTCGCACACATAAAACGATAATCCTATAGCGTGTTTACGAGCCGGAGATTTTATTCGCGGGCGGTTAAGTCAATAAACTTACCCGTCGTTATGAAAAGGTTGTAGATTATAAAAATATTTCAACATAGCAATAAATTCTTAGTCAATCTATGGGTTTTTATTTTTTGATACATTCTATAAACTTATTTTCATTTCTTTTCCATATTCAAATGAAACCATACAAATATATTCGATGGGAATAAAAAATGTTGATTGAAAATCAAATGAAAAATTTTGAAACATTCAAATTAATTTGAATTACAATTATAATTTTAATGTGCGAAACAATCTAAAAACACAGTGGTTTTTAAGTTTTTGAAAGCGGCTTTATTATTCGAAAGCTATTTAACCTTCCAAGCGAAAAAGGTTCCCCGCCACTGGTATACACTAATCTTTTCTTGTAAAATTGATTCTGAATTGGATGAATAACAACTTGTCGTAAGAGATCATGTATGAATGGTGTTAAGTTAACTGTAAATTAAAAGTGGACATAAATCATTTTTATAAATACTAAACACAATCTATAGTAATAACGCCATTATTTTATCAGGGCCAGTTTTGCTCAACGACTGGAATTTTAGCTGAGTTTTAAGCTGACATTAAGCAACTGGGTCTAGCCGTAAAGCCGTAATATAAACTGTGTAATAAGTTGTTAAAATTATGTTTAATTTTTATAAGTATATTTCAAAACATACATATGATTTTAGCACGACTAGGGCTTCCAACCCGGTTTTTACCGCATGTTATGAAAAAACTGAAAGCCAGTTTATTTCACGCGATTAACCGAGTTTTTTTTTAAATTCTCGACTTCCTATATAAATTTTTTTTTTTGATAAATAAAAATCTTTCGCATGAATTCAACGCGTTTCAGAGAAAGCAATATTCATATCGACTGTGGAAAGGAAAAAGAACGTAACCCACACAAAAAATATTGTGTATAACTCACACAAAACGTGCTAATACACTGTATTTACTTCTACTACTGTACTACTTCTACATATTTATAATGATCAGGACCGGTTTCGCTCATCACGAGCATTATCAACTGATGATAATGCTCGTCATCAGTTGATAATGCTCGTGATGAGCAAAACCGATCCTGATCATTATAAATATTTGGAAGTAGTACAAATGAAATGTGTTTCATTTTTTAAAATATAATGTCTTTCCACCAAGAATTGACAGCTAACACCTTAAAAGTGATACATATATAATATATCAACATTAGAAAGGCAAAAGGATTTATTCCTCCGTCTTTTCAAAATGTTTTTTTTTTTTAGGAATCACAATTTAATACACGTTATGTTTGGGCTATTCACAATATTTTTTGTTTGTGGGTTACGTCCTTTTTTCTTTCCGCTCTCGATGTAGATATTGTTGAATAATATCCTATGTCACAAATGTGTTAAATTATGGATTGAAATGATTTTATACAATAAGCAATTACACAACATTATCAAAATACACAAGGACTCTTACACATGTGTAATAAATAAAGCAAATTTTACACAACAGCTCTTATTGAAAATAGTGAAATGAAATACTTCGGTTTAAACCGGTCAGCCGGTTTTTTATCAAAAAAAAACGGAAACCGGTCGGATGCCGTAGGCACGACTGTATGTGAAAATAGTATTTTCCGGTTTTTTTATATGTTAATAACAAAAAATAATTTCAAAGAAAAATTACATATTTAGATATAATATAATTTGAGATCGTGATACATTTCAAATATACAATTGTCAGAATTTAAAAAATCTTTACAATGGCATATGATACAAACGACAAATATTCTTACAAAGTAAATAACTTTTGTATTTGTCATGTCAACACGACTGATTTCAAATGCGTAACGCTGAATTAAATAGAGCTTCCAGAATTTTCATTACAAAAAATATTACACGCTGAGATGAAAAAACAGCATTTCAAAAACAAAAAAATAAACTAACAAACTACAATCTGAATCAACAGGTCTGAAATTTGTTCAATGTTTTTGATAAACATTTTGTTTTGTAACAATAATGTGCCAATTCTACTCGTAAATATTTAAGTTTACAGATAAATAATTTTCTGTTGATTCGTTAGTTATTTTGTGTAAATTCGTTTCAATAAAAACAATTAAATTATTATTAGCTTCTCAAATAATTGGAACACGGATAACAAAGTGAGTTTGCTGTGAAAATCGAAAGCATATCTTCAAATTTATTTTATATAAATACTCACTACACTTAAGATCTTCTATAAATATCGATTATATCTGATTCATGACATAATTTCCTACATTTATGAGCTTGTAAATTAATAAACATTATTATATCATATTTTAATTTAACTGTCAATAACTAAGGTAATAAAGTCAAACATTTAATGAAGTAATAATGTTAGATCTGTTTAAGTGAAAATAAATAACTTTATTTTAATGATCGTTATTACAGGTATAAATGAGAAGTAGTAAATACAATCATTCTTAGTCGCTAAGTAATTTCACGAGGTAAAAGTTTTTTAATTGAATTAAATATCTCGTTCGAACGTGTTTGGCTTATACCATTGAGCGTTCATTTCAAAATTGAAAAAGAGCTAGTTCGAAGATGGCGTGGAAAAATATTAACGTTTTCTTATTCACTCAAAAACAGCATACAACACTAGCCGGTATTATGGTAATCGGAGACAGGTCAGTTGATAGAAGCATTGGCTTTCGGAACTTGTGGAAAGACATTGAGGTTTCAAATCTAAAGTTTTGCTTGTTGCATGAATGAGCGTTTGATCACACAGATCCTACAGAGTAAATTACGTATAAAGACGACGGAAACACTATAACTGAGAGTACTGTATATTGTTGATTTGAATTCTGGATGAGATAGAGTCTATCTTATCCAGAATTCAAATCAAAGGAAGTCCTTATATCATTCCGACCACTAGCTACAGCACAAAGCAACACTTTCAGACAGAATACTGCGAAAACTTGAATGTGAATATAATAACATGAAAGTAAACTTGATAATGAATTTAATTTACATACATGCAAATATCCAAATATTGTTTTATGGTAATTTCAAATTAATTTTCACGGAATTTATTGTTAGAATGTTTTATGATTAATCATTTTACAGCAATATTTATTTTCTATGAATTCAATAAAAATTGTAATTGAAAAAATTTGAAAATATTACAGTAACGTGTTCGCAAAGTTTTTTTTAGATTAAACATATATTTTTATATTATATCTGACTATAGAATAATGAATTTTTACCTATTTATTTTGTGGTTATTCTAGAATTATTAATCACAATAGCCATACTTTAGTTAGTTGCAGCCAAAGAAACATGTGAATAGCACCGTATGCCATAAATAAGTAAAAGAAAAGTAATGTAAGAGTTTACATTGTCATATTGTAGAAAATTTATTTCTTCTGAAAAGAAATGAATTTTGACACATCAAATATTGATGTTCAGTTTTTACTTTGTACTATTAATTACGTGTTACATACAAATTTAATTCTAAACGAATGAAACCATGTTGCATGAACGGCCAATATTAACGATAGGGTTTTGGTCAATTAATGAACACTCAAAAAATACGAAAATGAGTTAATGATTGGATCTTATTATAATGACGACAGAGCAGGTATCGGCCATATGATGTACATTAGAAAAATAAATTGACCGCTTTTTGGAAGGAAAACACTTTACATTGGATTTAGGTTCAAAAATTCTGACCCGTCCACTTTGTGTAAGCCATTATTATATCAACATATAACGTATAATCCCGTATCTGCAAAAATGAGAATTGACAAGAGTGCATTTTAAAGATTCATAACGCAACTCACCACATAATGTTTTCGATAAAAATAGTTTTTACTCTCTACTGAACAATTTAAATTTTGACGGTTAAATTGGCCCAAAAATCGTCCTTAATATTTAGAGCATTGTTTCCGAAAACGAAAGAACACCTTTATCTAAAAAGCACTTCAATACAATATATATAGTAGTAACGATACAAAAAAATGGCAAGTGGACAAATAAATTGAACACTTCTTTCTATGCGTGCTTTATTTATCGCCTTGTATGTACAATATGGAATACTATTATGTTTAGTGTGTACAATTGGGGTTTTGAAATATATTTATTAGATTTCAGCACAACATGATTGAGTATTTAGTGGAGCAAATCAAATAAATCACTAAAGTTTCAATAAGTACAATAAAATAAACGTTTTTTTATACGTTTCAACGATCAAATAGCAATACTTGCTATTTGCATAAATAGTAAAATAATTCAGATTGTGGTATACATTTGTCAATATATAATAATATTATACAATACTAAGAGCTTACGTTAGATTATTATAATACTATTTATTTTTTAAGTTTTTTTACAGGACAAACTGCTTAAACTGAGCAGTAATTACAGAATCAAAATCATTATATTTATATTTAGAAAACCGGCATTAACTTGGTAGAACTCCATTTCAATATTATAACCAAAAATAGATCGCTACAAATAGTTTAGATGATGGCGTGATGCCGAAATCGATATCAGCAATATATACACATTTGTTTAAACATTTTAAAGATACTATTTAAAAACATATACATGACATTACAGGTAACAGTTTATTCGTCATACATTTTTTAATTTTACAGCACGTGAGATGCTAATTAATATTATTAAGTCATTCTAGATCAACTCGAGGAAAAGAGACATCACAAACACCTATATCCAAGATATTGATGTACATTGAAAAAATATAAATTTGATTACTTTGCCGAGACTATTACACAGGATCACCTGATCGTTATTGTAAAACTATTATCACTAGACCACAGAGAATATGAAAATTAACAATATTTTCACATTCATTTTAGAGTTCGTAAGTTTAGTTTGCAAGTAGTTTCAGTTTGTAAGTCATTCATAGTTTGTATGTTTAGAAAGATATTTTATAATTTAAATGGTTGAGTGTGAACACTAAGAACAATTTTGCATTCATAAATCATTTTTTGCATATGCTGGACATTATGAGTTATGATATATTATAGTCAAGTTTTACATTAAAGCTCAAGATTTAGAAAATGTAAATAAAAATAAATCACATTGAATAACATCCTTCATTACACTTATTAGAGTTAGATAAAATGCAAAACGTTGCCTTGAAAACTTAAAATATTACGTGAAAAAAATTAACTATTTTTATTTATTATTCCAGTATTTTTAAACATTATTAAAGGGTCCTATTTTAATAAATATTGTCGTTATGTTACTCTTTCAAGGTAATACAATAACAACTTAAAGCTTCATAAAAATTCCAGCGCAGTTTTAACGAAGGTTGTTGAGTTGTTAATTGACATAATTTATGCGTTTTAACGAGGAAAGCTCATTTTTCACACAAAAGGAAAAATCAAGCTGAGGGAAATGTTACTAGCGAGTAATATATTATAACTACTTCATTTAAAATAGTAAGTGTCTAGATTCTAGAGCACTGGTTCTCAAAGAGGTTTCTACGGACCCCCAGGGGTCCTAGTGACAGCTGAGGGGGTCTCTGACAACTTCAAAACAATTTGGGGGTGCGTGGACAACGTCGGGGATCCACAAAAGGTTTAATATAAAAAAAACTTTCGAATGTTACTCACAAACCGAACATAAATAATCACATACCAACCAAATCATCACCATTTACCATTCAAGACATCAAAATTAAATGTGTATTTTTTCTATTATGCAGTTATGTAGAGTTATTTCACTTGGGGGTTCTTGGTCAGGATTTTGCTTTAAGAAGGGATCGATGGGCATAATAAATTTGGTAACCACTGGTCTAGAGTGAGTATCTAGAAAGTTGAATCACTTATTTTTCACTACTATTAACAGCATTTTTTTCTGAATACAACTTAGATTAGATAATTTCCTCAGTTATAATACAGCGATACTGAACCAATGCATTTTTCTTTCATTTGACATAACTAAATGAAACTAATTCTTTATTGATTCACGAGAAATTATGCATTTTGTATATTACGAAATGATTATATGCCAAATTTCTTTTATAGATTATTAACCCCTTTCTTTTCGTGAGCGAATGAAAAGTTTATTGTATACAGACCTATTTTCTACAAATATTAGTTTTTGTGGGCGGGTAAAACCTTCCTCTACATAAGCAGATTATTTTTTTAATTTGATTTCAAAAGTTAATCTTCTTTAGATTTAATCAGTTATTATTCCTACCATCAACACTGTGCGTGTCAACTCAGTAGTGCTGTGCTTCTTTAAAAATGATCTATTATATATAATAACTAACGCATTAATAATTTAATAATATCAAGGAAATTTGTTTTCATAAAAGCATCTCACGATCAATTATTATATAACAAAAAGACACATGAACTGGCTGATCCTAAATTGGTTTTTCAATGTTCTTCAACACAACAAATAATAAGAAAGTTGTCAATTTTAATTTTAATATAACATACTAAGGTAAATGTACTGGTAAGCTGACCATGTTTCAGTAGTTGACCTTTTTTCAATAAAAGTGCCCAAAATAAGAAACGTACACGCAGGATCGCTCTAAATTGTAGAGTTCAGACAAGTGAAAACATCTTTTGTCTGATTAAGGATCTAACATATCACTTATAGGAGGCTCTGAGCCAACTCTGATGAAAAGTTATCATGAAACTCTAACATTAAAACACACTAACATGGTTGTTAAAAATTGAACACAATTTTGTTGTAACAGACCCTTTTCTAATGTTTGTCTTATATTAATTAAGACATTTGATCCATTATGAATACACTTGTTTCGTCATCATTCGGTCTAAGGCTAAACGTTAATCGTTATTTTTGTTGAATTTTTCTCTTAAGCGGTCATCTACTGGTACGTTTACCTTACTGCTAAAAAGTTTATTACAATTAAATTCGAAAAGGAAATCCGTTCTTTTGCATTACATTACGCAAAAAAAAAACATTTTTGTTCGACCTTGTTTCATGTGGTGTATTCTGTACACAAAAATACATTTTTTTTTCAATTTATTGTCGTTTTCATTCATTTAATTTAAAGACCAAGCAAAACTCAAAATAATTACTCACGAAACAGCCGTTATTTACATCGGCGGAATAAAATAATAATCGCTATCTCGGTCATGATAGCATACAATAACAAACAGGAAATCCTGCAAAGCTGTATAACATTGTCGACAAAAAAACATCTACACTAAGACCACAAAGCTGTTAACAATTGGAGAAGATACTGGTGTCTAAACTTTGTTTGTGAACGACGAGAAAATCTTTTCGGTTCAAAGTTTGAGAAAAAAGAATATATTATCTCCTTTTGAAGACTTGCAAAACATTATTATAAGCTGTGCAATTTACTTATTTGACCAAATATACTCCAAAGATTGAAATAAATGCTTCCATGTTTTATTTAAGGTATATTATGATAATATTAAAATAACATGAAATGCTTAAATAAATAAAGGGGTAATATTCTAAAATAAATATATATTTACACGACTTTAATTATTTTTATTCGATGTTTTTAATAGGTTGAACTATAACATACTGAACAACATATTCAGCATTCAAATGCCTACGCATTTTAAATTTATTTAAATGCGGAGTGGTGGTTGAATAATATTGGTTGTAAATACAAAGACCACAAAAAATAAATATTTTTCACTAATATGTACTATAATTTAAGACATCGACTGACGGTGCTTGATGGAATTTCAATATCAAATTTGAATTTTTGAGATTTTGTACATTTCCACGTATTTCGTCAGTACCGACCCGGTTTTCGCTTTTTGGCATATTCAGGCATTCGAGTACACGAATGCCTGAAGATGCCGAAAAGCGAAACCCGGGTCGTTAGTAATGAAATACATGGAAATGTACAAAATTTCAACAATTCTAATTTAATTTTAAATGTACTATTATGTATTTTTTCAATAGAGGATTTATTAAAGGTTTCATGTTGGTTTTTTACTGTTTATTGACTACGCTAAAAATATTATGTAATAATAACAGATATTTTTTTTAGAATTTGCTAATTAGAAGGTATTATACCTGCAATTTCTATAACTTATAAAACATTTCTAGACATTTAACAAATTGTTTTACAAATTGCATGGGAACAACAGTTTTTCTATATTTTGGGACACGCTGTCTGAAAAGTTCAGCTCGGGTAAGATTTTTTTTGTGTTCTAAAATCAAATGCAAGCTGGCTGCCCGGTGAAAGGCTCTGGAAAATAGGGATTTGAATTAATATCGCTTTGTATGAGAGATTTTTTATAAGGGCATGTTATATATTTGATTCTACGTGTTTCAATATCGAGAAACTTTCATTATTTAGCTTATAACGAATAACTATTTTTAACGCATGGTTAAAAGCGTTAAAAAATTAACCACTAGATAAGAAAGCGCAATCACAGGATTAAATGTATAATATATAATAATTATAATATAAAATGTCTCAATTTATTAACTAAAGATATCAACTGAGGGTACTTGGGAGCATTTCAATATTATATTTGAATAATTTAAATTTTGTACATTTTCATGTATTTCATATGAAAACAAATGGAAATGTACAAAATTTGAACAATTCAAGTGATCAATTAATTTTTTAAATAAAATAGAATACTTAGCAAAACAACTAATTGAAAACTCGTCAGATTTTTTAAAAACTATGTATTGATAATCTCAAGGATAATTTTTACATATTCATTCGAAATAGATTGACATTAAAAGACATCCAAAACGTCTTAAGTTTTATATTGAAAAAATCCACTTTTGAAATTGAATAAAACAGGTCAATTACATGTTCGATTATACAAGTCGGCATTATGTATTTCCTACATGTATATTAAAATAGGGAAAAATGCAATTCGTATAATGAAAATTCTAAAACTAGGCTAGGCATTCATTGCAAAAGATCATTCGTCTAAAAAATGTCACAACGATTAATTCCTACGTTCTGAGAAGGATGATTTAAAACAAAAATAACCAAACGAGAACACCAAACTAAGCATTCCAGTTAATTCACAAATGTTATTTATCTTACTTTAAAATGCTAAATAAATACAGTGCGAAGAAATGACTGTGTTTCTCTATAAAGTTAATGGAATATTTAAATTTTAATCGTTTAGTTCAACAACAACATTTAGTTTGTCAACATATTACAATTAATATATCAAAAAAATGAAAACTGTATGAACCATAACGAGAATTGTTTCCCTTTGATAAATTATATGTATACATATTAGAATTATTTACACAACAAAAATGAATAACAAAGAAGAAAGTTTTCCTCATTTAATATAGAGTTCCTTGTTTCCCGGAACTTATGACGGATTACTGGGTATAAAATAAATAAGTTTATATTAGAAGATATTGGTTGCGTATCATTCTTTTGACAAAGGTAAATAGACATTGTTTATTAAATCTTTACGATACGCTGAAAGTTGAGGCGAAGAAGAGTTTCAATTCTACGCCTTCGGAATATCATTTCACAAAAAAAAAGTTTAAAGGAATCTACAATTAAGGCGCAATTACTTTGAAATATTTTTTAAGAAGATTCCATAATAAGATTGTTTCTCTCTTATTATATTTTAATAGGATATAGGTTTTACACCTATATATAAATTATAAATACAGGGTTTATTTGAAAAATATTTGAGTGATTTTTAGTTAGACAGTTGCTGTCGTATTATTTGTTTTATCGCAGAAAAGCAAAAGATATTGTCTTAGCAAATAAAGCACGCAAGCGGTTACGTGAACGAAGTTAAGTAGAAAATAAAATAATTATCATCTATATTGGTTATGTATCTCTTATTGATTTATATCATAATAAAAAGGTTGATGTGATGATATCCCTTTATCGTTTTCCCGTTTTCTTTCATAAGAGGTCACAAAACAGGACGTTTGTTTTACATATAAATGACACTTAAGTAAACCATAATACGATTAAAACGGTAATCAAAATTAAATTTATACAGAGCTTGATTGTTTTTCACCGTTATACCATTTACATTGAATATTTCTTAAGCGACATTTAGGCTTGAGCCATGTAGATAAATTTAAGTGGGGCTTAGGGAAAACAAGCTAAGGATTACAATTATTTAACAAAAAAACATTAGAAGGCTTCCTTTAGTTTTTGTTTTCAGACATGTGCGTTCCTAATGTGGAGCATACGAACACCTAATGGAGCGTCTAAATAGAAGATATTTAACGATACCTGATTGTTGTTAAGTTACCCAAACTCTCCTACTTCTCCTACGAAATAACTAGTAGTAATCGCTCTAGCTACGCACTATTTTTGTCGTTGGGAATGTTAACATCAAATATATACATGTATTTGGAAACGATTTCATAAATGAAATGAAAAATCAATTTATGGATTTTTCAATAAGAAGATTCTAACTTATGGACACCGCAACATTATAGGAAGAACGCTTAAGAGCATTGAGCACTCGACTGCAATATCGAAATTTTTTTATGAAGTATATATATTTTTATTTGAATATTTGAATCACTTTTAGGATGTTTACTGTCAATTCTTGATGAAAAGGCATAATATTTTAACAATAAAACACAATTTGTTTGTACTACTTTCACATGATTTTATAATGATCAGGACATGTTTCGCTCATCATGACCATTATCAACTGAACAAACATAATGAATATTTGAAGAGTTTTATTACGATGAAGATAATTATCGTTGAAACGAATATTCAATTATTACTACTAAAATGGTTTTATGTAAACAAAACCCGGTACTTCAACGCACGTGTTTAATCGTTGCACCTTTTAAATATCGTGTTTTTTTACAAATCTATAAAAAGCAACACAATTCTTGATACGACATTGGCAACCCCATTCCGATTCGATCCCCAAGGATTCCACCAACCTCAGTATGAGAAACCATGCTTAACGCTTAGCTTATGTGCCCCATGGGATTTCGAGATATGATAATGGTCTGTACGACCCAATTCCCAACACCCACGCGCTACTTAATAACGACATGACAGCGAGATTTAATAAAAAGTACGAGATTGATGGTTTGAAAAAACTACGTAATAAACGATCGGTAAGTAACACATAAAACCAAAAAAGGGTACGTGTGGGTAATATGATATTGAATAATATTATATTTTAAGTACCGCAAATTCAACACATTAAATATATAAAAAAAGAAAATGAATATACACATTAAAGAACTAAAACAATTAAATATAGTGAGTCGGAAGAAATGGTGCACAAACAATTAATTCTTGAATTGAGCATTCGAATCGCACAAATGTAGTAAGTTTCCTTATTTACTTACAGTCGGATTTTAATTGTCAGCAACTTTCAAACATTTAAGATCACAGAAGAACAGTTTATTTACGTCGCTTGTATACAAAGAATGGAATAATTAGGTATTAATGTTTAAAAAAAGTTTTAATTATAATATTACTGTTCGTAACCAAGTGCTTTATATATTTATCAATATGTGGGTATATATATCGATCCCAGAAAGGCAAAGCAATACACAACAAATTTTGTATTACACATAAAAAAGGTGAAGTAGCTCACACATATTTGCGACGCTAGATACACACCACCTTTTTCCTAACCCTAAAATGTTACCCAAGTCACTTATAATATTTCTTAGTCGTAAATTTTATAGGTATTTTTTTATGATAATCTATATTAAATAAAAACTGTGCGTTACGCCCTTCTGAGTTTCTTAAGTTCGTTATATATATATATATTATACTTGACAAATCATTACTGAAATGTATTCTTATTAAGTTTGATAATGAATTCTTTTCACGCGTCGCTAAAGTAAAACAATTTTGGAACTTTTACTAACAACGTCGTTCTAAAATATCTCAAACGGAAATAACATGTTACAATACAGTTATTTTGGCCCTCGTTCAGCACAAAGTGCAGAGAAAAACTAAACATTGTAATTCCATGCTTCGAACAGAGATTAAAACACCACTCTACAAATATGCCTTTGCATACAAATTCCTTACTACATGTAAATTACACAGAGTCAAAACCTGCATACCAAATAGTATTAACAACAATGCCATTTGGTGTTTTATGTTGTACATGCTCCATTTATATAATATATTTGTAAATATAATACTTATAAATAAAGCGCGTATGAACGTAACTGCGGAAGAGTAGCGTAACTGTATCATCATTGCGCGGAACTTTTGATTAGATACTCTTTACTGAAAGTCTCTTAGAAAATTTCTAATAAGTTATCCCTCGTCGTCACGGCAAGGCTATATGGCTTAGAAGCAAAATATTGCCTCTCATTTCTGCCCAAAAACTCAGAGCTAATTAATATTCCGGAAAGTGTCTTCTTTAAAAGCATTTCAGTCTTAAATCTTTTCACTTTAAGTAACGCTAAACTAATTTCAAAGGTGCTCCTCGACACAAGGAATAAAACAAACTAGCTGTACACCGGTATAACATACGCCAACATTTACGTTTCTTTAAGATTCCTTCAAACTGCCGTTTGTATGCCTCATAAAAGAAAGTTCAGTTCTAACATTTAGTTACGTTAAAACCAAAAACCAATAATACGTCCACACAAATAAGTGGGGCTTGTATTTATTATCTTCGGTTGTTACATATTTTTTTGGTCAGTAAATAAAAGTGAACACGTAAAAATTCTCGGTACGTATTTTTCAAGTTTTCGCTCATGGTGAGCATTACCAACTGATGATAATGCTCGCGATGAGCGGAACCGGTACTGATCATTATAAACATGTGGAAGCAGTACAAAATAAGTTTTGTTTTATTTTTAAAACATAATGTTTTTCCACCAAGAATTGACAGTTAACACTTTAAAAATGAATAATTTTCTCATTAAATTAATGGTAACAAAGAAAAAATTTGTATACATAGTTTTCAACCCTTCTTTTTTAATATAAGGAAATTGTTATATGCACATAAATGTATGTATAAACAAAGATAGTAGAATCTTATTCAAACAATGATATTAATAATATTTAAGTAAGCCTATAATTCACGAATGTCAAAAAATGCAAATTTGGATTTAATTTATAACTATGTTTAATTCTAAAAGGGTAAAGTGGATAGTGCCTTCCACTGTTAACTTAGGTCTTTAACGAGATTGATTGTACCATTACTGTATGAAATATGGCCGTGTAAAAGTATATGAAAGGTGAATATGATTTTTTTTGTATTTCTAAATAATATTAAACTATTTTTATCGGTCATATCTGATACTATATGGTGATTTTGACACAATAGGTTTTGGAATTTTTATTTTAATCAAATTGCAAAACTAAATCATCAAATAGTAAGTGGTAAATTATCGATCCTTTAAATATGAGATCAGTAAAGGTCGGCCTCCGGGTCAATTGTGGCTTTCAAGAGAAATATATGTGGCTGAGAAGAAAACTTTTAACTACTATGAAACAATAAGTCAAAGTTTTAAATCAGATGATAATGCGGCTACTATGTCTAGTATAAAAAAACTTGATACAATATAAAGATTTTGTAGTATCTCTTAGAATGTAAGTAAACGTAAAAAAAATTCACTATTGATGAAAAATATTAGAATGTAGAATGGCAAATTTTGAATAGATATTAATTAAAAATGCTTCGTTTAAAGCAGGGGCTCTGAAGCAAATTCATCAAAGAGCAATTCTTTAAAACAATATTCTTCGTAGGGCCTCATCCTAAATAAAATACAAAATATTAAACAAGGCGTGCTGAGAGTGTGAAAAATAAGCAACATTTATCTAGTTTTTAAAATTCCATTTTATTCGGCGCTCTTTCTTATACAAATCATTTAAATTTTCCAAGAGTTATTTTTCAATTAATATTATAGCAAGAGCATTAATATTATCTCTTTATAGGTGTTATTTATTGTAAAAAATAATTTTATTGAATTATACGCTTTCACTTAAATCATTTGATTCATTAATAATAATTTTAAATTAATAATAATTTCAGAACAAAATCTTTATTTCAGAAAAGATTCAATTAAGTAATTGCAATTTTTATCTAGATTATTAAATACCCTTTCATTGCTTTGTTGTTTATTCATATTAATAGTTGCGACAAATCAAACAGGATCGAACGTTTCTTGCAAGAGTTTGTTTATCATCGAGGGTACGCTACGCTATATATTATATATATCGATAGCCTAGTTCCATAGTAATACAACTATAAATTGGTAGTTTTGAGATATGCCAATCAAAGTTTTAACTCATCTAGACTGACTCGTAAAAAGCGATGGCTAATTATTTTTATTACTTTTTTATTCAAATAGGTGGCCAATATGTTATAGTTTTAGGATTAAAAGTTATTTCTTTATGGAACGCTACGATTCACAAAAATGTATTTCCACAATACGATATTTCGATATATATGTATATTAAACTGAGAAATTATTTAATTTTGCTGATTTCCATATGCAAATATCTGCCTTTTGAGAGAAAACCTGTATATTTTACGAGCTGTACTTTAGTGGAACTGTAGGAGAGCGGTATTCTAATACAATGGCTAACTTAACTCAAAACATAAAAATGTTGACTTGTCGTCCTATGGAACTGGGTAATCGATATATATGTGTCTGAGATGGAGCCCGCAAAAAACATATTGATTTAAAAAATGTATCTTTGATGAAATATTTTAGAAAACGCTTGCTTTGAACAAATTACTTTAATTTGAATTAAAATTCCCCATTCTATATCTGCCTTACTCCGTAACGCTGCATCAATTTAATACATGAATATCATTTTCATTCTGTATCAAAAACATTCCAGTGCACTACCAATACTTCACATTAAAAGTAAGTAATTTATAATTACACAATTTTAAGGCCAAATTATATTCCCGTTAAATGAATTCCTTTCTTTATGTAATTACGGAATATAATTCGCAATTTGGATTCCATTTCAGACATAATTTTCGCGTGTCGCCTAATACGGAGAAATTAAACATCTCTATTTCCACCCGGCATAGAATTCAATCCGTACTCTCAGCAAGGTGCTCATGCTTTAGTGTTTAGTGTTCTCTGCCACATGACGACACAGTTATAGTTTCGACAATTATTTGAATATATTCTTAACCTAACTACAATGGATTCTGTTCCAATCAAATCGTTAAAGAGTATTTTAATATTTAGGTCTTTCTATGAATAAAAATTATTGAGAAAAAACTTGAAACATAATCTCTCGTTTCCCTAAATGGATTTCAAATTTGTTTAAACTTACTTATAAGGAAACAAATAGTTAATCTTCAAAAAATAAATAAGCTTTCAAATTTATTGTGTATTGTATTGAAATATATATAGACTATTCCAATTTCATTAAAACAAATATACTAAAAAAGTTTTTTCTGTAAAACGAGTGATCTGCTAATTTTGCCTTTATTTTTAATTTTTGTAGCGTTTTGAATTAAATAAATGACAACATTTTGAGCTAAACTATTTTGTCCAATAAACCATCAGCTACATTAATCCGTTTTGGAAAAAACTGGCTTACAGCAGAATCGCATTTTTGTAAAAAAAACCATTAGCATAAATTTATTGCATTAAAAAAAATTAATAAAGATATATTACCAAAACTTTTGAAATACTCACTTAAAGGTTTGTAGTTTTAACAAAATTAGTGTCTCATACTATAATAATTAATATATTTGAAGATATAACGGACTTATATAATTATTTTGTGTCTATCGTTTTAATGACTATCAAAATAACAATCAAAATAAATTATAACCATAACAACTTCATTTATTCAAATGGTTTTATTAATGGTAGTCTCTATTATGCAGTCAAATTGCCAAATGTGGGCTATCTGGTATAGACATTTAAAATTCAATAAACGGAATACAAAATTCATTTCGTTATTATTGATTAAATAATTCATTATACTCCTAATACATAAATATTTATAAATCCTACCAAGAAAGTTTCTTTTTTTAATTTCCCAAGAAAATTGTATATAGATTGTTTACGCTAGATTTTCCCATACCAGTAGTAATTAATAAAATAACAAGTTATAAACACGTTTGAAGACGTTGCCATTCTTGTAAATTTTGAACAGTTCCAGATGCAGGTACTATACTTGTGACTTGTGACAATACATGGAGGCATCTGAATGGGATATTGTTGGTGATATAAGCGCCCATATCAAAACCCATCTAACTTTGGCTATGTGGTAATTACAGTGAATGAAACTTCCAGTATTGACTGATGTTGTTTTGATGGGAAGCCTATTTGTTAAGTAGCTAGCTTTCTACAGTTTCCTATTTGAATAAGATGAAAACTTGCGAGAGCCGAGTGTTAATAAATATGGACAGTTATTCACTCAAACGAAATCAAAAAAAATGTCAAATTCACCACACCAATCACTAAAAATAGTCGCAGACTGAATACGTACGTATGATTCAAACAAGTTTTTTCGTATGAATAATTTAATAAACTTGTTCTAATTGTTTTATTTATAAAAATAAAACACGAGTTTTCATACTTATTCTACAAAGTTATATTAATATAGTCAGGGCATGGTCCACTTAACTAGTGAGCATTTTCAAGTAATTTAGTTGAGTTCTGTTAATGTTTTTCCATCAAAGAATAGCAAGAAACAGCAATAAAATGAAAGTGATAATTTATTATTAATACCGTTGGCATAAAAATCCCTTCAACAAATCTGATCCTATTGTAGTCAGAGCGATTAGCTACATGTAGTCTCGTCTTATCCCTATCATTGCATCTCTATTCTCTTCGAAAAATGGAGGTTGAGTAACGGAAGTTTTTCTACAAACAATTTTGTAGCAACTTATGTTGGGGGTAACTCCATTAGGAGGCTATAGAGAATAAAAATTTAGTTTTTCTTTTCCAAAAAACTTTCAAATTAATCTATTGGTTGAATAAAATGGTCAATTTTCTATCAAATAAAGAAGAATGTGTAGAAATAGGCTTTGTATTGGTTTTATATCATTTATATTTTTAGCATTATTTGAATACTTCTATAATCGGATAATGTTTTTCAAAATGTAAGCCACGTATCACGCCTAGTTACACAACAAGTGAAATAATAAAATTATCAATTTCATGCTCACGTAACAGCACGTATACAGTCATCATTATAGCGTGACTTCGTCGTAGTACGGAAAAAGATTTTCCACGGAAAAGTTTTATTGGAAAAATATTGATGTAACGCGTGTTTTTCCAGTCAAACAAAAACAGACATAATGGTTTTTATTCGTCATTAAAATTTTGAAATGCAATCACTAAGCGCGTTCTATTTGGAAATCTTTCTATTGAAAAGAAGAATGTTGTTTTATATTTTAGAAGGATGTAATATTACATTATTTTACAAAGATAAATAAAGTAAAAATAACAACTTATAGCATTTGAACATTAAAAAAAGTTAATTATGTTGTTGTTTGATATTCTAAAGGCAGCGTTTATTTTATATTGATGCTTAAGCGTTAAGTTAAAAATGAAAAAATTTTCATTGATCGCTCGTTTCGAATATAAAAGTTACACGCGTTTCACTTCTTTGAGAAGAATTTTCAGATCGTCATAATTCAATTGATTTTTTTATACATACATGACAACACATGTTTGATAAACAATCTTATTTGTTTAAAAATAGTGTTAAAGAAAAAGAGTTTCTCAGTCATCTTCGTACAGCATAAGAAGTTTATGAAGTTAATTGTTTTGGATTGGATTAAAATGAAGCGGAAACGAGAAGTAAAATAATTATTCAAATGATACAAGAGCATTGTTTAATGAAACACTATGCTTTGTAAACTACTTACTCTAAATATGTTACTACAATTTAAACATTTCCATTAGTTGATTAGCTTAAGTCTCGTGAATCGACCAATTTTGAATAACTTTGACAACGAAATTAAGCAATATGAATTTGAAATTAGTCACAAGCAGAGAATAATGATAACTTCGTGCAATTGTTTCAATAGTTGGAACAATAATTGTTACAATATCTCAGAAAATTGTCAAAGCCGAATAGGAAATACTGATTACTAAGCGTGAAATTAATTTGAAGTTATGTAATAAACGTATTTTGTTTATGTTTCTCAAGAACATTGATGAATTATTCACTCGTTTTTATACTTAATCAAATATTCAGTCTTTTTAATTCAAAAAAATAACAGTAATAGAATCAAAATTAGCATGGAAATAATAAATCTAGAAACATTACATTAGTTTAAGACATCGACTGAGGGTGCTTGATGGAATTTCAATATCAAATTTGGATTATTGAGATTTTGTACACTTCCATGTATTTTGTCACTAACGACTGTGGAGAAGTGTACAACATCTCAATAATCCAAATTCATTACATTAGTGTTTGTCTAAATTATATCTAGAATGGATATTGTGAAAATAGTATAAAAATCGTCTTGAAAATAAAAATTGAAATATGTAAATACATTTAAGTATTTTTTGATTTACTTGAAATATGTTAAATGTTTGGAGGTTTATTTTTAGGCTTTGAGTCCTACTAAAAACATATAAATATATACGCATGAGTCGACAGTTGTAAACACTTTTGCTTTGACATTTTTTTTTGTGCCTGAAAAAATATTTGTTGTAAAATGATGTTATGTTATCAATACAAAATAATATCGACTTATTATCGAGTATTTTAAAAGAGAGTTTTAAAGTCAATTAATCGCCTTTTCTAATGAACGTTGAGATAAAAAGAAGTCCCCTGAATAAGGTCCGGTGGATTTATTATAATGTAACGAACAGCTATGCTTTAACAAAAGCAAATTTATAAATCGATTTAAAAACTATTATCTATAAATTTTTCTTTAGGAATTCAAGAAAAAGATAGCACGAAGGAAACGTTATCACCCTGCCACGGGAAATTCTCTATTAAATAAATTATATTTCTCATCCGATATATCTTACGTTGAAGTTTATCGTATGTTTCACATCAATACAATTGTAGTGGAAAACTTTTCATCGTATTTTTTACGAATAGATAAATGATCTAGAGTCATTTCGAGAATCATTTTGACAAATACGAGTCGTCTACGTCAGCAATAATAGTAGTTCATAAATC
This sequence comes from Himalopsyche phryganea, assembly GCA_022494535.1. Taxonomy (NCBI): domain Eukaryota; kingdom Metazoa; phylum Arthropoda; class Insecta; order Trichoptera; family Rhyacophilidae; genus Himalopsyche; species Himalopsyche phryganea. The sequence continues at coordinate 2,658,563 of JAGVSL010000023.1, forward strand.
GGATAAAAAGATTTTTTTATACATTCAGAAACTACTCATGTCTCATAAGACACGCAGTATAAAAAATATGCGTTTTATGGAAGAAGATATATCAGAATCTTGTCTACGTTTAGTTGGCCATTTTCTGATATTTCATGAATATAAAACAAATTTTTCCGTCATCAGTTCTGATCGCTATCTAAAATTGTGGAATTAGGACAATTAATTGTCTTATTATTATAAATATAATCTTCTTTTCCAGCAAGAATTTTCAATTTAAACCTATAAGAAGTTTTTTTTATTCGCTTACTGTATTTAAAAATATCAGTTTAAAATACACGTTATATTATATAAAAAAATTGTTATCTATTTTGAAAAAAGCCGCTAGTTTCAGTAAGTTTATCATTCAAAATGATAATTAATACCTATTATTTGGTAGACATATAGTTTTCATCATTTAATGATATTATATATTAGTTTTAATAATAAGATCGCATATTTTGTAATTTTTCCTTTACACATAACTCATTGAGGCACATTAAACCCTCAAGTAGTAAATACTAGTAGAGCCTAGTTTTTAAACATTGTTTTATAATCAGTTTTAAATTGTTTCAATTAATTTTAAATAAAATCTTGTCTTAAAGGCATTCCTAAATATGTTCTTTGCACACTAAACATAAAAATTAAATAAAATCAATAACACGCCATTATTGCCATATTGTTAATTATATTATTATTGAAACCAATTTACTTCTGCGCAGTTATACTACAAATGTTTTTGAACACAATTTATTTATGTATAGAAGTAACTATAATGTTGCCATATTTTATTTCTTATCCATGATTTTGCTTGTTTATCGGCGAAGCTTGTTTGCAATTTATTTAGTATTCATTTTACAAATAGCAGTTGTCCAAAAGGTTATAAATAATATACAAGAGTGGGTAATATTTCGCATCAAATACGAATCTTGATATACATAGATCTTCATTCTTGATATCTAAATAACATTAATTCGGTCTGAAACCGACGTCATATCTATTCAAAAATAAATATTTATTTCATGTTGTGTGGTGTTGAATACGACAAAGATGTGGGTAGGTCGAGTCTGTATTGCAAGTAAATCTTTTTGTAATCCATATTAAATATGTGTCACTCTGCCAACCACCATTATGTTGAATAAACTCCAGAGGCTGTGATCTGTTGTTAAAGCAAGATGTAAAATATACCACTATATTATGCAAGAATTCCATTTACTCAGAATAAACGTATTTTGAGATTACGGAAACTTTTATAGATTTCTCTAAACTTTTCCCGTTATCTATTTTGATATCGTTTCTTTCCTTGGGAATAAGAAGGTGTATTGTTTTTTTTTAATATTATTGGTGTATCATTATATCGACTGTGGAAAGAAAAAAAGGACGTAGCCCACACACAAAAGATATTGTGTATAGCTCAAACAAAACGTGTATTCAATTTTATACATTGTGTTATCGAAAAAAATAATTGGAAAAGACGGAGGGAGAAGTCCTTTCCCTTTCTACAGTCGTTATATTATATATGTATGTATAAATATAGTGTATTAGCACTTTTGTGTGAGTTATACACAATATACGGGTTACGTCCTTTTTCCTTTCCACAGTCGATATGTATATTGAAAATGGAAATTAGCTGCAAAGAGTTTTTTGGTAAATAAAATAGTTTCTAAAAAACACTTTTTTTTAGTTGTGCATACTGCACTGCATACATTCGATATAGAAAATAACATACCCTCTTTCGAACACTTACATTAAATTTCAAAAGCAATATTTCCATAAAAAAAATATTTGAACTCATGATACAATTAAAATCGACATTTGTACCTTATCAGTAAGGTATCCACCGGCTAAGGATCAAAAGTTCCATGGTTTAAGTCTTAATACTTAACGTTTACTTTTCAATACATATTTGTTTGAGAATACTTATTTTGTGTCTAAACAAGTATTCAAATCCTAAAAATGCTATTACAAAAATGAATATTCAACAGTAAACAATAATTTTCAGTGAGTGGTGTTGGTGTGTATTTTGTCTGTAAAATTTCGTAACACGTTATGTTATAATGCGTTAGATAACCAGTTTATTGTGATTGGACACATTCAAATAAAGCTATCTAAAATAAGTATTTATAAAAATAAAACACAAATACAGTAAACATCCGATTATCCGTGCGTGAATTCAATGAATATTTCTAAAAACTTGATTGAACACATTGATTTATACTTGTACAGTAGAAAAGTAAGGGGTTTCTTCAAAAATCATTGCTGTTATTAAATAACAAATGTTCCTTCTCATACACACACCACAACCACAAGAGAAAGAGAATCTTGCATCTTCAAGATAAGAAGAAGAAATTGTCAATCGCATTACTTACAACATGACACAATTAATGCCTTGCTTTAGAAATGCAGAATAGTATTTAGAATGAATTAAAAACGAATAGTTCGGATTGTACTTGTTTTTTGATTATTCGTCCGACCCCTATGAGGCTGGATATTAGAGAGTTTACTGTATTCTACTAATTTTATACAATGGTCAAAACTGATTTCACTCGACGTGCGTATTTTCAAAACTAAGACGTGTTTTAATTTTTTTAATATAACACCTTTCCACCTAGAATTACCGGTTTATACCGTAAGTAAAGGTGATAGTCAAGCATTCCTTACATATATTAATATAATTTTCTCAATGCTTTGATAATCGCATTTCAGGCGCAGAATAGCGATTTGATTGTGTTTAACGACACACAACTATTCCATGAATATTTATACCACACAATAAACAGTATACACGCTGAACAATAGGTTCATTTCAAAACGCATAAAATTACCGAATACACATAATAAATTAATAACAATTCATGACACAACATCTTCATCGTTCTTGCAAAAAAATTGACGGGTTTGTGCTCAATCAGATAATAATCAAGCAATGTATTATATTCATTAAATATATTACAAAAACAACTTCTGAGCAATGACTGAATTCTAATCTATTGTTGATTTTAAGAGAATTTAACTTCTAATGAACTTGTAAATCGTATGATGAATTCATTCTTAATCACGTTTTTCACTGTGAACAAAAGTTTTAATACCGTACAAAATACCCTTTTTAAAATAACCATATAAAAAAGCTTCAGAATTTTCAAATAATTTAAAAATGTGGCGCTTGCAAAATATACTGATTTTTAATGGTATAAAAAATCTTTTAACAAATATGCGCGAGATACTTTTTTATAAACCTCATCAAGAACATGTTTGTTTATCTGATACAAAATCACTTTGCATACTCTGAAATATTGATAAATTCGGTTCGAGGCTTACATTAATAAAAACCTCTTCTCGAAGGTACAATAAGGCATAATATCCCATAGCGAGGGTACAATATTTCAGTTATTTTTAAGGTTTTTAAAGTAAATCTTCCAACAGCTTAATTTAATACTGTAAAACATGTGTTCGATAAAAGACTATCGGAAAAAAGCATGCGTAAGGAATTGTTCATAAAAAAAATAGTGCAAATTTTAATAAATTTTCACTACTATAACTAAAATGACAATAAAGGTGTTTTGGTGATTTGAATTTACTACACTTTTTTCAAATAAAAAATAGCCCAGGGAAGAAATAACAAAAGGATTATTTTTAGAAACATTCAACAATTCGGTTGAAAATTTTTTGCGAAACTAATCTTGAACATACTTTTTTTAACCTTATCCGCTCCCAATGTGGAGTATATGACATCCAAATAGTAGTTAGTTGCACAACCACTCATTATCGATCAGGATAGGGCTAAGACATGACTAGTAGTTACTGATCGCTCTCATCTTGAACGGTTTTTGAATTGAAAGGGTTGGAGGGAATTTTAGACACCACAAACATCCATGCTTCCGAACAGAAATCTATAAAAAAAATTATGGATTTCTCTGTACTGGGATTTGAACCCGTGAAATCCGTGATCGAAGCCAACGACGTCGATCACTTTACCACACACCTGGCAATACCGGCAATATGACCATACAACACAATCTTGGAATAAGTACAAAAAAATGTGTTTTTTTTAATAAATATAATGTGCTTCCAACTAGAATTAACATTCTTTAGATTATATTATTCACTATCACCCATTTTCGGATCACTATGTGATGATAATAATCTCTTATCAATGTGAAAATTTAGTCTTCTGTTTTAAATTATTTTTCGCAGTAATAGCAATTTTTTGAATTATTTCAGTCCTAAATTATAAGATATAGAACGAAAAGGGGTAATTTTCGCCTAACATAACGCCATTAAAAATATGAGGAACTTACGGTTAATTAACATTTTCTGGCTCTAAAGAGCAATTTGTGTGTTTTCATCTAAATCAGAATATTAAATTATCTTGAGACTTTGTTTGAGAGTAAAACCGTATACGTTACGGAGTCTGGTTGGGATTAAAGTTGCTACTCTTGGTTCAATCGAAGTCAAGAAAAGCTCAGTGGATTCTAATGACTTGCAAAATATTAATAACGAATTATGTATATCTCATAGTACTATACGAGTATCTTCTTCAAACTGTAATATTATTATTTTCTGTTACACACAAACAAACATTCATTCGTTCACATGTATGGAATCAGTTGCATTCCCACTCTTACACTGCATTATCAATAGCAGGCAGATTAGGAAACAAAAGAAGAATCCAATTACAGTTAATCCCAGACTCATTTCATTGTTGCACAATGATCGAATTGAATGAATGAATCAGTGTGAACGAATTGAAGAGGGCGATGAACTCGAAATATTCGATTCGCGCCTAAATGACTAGTTTAAAATATAGAAAAACGTTTAAAGAAACGACCGGTTTTAAGTGAGTGTAGAATGGTGACAATATAACATACATATTTACATCGGTTAAAAAAACAATTCATGAAGATTCGTAGCCTAAGCCTTGCAAAGACTTGACGAAAACGTAAGAGATAGCCACCCGGTTACGGAAATGTTAATTTGTACAGATAAATTGTTCCAGTCTTTGCAGTGACACAATCACTAATTTATAGACCTTCTGCGTGATTTTATTTCAACGCGGTGTTTTTAATATTAATCCCTAAGAATGTTATTAGTTTACATTCTCTCCGAACTATTTTATTTTATTCAATCATATCTAATTAAAAGTAAAACTTAAGTGCATTTGAGAACTATTTTCTCTTAAGAAAATATTGAGAGTTACTTAACATTTTCGGTGAATTCGAAAATAAATTTATCAATAGCATCATACATAACTCGTTTAATTATTTGTTATATCTCTTGATCTTTCTTCCTACTAAGGTATCGTTTTGAATCCCCGAATGGAAGCTTTCATACGTTGATCGTTTTATATTTTTTTTTATAAAAAGGAAGGAAGGTTATATATTCATTCCTCTCCGAGTAACTACTAACCAATTCTGACAACGGAACGTCATATATTACATTAGCTTACTTTTACTTACTTTCTAACATTATTCCTCATTCCTTATTCTCTGCGAAGAGACCAGTTGACAACTGAATTATAACCAGCTATTACGGTAAGATGTTCGCAAAAGTCAACAAAGCAACTAGAAAAAATATTACATTGTCGATATATTTTCATATAATGATCACAAACTAATAAATAATGAAAATCGTCAAATAAGAGCAAAACCACGTTACGTAGGACATTTAACATCACACTAGAAATCGCTTTACTTTTATGGGCTCCAAATTTATTTGAGAACCTGGCTAAGATCTTCATATGCTTGAAACTTTATTGTGGAGGTGAGCTCTAATATATTAGATGTATTCCGTAATTCGCCATATCGCCTGTTACGGCTCTGTGCAGATGAAGCGAGAATGTATACATTTTCCATGAAAACGGACTGAGGCGTCACGTAACTCGACACCATATCTAACAGTCATGTACTCTTGCTGAATAGGATAATTCTATAGCAGTGATTTGACAAGACATGACGCCTGGCACCTGCTAGCGGGTTTGAGTATGACATCTGTAGGTACCAAATAGTAATATAGTCGTGTTTGGCCGTAATATGACCAAGTGGTGTTCAAAATATGGATAGATTTGACGTGAGCATAGCTGTTTCGCGCACGCATAGTAAATAATATACGCGTAAGAGTTTAAAATCCATAAAGTGATTGAAATCTCGAAAACGAGGAGTTTGAATTACAATATATGATGCTAATTTAATAAATATATATCTTGGTAAACGATGTGCTTATTTTTCATATTTATTTAGTGGAAAATTTAAAAAAAATATCTTCCTGACAAGAAAAAAGTATACACAAAATAAATTGATTCCATTACGACAATCAGAATAAAAATATTTTTTATATCGACTGTGGAAAGTAAAAAGGACGTAACCCAAACACAAAAAATATTATGTATAGCCCAAACAAAACATGTATTAAACTGTATACATTGTTATAACTTAAGACATCGACTGAGGGCGCTTGATGGAATTTCAATATCAAATTTGGATTATTGACATTTTGTACACTTCCATTTATTTTGTCACTAACGACCCGGATTTCGCCTTTCGGCATCTTCAGGCATTCGAGCACACGAATGGACTCGAACTGACAGACAGTAAACAGTGTCTAACGTTTATATAGAAGATACAAATACGACAAATATTATTTAAGAGATAAAATATTATACGGCTAGGATCCACACTGATACCTGAGTTAACATTTCGAGAATCGCATCAATCCGTAGAAAGGCGAAACCCGGGTCGTTAGTGATAAAATAAATGGAAGTGTACAAAATCTCAATAATCCAAATTTGTATACATTGTGATTATCGAAAAAAAAATATTTGGAAAAGACGGAGGGATAAATCCTTTCGCCTTTGTACAGTCGTTATATTATATATTTATTTATATAAAGTGTATTAGCACGTTTTTTGCGAGCTATACACAATATTTTTTGTTGTGGGTTACGTCCTTTTTCCTTTCCACAGTCTATATGTTGTACATGTATTGAAATAGAATAACGTCAGAATACTTTTTTAGATAAATTTAATGTGAAGTATAACAGTGTTAATGTCAGACAATTGGACAAGTAAATACACATTAAAGTTCAAATTTAAAGATGTTTTAAATTCATTTAACATGTATTGATCGTTAATGCATTTTCGCTTGATTCAAAAATTTTATTTCAGCGAATACTTAATAAGTGTTTTTTTTATATTCAGTGTCTAAAAGGGAATATTAAGTTTTGAAAGTTAGTTATAAAGTAAAAAATAGCAATGTATTTAGTTCCGCAAGGTTCATGCAATATATTTCATCATCAAGCCATCATCGGAAGTATAATGAAACAGTTATCAACTTTAATAACACAATTCTTACGGAAATAAATATATTGATTTTATAATTGAGTTCTTACAAATAAATATAAAATCATTGTAGGATTATTGGTAAAGCTGTAATAAGGTACTACAGAATCCACAAATCATCATTACACGTCAGATTAAGGTAAAGAATTTACTATATCTAATCTTATGATATTAATATATTGTATACTTTGTTATTAAAGCGATCATGTGGTGAAACCATAATGTTGTTCTTTCGACATTTGAAACATTCTTGCTAAAGATACAAACTGAGAATTAAACGGAAGCGAAGTATCGATTCGCCCATACTTCGAGCAATTTAGATACCTTATACGTAGTGCTCTTGAGTAGACATTCTCGCCCCAAGATTCCATCGCAAAATCTGTCAGGATTATTTAGACATATAATATCGTAAAGACAACAAGATTTGACGTCTTAATTCTGGCAGAAAGAAACGTAAACAATAATATATGGAATCGAGAAGTGGATATCATTAATTACAGCGTCTTTTAAATTCAACTAGTTGGTCACGATAGCAGAGTGGTAACGTTATATAGCGTTTTTCATACGCGGTTGCAAAGTCACGATATACATTGATTTTCCCATCGATTTATAAATTCTTATCCGAAGGATTCGATAACAGTATTTTTTTGGCATATATCCCAACTAGAGTTTCCAACTTGAATATTCAATATCTGAATATATTCGGCTCTCTTTAACTACTTGATATTGGAATATTTGGGCCACTATTTGAATACTATTCGTAATAATTTTCAATGGACTGATTTACAATATCGACATCATGAGATCACATCACAATTTCTCCAGATTTCAAGAAAAATAATGAATACCCCAGGAAGTGTTTCTTTTTACCTTCACCCAACTTGGGCACTATCAACATCTGACTCAAACAACGAATGAATCGGGGCTAACAAAACCCTTTAAACATGCGTTAATTTCAGTAATTGAAGAAAAACCGTTTGAGTAATGTGACGCATCTGCAAATTTTAAACATTATAATACAATGGAACGGTATCGGAATGGAATATTTATATTGTCTATATCTGGGATTTGACAGACGTGGGGAAAGATTTAGTGGTAAATTATTATAAGATGTAGGTATTTCATCGTTAAGAAAATATTATATGTATATCAGTAATTTCAAATTTGAATAAATTTGATTTTTATTATAAATGAGCACGTTTTCTTACAAATTTTAATGTTACTAATTATTCAAATCGAATTTTTAACACTACTTTCTTACTTCAGAAACTATTCGAGTATATTGGACTAGTTTCAGTTTTACTATTAGATATCCGAATAGATGGAATCTCTAATCCCAACCAACCTAATCATTTTGAATGATTTTATGCTTGGTTAAGTATTTTCATTTAAATATATATGATACTGTGTTAAATCTCTATATTATACATGTGGCTGTTTGGCATAAAATGAATTAGAAAGAGCTGACCAACAACCAAATCATCTAGTATACCCATTCCCACTTAGCCAAAAGCTTATTTTAGATGTCAATATACTCTTCATCGCGATGTTGAAATGGCTTAAAGATATAATAAACTAATCAAGACGTAATTTTACATTTGTCTTAAATTTACATATTTCAGGTATACGATTTTTTCCAAACATTATAAATACTATCACAAAATTTTAATATTAAACCATTTGTCTGTAAACATTTTGTCTTTAGACCATTTGTCTTGGAAGCAATTCTAATATTAGTTGGCCACCGGCAATTCGCTACTTTGTTAATGCGTTTGTTTACACAACAAGGACTAAGGCTATTCTCGGAATTTTCAACACAGGTATCAGTGTGGGTCTTAGTCTTATAATATTTTATCGTATTTGTATCTTGTATATAAACGTTAGACACTGTTTAATGTCTGTCCCGGGTCGTTAGTGACAAAATACATGGAAATGTACAAAATCTCAACAATTATAATTTTATATTGAAATTCTATCAAGCACCCTCAGTCGATGTCTTAAAAAAAATTTAAATATTTTTTAGGTGATAATTGACAATTCTTGGTGGAAAAGCATTATATTAAAAAAAATAAAGCACAATATTGTTTTGTACTACTTACAAATCAAATACCTAATCATAACTTTAAAATACAATGCTACAATGGCAATAATTAATAACATGTAACATAGCTATTATATATATTAGTTGAGTTTCCCATAGTAATCTATCTCAACGCATATTATACACTACACAGCTGATGTTCTTATTTATAAATCGATACGATACACAACGATTCCACTGTATCAAAGTATAGTTGATTAAAATTAAATAAACGAAATAAAATTGTTTAATTTTATTGACTAGGATTTGAATATAAAAAAGGCATTCGTTGGCCAGTAAAAATAGCATTCCAATGAAAAATCATTATTAAAAACGAAATATATAACATCTAAAAAATAAAATACTGAGTATGTCATATAATATCAAACCACATATTTTTCTCATCTTAACGTTAATCATATACTTCAAAAAAAAATATCTTTTGCTTTGATTTTATTTTTGCTCAAATCATAAATTTGATTAGTTCAACTCTATTTATGGCCAATATGAGAATCCTTGTTTGATTTTCTAGATGTTTTTTTTTTATAAAATGTGATACTCGATATAATATGACTATGAATGATATTCGTATTTGGTGCGGAGCAATGTATTGTTTTTACAACTGTTTAAATTTAAATCCGTAAAATAGTAATTTATATGAAAAGGGAGGACGGGGATATTTCGTTGCCTGGAAATGTTTTATGGATTCTTTAAGTGATGATTAATAAATAAAATTGAATTTTTCGTATTCAGGTTTGGCTTATCATATAATAATTATGCACCGATGATTTAAATGATGATAACTATTAAGTACTCATTCTTCAAATTAATAATGTGATTAAGACAGGTTTCATTTTCAATTTCATCTCTATCCCTAAGCGAAACTAGTCTTGATAATTATACAAAAATTGTGAAATAAATTTATAATATACGTAATGTTTTTTTTTTATTGTATACATTGTCGACGCTACTGTAGAACCATTCGATGATAATATTATGTAGAAATGCTTATTAAATATACTGATCCAACCTTGTAAAACAATTCATTGCTAATTTTTACGCTTGATAACAAAATGACTTTAAATAATAAAAACAATTAGGCTACACAAAATAAAGTATATGAAACATTATCTCTCATGTTTATACTGTTTGAATAGTTTGTACAGAGCCGTAGCATTGATTTTGGCGTCCTTGGCAAATACCAAATGCGGCGCCCTTTAATGTTTTATTATTTTTAATAGCTAAATGGCAAAAACATGGTTAAAGAATTAATTTTATTATGAAAATTATTTATGGTAGTAAAATTATGTTGTACATTTAATAAAATAATAAAAATGGAAAACAAAAAATTACAATATAACAGGAAATAATTTAATTATCTATACTTAAATTTGAAATAAAAAACATGTCTAGAGAGCTTTATTTTCCTCGCTTTTAAATTAGCTAAATTATTAATCACCTCATCGAAATTCAAATTACTCACTAATTTCCACTCAATCGAAAAAGGGCTCAAATCCGGAGTACGATCTTGACTACTCGTAAATCTGAAATATATTTTGAGTATTTTTAATTTGCTAAAACTTAATTATTCTTTTATTATTAATTGTCGCTGGCACTGTCAGAAATATTCGTATAACTTGAACAATACTTGAATAAGATTCTTCTAAAAATTAGAAACTATACTCATTTAGTACATTAAAAATATCCAGACGATAAACATTTAAGTTCATTCATAAATTTATTTTTGTCAACTTCTAGGTATGTCGCCGACAATAGAATTCATTTTTCTTCCATTGATGATGAAATTAAGCCTTTCGTGGTTAAAAAATAACTCTTGCAATTTTTCAAAAGCAGTGAAAGCATTCTTCCAATAGCTTTATTACAGCATTAATGCGTTTTGAGACTAATTTTAATGATAGGTGATTTTTTAGGTTTTTTCTCATCTACTAGTCATGAAGAAAATAAATTGAAAAGTTCTTGTATTGAAAAACTTTCTAACATCAACATTTACGGATGCTGCATACACAAGATTTAAGCTGTGCGAACAGCATGGTTAATATCTTGCGAGCGAGTTATCATTTTTTATGATAGCTTGTAAACCTTTATATTTGCCAGACATATTTCTTCTGTCGACATAGACCTTGGCCACGAATATAATATTTCGCATTGGAATATTTAACATATCGTATAATTTCTGTTAGTTAGTATACTATAATATTTTGCCTGCTGAATTTCTTTTATTATTTCTCTGAGTAGCTGTGAAGTTAATAAGTTTATAAGTTAATTTTGAATATACGGTGATGAATAGTTGCTATGGTGTTGAATGTGGGAATCTAGCACAGATATTCTTCAATTATCTATATTAATATTACCACTGGTCCCACGTAATGCTAAATTGTTTTTAGCGCTAAATAAAATACATTTAAAAATAATAGTCAAAATATGTTTCCATTACTTAAAGCGATTTGAAAACTATCATTAATTAACCCACCTATTTCATGTCCCTTCTCAAATAGTTTCCACGTGGTGAAATTGTGTGTGTATTCCAATGAAGTTCCAATGAATATTTGGGTTCAAATGTTTCCAGATTTTATATCCAGGTCCAAGCTTCCGGCTCCGTGACTCAGTTGGTAGCATCGTTGGCTACGGTTACGGATGTCTCGGGTTCGATTCCCGGTGCGGACGGTTTTCATAAATTGATCTTTCAATCGATTTATGGATTTCCGTTCGCAGTCATGAACGTTTGTGATGTCTAAAACTCTCTACCACCCATTCGATCCTCACGGGGCGTAGCGAGAGCTATTAGCTAATCACTAGTACTGTACTAGCCCTATCCTTATATCCCTACTATCTTCGAAAAAAGAGAGGTTGAGGAACTAAGTAATAAGCAGTTCTCATATAAAAATTCTGTTGAGATCATATGCTCAACGTTGGGAGCGGACAAAAAACCAATTTATTATACGTTCTGAAAATCCATATTTTTATATTTCTACTTATTATCCAAACATCGGCGATTTGTAATTGGATATGATTCTAAAATTCATGCTGCGAACCGTGATTTATTAAATAGGACTTAAATATTTAGAGCTAATATTCCATGTGGTTAGCATATTATAATTTACAGTTTCATATTGAATATTCAATTGCGAATTTTCTTCTCTTGGTTTAGTTTCTATTTCAACTTTATATTTACGCAATATCTTGAGATTTTTCCAAAATAACGTTAATATCTTGTAATTCTTTTTCTTTGGGGAAATCAACATTAATTTTGGAAAGGCTGCACTAGTCTCGATAATATTTCGATTTTTTTTTCGTATCCTATATTAGATTAAATTTATATAAAAGCTTCAGGTATTACACGAGCTTCATATCCTACACGAGTTTCTGATTCTACGCGATTGTTTGATTGGTGATTATTTTTTTTCAATCAACTTTGTAAATAAATTGAATTTTGTTTTTTAGTTTCTCTATTCGATATTGGTACCCGCTCATTTTCTTTGATTCCATGTGTATGAAGACTGTGTCTAAGTGAAGACTGGTTACAAAGCAAGAACGTTACATTTATTTTGAATAAAACAATGCTAAAAGTCATGTTAAATTTCTGAGATAATTTTGTAGATTACTATCGATCGCCGAATTGAAATTGATACAAACATACGCGGATGGATAATATCACTTTCCAAATCATACGCACGGTATTACGGGGGGCTTTCCGTGCCCTCCTGTCACCACACGCTCACTGACGGCTCGGCTCCTACCGGCTTCGAGCTGGCGGGTGGCTACCGCCATTGCCCGATGGAAATTTGCATCCAACTTTTTCCATACTAAAATAAATCATTAGTATCTTGAATGTTGTAAACTATCACTTATTGGCGAGAGAGCATTTTCAACCGATCCGCTGGATAATTAAACGATGTAGTATTGTAATATTTTCAAATAAATTTCGTGTGTAAAATAAATTGAGCAGTTATTAAATTACTTCTTTGTCACAAAGGCACCTAAACTACTAACTAAAACTAAATTCCAAAAACTGTCGACAAAGTTTTGTAACGATATTATTAGCAGTGTAAATTTTAGATCTGTTCATTACTTTTAATGGTAATTGAATCCTGAGTTTTTCAATTTGGTGCTTCTGGCATTTTTGGCCTAACATTTTTAATGTTTGGAATCTGTGAAGCAAATTGGTGTTTTCGTGCTTTACACATTATTTTAAATATTATAATCGGTTGCTGTAGCTGAATTGTAGTTCTTAATGTGTTTTTTACAACCTTATTAGCTCCATGTTAAAATCTAAACATTTATGTAACGATTTTTAAGATTTATATGACATGGACGTTGGTGATATTTTCACCCCGTCCACCTGCCGTATCTGATATTGGATTGAGGTTGTAGATAGCGGGATGACCAGACAATTATGTCTTTCCTATGCCCATCTCATTATTACTCTTTCTTAAAACAGAGTTCTTGTTTGTTGAACATTTTCTAATGAAATGTTCGGTTATGAATGCATACGATCCACACTGTGCGAGCGGGCATGGGTGAAATATTGTATTTTTTACCATATCCGCGTCCAGTGTGGAGCATATGGTCTCCTAATGAAGGTATCTCAACTGAAGTTTTTCTACGAGAACTGCTTGTTATTCAGTTGCTCAACCTCTGTTTTACGAAGAGAATAAGGATAGGGCTAGGACAGGACTAGTGATTAGCTAATCGCTCTCGCTATTTTAGACATTACAAACATTCATGATTACCAACAGAAATCCATAAATCGATTCTATGAAACTGTCCGCACCGGGACTTGAACCCGAGACATCCGTAACCGTAGCCGACGACGTTACTAACCACAGAGCCGACAAGTTAAAAACAATTATGCTTTACTCAAAACGGTTCGTTAAATAGATTCTTGTACTGTGGCTGAGATGTTTCCAGAATTCTATCCTTTTTAAAAATTCAGGCTTAAAAAGTAATAAAGTTTAAATATTTCATTTCATTTTAGTTCATTTTTTTAATCACGAATTATTTATTAATCGAATTTGTAACGTGACATTGAATCTTAGAAATCGCAAATATGCAGAAAAATATATCACATTACAATAAATCTTGCAAGATAATCAACGATTGAGTTTGAAAACATTCTTTTCAAAGCTTATAAGCACGGATTTGTATGAAATCACATCGAATTTCTCGATATCCCAAGCAATATCATTGAACAATGTCCAAGTTCTTCTCAGTTGCCGTATCATCATTGACAGGCTTGATTGGCGCATTGAAATAATAAACAATTTGCGTCCACGATTCCCTAACTGTAGATCAGTGGTCACCAAACTTTTTAAGAAACGGGCCGGGCTAATTTTTTTAAAAACTGGGGGGGGTGACTTCAAATAATTATATATTGGAATCCAATTGTAATATCAATTTATAGTAACTAATTTATTCTGTTTTATTAAATTGTGGGAGTAACTACCATTACATACCTCAAATAGAGAAATCACTACTAATCCACTTCAAGTAATCACAAAAATCAAGCAATGTGTACTCTGCAAACTTTGACATACAACTGAATATCTTCGATTGAGGTTATTATTTGGACATTTCTATTGTTCTATTTTTCCTGCACTGTATTCTTAAAATTTCAATAAATTTTCGAGTAAGCGAACATCTGGTCGCCTCCAGCAATACATTGGTTATCTAATTTATTTTACTTTGGGTCCACTACCTAATAGTCTTAACCCAATAAATAAAATGAAATACATAATTATCGTGAATTCACAACCAAATCAAGAAATTTTATAAAATCAATATTTTCTACGTAAATAATTTATAAACAAAAATCGGGAATTTTTGGAGGGCCGGTTGAGAATCTTTGATGGGCCGTAGTTTGATGACCTCTGCCCTAAATAATCACTGGAAAAATAAAGTTTCACTTATCCAAGAATGACACAAATATCATCATCACATGAGCCGAAAAACATATTTCACCAAGAAAATATTTTTTTTCTGCGGGCTTTCAAACTGTGAAAACTTAATCAACACACGAACAAAAATAGTAAGCAATCATTAGGTACTTAAGAATGTCAAATTTTGAGATATTCTGATAGCGTTTCCTTTTATTTTTGGTTTTGGTGTAAAAAAATATGGTAAAAACACAGTAAGCCACCATCAGCTTAGTAGCTGTCACCTATATTATTTATTACATATATATTTATCAAAAAAGGTTTTCAAACTTTACTCGGCCAAAAAGGTGAACTACACAAATTTTTCTGTAACGGAAAAAGTAAGAAGACATTATTAACATACAATATGTCTATACACATAAGACATTTAAATGTAGGCGGAGAGTAAGTTTTCAAAATAAAAATAATGCCGTTTACGTCAAAACTAAAAAGATTTTCTGAAAAAAGGTTTTTCACGTGAATGTACACTATCCTAACAAAAATCGGAAGAGGGTATCTTAAGACCTGTCATATTTGAAGAGCTTTAGTTAAGGCTATGAATAAAGATATGTCATAAAAATAAACGGTACTTTATATGTCTTTAGACGTCTGGTATATTTTAATGATACCACAATAATTCTTTTATCAATAATAATAATTGTACAATGTCGTGCAAATGCCTCGTGAAAAAATATCGTACATATGAGTATTATAAAACTTTTTGAAGGATACTAATTGTGAAAAGATATGTATCTAAGTACCACAATGGCTCACTTAATATGGGGCATATGTAGTATATGGACTCTGAATGGAGCATCTAATAATTTTACGATAAAATGTTTTTATTTAGTCACTCACACATCTTTATTTTTCAGTGTAAAAGTAAATAAGTATGGTCTTAGGAAAGGAATACTAGTCAGATAATGGATTTTACTATGGGGCCTTCTTTAGGATCGGGCTAATCTAATGTTTTGAATAAAAATATGCATACCTTTGAAAACATATAGAAACCGATTGGAAAAACACATCTATAAAAGTGTCCGATGTGGGATTAAAACGTGTGAGAATAGTTACCAAGTAGGAGGAACGCCCAATAGCACCGACCACTTGTCACTTATCATATATATTCAAATATTTTTTAAATGCTTCAGTTATAAATAAATGTCCAACAAAGGAAAACATATTCCAAAATACTTAGAAATACATTTTTTTTTGTTTTACAACCAAAGTATGGTATTTTTAAATTAGTTAGCTAATTTCATTAAAACTAATACGTATTTGTTAATGTTATACAGCAGCCGGTCAGAGAAATACCGAAATCAACTGTGACGTTTTTAAAATTATTGTGAGCGGGATTTTATCAGTTACATTTACGTCAGCCGTTAATAAATAGCATTTTACTAAAAGCTTTCATCTAAAAGTTGCTCCTTATTGTATATGCATAGTCAATTATTGATAGAAATGATTTAATGTAATATCTGATTAGATGATTCGGAACGAATTAGGCAAATATTATGATAATTATGAATCAAGATTTACTTGGAACAGAATATGTCGATTGCCTTCACCAATGGTGAAACAAAAATACTATTGTAAAATACGATGACGGTGGATATTCTTAATTCCCAAGACACATAACGGAGGTTACTTGTTATCAATAATAAAAAATAGCCACATTATCCACACATTGAATCTATAAATAATCTTAAGCGAAGTTGAAATATATTTATAATTTTAACTTGATGAGACTGTCATAGTATAACTTTGTCGAGTAATTTTTGTGAATGTATTATAAAAAATAAACGAATTAAAATATATTTAACAAAAAAAGAAAAAGATTTCCAATGTTATTCACGAAAAACCAATACGATATAATATTGGGGAAAAACAATATTTCACCATAACTAGGGTTCTTTTTTAACATATTTGTAAGCTCTTGTCTATCAGAAATCTAGATTAACAAAATCGGATTACTGAAAATTCACCGAGCTTAGTGATATCAGTTTTCCTAGCAAATTTTGAAAAAGTCTCTCAACAATATTTAACGAATTTAATCAGACATAATAATAATAAATAATATACGTGAAAGCATCAAGACTACGTCTGTCTGTAATATTGTTTTCAAACTAATACTGGAGTTTCTTTTTAGCTGTCTCAAATAATTTTGTTTTCCCTTTACAATGCCGATAGGGAAACGAATTTCGACTTTGTTAGAAGGTTTTGACTCAAGTCTGGGATTGTGGATCTGCTAGAATGGCCACTTAATAACTTGGTAGTACAACTAATATACAAAGTTACGTTTATTTATTTTCTTTTATCTTACATTATTTGATAGACAATAGCCAAATACTCATGTGATATACCCAATTTATCATATAATATTATACGACATACTGATAATCACACATATGTAAAGAATAATAAATATCATAAAAAACGATATATTAAATCATTGATCATATCATATTGTGTCAAATTAATTATATCACCAAAGGTTGTAATTACACTAATATCATTTAAATATATGTTAACAGTAAGACTTGTGTTAAAAATAAGGAAGTAGGAAGTTAAAACATCTTTTGATAAGTGTTTACGTTGAATAAGATTTTTTAAATTAAATTAGTACTTTTGACTTTTACATTGTCGGAAGGATTATCTTATTATTCTTTCTAAGCATCGATTGCTTTTAAGTGCTCAATTGTGAAATGAAAAAAAAAACACAACAATACCACATTAAATAAATACTCTTTAATAATTAAAATATATACCTTTGTATACTTCAATAAATGGGGAAAAGCAGCTTGATTTTCTGTAAAACTTACCTGAAAAAGAGGAAAGAAATATTAACAAAATGAATAATATTTTATAGAACGTAAATGAGCATGATTAAGCTATAATATCATATGAATTTTCGGTTCAGAAGTTTTTCTTAATTAAACAGTATCCGATTTAATACCCAAAAGTATTTATCTATCTCTGCATTTCGTTAAAATTTCAAGCACGTATCACGTTAATGGTATTATCTTAATGATTCTATTATTCGATTAATGGGACAAGGATACTCTAATAATTACGTTTTGATTTTTCTTGCATACTGTTTCTCTTGTCAGCAATTGATTTGCTTTGGCGTTTTATTCAGAAGTTATCATTAGCATAATTTAGGAAGATATTAAAATCATATTATTTATACGAATTGTACTTTCACGATAAAACTTCATATAAATTTCTGATATCCATTTTGGTGTGCATTGGCGAAGATAATTTATACAAAGTACAGGAAATTTATTCATAATAAACACACTCGCGATTTTAATTTTATGATTAAACAGTATATTTTTTCTCAACTTTCAATGAGGAGCATATGGATTCCTAACGGAGCATGTTAACAAAAGCTTTTTTAGCAGTCGCTTATAGTTAATCGCTGTTATTTCTTCCCGTCTTTTAGAATAGCATGAGCGAAAAGGCAATTTAAGCAACACATACATTTGAAAATCAATCTAGCCAAACCCAAGAGAATTTTCTGGGAATGCTGAGAAATTTAATTCGTGATATTTTCCTTTTGATATAATGCGTATTTACAGCGAATATATATTTATTTGGAGCGTTTAAACATGGCTTAATGTTGGACAATTTCCGTCTCGTTCCCCAGCTAAGAGCAACTCTCGTAAAACAAAGGCTGTGTAATTTATTCAATTAAAAATGTTTAAGCCCAGTAAACACAAGCATAATTATTAATACCAAACCATAACTTCTACAAAGCAACTTTTAATGCGGTCACTATTAAAAACACAGAACGCAATGGATTTCTCAATACATACAATCCATAGCCACTCTATTAGAAGCAACTTTTAATTACTGAGAAATCTGTGCTCAATTTGTCACAATATGACTGTCTTTGAATTGTTGTTGAATAAGCAAATTGGAATGTAAAATTGCCAGTTAAAGTTTAAATATTATAACTGTGGAATCTATTATACTATTTGATAGTTTCAGATCTGATTTACGGTCATTTACTTGTTATACTCTTATCGAAAATGGCACCACACAATAGCATTGTATCTTGAATGTGGGTTGAATGGGGGTGAAACAAAACAAGTTTTATAACAATATTCTTTATTACTAAAACCTCTTTAGAAAAAGAATTTCTTGGCCTTTCACTTTTAGTTTGTTTAAATATATCGACTTTTCAACATTTTCTAACAGAAATATTATATATATCAAAATCGTGAGGGGCATTTCGTGGTATATAAATATGTATATGTAATAACGTCACGCATGTTTTTGAAGTTTCATCTGTGTGGTTTTGACCGTTTAAAGTTTTCTTAATTTTAATCAACTGGTAATTTTCCGCGTTATTTCTTGAGTCGAGGAACATTTAAATAAAAATACATAAATGATAACGAAATTAACGATTTAGCATTCTATTTCACGATGTATGACATTTATATTATTTTTTTTTTTTTGGCTAACAAATATGCGGCTTCAAAATAGTTTAAGTTGTTATGACAACGTCTTAGATATTGCATAAAGTAACGTTAGCGCATGTGCACTGAAATACGGCTACAGTTAATACAAATGATGCCCCTATCGATTCTCCTTATATTAATCAGTTTTCAGCCATCTTAGAATGATCTCTAAGTCCAGTTTCAAAGACAACGGTTACCTGTTTGTCTGTGATTAGCAATGACATATGAACAGTTATACGAGGTGATTTTCGGTAAATCCATAGGAAGCAGTACCGGGAGCTAGTCCTGGTAATAAATCGGGAAACCAATTCTGCATTTTGTAAAGAAATAAATGTCTTTGGGTTTTAATTGAGTTTTCTATCACGATATTCACGAAACTGTGTCAAATTAATTTGGTATGGCAAATCAGAATTGAAAAGATTCTGATTGGGATCGTCAATAGTTGTTCACAAGCGAATCAATATATGCAGTTATAGCCGACGCAATTGTACGTGACCAATTTCGAATTCTAATTAATACACCTAACAAGAGATGTCCAATCAGCGCTTCAAATCCCAACATCTAAAAGCATTGAAGAACCTATGATGATTGCTGAATTACAGTTTACCGGTTGAAATAATACTTCGTAATTAAACGCTATTAAAAAAACACGGAAACAAAACGCGCCATAAAAAAATTGTCATAAAATATCCTATTAATCAAACTTATTCGACTAAAACCTTTGTTTCTGTTAAAACAAAGCGCGACATTAAAAAAAGCATATAAACATATATATTCCTAAGTTAATTTTATAACAGCTGCTACATGTCTATAGAAAAACAGATATTTTTTAAATTCAAGTTTCAGAGACGGTTTTAATTAGGGGCAATTAAAGCTGTCAGATTAAGTAAATAAATCGTCACGATACCCGGAAAATGTTTTATTAAAGTAGTTAAAAAATAAACAACGCAGTATGAAAATAAAATTGCTCATTTTAATATAATAAGTGAAAATACTGCAAAACAGCAATGTATTTAGTTCTAAAAGAATTATCAAAGTAGCTGATAGATATTTCGGCATCACGGCATTGTCGGAAGTATATTGAATTAAAGAGATTTACAGTATATGGGGTGTGTTGTATATATATTCTGCCGTTTAAAGTAAAAATACAGTTAACGGGATATTCTGAGCAATGAAATAAATATAAACAGTGATTTCAACTAAAATATTTCTTTTGAAAAACTATTCGGCCAAAGACATCATCACAAATCGAAATAATTGACAAGTTTTTATAAAAAATAATTTACTTGGGTTGAAATCACAGTTCATGTTTCATTTTTCAATATGTTTGTTTTTCCGTCATTTTTCTCTTTATACCTACGACGGCAGAATAGTTCTGAGAATAGCGTAATGTTGACTTAGCTTTCAACTATATTTTGAACATTCTTTTAGAACAAAACGCATAATTAAACAGATAATTAACCTATGAAGTGATTGCCAATTCAATCGATAATTGTGCTTTAATTCCTAGTGTTTGTAATTATCATTAATAAGATTGTTTTTTTTTCTTTTTTGTTTCAGAATATCAACTGCTGCGCCTGTGGTTAAATTACGTACAGTATGAGGTGATTCAAATTATAATGGCGATGTGCTACTGAAATGAAATATAATGTATTTAAATTCTAAGAAGTATTGCAAAAGTATTACTTATATAATTAATTGTAGTGAATAAAGACCCCAAGGATACGTCGGTAAAATAGTTCGATTTCTATGACTGAGTAAATAGCACAATAAAAATGGCAGTACCAATAGCTCATCTCAAAGGGCTTACTAACAAAGTGGCCGCATTTTCATCAACGGTCGCGTCATATTTCACGACAGACAGAATGCTTAATGTCAGCTCGATGACCGACGGGTTCCTGGCATCTGTGGCCGTAACAATGTTGCCATCAATGGAAGAAATGTGTGCAAACGGCACAACGAAGCTACATTATAAACTTGCCGTTCCAGTGATGATGGGACTGTGCTTAATCTCCACTATTATCAACCTGAGAATACTCGCTACGGTATTTTGGATACGAAGACCAATGTCACCTACTCTGCAAATCAGCTTAAGCTTGGCCGGAGCGGATGCCTATTCATCCACTGGAATGGGAGTTGGCTTATTTCTCAATAGCTGGCTTCCGGTGATACACTGCATTCATCAAACTAGCAATTGCACTAAGCTCATCATAGAGGCTTTCAGGTGAGGGTCATTATTGCATTCCTGCGACTTATTAGCAAGCGATTAATAAATCTTATTCGTTCTTGCCTGTACAACTGTTTATTTACTTATACCAATATTAGCAACGCTATATTTTTATAATATGTATTAATTATCTACTGCTGACTAAAATATCGCGTAATTTAAGTTACGTTATTAATTATTATCTACATAAAACTAGATACTTTCATTAAAGCGTATTTGCAATTGAATAAAAAATATTTGTACTGCTGTTAATTTAATTTTTTTGAATAGATGTAATATTATATAGATACATGTCAGAAGCATTCGGGTTTCCCAAATATGTTTAAATTGCGAAAATGAATTTTTCTGCATTATTACAATGGTAAAAAAACTTTTAGAATAATAAAATTGACCTGTATTAAATAATATATTATTAAATATTACACAGCAGAAAATTTATAAAAGATGACACCAGTTCTTGTATTGTCGAAAGTATATCAATAAAATTAAAACACAATTTATATTACGTATTCTACAATTTTTAGTAAGATCATAATCGGTTTCGTTCACCGAAGGAACATTTTTATTTATATTGCTATTTAAATAAGTACTGTTAATTGTGTTTTACTATGCTTCAACCATGTCCACACCTGTTGTGGAGTTTGTGGAATAATGGAGTTATCTCAACATACGTTTTTTCTACAAAACTGCTTGTTACTACAGTAACTTACCCTCTCTTTTTTTTAAATAAGGTATATAAGACTAGGACAGGACTAGTGGTTACTGGCTATTTAATCACTCTCGCTACGCCCTGTTTTTAGGATTGAAAGTGTGAGAAGTAACTTTAGACATCATAAATATCCATGCATTCGAACAAAAATCCAAAAATCGTTTGAAAAATCATTTTTTGTAGCTGAGGGTTCGAGTTCGTGATCCGCGTAACGGAAGCCAACAACGTTGACCACTAAACCACCGACCTAACTAGTTTTACATGTTATTTATTATAGTGTGTTTACCAAAATTAGCGTAGCAAAATTTAAATTCACCAGTGTCAATAAGCAACGAATTCAAATCATGTTAAATAAGTTTCAATTTCTCCTTGCTAATGACAGTCTCAGTCGCTAAGGTCTAAAGATACGATTACTAAGTTATCGCGGGCGTTTATTATACAATTTGTAATTCACCACTTCAAACAACACATACATAACGAAACAACCTAGATATCTTATAATTTCATTAAATTATTAACAAAAACAATATACGCAATACCTTGTAAAATGGAATTTTGTACCTCTATGGCAAAAGCAGATTGGTAATTTTTCTAATTTCACCACATCAGACACTTAAATGGCGATTAACATTGTGAATTACAATATTATGTTGGTTATTATTTTGACAGTACACTTCGTGATAATTGTATCGATATTTTTATATCTTGACATCTATTATAGCTCTATAGATTATACAATTATTTTGACAACCCACCAAACGAATCAAACATAATATAACACTGTCTTAACTATGAAACTGCGTATCTACATGTTAGAAAAATGTTCAGGAGAGGTTTAAAACTTAATAAATTTAGTTTTAATCAATGCTATTTTACAAAGTTCACATATGTCAAATTTATATTTTTTTTACCTTGTCCGCTTCAATGTGGAACATATAAAATGTAGATATGCAGTTTTGCTAATTAAGGAGACGGTACGTAAAAAATATTCGCAAGATTCCAAAACGACAAAACCTGATATCTGCTATTACTAAAAAGGTACGAAAATATAGTACATCATACATGTACAATACAGATTGCCAATTATTACTTTCAATCAAGTCTTAATCGATCTATAAAACCTGACTTCATTTTAATAAACCACTTCAGAATCACATAGATAATAGTGAAATCAGCGTCTGGGGTTATTTGGGATACATACTCTAAACTCTTAAGTAACTGATATTTCTGACTTCATGTATTTGGCATTTTGTTTCAACTTTTACCACTTCAGTTTTAGACGCATGCAGAGGCGGCAGTAGCCATCGAATAAAAATATTGTCATGCGAACATTTGGACTTCAGGCCTGCTCGGTCGCAAGAGTAAAGGGTTCAAAATAAATGGATTATTGTGAGACCTTCATTCCGTGGGGGGCAAACTGGGCTTGCAGTGAGAGCGATTGGCTTTAGATAGGTCTCTCCTAAATACTATCCTAATACACTTTGAAGAAAGATGAAGAGAACGATTTTTCTTTAAAAAAACTGCTGTTATGATGGTACATTATGAGTCCAAAAGCTTAATAAAAAAATATCTAACAAATATTCTTGAATTCGTAATAAATGTTAATGCGGTTACATTTCATCCTCATTATTTAAAATTGTGAAATTTGTAAAAAAATGCTTTTCATCAATAAGTGACAGTTAACACCTTGAAAGTGTAAACATATATAAAAATGAATTACAATTTTGCGCATTCAGCATTATAATATATATTTAAAAAAAAACACAATTCATTTGTACTACTTCCACATATTTATAATGATCAGGACCGGTTTCGCTCATCACGAGCATTATCAACTCATCAGTTGATAATGCTCGTGATGAGCGAAACCGGTCCTGATCATTATAAATATGTGGAAGTAGTACAAATGAATTGTGTTGTATTTTTTAAAATATAATGTCTTTCCACCAAGAATTGACAGTTAACACCTTAAAAGTGATTATAATATATACAATTACTGTAATGCCTAAATATAATTTATTGAATTGCAATTATGCGCAAGCAATATTGCATAATATACAATACGCGCTTTGAAAGAAATTCATATTTTGAGTGAAATTCATATTTTGCAGGGATAATTATTATTGTCGACGCTGAAATAAATCGTATACGAATCACCACGCAGAAAGTTGAAGCTATATATTTCGACTCACACTCCGCGATAATTCCCTGTCTGCTTCCATCTCTTTCATTTAAGTATTCTTCTGGGCATAATTTAAAAATCATTGAGCCATTGATATCGAGTTTCATTCCAATAAATGGCAATAATTAAGTCCCGGAAATAACAAAGGGAAGCTTTTTTTTTAATGTACAATAGAAAAGTGATTTGCTGTGTCAATATTTGCTTCTTGATTTTTACTTTTTGGCAGTATATATATTTTTTTTCCATGTCCGCTCCCAATGTGGAGCATATGGTCTCCTAATGGAGGTATCTTAAAAGAATTTTTCTACGAGAACTGCTTGTTACTCAGTTGCTCAACCTCTCTTTTTTCGTAGAGAGTAGGGATAGAAGGATAAGGCTAGGACAGGACTAGTAGTTAGCTAATCGCTCTCGCTACGCCCCGTGAGGATGGGATGGGTGGGAGGGAGGACTCAGACTACGAACAGAAATTTATAAATCGATTGAAAAGTCAATCTATGAAAACCGTCCACTCCGGGAATTGAACCCGAGACATCCGTAACCGTAGCCAGCGTCGCTACCAACTGTGCCACGGACGTTGGCAGTATATAATCAACACTAAATCGTACGCATTACATAATAAAAATGCAAATATATTGCTTTCAAAGCGTTTTTTATCGAATGTGTTTAATTTGTCCAATATATTATAGAAATTTTATGTTTCTTCATTTCTATTCAAAGTCGCGTTATGAGTATAATGGTTATATAATACATCGATTTTCGGGTCCGTGGTGCAGTTGTCAACACCATTAGCTTCGGTTACCGACCTCACAGGTTAGACTCCTATTACGGACAGTTTGATAAATTGATTTATGGATTTCTGGTCAAAGGAATCGATGTTTAAAATTCCCTGTCACTTATCCGAACCGTAAAAGGGGGCTTATTGAGAGCGATTAGCCAACCACTAGACCTGTCTTTCTACTCTCTTTGATAAGGAGAGATTAAGCTACTGAGTAACAATCGGATCTCATCAAAAACTTCTGTTGAGATACCTCCATTAGAAGATCATATTGGTTAAAAAAACACTATAATCTCTTTTTACTGTTTATTTCTAGTACATTCAATAATTAAGACATAATAATCAATTATTTATTTTACCGTGTCCGCTCCCAACGTGAGCATATGGCCTCCTAATGGAGGTGTCTCAACAGAAGTTTTTTATGAGTATTGCTTGTTACTCAGCTACTCAAGATCTCTTTTTTCGAAGAGAATAGGGATAGAAGGATTGGGCTAGGACAAGATTAGTGGTTAGCTAATCACTCTCGCTACACCCCGTTTTTGAGGATCGAATGGGTGGGAAGGAGTTTTAGACATCACAAACGTTCATGACTGCGAACGGAAATCCATAAATCGATTGAAAGATCAATTTATGAAACTGTCCGCATCGGGACTCGAACCCGAGACATCCTCGACCGCAGCCAACGACGCTACCAACTGAGACATGGAGCCGGAGCCTTACTTAAAAAAAACCGTATCGATTTATAAATCAGAAGATTCCTCGCAAAGGAGAGAAACACATGTCACACCAAGTGCGATAATAAAGTATTTGTTTTAATTTCATAATACGCTATGAGATTATAATTATTATGTAAATAATTCATTACACTTGTGTGGTTTGAACGGGCTATTCATATTAGTTGCAGTCGATATATTTTGCATAACTAAATTAAAAGATTTTTGTTAACACAAACAACACCTTCTGATGCATTTTTTTCAATTAAAATTGAAACGATATTGCTTTCTATGTATGATGGTAGGTGGAATTTCATTTATATTTAAAAGATTTTTAATTCTTTTGAATTGTATAAACCTAAATAAATGATTAGTAGTTAATTATTATAATATCAATATTGATTAAAGTTGTCTCATGAAAAAAAAATATGTTATTGTTTACGTTTTGTTTGTGAATGTAAAAAATATGGAAAAGCTAAAAATATCACATGAATACAACCTATGTACATACATATATTTATTTAAATCTAAAAATAAAACAGGATACGTGTTTCAATTAAAATGAATATCTCATGCTGACAGATTTATTAATATTTACGTTTCAAATGTAATATTTGTGTACACATGATAAAAATACTTATTTTGAAATGTAAACAAAGCGTTATCTCTTCGATTTTTTAAAGCATATAGCATATATATATATATATACAAAACATTATAGCATTTTTAAAACACTAACGACGTTTTTACACTCTCGGCCACTGAATAAACAAATAAAAACTCCAAAATCATATTTTTCATTTCAATACAATGAATGACTTTATCACTTTTGTATTTTTCATATAGTTAATTTCGTTTTAGTGACCTAGAGATTTTTGGTGCTTTGCGGGTCTGGCAGGAGCGGTGGAGGTCCACCCGCTCCACTCAGGGGCCGCCAAACCTACATATTTTTCCCGAATGTAAAATGGCAAATTGACACAACCAAAGGCTTGACTCCAAATCATTACTGGCCACTGTGGTTTTGCTGCCAAGCTCTTTGAGCTTGACCGATTAGGGTGGATAGGCCAACATGTAAATTTGGTGCTATAAAGCAGGATACTGAACATATTTTATGGAAGTGTCATTCAATGTATGAAGAAAAGGAAGAGCTGGGCAAATCGGTCCAACCTTCTATTGGACTAATCGGCCATGTTGACTTGGTGGCGAATAAGATAAATTACCAGGAATTTTAAAAATTGCGGCGTCATACAGAAAGCGAGTAGACCTCAAATCATAGAAACTTTTCGTTTATCTGAAGTGATTTTTTTTTGTTTCAATATTTAACCCAAATAGTATTCATATTGCATAACATATTCTCTTCATAATAATAAATAATACACACAAAATTAATATAGTTATACTGCATTACTGCGATAAAAAAACTCATGTAGGTTATTTTAAATCAATAAAAGTTCTACACTAATCATTGATTTTGAAAAATTAAATACGATGAAAAAAATATATTTCACAATTTTTAAGTGGTTCACTACTTTTTTTAAAAATTTCCCATTTGTTATTTTGGTTACGAATATTTACGAATTATTTTAAACGCGTTATATTTTGCTCAGATAATGGATTTTTAACGTGGCTTCATTTTTATTTGAGATTAGTATGTATTGATTTGTAAAAGGTCCTTCACATTTTAATTGTAAACTATTTAATTTCGTTTGTACATAATTTGTTTGATTACCTGTAAATTCTTGTCACAGTTCATGAAACAACTGTTTCATATGACATTGTTAACATTCAATTTTATATAAATAGTATGATTTCATTTTTATCAGTTGATAATGCTCGTGATGATCAAAACCGGCCCTGATCTTTACAAACATATGGAAGTAATATAAACAAATTGTGTTTTATTTTTAAAATATAATGCCTTTCAAACAAGAATTAACACCTTAAAATTGATATGTGGTATAATAGAAATCCATGAATTTTGTCAATTCTAGTGGCGATACTTCTCAATGACAAGAATATACGGCAAAAAACTTTGAATTATGTATACCTATATCATATTGAGGCAACAGACAACTATTATTATATTTTCTGTACTAGACAGACAATTGTCGGTGTTTGAAAAATAAGATTAACGAATCATATATACTGTTAATTGTTAAGCCGACTAGCATCGTTCATT
Organism: Himalopsyche phryganea; assembly: GCA_022494535.1. Lineage (NCBI taxonomy): Eukaryota > Metazoa > Arthropoda > Insecta > Trichoptera > Rhyacophilidae > Himalopsyche > Himalopsyche phryganea. The sequence continues at coordinate 2,687,178 of JAGVSL010000023.1, forward strand.
TGGATTGAAAGATGTACATAATGTTAAGCACAAATTAGCAGCTATAAAAACATTATTAATTGTTTATATAAAGGTATTCTACAGTATCTTCCAAGGCAGTGGTAGTTTCAGGACGATTATCAAGAGACCACAGAAATTTGCACGCTTAATAGCTACACAATTGGCGTGGTGGGCGCTTTAACTAACTTTAACATAATATAGCATTAATTACCCAAGGAATCGAAGTTTGAATCCTTAATGTACTACTACCGTGATAATCACAGGTAATAATTTAAATTTTGCCCCTCTAGCGTACACTTCTAAAACAATCATGCATATGTATTAAAATCTTAATGTTGATTTTGTGTTATATCTAAGACTTTAATACATCGTTGTTTTTTTGCGTTGAGTTCTCAGAGAGATTCATTTCTTTTTCAATTGTTCATGGTCTTGCGTAGAAAATAGTCGTTAACATCTTTTAGAGACGGCACATAATAATTCGATGCAGTTATGACACAGAACAATTTTAAAAACAAATGAACATTGATTGCCTTGTACAAATAAATAAGTTATAAAATTAAATTTGTATTATTGAGATTTTGTACACTTTCATGTATTTTGTCACTAACGACTCGGGTTTCACCTTTCGGCATCTTCAGGCATTCGAGCGCACGAATGGACAGGAGAACCTTCCAAATTCTCCATTGCTGTATCCTATACGTTGAAACACCTAACAGATGTCACTAAATGTGGAATGATTGTATATATTTATCCATTCGTCGAATTGCATCCCGTCGAAGCCCACAATGCTATTATAATTGTAAAATCACTGCTAATTCTAATAGTTATTGGAAAGCAGCAATTCGCCACTCTGTTAATGTGTTGTTTACAAAATAAGGATTAAAGCGATTCTCGAAATGTTAACTCAGGTATCAGTGTGGATCCTAGCCGTATAATATTTTATCTCTTAAATAATATTTGTCGTATTTGTATCTTCTATATAAACGTTAGACACAGTTTACTGTCTGTCAGTTCGAGTCCATTCGTGCGCTCGAATGCCCGAAGATGCCGAAAGGCGAAACCCGGGTCGTTAGTGATAAAATACATGGAAGTGTACAAAATCTCAATAATACAAATTTGATATTGAAATTCCATCAAGCACTCTCAGTCGATGTCTTAAATTATATAAATACGTTATATTCAATCAATGAACCGTCAATTTTCAGTTTATTTGTGATTACTAAATAATTATATACCTATTATATATTAAGTTACAGAATAATATAAAACTGATTATTTTTTTCAACGAGAAATAGATTTTTAGCCGTTTTCAGCTTCATTCCGACGTCAATATAATTTTGACAATCTTATGTGGACTTAAATTCACGTGGAACTAGCGATGTGCTGCTATGGGTTATGTCGAACCGGTTGCTAAAATAATTTTTGTTCAGAGAGCTGGTTCTTTAAAAATTTCGATTTTTTTTCATTATTGTTTTTATTTTATTTTATTTCGAGATCAAATTTTACACGATCACAATACTTGATCCGATATGATTAAAGTAAAAACTTGCGGTCGTTAATATTAGGATTCTAAGTGAAATTATTAAGTAAAAATAAATGTAAATGATTTCAGAGATTAATTACATCGATAATATTTTAAAAAATAATCGCGATGAACTTCCTGAAACGGTCAGAATAGCTAAAAAATATTATTAATACTATTTCAATAAGCTCCGCAGAGACGGAACGAGGATTTTCGTTAATGAATACTATTTCTTTGAGGGCAAATTTAAGTATTCGACATATATCAGTCTTAATGACCATTAATTTGATAGGTTTGCCATTACTCCATGGGATTCCACGCCATTCGTTAAAACATGTTTCAGAAGTCGCCATCACACAGCAGATGATAGACGAATATGACCCGTCACGGTTAAAATTTCGAATGAAAATCAAAACACTATTTGGAATGAAGTTATGTAACGTAAATAAATATTTTTTTAATGTATATATATATTTTTTAATTTGAAATATTTTCTTTTTAATTTGAAAAAAAAATGTGTAAAATTGGCGGTTGATGTTTACCAAGGTCATCACTCCGTTTAACACTCGCCGTATTCTACTAACTTACATATGGTTTAAATTATGTATTTCGTTTTCAATGCACAGAATAACTTATTTATTATCAATTTGCTAGCAGCTGTAATATTGACTATATATTTTGAACTTGTACTATAAATACCAACATTCGCATAACGTTGAAAAAGATTGTTTGTGTGCCGTGCTGAGTTGTGCATATGTCTAGCGTTCCAGATAAATAGAAAGATAAACTAAGACAAAAATATATTATATTTTAAATATCCAATATATCAATCAAATTGAAGTCAATTAAAAAAAATGAATGATACGAAATTAAAAAAACATTAATTTTGTTACGATATATTCATAGTCTAGTAAAAAAACACAATCCTGATTCAAATAAATTAAAGTAAGACTTATTTTATTACACGGACATCAAATATATAAAAATAAGTAAGTAATAACAATTGATTTTTTATATATTATTCTACCTACCTTTCTTATCGACTTTCCGAACGAAAATAATATGTAGGAGAATCTTGGTTAAGATGGGCTTAACCTTAATCTAGTCCAGAGACAAAAAAAAAAAAAAGTTTTGCGCTAGAATATTATTATACATAAACACAATATTGAGTAGCGACAGCTGTTATACGCTTTTTAAATGAATTTCTTTTTGAGCTATTTTTATAAAAAAAACATTTAGAAACATATACTTTATATGTTATATTGCTTTATATACTTTATATGACTCGAACTGAAGTCCATTCGTGTGCTCGAATGCCTGAAGATGCCGAAAGGCGAAACCCGGGTCGTTAGTGACAAAATACATGGAAGTGTACAAAATCTCAATAATCCAAATTTGATATTGAAATTCCATCAAGCACCGTCAGTCGATATCTTAAATATTTATGTACATTAAAACAGACAGAAACAAATTTTTGCGGTCCACCCAAAAATTTTCGCGGACCACCGGTTAAGAAACTATTACTTAAGTGAAGAAATTGGCCTTTTCACTTTTTTTTAATTGATATATTATTTTTTTCTAATATATTTACAATAAAAAAGTTTATTTTTCTTTGAATAGTTTCATCAAAATGTACTTTGTCCCTATGTTATAAATCCCAAATGCATCAAAACAAGTTTGGTTCAAAACTGTTTGATTAATATTTCTTGTATCAAAACAAAATTCATCTTTTTGTTTCACTCTATTACTTTTCTACACCATTTTGGATATAACAGAGTTGTAAACATTCTTTAACAGGACTGAGGTAATAATAAGATAACAGTTTTTTCCTAATTTTGAAAAGCTATTTAATGTGGATATAATACGATTGGAAGAATTATTCCTCATGCATCTGAATATAAGTGTGAATATGACATCATACAAATTATTCGGTACCGTAAAAAGGTGTTTATAGGAACGTTTTCAGATTTTAAAATCAATTTAAACTCTATGCGAGATGAAAAACTAAATTTGCGTACCAAAAGTTGATTTAGGAATTCAGAAATACGGTTTGAAGAACGGGAACGCTCATTCTTCACACGTTATCGATATTTTCTCAAAATTATGGTCTGTTACTATTTACCAGCGAAACGGGGTTAATAGGAACGGGAAGGGGGTGAATAGGAACACTGATCAGATACGCAAAACTTGCAGATCTCAACAAACATTTTCGCGCCTGATAAATAAAAAACGGTCAACTTTCCTGTCTTACCGGGGTTTCCTAAATAAATTATCGTCAAATAACATACAAATAGGTATGTGAACAGTCGCATTTTAGCCATTGTAGCTCTCTCTCATTTTTTTCCGGAAACTGTTTTCCCAATTCACCCTCATTTTACGATACGTAAAAATATCAATACCGTATACGCAATCATCCTAACCTGAATTTAACCTTAATAAATTGATTCTATCTTATTACTATAAGGCAACATTCAATTGGTAAAAATTTTGTTTTCTGAGCAACCCAAATTCAAAAATGTTATTTCAAATTTATCGAGAAATATTTATACTTCCTTAACTAAAAAATATACAATGAATAGGTTCCTATCCGTCAAACAAAAACTCTCAAACGGTGAGCGATGGTGTTATAAAAGTTACGAAACCTACTCTCCGTGATAAATCCTGGATGAATACTATCTGGATGAAGCCGGGGTAGATTCAGTATACATAAAATAAATTTATTGAAGAAAAACGATATCAAATAATCCTGAAATATATATTTTTCTTACAAAATAAATATCTTTGTTCAAGATATGCATTTTATCAGCTTCGGCCAAAATCAGGTTAAACAACCCCTGTGCCCGGCCCATTTTTGAAGACATCATTTTTCTTAAGCGTTTACTATACGTGTTATAACTATGGAAATAGTGGATGAAATCAAATGAAACTTTTTGGAATTGCTTAAAACATTTTTATATTTAGTTTTTGTATGGTAAAATTGCCAACATATCACTTTGTGAAGAGCCACACGACAATGTTTACACATGTACCGAATCTCACTCATTTTCTTGTGCTTTGCACACATCTTGCATGTTCCACAAGGCTTATTTTTTTTTCTGTTGACGGTATCATAATGTGCTTAGATATATCCCCCGAGAACCTGTCGTGTACATCTTGCAAAACTCTAGCTCGGAGTGGACTCAGTGTCTCCGTAATATCGTCTCTATAAGGGGGAATATTAAAGAACTAAAATTCTATTGAGATTTTAAGTCGATAAAATCAAAACCTACTTTAGCGATAACACAAATTAGATGACTGTTTTGGAAAGGCTTAAGGTTTGACTATAATTAAAACCAGGATTCCGTTGTAATACGTATCGCTTGATGACTCAAATACGAGTGTTTTTGATAGACTGGTCTATCACGTGAAAATACGGTTCCGGGACTCAAGCGATAGTTGTTGTATCACGTGAAAACAGGGCTCCGTGACTCAACGTGTTAAAACTGACTGGATAGTTGCTGACCTTATTCTTTGACTAAAAAATTAACTTCAAAATAAATGCAGAATAACAGATGTCTATTTCTGCAAGAAGCTCAAATTAACAATTGCAATTTTCTTAGCATTACTTTAATGATTCATTTATGCAGTTTTATTACGATGTTTTCTTAATCAATGCTAGACGTAAGTAGCAGTAAGTCTACGTTACCCTTGCTAGTGTTGGTCCTGTAACAAATAATCAATGATATTTATGAATCATATGAGAAGACCCCGGATCGAAGAGAGGCGAGCGGCTGGTTATCCGGAGTCCTGGAAGGGCTGATCTCAGACAAACACCATTTCAGATCCGGTTCAAAAACTTATTTATTTTCCATTCAAGATGCAGTGGTTTAATATTACACAAATATATAAATCTTAACACATAAAATTGATTCTACATTTACATTTACTTAGCAACTGAATTTACTTTAAGTTATAATACAAATAACACAACGAATTTAAATTAAATCCAACGCAAATCAAAACACAAAAACAAACAGTTCACATGTCACCTCCGCTGCCACGAGACCGCAGCTCGTCCCACTCGGCGGATCGTAATCGACTGTGTACAAAAATTCAAAAAAACTCCGTGCAAAGTTGGAGCTACCCTTTTCCGTAAAAATGGACTCGTCCAGCGGCCGAATCCGGGGGCTCTTTGAAAGCCTGACAACAAGAAAGAGCGTATTCTGCGAAATATTGCTGTTTGCCGCAGGCCGATTTCAGTTCAGGACACTAATGACACTTATACTTATGAAAAACCAGGGTGTGTCACATATTATGTATTCATTTTTTATATTATGAACGAACGTCGAAATAAAGTAATTTAATACAAACAAAAAAAAAAAAACAACATTTTAAATGTAGTATCAGTATTATCGATTTATACTTTATCTTTTTACCGTACTTAGTTGTTTTATTTCAGCGTATCTTTTACCTCATTTGGAATTCTTTTAGCACATTTTAGTTGGGAAAACTGTTGACTTGGGTCAAAAGGTGAGTTTTATTCACTTATCGAAAAGACCCACAATGTCCTAATTTTATTTATTTTTATACTCAACACACAGATAACAAAATTTTCAGCTTATTTATACAATTTTCCGAAAAGGTACAAACCCCGAATAGACGTGGCGTTTTCCATTTCTTTTATTCGTCTTAACGTGAGAAAAAAATACTGTTGGCTACCGTATTATGTTGTATTTTCAATTCCTTAAAAACCAAACAAATAACGAGTGTAACAACGATACTTTATTGACATGAACCACCATATTTAAAAAGGCTAATAAATCTATTTAAAAAATAATGAGAAAGAAAAGCATGTCGTACAACAAGAAAACTATTATCATTTATCACTGCATTTATCAATAGTTTTTTTAGAAATTAATGAAACTATTTAGATGATAACGTAATAATTACGTATGACCAGAGCAGTCTTTTACTTTAAAACTGCTAACTCTTGGGAGAAAAACATTATATATAAAATTTAAGCGCAATTTTAGTATCGTATTAAATAAAAACTGTAGAATAAGTATAAACAATTGTATTTTATTGGACTAATAAAATCTTTTGATGTTTATATAATTTTATTCACCTTTGTTTGATTTTGTCTTCTTTCCTGTTTTTAGAATTGTTGTGTATGTTTTTTTCATATAGTTTTCTTTAATTTGCCACCGAAGCGATGTTTTGAGTCCCTATATATGTTTCTGGAAAAGGTACGTTTGCATTGAATCTGGCGATAGATTGACGAGAGTTGCATCAATATTAAAGCGACAGAAAACTGTTGAAAATTGTGTGACTTGTTTTAATAAGCTACAGATGCGGTTTGTGACGTGTTGATTGAAATGTGTTCAGGAACGGTCTTAGTCAAAGTGAAGATTACGTACCGAATGCTCCTGTCAAAGTTTTACCCAAACAAGTTAATGCCACTGTCAAGGACCCAGCAAGGAGAGAATTCTCACAAAGCCTCAAGGCTTCTGCTCGAAATCCTTTAAGGCTGGCGGTATAGATACTATGTGTGAAGCGAATTGTGGGAAGGCCAGTAGCGTATTCGAAATAGGGTATAGCTTTATAATTGCAAGCAACGATATTAATGGCTTGGTATTGTGTATTAATTGTAGTCCCGTAGCCGAGTGGAAATTTTGTTTCATTCTACGTCGTTGGACTGGATAGATTTCAAATCTCAGAATGAGCACTTTAATGTAATGAGTAACGGATTCGTGCCCAAAGGCTGCACTGTGATGTTTTCAGTCCGTCCCATCCACCTATCGGACCAAAAAAAGTTTGTGAAAGGAGCGGTTAGCTAATTAATAGCATTTTCTTAGCTCTATATTTCTCAAATGACTTACAATATATTATAGTTAAACAGTTTCTAATGGGATGTTTTTTTCCGAAAACATGTAAACTTTTATGAGACACAGTTTTAAAAAAAATCATTAATAGATCAATATATTAAAAGATCATTAATAGATTAAAAGTAAAATGATACACGATAATTAGTGTATTTTAGTTGGATTAAGTCTAGTTTTAACCATTGGTGAAATTATATTTCCTGCGTGTACATTGTTTAATGATCATTAGCATTATTGCGTAATCAACATCTTTTTACTGACGGAATTATAATACGGATACAGCAATGCGCTTGTTTAAGTGTGATCAAAGGTTGACATCAAAGTAAAATTTACACCTTTTTTTAGTTGCAAATTGCTGACCAAATACTTCTTCTTTAATTTTTTTTACTGACATATGATAGCCGACTCGACACTATCAAACCAATCTCACCTTGTATAAACATCTGATACTGATTAAAGATTCATATGGATATCTTATGATAGTCGCGGATCCGACATCACTGGCTTAAACTTTCAATACTGAACGCAAATTGATAAAGGTATGTTTACGAAATATTCAGATGTTATAATATCAAACGCTTCAAGAATTCTCGGCTTTTGGTCTTGAAAGAATTTTATGTTCTTTTAAGTAGAAGATGTTGAAATATTCCCGTTTAGCATTAAAATTTACGAATATATAATTTTAAACTTGCCAAATAACCGAAATAGTTTTGGGATTTTTAAAGGATCAAGAGGAAAAAGTAGGTTAATTTACCATTTCGCGAAAATTGTTAACCGTTGTTCGTTGCCTAAAAAATATGAAACCTAGAAAAGACAACTTTTTTTTAACAATCGCATTCCCATATTTTTTTACACTATTGCACTTCTATTAAAATGGAAATAGTAAAGTTTTCAAGCCTGTCTAGCAAAGAGTTGACAACTGTTTTTCAGATATGCTTTTAACTGCTTTACGCCGTGGCTAGATTAAAGTATATTGTATGTTACCGAGATTTAATGTCTGAGACAAAATCGTAGAAAAGGGTATTTTTAAGAAAGAGATTGATATAAAATTTGCAATTTATTGAATATAGTGATTCTATAAAGATTTTTAAAATGTACTAAAAAGCTCGTTTTCTCGCGAGTGCAATTATTAAAATGAAAATGAAATTTTCGACGTTTCATACTCTTTAGGCGACGGTAAACAAATAACGTACTTAATCTTCTTAAGAGTAGAACATGATGTGAAACTTGCGAGCTTTCTTAAAGGGAAATTTAATTTTTAAACAAAATGTTTTAGTCACTACAATTTTTGTTACCATGCCCGTCCCGAGTATGGAGCATATGGCCTCCTAATTGTGGTATCTCAACAGAAGTTTTCTACGGGAACTGCGTGTTACTCAGTTAGTTGCTCAATCTTTAATTTTCGAAGATAGCATGAATAGAAGGATAGGGCTAGAGCAGATTAGTGGTTACCCAATCGTTCTCGCTACGCTCCGTTTACGCCCCGCTACGCTAAGGATCGGATGGGTGGGAGGGAATACATAAAAGATATCCATGCCTACAAACATTAATCCATAAATCGATTGAAAAATCAATTTATGACACTGTCCGGACCGGGAAATGAACTCGAAACATCCGTAACCGTAGCCAACGAAGTTACCCACTGCAACACGGAGCCTGCAAATTTTGTAGTTTTGTATCTATATAGAAGAAAATTTAACATTTTTGCATATATTATACTAGATTTTCACAAGGCGGTAATACTAAATATTTAAACTGAAGGCTTATATTTATAATTTAATGCGAGAAGAGCTAAAATAATAATACACTAAAAACAAACTTTACACTGTGTAAAACTTGTGGGAATATATCACATATAACTACCGAAGCAATAAATAACGTTGAATTGGAATAAAAATTATTTTGTTAATATTGAAATACATACTACAAGATGCTAGAACCGGGTATTCATATTGATTGAGTTGAAAGCAAACCCTGGTAATTAAAAAAAACTGTGTCTCAATTTTATAAATAAAATTCTTCAATAAATATTGTCAATTTGTTTGACTTAGGTATACACCAAAAGATGAAACAAGTAAAATATTTATTGATTAAAATTAACGCAATCCAATTGATGATTATCACTCAAAATTGATGTTGTGACGATTTCCCAATTTGATCTTGCTATTTTAAAAACCAGCGAACCTTAATGGTAACTCAAAAACATAATTTAAGTTCTTAATCATTGTTTATCTATTTATGTATACATTAAAAATTTAAACTTCAAATCAGCTCCATCTTAATATGTAAGTAAATTTTATCCACTCTGCCATTATAATACAATACATTTGGGCCTGGTATAACACAGTTTTGATATAACACGGTTGATCAATTTTGACATATTTGTGTATAACACGTTTCAGCATTTTTTTATGGAAAATTATCCTATTATGGAAAGAAATTTGAAGTTCAAGAGGGAATTACAACAAATCTTGGCCCGTTATCACGAAATACGTAAAGGTTTATCCGCTAAAAGCAAACAATTGTTTATAACAAAATTTTTAAAACCTAAATCCAAAAATACTCCAGAGTCCTCCGATAATGAAAATTCACAACCGACCTCAAAAAGAGTCGAACATATAGAATTATATATAGAAGTAATGAATGAATGATCTATTATAATTTATTAACGTTTTTTTTTTTTCAATAAATACGTAAATGTATATTTTTTCGATTGTTTATTACAAATATAAAGGATATTAACAAACCTCGATATTTTTTTTGGAACGCATATCCCAATTTTGCTTGAACTTCAAACCTCGTATACACGACGTTTTTGTGGAACCATATGACCGTGTTATACGAGGCCCAAGTGTACTTTATTATAGCACTGCATTAAAAACTAATGCAACTGGTTTATTCAAATGATAAATGTAACACGGCATGTTTATTTCTTTTACAGCTTAAATTCATTGAAGGGTCTGAAAGATTGGGTAAAATTTTCGTAACAACATCTAGAGTTAAATTGTTAATAAATATAGAGAGTACAACAATACGCCGGCAATTTTGCAATAAATTAATATACTAAGGAAATGCCAAGCACACGTTCATATACTATTTATTGCTTGCCTTGTGTGTAAATTGTGTACTGCACTTGCTATCTAGGCTGAAGTATTTAATATACTTAATATCCGATTCAATACATTTCTCATGAAATGAAGGAAATTTGAACAATTCACATTTGATATTAAAATTCCATCAAGCAACCTCAGTCGATAATTTAAATTAAATGAAGGAAATTCACACAATCACATCTATTATTCAGAAATTTCATAACCACTTTTAAAGCATATTGGCATTAGTCTTTTCTGTTTTTGTATCATTGCAAAAACAATATTGTATAAAATATGCGCGCACCTACTACTATTTTACTTGAGATAAAAAATCCTGATGTTCATTCATTCATCAAAACCGATGCATATTCTTAATATACCTAAGTATGACTTGTGATTGTGGGTTGAATAACTTTGTCCATTGTTGGCCACTGTTTAATTACATTTGCGGACGATAAAATTTCTGCAAAAGTGATTTTCATGTAAAACTTATATGCGAATAAAACAATAATTTCCACGACTGTCTATACTTTGGGTGTACAAAATTCCCACAAAGGTAAAATAAATTAGCTTCCATGGATTCTTTTGTGACGACGATACCCGTACAAAAAATTTCCCGTTATTTGCATGAATAATATCTTTCCGAACATGTTCAACTTTGTCATATTTTTCAATTGGTTACGTGTTCTATTGTGGAGAAGGATACTAGTAACGCTTTCCGAGAATTATGTTTTATTTGAACGTGAAGTTTCAAGAAGATTTCATAAATTCAATTCGGATATGGCAAATCAATTTTTACATAGCAACATCTGAAATTCATTTTTTTCTTGAATAGTTTAGAAACATTCTATAGAATACTATTTATCTATCAATTTATAAAAGATGTTTTTGTATTTATTCCAAGAAATTTAATACGTCATGTTTACTCTTAATACAGAAAATTCCTTTATTTAAACTAAAAATTGATTTGCTATAATACATTGGATGCTAAGTTAATAAGAGCTATTCAATAGTCGGCGTCCGTGGCGCAGTTGGTTTCGTCGCTGGCTACGGTTACGGATGTCTCGGGTTCAATTCCCGGTGCGGACGGTTTTCATAGATTGATCTTTCAATCGATTTATGGATTTCTGTTCGTAGTCTGAGTCCTCCCTCCCACCAATCCCATCCTCACGGGGTGTAACGAGAGCGATTAGCTAACCACTAGTCCTGTCCTAGCCCTATCCTTCTATCCCTACTCTCTTCGAAAAAGAAAAGAGAGGTTGAGCAACTGAGTGACAAGCAGTTCTCGTAGAAAAATTCTGTTGAGATACCTCCATTAGGATACCATATGCTACATGTTGGGAGCGAACATTGGAAAATAAATAAATAATCAGTTTGCGTACATCCGGCGATAAAAAAATGTATGTATTAATTGAATAGAAAATACAGATTCTGTCAAGATACCTCCATTAGGAGACCATATTCTCCACATTGGGAGCGGACATGGAAAAAAAATCAATAAAACAGATTTTACTCATCTTTGTGTAACCCATTTAAATATTTTTTAAATTGTTTTAAATAGTTCATTCTGATTAAATATCTAACTTTTTTAGAGAAAACGGCTGTGACGTGTATTTAAAATTAGTACCAAATCTTGATTATCAATGATTAGAAATTTTATTTTTTGATATCAATCTAATATACACATATAACAATACAAATTCATGGCTTAAAACTTATCTTAAAAGGTAAAAAATAGTATAATACAACGATAAAATACTTCAATGTCAACTCATTTAGGTATACCACAAAACCACAGAGTTAATTTCGCTGTAAAGTTGAAAACATAATGAGGAAAGTGTTCAAAGTGGACGTCAAGCAACTTTGAAATTTACAAGATACTTCACTACGGACGAAAAACGTTTGTATAAAATAGGGCGAATCCATACCCATGGAAACGCAACAAACAATCCCAGTGCTGACAAATAAAAAACGGATAATAACAACTACTGCCTTAATTATGCTAATTGGACTTTATGAGTATTTTTTTTCAAATATTGTGTAAATATTATTGTGAGAATAGTAAACAATAGAAAAATGTATAAAAATAACAAAACAAATAGTTTATTCGTCCATTATTCGCAAAAACTCACGTTATTGAAGAAATGATAAAACAAATTATTTTTCACATGAAGTCAAAATTCACACAACATTTTTAAAATTTTTATATATATCATAAGATTTCATTTTACATTGCATCTTTTCAATTATTATATTTAAAAAAAAACTGTTTTAGGGTGATATGGCTTATATTTTTAAATGACAGAATATTGATTTTTAGGAATATGACTAGAATTTTAAAATTAATATTTTGTTTAATGAAGACTTAAAGATAACTAATATAAGCACATTAAAAATGATCTTCACGTTTAAAGGAGCTTAATCTTGTTCTGTGGAAAGCAAATAACCAACATCGCGGTATCTTTCTTTACCAGCGATAAAAATAAAATAGGATTTAAGGAAAAGTCTTTAAATTCTTTTCAATATACCAGATAAGATGGCTTGTGGAAGATTAAATTACAAGACAGGTTTTATTATATAACGCTGTTAGAATCCGAATACCAATCAAGTCAAGAGGTTATACGAAACCAAAAACAAAGATTTTGATTAAGTGACTGGTCAAGTAAAATCCAACCACTGTGACACAGTGGCTGAGGTTATTTGGTTCTTTGTGTCATAAACGGTTCATTTTTAACAAATAAATTTTGCATTTATTGACTTTTCAATCATTATATGAAATGCATTCAGAGATCAAGGGCGGAGAATCATTTGAATTATTCTTACCCTACTCACTCCTGTAAACGGGTTATACAACGATCAGCTGCCAATCCGATCTCTTGTCTTTGTCATCTCTGAAAGGTAGGCTTTAGTTGAAATACTCGGTACTGAAATATTACGTTAAGGATTCGTATGATTGGAGTGGAAGTGAATTATTTATGGTTGTATTCAATATGTATGTAATATATTTATTGAGTCAATGAGTTTATTGCATTTTATTGACTACCAAAATTATCATTCAGGAATTTCGTAATAAATATAGCTGACTTTTTAAATTCAGTAGAATTAAATTCCACGCGAGTTTGATTCGAAATAGAAAGAACGTTCGAATGAAAATATAATTTATAATGACTGTAATTTATCAACAGATGACTCAAAGGGGGAAAAAACTTTGTCGGGTAGCGGCGAGGCGTTGAAAGAGTTAATAGGCTCGGAATCAATAGCGTCTCTATCAAAGGTTCATGTTTTTCAAAAGACCGAAAAGGAAATGAATGAAAAGTTCCCGTGAATATTAAACGACAGAAAATTAAATGCGGCTCGCCCAAATTTCCTTTTGGAAGAAATAAAAATTTTATTCATCTTTTATTTGCATTAATTATGCTGGCGAACCCAAAATTTGGGATCACTTTGACGCCTGATTATATTTACACACTCTTATTTATGTAAGAAAAAAATTCTGCTAAATCAATAACTGTACTGTATTAAACAATATTATAAAAATTAAATATAACATAAGATTATGTAATGACGGAATGTGTACTTATAAATACTTACATGAAAATCATATTACCGTACCTTTGATAGAATACCTTCACAATTTGATTATCATATCTTATTGAAAAGTAAATGTTTACGATAAAGATTTCAACTGCGAGAACAGATTTTTAAAAAAATGTTCCTTCATTCTTAGCGTCAGATAAATATATAACACTGAAAAAGGTAACTTAGCAATAGTACATCGGTTCTAATATAATATAAACAATAATTTTATGTCTAATCTTAAAGTTAACTTAAAACATCACATTGTAATAAAAAAATAACCATCTCGATAAATTTATACTCCATTGCTAATTTAAAAAAAATATACTTTTATGAAATTTATTCTATTAAAAGAATGAACAAAATATATTTAAATATGTGACTCTATCATATCAAAGAAAAAAATCATGAAATGAACGTTATCAGCATCATTCAATCTGCTGTTTAAAAATTAAAAATATTCAGTTCCAATCGTTTTGCTAATATATTATAATATATCGTCGCTGACACTTAATCGAAAAAATGGCATAATAAGTTAGTTATACCAAAATGTTCTCTATTTAAATCTCTACCGTATGAAAGAATACACTTATTTATTTGTATAAATTATACTTTAACTGAAAAACAGTTCTGTACAAACAAACAAAATGAAAAGAATTTTTGAAACATTTGACAAACTTCAAAGTTCAATTACTCAAAAGTAGTATTTTTCAGTTAGTGTCGTCCAAACAACGACGATATATTGTTAGTAAAAATGAATAATTTCATATATAGCAGTAACTTTTAAATATTTTCCAGCGCCCTCTTGCCATTTATATTTCATCCAATGCTATCATTAAAATATCATCAAGTAAATATATAGTTGAGCTGTTGGTATTTTTCAATTTAAACTTTTTTATTCACTTACTTAGAGCTTCTATCGGAATTCGTTTATATTTGACGCCTCGACCAGCTAATACGAAATACTTGAAAAGTTTGTATAACCACGCACTTTCAAACATTGCTGTATGTTATACTGAACAATTTACACGTGAGATGGAAGTTTAAAATATGCGATGTAAACAGCTAGACAAGCAAGAATTCCTGCGAGTGTGACGTTGGCGTTCGATACTTCCTCTATGTTTCAATACTTCCATGCGAATGTTAACAGTAGCCGACTCAAAGTTACACTGTTGCTCAAACTAATATCTACATAATAATGAATATTTTCAGGTAGTTTAATCAACAAAAAAAATATTTGCCATTACAATTAACAATAATCAAATCGCGGGATATATAAAAAAGCTTAAATAACGTGCGTTTAATTCGATGACTATTTTTAATATCCCTCGAAATCTCTCGAGGAGAAAAGTCATCACAAATACCCATGCCCAAGATTTCAAATGTTAAGCTGAAAAAGATCTAAATGTTACATATAACTTGACGGAATTTGAACCCAGAGCCATGCGGTTATTATAGTAAGGCTCTTAACCACTACACCACAGGTGCTGTCTAAAACGATTATTTCACCAAACGCCTAAAGAGCGAAATAAAAGTATCACAAGAAGGATCCCAAAAATATAAAAAATATTTTTAGCCATTACGTATAAATTATATTTCGTCACTAACGACCCGGGTTTCGCCTTTCGGCATCTTCAATCGTCAATTCGAGTCAATTCGTGCGCTCGAATGCCTGAAAGTGCCGAAAGGCGGATCCCGGGTAATTAATAACGAAATATATGGAAATGTACAAAATTTCAACAATTCAAATTTAATATTGAAATTCCATCGAGCAGCCTCAGTCGATATCTTAAATTATCCTTAAAACTATGTTGAACGTGTTTGTTATATAATTTGTTGTTTTTAATGTTATGTACGACTTTAAATTTTCACTAGCTAGCTAGGCTTCTCAATTTACTCTGTATTTAAATCATGCTTGAACATAATTGTTCACGTACTATGTTCACATTATACTCTTTATAATAATTTTATTTGCAGATTCAATATGAAATAATTCTGCGACCTCTATTATAAATAATAGATAAACATTTTGAAACTCTGACTTACACCCGTATCTGATAACAAAATCCGTATAATTTTAAAGCATCAATATTATAACTGATAATGCGGACATCTTGAAATTTAAACAGAAAAATAACTGAGTGAGAATTCTCTTTAGAATGAATTGCTTAGCGAAATCTGTGCTGATGCTTAAAAAAACAAAAATGCTAAGGTAGCAGAGAAATAGAATCTTATCTTTTATTCAAGCTTTCAAATGTCTTTTTGCTAAGGATTGCCGGTGAGCAGTAATAAACTTCTATGTAACTATAAGTGATAGAAATCTGCGGAATCGCTTAGAAAACGTGAAATTTTTATCAGTACCTAATAAATAATCACGATATTTTTTTTAAGCAAAGAAATTTTCATTTCTTGGTTTAATAATATTTATATAAATTAATGAAAAATGGGCTGACGTGAATCATGTAAATTCAAGGAATACAATAAATTATTTTGCCGTTATTGTCTTCAATACTGAAAGTAATATTTTTTATATTACTTACCTTTAATTTTTGTTTGCATATCGTTTGATAGCTCAATATCAAATTTAGATTTTTTTAAATCTAACGTTTGAGATCTTGGATGTGGGTATTTTTCCCATCGCATTCGCTATTATAATCCCTCTAAAAATTACGTATGTATATTACAAAATAAAAATGAAAACCGATATTTAATTGAAATATGAATACTTCGTAATATAGTATAATTCAACGTGCAAATCAAAAGTGGATATATCCGTACAATGTAAACTCCAGATAATCGTTGATTAAAATTTCACGGTAATGTTATTGTCGATATATTCTTAACTAAGCAATATCAGTGCAGAGTAAAATGATGTAATTTCACACACAGTGTACGCTATCTGATTGGTCGTATTGGATTTAATCAAGCTTTTTTTTATTTATGGTAAAAAAGTGTATGATAGTATTAAGTTCCACAGGAATTATAAAATACAGTAGATAACTATATTTCATAAAAGTTGTTGTGGAACTACATACTTTGATATATGTATTTTATTGTAATGGAGTTCTACCAAGCATACTTATGCTAATTCAATAGATACAATATATTTATTTCTATAAGAATTATTAAATATAGTTCATTACTACATGTATTTTGTTATTCTTGTCGAATTGAATAATTTGCTATTTTTACCTTATTATAATATAGTTCTACTTAATAAATACTAACACAAAGTTGACATATGATTTAAATTTTGTGTAAAGCAATACCTATGGTACATCTGCGCGAATTGACTGATGACACTTTAAATAATTGATATCATAAAAAATGCCTATAAGCTAATAAAATATTATAATTTGTAATTATATGAAAGTTACGTATTTGCTTATTAGATTAGATAAAATAATGAATGCCTCAAAAGACAATAATCTCGGCATCTCTAGACGTGTTATAATTTCTACCCGCATTCCGTCCACGGAAGACTTTTGAATTAAATATGACACAGCGCACTCTCGAAAATGCGCGCGTATATTTTCCAATTTAAAAAATGCCATTAAATGTGACAAGGCTGATTTCCCTTCCATAACAATGAGGGTAATACTCACATCTAATACCTGCTTCAATAACATCTTATCAAATAACATTGATTCTCGAAAGAACTCATTTCACATTAATTTAATTATATCCAAGATTAAAGATTATTTAAGTAATCATTTATTTTGTATAACAGAACTCCAATATTATGATAAACAAAATGTGTTTTTTTATTGTACGACTTCATTGACGATTGGTAAAACATTGAAATACTTTTTACAATACCGAAATGAAATAAATCTTCAAATATTTATTATTTTATTTCAATGTGGATTTTTACGTACACCTGATTCTTTTTTGCGCAGATTTTATTCAAATAACACAACCAAAAAAAATATCATATCTATCCAGTGTCACAAAGTGATATTAGATAAATATATTTTCTGAAAACGAAAACCATATAATCGCATTATGATATTTAAACGTAGATTTTGACAATATTAATATGTCATGAAATATCTCATTTTAAAATGTTTAATATATTCTATATCACACGGCTGTTATTGGATAGAATTCTTTGTGAACAAAGAGAATCAGACTGTGTGCATTTCTTTTTTCATTGTAACTCCAATTCCCTGCGAATTGCATTGTTGTTTATTAAATCACCACTCACTGGAAAACTTATTGTAAGCCGATGGAAGCATGGATTTTATATAGCTTCCTTTAGATTCCACCACTCGATTTAGCAGGTAATACGTATGCGGGTAAACATTTTAAATTGGACTACACAAACAGAAAAACAAAGTCTTCTGAAATAATATAACAGCGAGAATAGACTTTGTAGATATTGTATATTTTGTACTTAAAATTATTTTTCTGTTTTTTTTAGATTGGGAGGCATCATAATGACTGTGGCTCATCTTCTATTTTTGGCTGGGAACCATTACCTAGGCATCGTCCGGCCTCTTCATTACGTATCAATTTTGACGAGGCGAAATACAAACGTTACTCTATTTTTTGTCTGGACTTTGCCGATAGCATTCTTCTTCATCTACTTCGGGACAATAGAGAACGATGGATTTCGCGTTGAGAAATGTGGATACGAGTAAGTATTAATCAATTTCAAAAACGAAAAAATAGTACGTCACCGATCTTAAATTTTCCATTATAATGTCATTTTTATTTACTAATTTTTATCTTTGTATTGCATATTAATTATTTGGTCAGTATCTAATTCAATTAACGGTCAGTAGAAAAATAAAAATGATGAAAATGAAAAAAGGAAATGAAAAAATGAAAAAAGTAAATATTAAAGATACGGTCAATAAATATTAAAGAGAGGTTAGGTTTGGTTAGGTTAGGTTAACTAAGTAAAAAAGATAAAATAATAAATCTGATTTAGGTTATATACGTGTGAATTTCATTAAACCACTTTGAGGGGTAAACAATTAAACAGTTTTGAGTGGTAAACAATTGAACTGTTTTAAAATTGTATGTTAAGAAACGTTTATTTTATTTATGATTTCAATAAACATTTACCAATTGCAAGTAAATAAAGTTTTGATTAGGTTTAATTTAATAACTGATTACGTGTATACTGACCATTTACAGAATTAATTACTGACCTTTTTGATTATAAATAGCAAAAATTAATTGAAAAAATGATATACATCAATAAGTATTATGATAGTTCATAGAAAAATAAAAGTAAGTAAATTATGTGTCTTATTTTTTGTAGAAATCAATATATCCTCTCATTATTCTTAGTAAATGAACAAAATACATAATTCGATTTCAAATTGATCAATTTAATATCAATCAAATAGAATTGTTTCACTTATTTGATTTAAAACAGTTTGTATCTCAAGAGTCAAAATTTAGCTGACTAAATTAACCTGTAAGTCACCGTTTTCTATCATCAACAATAACTTAGTTCCATATCCATTCGATGTGTTTTTCTTCTCTTTTTGGTCTCAATGTTAGTTGTACATAGTGGTTTTACTTTATTAAATTTATTTGTGGTCTCTAGTCACGAAAGATATCAGCTCACAAAATAATTGGATATGTAATTTGAAATTCATAAGTAGTACTGAATATATTGAAAATTATTTTAATAAATTTTGTAAAACAATATCATGTTAATAAAATGGAATAATCTTGAAATACTGACTAAAGTACGAGTCGATTTAAACAAAGTAGTTATTATTCGTTGTGTACTTATTTCTTACGTTTTGTCACCTCCGTTCTGACAAAATAAACATTACAGATTATTTATACTGAATATACTTTTATTTTTCAACCTATCGATGATCTAGAACAGTGTCTCTCAAACTTTTTAACGTCACGGCACACTGGGAAAAAAAGATTTGTTCCGCGGCACAAATAAAAATTACTTAGAAAATGTAATACACTTTCACTTTTAAGGTGTGAACTGTCAATTCTTCGTGGAAAGCCATTATATTTTAAAAAGTAAAACACAATATTTTCTGCTACTTCCATATGTTAACAATGATCAGGGTCGGTTTCGCTTATCACGAGCATTATCAACTGATTTTGACATTAAACATGTGGAAGTAGTACAAACAAATTGTGTTTTATTTAAAAAAAAATGTAATGAACTTTATTAATACATATGAATACAGAAAATCTTAGTGTAGGTAACAATACACAATATTGTTTTATAAACATATATAATGTATGTATATAGAGGTGGTAAATTACTTATCAGTGAGAATGATGCAATAGATTTCAAGAAAGAATTATTTCATAACGCCTCTCTAAATTTGATAAAACAAACACGTAACTTCTCATATACTATCGCCGCTCTCGTTTTTTTTATTTCATTTCCAAAAACCTTTCTGAAAAACCAAAGTGTGAGTTTGTAACTTGTTCTGTCCACAGTTCTAAATTGTCTTCGTTTGTCGCGGCACATTAGTGTGCCATGGCACACAGTTTGGCAGACACTGATCTAGAAAAACACACGAATCCATATTACGTGACAAAAAAAAAGATTTACATATTCAATACATGAATGATTACTTACAAAGGTATGTGATTGACACACAGATATTCAAAATGAATTTATAAAAAAGTTGTATTTCCGACTGTACGTTTTATTGGCAAAATGACTACCTATTTGAATAATTCATTTTACATAGCGAACATAAACATGAATACCTCTACCAGATACACTTATATCAGTAATTCGTTTTGAAAATTGTATAGTATTGGCCGATTCTGGTAACTTTTTATTTATAAAAAGCAGCTCTAAAGCTTTTATATAAATTATTAATCCGAAAGAGTTTATGAATATTTGTGTTAATGAGTTTGCCAATTCAGCTACTTTGCCAAAGGGGCAAAGGAGGTTTTACAATCCCCTATAAAACCGTGTCGAGTCTAATACTATGTACCGGAAAGAAATGGCCATGTTGAATTACTTCCGGGTTAAGGGTTATCAGGCTTCATTTGTATTAAATAAAATATAAATATTTTATTATTGTCTTAAATTCTTTAGGTTTTATGAATGGTAAAAAATTTAAGGGATGAATTTCGTTTATCTCCAATATAATTTTCGAACGCTAAAAATTCGAGTCAATGGTGACATAACAAATTAATATAAAAATGTAAGCCCAATAGAACAAATTATATATAATGGAACGTTATTGATATTCACTAATTAATTTAACAGCAAAACATTATTTTCTTTTTAAAACTAGTGTTTTATCGTAAATACTTATCATATTTTATATTGACTATTGCATCGCATTACAAAACCATAATTTCAAATTAAATGTAATAAATTAATATAGTCTTTATATATTAAACGAGAACCTGTTTAACTAAACTACGAAAAAAAACATATCCACAAACATTAAAACATCACCTATGATTCAGAATTTTCCTGACATTTTCCGATGATTTTGTTTCAGCTTTCTTCGTAAACGTCACTTCCGGATGATCTTTTCCTCGCTGTTCTTTGGACCTCTCATATTGATGTTCGTAATTTATACCCACATATTCATCATCGTCAAACGCCACCATAACACTCGACTGCAATTCAGCAGAACCGGAAGCGTTGTGCAGAACAGAAGAAATGTCACTACTGGAATATCGGCAAGTTATATTTTTAATCTATTATAAAACATCACAACAGACAATATAAATTATACGATATAAAGTTTTGAGTATAAATGATAAATTAGCTTAATCACACATAAAAAGGTTCTCCAAATTCGTGCGGAATTATGCGAGGAGGTTATATTGATCTGACAATTATTTACTTTCAATGCTATACTTTGAAAATATTAATTCTTTAAATTACGGAAAGTAAAATGTAACAAAGTTTTTCGAAAAGACTTTAATTGTCATTTATTCTGATTCATATGTAATTTTTCAAGCTTATCCGCACTTAATATGGAGCGTATGTTATCATAACTTCGTTAATCGAAAACTGTTTGACAGTCAATTGCTTAACTTTTTTCAATATAGAGCAGCGGTCACCAAACTATGGCCAGCGGGCCGGATCAGGCCTGCCAAAGATCTTCGTCCAGCCCTCCAAAACTTCCCGATTTTTGTATATAAATTAAGGAAATATTAATTTTATAAAATTTCATGATTTGGTTGTGAATTCAGAACTATGAAATAAATTTTATTTCAATCCATCAATGATACAAAATGTATTGTTAGATGTTTGATGACTCGAAAATTTCTCGGATATTTTCATTTATTGAAATTCTAAAAATGTAGTGCAGGCAAAATAGAACAATAGAAGTGTCAAATATTAACCCCAATCGAAAATATTTAGTTGTATTTCAACGTTCGCAGAGTTTGCATTGATTGATGTTTTTGTTTGACATACATATAAATTTATATTATTACTGAATTCCAATAAGAATTTATGTGTCGTCCGACTCCCCAAGATGTAAAAAAATTCAATTCGGCCCGTTTCTCAGGAAGTTTGGTGACCACTGATATAGAAGATAATAAAAGAAGGATTAAGTTAGGAAAAAAACTATCAACTAGATTTCTCTACATTCTGTTTTTTTTCCAATGTATGTTTCTATTTAAGGATTCGAACACGTAACACAGTAACCGAGTAGACAAAATCCAACCACTCGACTATGAACCGATAATGGTGCGCATATACCAAATACATAATACGTAAAATCAAGTCAGCGTCCGTGGCGCAGTTGGTAGCGTCGTTGGCTATGGTTACGGATGCCTCGGGTTCAATTCCCAGATCGGACAGTTTTATAAATTGATCTCTCAATCGATTTATTGATTTCTGTTCGTAGTCTGAGTGTTTGTGTCCGATCCATCCGGTCCTCCGGGGCGTAGCAAGACCGATTAGCTAACCACTAATCCTGTCCTAGCCCTATCCTTATATCCCTACTTTCTTCGAAAAAAAAGAGAGGTTGAGCAACTGAGTAACAAGCAGTTCTCATGGAAAAATTCTGTTAAGATACCTCCATTGGGAGACTATATGCTCTACATTGAGAGCCAACATGGGAAAAAAATCAAAAACAAAAAAACATCAAAAATCAAGCCGCGTGGAAATTTTTTTTTTGTATTGTGTAAAAAATGTAGAAAATCATAAAATCATTACTTAGTTAAGTTTTTTTTGTACGCGTTATCAGATTCTAAATTATTTAATTGTCAATATTGAAATAATACGCGTAATAGCGTCGTATTATCAGTAATTACCGTATTTAATATTTTTTAACAGCCGGAATGACAATGCATATTAATATGCTAACATAAACGGCAATATAATATTTTTGTCTTGATTTATCTGTATATCTGTAACCAAGTATATTGAGCGAATGCTTACAGGTACAATAGTCAAAAGTAATGAATAATAATAAACTATAGGATTTATCAAACGATTTCTTTACTGCAATAATATATTAAAATGATTTCCCACTTGAAGAATTATGATGGTGCCCTTCTAATGATGACTAAACGTCTTAGCCAGCCGCACGCAACATTCATCAGCTAATGAAGATGAACCCTTCAGGCGAAATCTGACCATTAAATCAGACATTCCCTCAACATATTAATTGATACAGCGTATCATATATTATGATCACACGAACAAAACAAACATATGCATATTAATACATAATCGTATGCACACAATCAAATTGTATTGAAATAAATAACGGAATAGTAAAAGTTTGTAAAACGATTTTTATAACATTGTAAATTTACATACATACAATGGGTGTGCATTTATTATTTTTTAAATTATCATCGTTTGTTTTCTACAGTGATTTCTCCATGTAACAAATATATAGATGGACTTAATTTAAGACATCGACTGAGGGTGCTTGATGGAATTTCAATATCAATTATATTATAATTGTAAAATCACTGGTATTTCTAAAAGAAGTTGAAAAGCGGCAATTCGCCACTCTGTTAATATGGTGTTTACAAAATAAGGATTAGGGAGATTCCCGAAATTTTAACTCAGGTATCAGTGTGGCTCTCAGACGTATAATATCTTACCTCGTAAATAATATTTGTCGCCTTTGTATCTTCTATATAAACGTTAGACACTGTTTACTGTTTCTCAGTTCGAGTCCATTCGCGTGCTCGAATGCCTGAAGATGCCGAAAGGCGAAACCCGGGTCGTTAGTGACAAAATACATGGAAGTGTACAAAATCTCAATAATCCAAATATGATATAGATAGACTATTCTAATAATTAAAATATAAGGCTTGCTGTCAGATTTCCGATCGAATAAAACACAAAATCATTTGAGCCACACAGTAGTTTATTGTTATTTGTTTTTCAATATTTGACAGTTTTCTAAACGTTATCTTTCTCTGAAACTCCATTATCGAATTGGTATGTGTAGATATATGACAAACAATATTTCCTTTAATCCGGTCTCACTGATAAAACTCAAAAAATAAGTAATATAAATTTGTGTATGAAACCCAAAATTCTAATTGTAATTTTTACATATTATGATGTGCAACTAGCACTGGTTGTTAAACATTAATTTCCATGTCATATAAATACATTGTGGGTTTATGATCTAGCACACTCTACAGATCTTTTAGAAGATGCATAATAATATCATATCATTTATTGATAAATAGAAACTCTTCTGTTCTATTCAATATATACAGTGAGCATATCATAAGGAAATCACTAATACTGTCGCTGGTCCACTCCAAATACCTTTATTTCTCGACATAGAGTCTAAAAGAAAAAGACAAAAAATGTCTAGACGCATTTGAAATGTGGTGCTGGAGAAGGATGCCCCGAATACCATGGACTGCCGATCGCATTTATCCTGAAAGAGTTATAAATCCAGGATAGACTCTCGGCTGTATATGCAAGACACCTTTTCCACTTTTTTGGCCACATCGCCCGCAAGCCTACCGACAATCTTGAGAGGCTCATCGTCACAGGAAATTTCGAAAGCAGAAGGGGACGAGGAAATATCCCGACTTACTAGAGTGAATAAATGAAAGAAGGCACGGAACTCTCCTTACCTATGGCCCTCAGAGCAGTGGAGAAGAGGAGCAAGTGAAGAAGGATCTTCGAGGGCGATAGGCGGAGGTCACGACCCTAAAGAGTGAGGAAAACGACTAAAAGAATATGTATAATTATATTTTTCTACAAGTTGATAATTATTTAACATCAACTGCCTTACCTTAAAAAGAAAACAAAATTATCTTGCAACAACTAGTTACAAAGCCCTGTATTAGCTTAGCTAGCATGTTGACATCCAAGTATCTAATTTTCGTTTTTATAAATGAATTTAAGACTGCCAACGGTCCTAAATGGAGACCTAAAGATACCTTTCAGACTACACGTAGTAAATGTTTTCACGTTTTTATTCATTAAAAGGCGAAACGGGGAAGTGGAGTGTACTTGGCATTTAAATTAAATCATTAAAAAATCTGTCAGCGCTTATTTCGTCGCATTATTTTTTATTATGCTAAAAAACGACTAAAAGTACCAAAAAAAAAGTTTAAGAGGAAAGATTCATTATTGAATGTTGGAAGGTAATGTTTTTCTAACTCGATAAATCAATCAAACACTAGTTGACTTTCAATGACTTTCAAATAAGAAACAACACCAAAATCTTAGAAATTTTTAAAATCCTACTAAGATCGTCTCAACTTCCCCACAACTACTTATATTACACTTAAAATAATTCTACATGTTTTATCATGTTTATTTGGAGGAGTCATTAGTAATATTATATATATTTTTTTAATAATTATTAATGTTATTATAAAGAAAATTAACGGCATCAATGGATTCAAATTTATAGCAAAATGTGGGGGTCACACTTTATACGAATGTTCGGCGGTGAGATATAATATATATTATAAGTTACGAGAAAATAGAAGGAGAGTAATAACCACATATAAAATAATAAGCAAAGTTTAATTTCTAACCATAAAATACGTTTGTTTTGGTTAACTATGAAGGATTGTTAACACTTTGGTGGATTTCACACGACTTACTACATACAAAGCAACAAAAGAGTAATGATTGTTTTTATTGATAAAAACTTCCAATTTTAAGTTCAATTCACAATTTCCCAACAATTGTGTACCACTTAGATAATCGTACATATTTACTTTTATTGTAACAAAGCAAAATAGCGGCCATACATTCTAAATACATAAACGGAACAATATTACATGCAGTTATAACAAAAGCAAACGTCTCGATCTCCCGCTTCAAACGGGAACACGAAACAAATGTAGCTCAAACTTTCATTTTTATATTACCAGCAAGTATTATAAAGTTCTGACGATAGCGTTAAGCTGAAATAGCTACCTAATAAAATTTTGTAGAACTAAATACTTTGATATTTTATAGTGTTTATCTGAACGAATTTGGATAACGCTGTTACTTGGAAGTGAAATAATATGTGATACATGATATCGCGTTCAAAGGTTACAAATCTTATTAGTGATCCGCAAAGGGGTTAAAAATAATTTCTGTTGTATCAACGTTATACAGATATAACAGAAATTATGGAAACTCATACTAAATATAACATAAAATGTAAGCAATTCGGACGATACCGTTAATGTAACAGTGTACCAATAAAACGGATAAAGATTTTTATATTATTTATGGTGAATAGCTGCTATACCGATTTATTACTTTTTTTTATTACGAACGCAATGCCTCATAACCTATCTTGCATCAACAAACTATCACCAGTATATCGCTTATATAGAAAAATCACCACTATATTGCTTCCGTTCTGGCAAAGAACGTAAAATCGGAAATATTGTGTTTTGGGTCATCTTTAACTAGTTTTTAGTGAAATGAGAAAACCTTTTTTAATTTGAAACTTATAACCAGATTCATGTGTATTTCATAGTTTTTCAATATGTACACAATACAAAGTTTGATTGTATGCAAGCACACAAAGATTCAACAGCAGGTTTAATCAAAGCAAGTATTCATTAGGACAGAGAATATTTATATTTTCGAATTAAATTTTTTTAGCAGAATAATGATGACATACAGATTAGCTATACTGAATAAAATTCAAAAATTATTGAAATATTGTGGATATTCTGAGTAAAATACTTTTTCACTCAAAGTTGAGATTTTGTATATTTCCATGTATTTCGTCACTAACGCCTCGGGTTTCGTCTTTCGGCATCTTCAATTCAGTGTTGCATTAGTGAAAAATAATAAAACATATTTGGTATCTAACAATTTTTTTTCATATATTTACTATATGCCTGTTGGGCATTGGATAATTTAATTTTACGAAACGTTTGAAGGAACAAATATATTAAAATAAAAAAACAATGAAAACCTTTGAAGGTTTGTCTGTCAATTCTTGGTTTAAAGGAATTATATTTTTTTAAACAAAACACAATTTGTTTGTACTACTTTCACATTTTTATGACAGGATCGGTTTCACTCATTGCGAACATTAGTGAACTTATCAACAATTGACAGTTAAAACCTTAATGATAATGTTTAGGTTTTAGTTTTTCAAATTAATATTAGCTAATTAATGAACTAAAAAAACATGGCATGGCTAAGGTATAAAAAACATATATTTGTGTAACATCTTAAATAGTAAAAACAGTATTTCTCCATTTTTATTTGACCTTGATAAAAATTAAAAATACATTAGAAAAGTAATTAAAAATTTATTACCAGAGATACATTTGTTTACGCGATGCTATCGGATTGTGAACATTAATGTTTACCAAACCGTATCCGCAATAAATCGACAGGAAATATTTCGATCACTGTTCTATTAACGCGAAATTTTCGCTAAACATTTATGCGCCTGCAAACATCAAAATAAATAATCAAAAAAATACCAGAATATATTTTCAACAAGCAAATTAAACATTTATATAGTATCGAAATTAAATTCACACCATTACTTTCAACAAGTCTTCATAAATAGAAATGACAGCGGGAAACGCTAAATAATCACACTTATACAATTTCAATAATAATGTTTTATCTTTAACGGATTGAATATATGATGATTTACCACCGATGCTAAATTAATATTTCGTTTGGAAATCATAGAGACGATACTTTCATATTGCGTCGTATTTTTAACTACACATTTAAGAAAATAAAACCGACTCAAATTACTATAATTTGACAAACAAGTTTACAATGTTAACATACTTGGAAAACTCCACGACAAAGGTCATGTAATGCAGCTGTTGGCACCAGGGGTTGGCGGATCATCGCTGATCCGCGGAATTATTTGAGTAATGTAAATTGGAGCCAAGACTAACTAAACTTATTTCAAACGCGCAGAAACAAATAGCACACTAATTAATTTACTACAATCAAACAAGTGTAATACTCATTTCATAACAAAACAAACTTCACTTGTATCATTATTTAAATCTGTGTGTACGTACCCTTTTAAATAAAATCATTATAGTGGTCCGTGGGATTCAAAATTGTGAGCTTAGTGGTCCGTAAGATTTGTAAACAAGTGCAAAAAATCAACCAGCCATATTTGGACACTTTCTTTATACGACGACATAATGATTACATATTTAAGGGTCGGTAATTTTTCACTTTGGTTCTGTCGTTATACCAATTAAGGACTATATATTTCGAATGCTAAGTATTCCCCGTTTACGAAAATGTAAGATACGGTTTTTAATATGTTATCAAACGCTAGATTTACACAGAACTTAAGAGAATTGAGAATTCTAAATATCTAAAATGAATTCAGCCAACTGTGGAGAGAAAGGCACACCGCTCACCTGAGATACAATCTTTTGAAAATACCTGTAAAAATATTCAAAGAACAAAAGACCACCCCACTCTTTTTTGTAATAAATCTATGCAATAAAGAAATCAGTCGCATGTTAAAGAAAAATTAGTTGGACAGATACACCGGCTTTCGATAAAGATGACTATAATTTATTGATACTAATGTCGAAGATATTTTTTAAATGCCGTGTCTAACAATATATATTTAATGAGGAATAGTCGAAAGTCATTATCAGATTTCTACTTCCTATGGCAGGAGAGCTAAACTCGTAATGTAAAAGAGTCAGATATAACTTAAACAACGATTTGTGCGTACGATATGAATATATCTTTAGTACGCACCATTTAAGCGAATTGATAACACGTTATAAAGTTTTAAGAAAAATCTGAATGTAAAAAAATGTTGTCATTGAACACAATATATTATAAATAAGCATTCATTAAAAATAGAAGAACAATTTTCTCGTATTTTCGTAAAATTTTTTGTTAAGCAGGTTACAGTTTTTAATTTGAGAGATGAATCCAATTTCTTAACAATTTTTGAGTTATATCAACGATAATTGAAACAGTTACTTAACGATAATATATTCTTTATCTGACTCATGCATAAATTGATAATTCATAATAGTTATATTAGAACCAGTACAACCATACCTGTCATAGATGACGGTATTAAAATCGAAATACTAAATGTCTAAAGTAGTTAATACGTCGGAACTGTGTGTCCATTGTATAACATTTTATTTTATATTATACCCCGCGAACCGCGACACTTACGACATGAGAAAATTTCATACCTACATGTGGTATGTGATCATAATAACTGTTCGGCCACAGTCAACACGCGACGGCGGGGCGGGCGCGACACTTCAAACTGAAATGCATAGCATGGTTTTGCAATGTCCGTAGTGAATGGAAGTTCGCCCGTTTTGTGTTGAGCGGTTTTGCATTTCAGTTTCAAACACCGCGATCACCCCGCCGTCACCTGATTACTCTGGCCGAGCACTAAAGCGTCTCTCAGAGTTCTCTGGACTATTATATATAAGATGTGTAAATTCAAGAAAAAATATTAAGGAGTCGCAGCCGTGGCTCGGCGACCCCTGCTATAGGATACATTGCATAATACACGCTTATAGTCAATGGAAAATCACAGTATGAAAAACTAGATTGTCAGGATTTCGTTCAAAAATAAGAATATACCACTAAAGCAAGGCAATCAGCATATACAATATATCGCAAAGTCATTATAGACAAATAAATTATCATTTTCAATGTAAGGAAAATGTTGATGGTAAAACAATACAGAAACAATATTCTCTTTTTATGAAACTACGTTTGTTAACCAAGAAAAGCTTTTCTAGCCACAGTGTAGAGGTATAATGTATAAAATATAGAAGAAACGAGAGGAGAAACATAATGAATTTATAGGCCTCTAAAAGCTTTTGAGGAAATATTAAGAAATGCTCATATCTATCGACGGGATAACTAATTCAAAAAAAGCCTCCCAGAAAGGGACGCTACAAAATATGTGCTTAAGACATTCAATTAAATTGTATACCTAAATGGAAACATCTCCATCCTTCTTGACAAATATTATTGCGCGCTTTAAACGTGTTCATATCCTTATATCTTTTTGGCCATTTACTTTGACACTTATTTCTTCAAATTTGAATTTTTGAGATTTTGTACACTTCCATGTATTTTGTCACTAACGACCCGGGTTTCGCCTTTCGGCATCTTCAGGCATTCCAGCGCACGAATGGACTCGAATTGACATGGAAGTGTACAAAATTTCAATAGTTCAAATTTGATATTGAAATACCATCAAGCACCCTCAGTCGACGCCTTAAATTCAACTTATCTCTTCGTTCTTTGACTTTCAAATAAGCACCAAAAGTTAAGCAGTATTTCAAAAACAACAAAAAAATCTATTACACTATTTCACTATCAAAGAATCGTATGAAATTTTCAAATTTTATGAATTAAAATATAATTTAATATATATTCGATAAAGTGAAAAAAGCTATGAATCGTAGATATTCCACAGTTTTTATTTGAAAGCAGCACTTGTTTTGCTCAGCTAATGATTAAAGAATCGATCCAGATTTTTAAATAAGGATTGTATTTTTCATTATATCTTAAGACATTTTTCCAAAAAGTGTTTAATTTAGAAGGAATATTGTTTACATGTGTGTTGAAAAACAAAACCAATTAGTGAACTAAATAACAATGCATTGCATTGATAAATATTCAGTACGTCAGAATAAATTTGTTTTTTAGATTAAAATCTTTCTTTCACAATTTACAGTATCGTTGCTCTGGCAATTAAATTCAGAATTATTTGTTTTGTGTGAACCAATGTTGAATATTTATGCATATAATTAAATTATCTATGCCCCCAGTAGTAAGATTTCAATTTAAAAAAATATGTATATTTCTCGATGAATTTCTGTGTAAATATTATAGCTAATTATTTCCAATGTGCTAAATATTTCGTTAAGTTCTCAAATGTTAAATTATAAAATCTAAATTTGACGGCGATTTCGCCAGGACTTGAAGCCGGAACCATCTGATCGCTTTGGTATAGCTCTTGGCACTAGAACACTTCAATTCATGTTTTCATCCAGATTTAAGATGAACGATATTATATAATATGCATAAAGAAATCTATTAACGATATTTAATAACTTTTGAACAATTGGCAGACAGTGCCTATCAAGAACGCACATATAATTATAACTAAAATACTAATATTACGCTTTACAAACTTGCAAACAGTTAAAAGAATCACAAGTTCATTTTTTTTTTTTATTAAATTTATCATGTGATTTTGGAATAAATATGATTCTCTTTTGTTTTTATTAGCAATTCTGTACAATAGAAAGTTAACTAAGCACCCTAGCCCGATATTCTCTATGGCAATTTTCCGCTTCTATAAACAAGTGACACCCTTAGACTTATAACACTCATAAAAAATACTATCTGAGAAACTGCAGTGGCAGAGAAACCTGCAGATTTTTATTTAGACATTCACAAAACACGATTTCAACGACAATTTCTCCTCAAAGAAAAACCAGACATGCGAAATAAATCCTCTCCTCTCAAATATTTCTTATAAGTAGTTTTGTATATTCTCTGAAAGATTCTTTTTCTTACAACAGCGGATATGAAAGAGTTGGAAAGGAAATGGGTGAACAAGGGTAGAATTGACTCCCAATATATTTTTCTTTTTTTGTTAAACGGTGTCTTGTCCATTTTTTACTGAAAATATAGTATATAAAAAGGGTTTAGTATGTGTCCATATTGAAAAAATATTGACCTTCGACGGACACTACAGAATTATTCGGAAAACTTATTTTATTTTGAATATCTACACAATTTGAATGTAGAACACAAAATACTGTGTAAGTATATTTCTAACAACACCGAGACGTCTAAATATACCCTACATATATTTTTTAATTTTACTATTTTATACGAAACACAAAATATTAAATCGAAATACAAAACAATAACATCTGAATAATCGGCTTCTTAAATTAAGAGTATATAATTGACAAGTAAGGCACATATTTTTTGATACCATTATATTATTTTTGAATTTTGAATTAAAAATTAAGCTTAACACTCAAATTCAAAAGTATAGAAACAAAATTTTTAATGTATGTGTAAAAGCCTGATAAATAGTTTATAATAAACGTGGCCAATAACTTAGTGAATTATTTTTGTAATAAAGTAGGAAGCATTATCTAAATTTGGATAAGTTTTCTTTATTTATTTCTCACTTGAAAATTGAAAGTAGAACCTTCTTTATTATAATTGACAAG
Source organism: Himalopsyche phryganea (assembly GCA_022494535.1). NCBI lineage: Eukaryota > Metazoa > Arthropoda > Insecta > Trichoptera > Rhyacophilidae > Himalopsyche > Himalopsyche phryganea. The sequence continues at coordinate 2,719,850 of JAGVSL010000023.1, forward strand.
CGCGTGGTTGCGAGAGAAATTTAAAAAGTATTAATTAAATTGTGTCTAAAAGTTTTTGACTTTTCGACAAATAATCTCTTTTGGCTATATCCACAGATTCCCGTGAACTTCGCCAGAAAATTATTCAATATTATAAATACATTATCGATCGAACGTATATATTAACAAACTCTCGAGGAAAATTTACTCTGCTGAGGATTAAAGCCATTCTGTTTGATTCCCTGGGACCGACCAAAATCGTCTTAAATAATTTATACCAAGAAATGAATTCAAAAGATATACAAGAAATTCAATATTCACATTATATTGTGATTAAATAGATAAATTTTAGCCCACAATACATATTCTTTATACATAAACGTTTAATGCTTGTTTCTATGGAAAATATAAGTACAGAATCTTCACTAATAATAATTTATTCTTCAAAAAAAAGAAGTTGAGCAATAAGCAAGGAATAATCATACGTAAAGTGTCCCCATTTCTTAAATTCTTCGCGACAGCTAGAGAGTGGATATGGTCAGTGAAAAGGTTCTTTCTTCTTTATGTGTTTCAAAAATGTACGGTAAAATGAATGGTGCGCACATAATACTAAAAATATACTTGCTAAAAAGCTTTGTCAAATATTTTCATCGACCAATTTTAGCAACATTACGAAATTTCCTTTAGTAATTTCACCTTTGGAGGTAAAGCGGTAACTGTGTGCTAAACTAATTGATTTATATTCACTTAACAGCTATTTTTTCCATGAAATAAAATTAACAGCATTGGCTCTCAAACTAAGTAATATATATATATATATGTGTTTGTAATTATTAATATGTAACTATATAAATAATATTGTATGCATCACTGGTCAACCTTTCTTAGTTCTTGGACCAAATCATCATATTGTCTTAAATTGCAATTGTAGTAAATAAAATACTTGCAAAATCAAAAATGGCAATTTAACTATAAAGAAGGCCGCTTTAATTATAGCTTCAACTTTTGTATGGAAGATTTGTTTCCTTAAAAGTGATTTTCAATGAGGCATAAATATTCAAATCATTTAATATTGACGATAGAATTATGTTAAGCTTCATTAATCTAAATTACAGCTTCTGCACAGATTACTTACAAAATCAGTTATATTAAATTGTATGGCGTATTTCAAGTACACCATGCTTCACTAGCAGCTATCTCTTGTAGTTACAATAGTTTTTACCACTGCTGGAATATTTGAGTGAAATTAAAACCTCTCATTATCATTTTATATCCCGATTAAGTTTTTTTTTACTAATAACTGACAATTATTTTAAAAAATAAAACACAATTTGTTTTTAGTACAAACAAATTGTGTTTTATTTTTTAAAATATAATGTCTTTCCACCAAGAATTGACAGTTAAAACCTTAAAAGTAAATAACTGACAAGTTATTAATTATTTAATATAGCTGGTTATATGTCGGTTTTCCATTCTAAATTTGGAAATAAGGAATTACAATCTTAGTATCTCGTCTTTGTTTCATGTCCTGATATCTCTGGGCTTTCGGAATCCAATATACTTAATAAAATATCTCACAATTAATCATTTATTTTTTTTGTTTCGTCTTTATTAAGAGTATGATGTGTTGATCTGACTATTTTTGTGCAGAGAATTTGTAGCAAATAAATAATATACATTAGTTCTTACTAAGGCGGGAAAAGAAGGTCAGTTTCCATTTTTAAAAACCAAAAAGTTTCCAAAGTATTTTTCAATATTTGTTTGGATATTTTTAACGAAATCTCAAATGCAATACAGGTCATATATTTAAAATATAATATTATCATTATTTAAATAATTACAAATTATATCAAAAGGTCACACGTTTAAATCAGAAGATGACTAGCTATAATTAAGTCGCTCAGTTTAATGACTAAAGTGGTATTTAATTTATTATATTTAATTTTTTGTTGAATACTTCCAATCACCGGTTTTCAGAAATGAGTTAAAATTTAATAAAAAAAACATTTAAAAAAATACTTTTTATCAACAAATTCTGTGCAATGCAATGCAAACAATGCATAGTGACGTAAAAGTTTTTCATAAGAAGTTAGCAGACTAGCATTATTTTGGAAGAAAATTAAAGTAGAAAATTATTTCATAAATTTGAATTCAACGCGAGAATAATAATTTACAAATAAATTTTAATAAATAATCTCCGAGTTTAAGGTATCTATGTAAGAAAGGTATGAAAAAATTTATTTTATTAGATAACTACAGTAAGTATTGCAATGTTGAATTCAATCGATAGCTTGAATACGAGTAAAAACGACTAGTCATATCAACAACAAAACAGGTGGTACAATTTTGAGAAGCGCTTTTGTGCAATATATAAAATTTCATGCTTCTCGGCCGAGCGGAAATACCATAAATTGCGGAAAACCACCTAATCCACTTTCCTTTGTGTGTGCCTTTGTCGTGCGGCCATTGCGTGGTAACTGAACCACTTCATAGAGAATACGGTGGTAGATCCACGTCATGTTTAAATTTTAAATTCAATATTTTAAGCTCCCGTGTTTACATATTCATGAGATAATGTAAAATACGCCAAATATTTTCCATCGTTCGGGTAGTAATCTCACTATGGTAAAATATACGAAAAATCGAACCTGATTTTTTCCTGATTTTTATTTATATTTCAAATTGTGTCAGATTTGTAATGATTTATTGAAAATATTCGATGGCCTTCAGCGCACCACAGCTGCTGTGAAATATTCGGTATTTAAATTTATTTTAATGTATGTATATGTCATGAGACGATATACAAAAATACAACAAAAAGAAAGAAGATAAATGGTTTTAAATTTATCTCAAAATTGCATTATAATTTATATGCATATAGCAACGTTTTCGTATATATTAAAAAATATCATTTTTTTAATCAAAATCTATCAAATGATGCTGCCCTTAACAATGCATGTCACGGTAAGATAGCTCGTTACTTGCAGTTTAAAAATAGATATAATTTAATGTTTTTACTGTGATAATTTATAATTTTATTTAACGTTTATAAGTCTGATATATGTTTTATTTGCAACAACTTTTGTATTTTAAATGTGATTCCAAAGTATCTGTAACGTCGGAAATTACTGTTATGGTGATGAACTATTTATTACAACCTCAAACGAATGTACTCATATTAATCAATTGTTACCATATTAAAATGGAAATAATAAGTTTTCTTTAGGATACGATTTAATATGCTTAAAAGTGTAATTTATGTACCTCTTTCATAAACTAGAGTTAATAATAATTATGGTGTTACTAACCCTTTTCTTCACTGTTCAAAAAGTAAATTATAAATTGCGTTTGATTCACTTCACAATATTGAACTTGATTTCACACGTCATATCGGCTAGAACAGCTATAGATTCCGCACTTAATTCCGCAATCCGGATGAACATTTTATTCTTTTTGACATTAACTTCACAATCTCCTGTTAATTTCCCTTCTTTGCGAAACATATTTCAAATCATCTCATCCGCGCAACGATATCGAACTCCGCATGCATATAAAATACAATGGCTATGTCTTTTCGGAACGACGAATAAAAATGCTTTTTTCAACAGTTCTTTAGAGGCAATTTCAAGTTTTTAAAATTTGGTTCTCTGGTATGTGAGTTCTTTGAGGTTAAGTATTTTAACGACTCCGATAAAAAGCATCGTTGGATACGTTTTACTGGAGTAATAAAAATATGCATCCTATCCTGATCACCGTACAATCATATCGTCACCATACTATCAGAAACAGTTATTAGGTATGTAACAAATTGATAATTCTGAGTCAACAGAAATGGAAAACATGAACTTTTAGGATAAACCTTCGGTATTTTATAATAGACAGATAATTATAATATTAATAGATTTATACTGACCTGAGACAAATATTTTTTTTAATAAATAAGCAGGGACAATTTCCTGCTTATACATATGCATTAATAACAATTACCGATAAATTGAATTTTTAATAGAATTATAATTTTGCCAGTATATGCAATTTAGCTGTTAAATAATGTAAGTATGTGCTTTTTTATACAGGGGAATCGAGCTCAAGAGCAACAGCTTGACCGCAATGTTAAAGCTCTGTGGACTACCCTGTTCATATTGGGGAGCTACATCGTTGGATGGATTCCAGGCATTATACATTTTCTCCTCGTATGTGATGACTGCATGTTCCCATTGAAGAACTTCGAGCCAACCACAACATTCTTCATTTGCATCCTCACAAATTCTTTCATAATCATGAAAACAATGATGAATCCTGTTATCTACGCTGCACGAATGGCCGAGATCAAGGTAAGTGTTTACAAAAATCTCACCCAAAACTTTCTATACATTTCATGTAACAAATGAAAAACGTAATGCTATATATTTAAAATGAAGACCATTTAATTGTATCAATGAAAATATACGTTAAAAATTAAGAACCATTGCATTATTATATGGTTTTTAAATCTATCTTATAGCAGTGCGTCATATTTATTTATTTTTCTATGTTAAATGATTCATAAAACGAATAAATAGCTTTGAACTTTTGTTTTTATATTTGTAATGAAACATTGGCGATGAATTTTATGGTGTATAAATAAACATATGTTTGCAAATTTCATAAAATAAACTAATATTTAAGAGTAATCGTTAATATGTCAGGGTTTATAATATTCTGAAGTTGCATCCTATATTAAAAAATAATGTTACTATGTTTCTTTTAATTTAAATTTGGCTTTTCAGTTGTATTGTATTTCTATAACGTTTTATGATAAACTAATAAATGTTTTTGTATTTCAGCATTTTTAAAAAATCATAAAATTTTCATTGCAATTATAATTATAATGTAATTTACACTAAGAACTAATTGAATGTTTTGTAATTAATGTATTATAGGGCTTTGTTATTTATTTCCTTCTTTATGAACAGGAATGAAATACACAGTAAAGGTTTGTTGACGACACTATTTAAATGAAAACATAAGTGGGTGTAAATCATTTAGAGAAATTAAAAAAAGATTTAATTTTATCTATAAAAGTAATGTAATAAAAATTAAGCTAAACTATAAAAGATACTCTTAAAATCGTTTTCAGATATAATTACTTTTGTTATAATAATACAGTGAATCGTTTTTAAGTTTTGAATTATACAAAATATAATGCTCAAGGCAGGATTAGTGAAACACCGAATAGGTAGGATGAACGGCCAAGAGTGTTTACTCATTCATTGTGACCTAATTAACTCCTGTTATAACCAAGACAAATACTTTAAAAATAAAATTATGATTCTAGTAAAGTACATAATATTATATACTATTTACAACAACTTTAACTGAACATAATAAGTTCTACAAAATAAACACGCCATATCTAATAATCGGAAAAGCTTTGAAAGTTAATATATATATATATATATAATATTTTAATAGCGCAATTAAAACTAAGAAATAACTAAATCTTATATTCGAATTTCTTTTGAGTGATGAAATCGATCATAACAAAACTAAACGTAAACACAATTATAACTCTATTAAATGCTTTCCATTTCGGCAAAGGTATTTCTTTTTATTTTTAAATTAAATTATATCGAATATAATATTATATTATTGTGCTGTGATCTTTAATTATTTTGAAATTGTGAATAGTATACAGTTATTTTAAACAATTATATTAAATAAAATTATTTATCTCATCGCAGTTTGCGATATCTGTCGATAGATATATATTTATATTTCATTATCAATCGTCCACCTTTTCAAAATACGTCTTAAATTAGTAGTGAGGGAAAGGTAGTGCTTCATTAAAAACTGATTGAATTTCAACAATCAACCATTTTCCGAGTACTGACAAAGTAAAACCACAACAAGGCTGGTATTCGACGAAGAAACAGTCGCAGTCATTTTGCGATATTATATTTCCATTTTTGATAAAGATTTTCGTTATGACGTAATTATTGAATATATAAAATAACACAATGATATTGCGTACTTGTTGCGTCTGCCCTTTGTTTATCATTCACCTTGCGGTGACAATTCAATTAAAACAAGCACTTTATTTAACTATTAATTTGTAACTCTGTAGAAACGCGATATCTAAAAATAAAGACCAAATTTTCCAGTGACAGAATACATAATTTTAATTAAAACAACAAGGAGACAATTAGATTATACCTTTTCAATAAAATAATATTCCAGATTAACATATAAATGATATAGCTTCTTGTACTTATCGCTGTAAACAATATTACAGAGATATAATAACTGCAAGAATATGGAAATAGTTTGAAAGTATAGCTTAGCATCGCATTGATGCTATAATTTTTCATTGTAGCGCATAAGAGTTCCTTTAATTTAAAAATAAATATATTGCATGACGTTGTATAAATAATAATACACAAGTTTTAGAATTATCTACATTAGCGAACTTTGTAAATTGAAGCTATTTTAAAAATATGTACCATAATACAATATTTAGAATTACTTTAATATAATTACAGACTATATTTATTATTTCAAGCGTAGGCGTTAAATAATACAGTATATTTATTTATTATTTAACAGTAATATTGTTTATCGCGCGAAATTCATATGTAAAATAATATTTGCTAAATAAAATATTGTATGCAGAAAATTTTTGTGGCGGATATATTGAATATAAAAAAGAATTGCTGGCGTTTGCGTTCGATTTAATGACACAAATAAAAAACATTTTTCGCTAAAGCATAGAAAGAGTCATACAAAATGGCAATGAATAATCATGTGCGAACATTTAGATCGCAACGATGAAGATGAATCTGGCAACTAAGAGATTGTTTTCGAGGAGAGGAGCATCACAAGACGATGATCCATGGAACGCCACTAGCCAACAGAGCGAGCGACATCTTCAGCCTTTGACAACTTCCGCTCGCTACCGTTTTAACCAAGTAAGGAAATTATGTGTTGTAAATCCTTCATTACTCATATATTACGCAACAGTAATTTTAATATCTCAAAATAACACAGCGATAATAAAGCTTTCACACGAGACTAGACAAGGTGCCTACTGACCTCGGTAACTAGCCCAAGTATTTGACAATACAAAGTGATAAAACAATACGATGCTAGTATTCGGGACAAACTAGTAAACCAGATAGTTGAGTTATGTTACTTACTTACTGTTTGACTCGCATTTATTATATTTGGGAGTTAGCGTATTTTAATCTATAACAAAGATTAAAGAAACATACCACAAATCTACAATTCCAAAAAATAAACGAATTCATTATATTTTATTGAATTTAACATAGTTTTTCCATTTGACAGAAATATTTGTCGAATCGAGATAAATTACTTTTTATATTTCGAGACATCTGAGTTGTTCAACAAATTGTAGAGTGAATCTATAAATATAGATTTCCCTATATAATGATGTCCAAAACATATAACCGTTAAAACAACACAGTATTAAACATAAAAGGGTTGTGAAAGATTTCCATGCGTAATGTCGCAATAAAATAATATCAATATTTTCTTGATTCTAAAAATATCCTTCGAGAAAAAGATTTGAATGTACATGGTTTCCTCTTTTTACTTATTATTTGCAATATACATTATATTATGATATTTATAGATATTTTTGTAAACAAATTTACTATTATAATTCACATTTCACATGAAAAAATCTACTTATCTAGTAACTTTATTTTTTTTGCCAAAGTTTTCCCAAGTTTTTTAAACGAAGACTTTGTATGTTAAAGGTTTTCGCATTGCTCAGAATAGATGTATCAAAAGGATTTCAATTCAAGGGCAAAAGAAAGTTACATTCACAACAATTAAATTGAGAAATAATCCTTCGATATATTTATATATAAATAAAAAACGCGCATGCTCTACAAAAAAAAAAAACATTTATCCAAATTACAACACTATTCCTAATTTGACATATAGTATTAAGCCCTGACAAGATTAATTATTATTGTATGGAAAATTAAACAACGAATATTCTTTACAGTAAATTGAGAAAACTTAATATTAATATGAACCAGAGGAGGATTAAAACTTAAATTATTAGAAGTAAACACTGTTAATATCGATAATATTTCATGGAGTTGTAAACTTATGTATATTATTTTAGAAGAAAACTTTTCCCAGTGTTTATTTTACATAGTGTTGAGCAAACGATCCAAATTAAACCATCTTTTAAATCTTTTTAAACGTTTTTCAACAATAACGATGTTCTGTAACAGACTTTTATGTGTTAACTAATAATTTTCGATAAACATTAAGTAACCACACACCTTTCTTTAAAATGATCTTTTGTGAGTATAATCGTAAGAAAATGGAAAATAGAACAAAGCTTTAATGTCATATTTCAAATAATTACATTCCTTATTTAAATTATGTATATATTTACATATTTACAAAACGGTCCAAAAGTATTGAGAGAGAAGAAAAACTCTAATGAAATAAACAAATAAAAAAACATTTCATTATTGCTCCTGTATAAAAATTATCATCAATTAATATTATAATAATTATTATATTTCAAGTTATTTTAATAAAAACAAACAAATTCTCATTAATACACCCAGTCCTCCTGTTACGCATTTTTTTTGAATTTCACGGTTTTTTTTTTACGCGATTATTTATTTTAAAAGCGTTTCATCCAACAAGTCAGAGCGAAATTCAACAAGTCCGTTCATTTCGTTCATTTCGTCACCGACATTGAAATCAGGGAGTGACTCCAATAATTTATGACCAGATGACGATGACTTGAGCAGCTACCCCTGGCGGTAATCCCCGGCGGAGCGAACTACACCACACTCACTTCAAATCACACTATTGTACATTTGTCTACATATATTTTCAACAAAAAATCTTACGTTTCATGTTAAGGAAAAAACTCTTTTTACATGAGTTTGGAGAACCAATTTTAATTTTCCATACATTCATACCAATGAATCGCGTAAAAAAAGAATTGGATGTATTTAAGATTCAATACAGATTGACTTTCAATCTTCTGAGAATTCGACAAAATATTACATATTTTTTTACCATGTCTGCTCTCAATGTGGAGCATATAGACTCCTAATCAAGGTATCTTAACAGAAGTTTCTCTACGAGAATTGCATGTTACTCAGTTGCTCAACCTCTCTCTTTCGAAGAGACTAGGGATAGAAGGATAGAACTAGGACAGGACTAATCGTTAGCCAATCGCTCTCGCTATGCCCAGCGTTTAGAATTGGCTGGGTGTTAGGAAATTTTAGACATCACAAACATCCATGTCTACGAACAGATATCCATAAATCGATTTGAAAAATCAATTTATGAAACTGTCCGTTCCGGTACTTGAATACAAGACATTTGTAACCGCAGCCAACGACGTTGAACACCGCACCACGGACCCGACAACATTATATATGCTGTCGAAAAATCGATACAGCATTGCAATCGCATTTAGTAGCTCTGGCCAAGACCGAGATTGCACATAGTCGCAATAAACAATAGGCGCCACTCTTGCTTTAAACTTTTACAACTAGAGCGGAAAATACAGTTAAGATGTGGCCGACAAAGAGGCACCAGCCTTGGCTTTAAGCATATCAATACCTAGCTTACGGCGTAGCATGGTTGTGTGTTGTGTGTCACTGTTTAGTTGTTAACTGTCAATTCTTGGTGGAAAGGCGTTTTATTTTAAAAAATATGTTTATGATCATGATCATTATAAACATGTGCAAGTAGTACAATCGAATTGTGTTTTTTTTTTTTTTAATATAGTTATGTGTTTTCTCTATTCAATATTGAACTTGTTAATCTATTTTCCAGGCAAGAAACGACCAGACCGTCGCCATTACAATAAATAACGAATGGCAGGAAGATGACGAGTGGTCAGGAAACCGGCAGTCCGCAACGAAAGCCCTTATGAATACATCAACCACCGATGCAAATAAAAATTCGCAGGCGGACTTATAGGCGTGGAGGCAGAGGAAGCTGCTGCTGACATGGCCAATCCGATCGCGGCCTAATATTACCGACAGATCTACGCAGTGTGCTATACTTAAGGGTCCGCCGATCGGAAGACGCAAGCCGCACGAAGTTGTCGAGTTTGTCATCACGACGCTGTAAATTGCGGTTTTATTGTCATTTCGGTAACTTGATTGTTTTTATTGTTTACACAGTGGATCTTGTCAGTCGTGGTGCAAATATCAAGAATGCTCATTCTTGATATCTGAACGCTGCAATTATTCTTTCTTATGTCAATTCACTTTATTATTTTTGTTTGATCCAATCGAACCAACCTTTATTTATAACTTAACTGCTTTAATAAAACAGAGCTACAGTTACCAACCATATTAATTTATTTCCACACACCATTATACTAAATTAACAATAGTGTTGTGTTATTTATGATACACAGATCTATTTAAGTTTGTTGTTATTAAGGTTTCTGAACACCCGAGACACGGGTCGCAACTCTAGGGTATTCTCAGGCATTCGGGATTTTTGATCATGGTTCGATTATTTGTAATACAGAAAGAATCTATTCAAATGGTTTTTATCATCAAGATCGAATATGTCGATAATATACATAAAAGTACTAACGACGTCTCGTGTAACCTTCGAATAGCCTTGATCACCTGCTTTTCTCAAAAATAATGCGACGTCAACGGATAACTGACCACAACTGTTATACTCGTGGTAATTGAAAAATATTTTTCAATTACTTTACCGGTCGAAAATGAAACATCCGGGAACTATTTGCCGGGATTAGTCGAGATAGTAACCCTATTAGAGATTGTCGGAGAAACCAAATATCGTAATTAATTTCCTATGATATATTATTTAACAAGAGCTAACAGTGTCTCCAAAACAATACTATTATAAGCACTGTGAGCACTATTTGTTATGGTACTGGTTTCATTGAATATCCATTGTATAACACTATAAATAGCAAACGAATTAATAGCAAAACACACCTACTTCAAAGATGGTTTATATTATTTTCTGTAATCGACGTACGAAATTTCTCAAAATTTGATAAGCATCTTACGGTATTGTTGAATTTAAAATGTATCTGAATATATTTATAGTTTATTTTTAACGAACTCTGAGTATTCCAATCACCAATTTAAACTAATTATTGATCATTTGAAGGCATCATCTGTAAGTTTTCGTTTCTTTGGCATAAATTTAAAAAACATCTTGATCGTTTTGTTACACTTGAGACAGTGAAATAAAATTGACAACTTACTTCATCATTAGCTCCACACAATTGCAAAAATACCTCCAAGTAAATGATTTCCATTCATAAAAGACATAATGAACTCTTCTATAAAGTCGCTTACTCCAAAATCAATTCAATGACATTTAAAATAATCAATTAATAATCAGGAACGACTAAATTGTTTTAAAAATTTGTCAAAATTAACATGTCTATTGAATACTAATAGCATAATAAATACTACAAAAAACAGTAAATAATAACTCATAAAAAAAAATATTTGCAAGTAAAAGTAATTTGTTTTTAATTTAAAGAAAAAAATTGATTTTTTAATTTTTCAAAATAAATACCAATGTTTTTTCAATGCAAATATTTATGTTTTTTGTTCCTTAGTTGAATAATTAATAAATATTTTTTATTATTATTCTACATTTTAAATTAAAAATAATTCTGAATACTAACTCACTTCAGAACCCTAAGTCTTATTACATTGCAAATAGTAATTTTTCTTTTTTTTCAGATTTCTAACATATTTCATTTTTCATTTACAACACATTTTGTTGGACACATTACTTTAGTAAAGTGCTCCGCAACCCGTGTGCCGCAGCACATTGGTTCGCCGTGAGACGATCCCAGGTGTTGCACGGCGCAGTGCGTCCAAATGAGAAAAAAATCGAATATTTTCACGTTAAAAAATTTTTAAACCATTTGGTTGCTAATATATCCGATAAAATTATTCTTGTTGAAGCTTATGTTATATTATTTTTATATATTTTATGTAGACTCAAATATTTCAAATTCATAAAATAAAAACAAATTAATAAATTGTAAGTTTTGTTCACGAAATTGACACATTTTGGCTAGTGGTGTCCCGCGAAATACTAATGAGTGCTTATGTGTACCGTGGGTGAGAAAAGGTTTCGGAGCACTGCTTTAGTATATGTGATAATAAAACAGGTATTTGGATAAATCAGTTTTCATTTAAGTTTGAAAGTTAATTTATATTTAAAGCAAGGAAGTGAGAAACAAAGGACCAAATTCCACCATCTAGTCTCATGTTGTTTTATATTTCTTTATATATTATATACCTAATTATCATAAAATATAATATACTACAATGCAAAATACTATATTTCTATAAGGGCACAATTCAAAACCATCTTGGGAGTTTTAATTACTCTTACTGGTCATTTTTATTAACAATATACAAATAATTCCTTTTTCGTTAGTGCTGAAAATTTTGTACCTACCGACAGAATGCTTAGCTCTTGTTCAAATAATTTATTGTTGAATAGTCGTCCACAAACATATCAAAATTAATCAGGCGTTTATCCTGTTAAGGTTGGGTTGGGTTGGATAACTTGTAATTTAATTAATTCATCAAAGAATCTTTACTTGGATTATGTTGTTAATTATACTATATATGAATATGTGAAACGATTGAAACGTAACTTTTTTATCAAAATTGATTAATATATAATTTACGAGACATCCACTGAGCAAATAATAAATACAACAATCATATACATCTGTGTGAGATAATTTGCTACAACCTTTTCCATAAATCATCACTTTATATATCGATTGTGTAACAAAGGACATAACCTGGATACAAAAAAATACTGTATAGCCCAAATAAAACGTGTATTAAATTGAATATATTGTGATTATCGCAAAATAAATATTTTGAAAAGACAAAGGGATAAGTTCTTTTGCCTTTCTATAGTCGATATATTATATATTTATATATATAAATATAGCGTATTAGCACGTTTTGTGTGAGTTATACACAATATCTTTTGGTGTGGGTTACGTCCTTTTTCCTTTCCACAGTCGATATGATAAAATTTATTGGCTTACATATTAAAAGATATTTGGATTCATAAACTTAAACCCAACATATTCACCATGAAGTAAAATTTCAATGTGCATTATTATAGCATTTCATTATTCAACTCATATCAGCAAAATCATGGTTTTAATATTAAGTATACCAAGCTGCTTATATCATTTATACATATTTTTTTGAAATGTTATCAGAGACATTGTGAATTTGATGTATTTTGATTGAAAGTAAAATTTATTTAAAGCTATCATGGTTTAAATCAAACACGCAATAACAGGACAAAAAGAGATAAAAAATTTTAAAAGAATGAAGAAAAAAGATACATATTATTTAACCTGTTAGCTGCCCATCCCATATACACGGGATCGAGAGTTGGACCCCACACAACCACCCAGATATGTGTGCATCACCGGATATATTCGGCATGTAAATGAATATTCGAATAATATTGTATTATATTTCAATGTTATAACCATCTTATTACTTTTTTAAAAATTTGGGGCGTGAGACAATAAATCGCATTTAGCAGATGGGCAGGGAAAGGGTTTAACAAAATGAATATATTGATGTACTTTTATGAAACGATAATTCTAGTACTTTCAAGAAATGATAATTTCAGTTATATGTAGAAAGCATTTTCAAGATGATGGACTAAGGTGTAACAAGTTATCTCGACATTTCCTACGTATAATCCTGTATCTGCAAAATTGAGATTATACAGGAGAGCATTTCAAAGATTCACAATGCAATTGCAAAGTAACGACTACATGTATCTTCTTCAAAATTGGGACAGTGCTACTATTTTTAATCTAATTCTCCCTATTGTTTGATGCCTACCAATGGAACTGTGTGCGTAGACAACGAAGATGCAAAAGACATAAAATCACATATTTTGCACTTACGTGATTATATGTAGGGAGTGTCAAATCTCAATGGTGTCAATACGAGTGCAAAACATTAAACTCAAATAAAAAATTCTAAAATTTACAAAATTATTTTTCATTATTACCAAAGACAAACCACATCCCCTTTCGACCATACTCATCAAAAAGCCTAACAAAATACAGGCAAACCAAAAATTGAAACTGAAAATAGCTGATTTAGAAAATTAGAGCCATTTTTTACTTCACAATTGTAACTATGAAAATCAAGATGAATTCAACAGAAAATTCAAATACATTATTTAAATTGATAGGAACAATACACATAGTCTACAGTGACACAATTGAATGAACACAGAATCACAACATTGTATAAGAACTAGAAAAATATTTATAATACCATTAGCAAAAGTTTTTCATAAATTTATCATCAGTTAATCAATTCCAAATATTATATTTTGAATTCAATATTTTCAATTTGAAATTAAAAAATTGCATATTTTTTGTAACATAACGTCCTAAACAGTTTTTCTTTTGATAAAACCAATCATTAATGATTTCATCGTGTAATCTGATTTTATTCATAAATTGTCGTTTTTTATTTTATTAAAAAACAAAATTCAAAGAACAATTTTGTTTGATTCCTAATTTAATAAGTCACTGACAAATTCAAAAAATATTGAGATTGCAATCATGTCAATGTATTTTAAGTTCTGTTTTAGAATAATAAATTCTTCAAAATGGTTTTATCAAAAAAGTACAGTATATTTCAAGAGCAATAAAATATTATATTTATATGAAATAAGAAGATTTCTGAAATATAATAAGCTTCTTGAGAAATTATTTTCATGTACAATATTGGTTTTACATATTTAGTAGGTTAAAAATGGCTCTGATTTCAATAAAGACATCACTATTATTGGTAATTATATAGACAACCATCAGGAACAACCCAATTGGCCATATCTATTTGAGTTTAATGGAAAGCAGAAAGGTTTGATGGAAGAAATAAAACAATTTCGTCTATTATGTATTTATGAAAGTATTATAATTTATACGCCATAAATTTAATGGCGGTTTTTTATTATTTATGCTTTGAATTTTTGTGACGTAATTAATATTATAAAATTACCGATATTTTCTGAATGTATCATTTTTAATAATAACTTCTCTCAAAAATATGATATTTTTGCGATCTTATATTGAAATTTTATTCTCTCTATTTCAAGTGCTTTTTTACAACTGTTCTCCAGGGGAGCTAGGAATTTGGAAGCTACTTCAAAACAACTATCAACATTAAAGAATATCACAAAAGGGACTATACCACTGTCACTTAAGTCTACAGAGTCTTCTAGTCTAATATATATGGAATATCAATTAACGTTGTTTACATACAGGTTTTTCCAAATCCATAAAAACATGCAGAATATATGTTATTGATTACACAATTATTGAGAATTATTTTTGATTGTCCGTTTTAAATAAATTTCATCGAGATTTTACAAACTCAATTAACAAGAGTATTAAACCTTAAATATCATACAATATTCCAAAAAAATAGTAAACGTGGTTTATTTTCTGTATATTTTGACAGATACTTTTGTATACCATACACAGGATAACGTTCCCTATTATATGTTTTTCA
This sequence comes from Himalopsyche phryganea, assembly GCA_022494535.1. Classification (NCBI taxonomy): domain Eukaryota; kingdom Metazoa; phylum Arthropoda; class Insecta; order Trichoptera; family Rhyacophilidae; genus Himalopsyche; species Himalopsyche phryganea. The sequence continues at coordinate 2,735,422 of JAGVSL010000023.1, forward strand.
TTAACCTTACATATCATATAATGTATCAATAAAATTATTCCTTTCCTTGTTTAAAAAACCGAATTTTGTGAGGGAACAATAAAATTACTATACCCACATATTTTATATACACCCAACTATATTCTTTGATATAAAAAAAATCAACGAGTTTCTTGTACCGCAAAGAAATCAGAAGAATCATCACTGACAGATAAAAGAAAAGAAAGAAAGATGACTGAAAGATAAAAGAAAAAAATCTATAAGCATCAATGAATGAAACAGAAATAAATTATTTACCAAGATGCATTATTTCATGAGCTTAAAGCTTACCAAGTACAGTAGACTCCAGGACAACGCAGTAGATACGGGGGCACATAATCTGGGAACGAGCTGTTGGGGCTACCATACTCATGCAAAATCAGAGGATACATTCTTTTCTTAAGACATTTGTCTTTTAAAAGCGAGAGCTCGCTTGAAAACGAGAACGTTATGCACGCTCATTGTTGTTTCAAAACATACAAACCTACCATACTCGCAAACTTACGAAGTAAAGCTGACTGATGCGTACGTAACGGATGTCATGAATTTATTTCCCTCTTTCGTTCTGCTTTGACGTGAGTGAGGGAGAAGGAGATAAATTTACAGCACACCACTGCATTTGTGGACAGCCAATTTATTTACGTATTTTTTTTAACTGACATACTTACGTAATATCGATTCAAAAATAGAAAGGTATTGAACCGATTTTATTTTTGAACGAGGAGGGATAAATAATAAATTTTTACACATTTTATCACAAATACAATTTCCAAAGCTTTTTCTTTTATCAGCTGGAAATTCAACGGTAAATCCTTCCCACTATAGTATTTAATCTATTTTATATGGCAATTTTCCATTCATGCAACCATATTGTTTGTTACACGAGCAACTCGAATTATAGAATCAATTGATACTCGGTCCCTTATTGATTTTTCTTATTTGATCAATTTTTCGAATGGTAACATATTTAAATTATATTTCTTCGAAATTCTTAAGTTTTTCTCGCTGCAGTCTAATCGATCAAGAGTTTTTGACCTTTCTTCTAAGGAAATTACTTTCGTTTTAAAATTTCTGTTGGCTGTAAATAAATAAAAATATTAAATAATGATAGCGGTTAAAAAATTAAATGTAGATAATGTGGGTACACATGATAACCAAAAACTTATTTGGAAGAACGCTGACAACTTCTGCCTCAAAAAAAAGGAATGGTGATGAATATGCATCAAACAATTTTAACCCGTAATCAGGGAGCAGTCGCAAATTTTATTGAAAAATATGCTGTCTGAATCCATGTTGCCGGGGAGTCTACTGTACTTTATATTATAATCAATGTAAAGTGTTCGGTGTTATTTCAATATTAATAAATGTTATTATTGATGTCTTTAAAATATCTTTGTTGTGCTAAAATTTGATGTCCAATGTGAACATAGTATGCTAAAATTAACAATATAATTGTTGATCAGAGAATATAAATATATTTGGAATAGATATATATATATCTAGCTATCTAAAATGTATTGTAAATTAACTATGCTTATTAATTTTCTGTTTTACAAACTTAAAAGAGCAGTTCATAAAAGTTGTAATAATTATAAGAAATGAAATTAAATTGAAAAATTACTTTGTATGTTTACACGATTGTACTTTTGGTCACTTAATTAACTTCTTTTTAGCAGGATTTTTTATTATTATCTGTACTATATAGCAGAAAATACATGTATAAATCTGTTTATATGTCTGTATGTATATCTGTCAGACACAAGAACTCCTCCAAACATTGTAAAGTAGCAACGTTAAATTCGCACATGTCATTCTGGCTACCATTTCTAGGTCAACTGTGCTATTTTCAACATTCAACTTTTAACATTGTTGTTAATTAATAGAATATTTTTTTTTGGTATTACATAAGATTGATTCCACGGTGATAATTTTAACTTTCAACCAAATTTCGACATTAGCCAGCCAACGTCTAAATGACTTATGTAAGCGCCTTCCATCTTGGGTGAAGCCGGATAAAAAATACTGGTTATATATAAACTTTTGAACCAAATGTCGATAGAGAGTTATAAAACAGGTGAGTTATCATCATGTGACGGCAGAACAATATTTGAGTATCATTTTTAACCATATACAGGGTTGTAATACACTTGTTGGTTTCTAAAACATAGGATAAAATACAGATGGTGAAGAATGGATCAGAAAAGAGGTAAATTAATACGTAAGTGACAATATTTTGAAAAAATGACTCGTGCCAAAATTATGTAGTTTATATTATAAAAAGTCTGTTATAAATTATCGACATTCAAAACAGGCAAAATATCACAAAAAACTCCTACAAAAATTTTAAAGGCAGAATAATATTGTTGGTATATAGCCCGGGCTTCTAATTAGTGGGTCGCAACTTTCAGGGTGGCATTTCTTAAGGAAATGCTCAAAAAATAATTCAAAAACATTTTCAGCAGTGATAATTTCAGGGTCACGTGCATTGTTTGATTTATAAAAATGTCCTAATTCAGTTCCAGTGTAGAGGCATGGTATTAAATATAGTTAAAGTAAGAACTATATCCATTTCCAATCTATTGTTATGAAAATTTGGGTGTCTTACACAAGGGTGGCTACTTAAAAAAAAAAGGAATCGCAGATTGGAAAAGGTTGGAAACTCATTGTATTTCCAATATAACGAATTTGAAAGGAAAATTAGCACTCAATTAAAATTATAGTGATGAAAGCAGATTGCAATGGATAAAAACTTATATATTAAACACGCAATGTCATAATATAACAGTTCTATTATTTCAATAATACAACTGCAAAACTCTACAATTGGTAAAAAGTAACAACTTTTCATTCAATATATTATTAAGTTTTTCGAATTAAGCATACAAATTTTGAAGAACTATTTATAGCTGCAGTATAAATTAGTCAATATTTTGCTACTCCAACGGATAAAGAGGCCACAATTATTTTTATTTTCTACTGTGTTTTCTTGGTAGATATTTCAATGAGAGGGTGTGGACACATTTCACTTACAAGGGATTGTGTATTTCATCGAACGAGACAACGCAGAAACTAGAGAATTTAAAGACTTAACATGGATGACAACTGCTACGAAAACCAATTCTATTTGTAATAAATTGCATTATAAAACTGCAACTTTGTTATTATATATTATTTTAAAATATATAAAGTGTACAATTATTTAATTATTCACTTATACATGAAAAAATTCAAAAATTACCACAGGTTAACTAAACATATTTATAGATTCATGTCAATAAACAATATTTAGTTATTTCATCTTGAATGTGTAGGCTACATAGTTTAAAATAATACCATAAATATATTAATGTTAAATATTGTGTGTAATTGTGTCTATCATAATATCAGTAAACTATAACAGTAAAATGTACGTAAAACTGTCTGAAAATATTAGTAGTTTGATGTGAAATGCCAATATTTAGATGTATGCTTCAGTATGCCAGCTCACACAACAGCTTCATTATAAGCTGGCAATATGTTTTCCAATATACAGTACATCAGATCAAAATTGGTTTAATTTTACGTAGCATAATGGATGTTGTTTACGTGAAAAATATTACATTCAACTGTAGAAATAAATACAAATATCAGCGCACCGTTTACAGTACAAAGAAGATTTGTTTTCATATTAATATGGTTTAAAAGAAACCTTCTGTCAAAATAATTTGCATTTCATAGTGAATTAAAAAATGAAATAACAAACTATTTAATGCAACATAAACCAAACCAAAATGTCAATTATTATACTCTAGAAACTGAGTTCATAAATTTTGGAAAAGAATAGACTGACTGCATCTCAACTTTTAAACTTCTAAATGATTTTCAACACCTCTGCAAAGAATAGCTACATTTATTTTATGAAATTGATTCTGTTATAGCAAATGAGTCGATTGATTCAACTTTTTTCGATTAAATATGGCATGCTTGTAACTAATCTAAGCTAGTAAATTTTAACCAGAACACGTTTTCATGACTATTGTTTTACCGCACTTAATTTTCAATACAAAAAAAATATTAAATAATATTTGAATATCTTGGTTAAAACCACATTTTTGTTTGACTATAAATCTAACAAAATATTATTCACCAAGCCCGACAATATTGCAACTGTAATGTTAAAATAAAATAAGTGACCACCCATACAACAAAACTATTTCAAAAAATGACAAAAATATTTAAAAGAGATGTTTAAGATTATTGTTCTATCAACATAAATTGCAAGTTTTACAGCTTTTATTAGTAAGGAATGAAAATTATTTTGCGAAAAGTATCTAAAGTATATTTGTCTAATTAATAGAGTATGGGTAGATAGTAGATTAAAGTAGTTTATTAGACTTATATATTAAAATTAAACTATAATGAAAAATATGTAGAATATCTGAAACAATGGTTAATAAGACTTTCTCATGAAATGCTTATTTAAATGGTGATACATCTATCATTAATATTTCAAAATCGATAAAATTGAATTATGTACCATGAAGAAACCGCTAAATCGATGTAAAAAAAATAAATATTGCAATATCATAGTTATTACAGCTATACAACTCAACTAAAAATTAATGCTAATCTGCAATGAAGCCCTGTTCACTGTTTAGACATATTAAGCTAAAACATTAGCCAAACCCTTTTCACTGCAATCAAAATGTTTTAAAAAACCCAGTGTAGTTCACAATAAATCTCCATCTTTAACTTGATAAAAGAAGAATTTTGGATTGTCAGTGTACAAAAATATGTATGTTATATTGGCTTTCAGTGTATAAATAAAATAGTATATAATAGTTAGTAGTCATAGTAATAGTAATATTAACTGGATACAAGGTCAAGTTAGTTGTTAAAATAATATTCAAATGTTTAAATATGACTGCCCTTGATGGCGATATTCATGAGAGTTCTGAAATATTGAAAATTAACAGATTTACCACAGACACTTACAATCAACCAATATTCAATATGTCATTCAACCTGAAAGATTAACATGTGATTTATTTTCAATTTCCAAAATTGTGAAATATGAACGAAAACGAAATAGATTTATATAAATGGAAAGAAAGGGCAGTAAAATTTCATATACATCAATTATTTAAATATTCATTCGCTATAATAATTTTGACAACCACTATTATATCCACATACATAGTCAATGTATTACTGTTGTAACTCTAAATGTTAAAAACCACATATAGTCAACAAATCGAAAGATTGTAATGTGTCCTAAAGTAAATAAATAAATATTGTGACTAAAATGTTTTATTTCAAGACCTATCCATAATTTTCAGGTTACAGAGTTAAATAATATTATGTTGACAATAAGTGTAACAAGCCTTGTTTCACTTAACTGATTTACTTATGATGATTCTGAATAATTTTATAAAGTAAGTGTTACATAAAGACTAAACTTGAGAAAAATAATTATTACAAAGAAAGTATTCAAATTTAAAAAGTGTTTTTATTACTCAAGGTAGATAAAATTACGGGTATAAAGTAGCAGTGAATAAATATTTTTTACAGCAAAAACATACTAGGAGTGTAGAAAGAATCAGTTTAGCGGTCTTTGCACACAGGCACTCTCACACGCGATTGGGTGTATGCTTTAAAACGAGAGCATTGAATACACTGTTTCTCATTTTAAAGCACACACACTACCCAATCGCATGTCAGAGTGGCTATGTGTAAAGGCCGCTTTTAAAAAGAATATAGTAATGTGAACTATGCAAATATCCAGTGACTGTTAGCTTACTTTCCTCGTGTATTAATTTGACAATCTCAAGGAAAACAGATGACGGTTATGGTAATTTATTAGGAACTGAACTGTGGAAAATATCTAACAAAAGACTTCCATAATGTGTCTTAGTGAACATATTTATGTAAAATTTCTATGGAAATGGACAGTGTAATCAATAGGTTTATAATATGCTAGAGTATCTATGCATGTATTTATATATGTGGCAAGTCATTAAAATAGACAATGTAAATTTACAAATAATATTAAAAAAACGTAATATTTATAAAGGTTAACGCCGATGTAAATGCAGTCAGCAAATTCAAGCAATGACCGATATAGACGGCGCCAATTCTACATACGTAATGATAAAGGTGAACCCCCTGAAAAAGCAAGTCATCAATGCAAGTGATGACTAAAGCAGAAAATACATGGCCGTATAAATAAACAACCATAGGAAAGGACCAATATTTTGTCGTCGCGCCCCAAACTAAAGAAATCTCTCGGGAACCACATAATCATCACTTCAAATTACCATCTTATATTTAAAGTTAGATTTCGTTAAACGTGCAATGTTTGGGATTGAATTCCTAAATATCATCCATCCATTAGAATACCAGAAACAGTTGTTTACGATAAATATAACCAAATATAACTTCTTATTATTGCTAAATATAGTTTTTCTTATGTTTTTTTATTAAACCATGTTCACTTTCAATACGGAATATATGGCCTTCTAATGAAGGTTTGCAATGAAGGAATGCAATGCTCTCGTTTTAAAGTATATACCCAATCGCGTGTTAGAGTGCCTGTGTGCAAACAGAACATTTTCTACGAGAACTGCATGTTAATCAGTTGCTCAACCTCCTTTCTTCGAAGAGAGTAGGGATAGAAGGATAGGGCTAGGAAAGAACTAGTGATTAGCTTATCGCTCTCACTAGGCCCCGTCTTTAATATTGGAGAGGTGACAGGGAATTTTAGGCATCACAAACATATATGCCTTCAAGCAGAAATCAATCATTAATCATTAACCACTCGACCAAGGACCCAACAAATATTTTATATAATGATATAGAGTCAAATAAAGACGACTCAAACAATTTTTTGCATATAATTTAAGATATCAACTTGTTTGATGAAATTTCAATATCAAATTTGAATTGTTCAAATTCTTTGTGTATAATATTTTGTATTGCTGTTATGTGAATACGTTTAAAATACATAATTATGGCTATAGTAGACAAGCACTTGTATTAGCATTATCTTTTTGGATATGTATACCTTTTCGTCACCAATTAATATAGCTTACGTGACCTGTAGAATGTTTGATGTACATAATATGCTTCATATTGCTATAAAAACAGATGGAATTAAAAACGTATCTCTAATATGTATGAGAATAAACTTACCTTCCGTCAACTGCATTTATTCCTGTAGCATTTAATCCGAGCTCTCGAAAACTTTTCTCCATCTTTTCTCGACGATCAGGTCTTCGTTTGAGGTTTATCATGTACACTTTATCTAATCCAATTTTATCCATGGTTGGATAAGTAATATATTTGCGGAAAATTGGATCTGCTTCTATATGTGAATCATCAGAAATAGACTCCATTTTGAGATTGGTCAGTTGTTGTTCATCCATTTCTAATGAATCCTTCTGTTCAAGTGGCATCATTATGTAACCATATTTTTTATCATTGCATACGTGGAGTGGTATACCTGAAATAGATAAATTATTATATATCATCACATTGTCACTTAAAAGGGTTTGGTAAGTTTTATACGCATTTCGCCAAAAATTAGTCTCGAAAGGTGAAACCAACCCCACTAGTACCTACTGTAATTAATTCCTCAAAAATAAAATTATCAATCCTAGTTACCTAACCAAGTCGATACCTGTCTTTTTAATTAAAAAACAGCTTTCAGGCCGGAAACTTTTTTAGGATTTATTAATAATGGTCAACTTTTATGACGACTAGGAAAGAAATTTAAAAAATTGTTAATCACAGAAATTACCTTTATCGAATTTTTGATAAATTTACAAAACAATGTAAAAAAATATGAAAGTCTATGTTTAAATAAAACAGCTGAATGATCTTCTTTTGTTGCGATTATATTTGTCATATTCATTGTCGCTTATGTCTTACAACTGGTCCAAAATATAAAGGGAAACATGCTCCCAATTAAATCATTCAATATTTTAATCCATTACATTATCATTGATTGAACTACAAAAACAATGGTAATTACTCACATAATATGGTTTAATTCACATAAGAAGAAACTAGTTTGAATTAGAATTTTCATTATGAATTAAAAGCTTTAAAAATTAAAAGGAATAGTAGAGCTAGAACTAGACAACATAACTGGGTAATAATATTATACATCATAACAATAACCACATAAGAATTCATGTTTGAATAAATTCATACCTGATAGATTAGCAGATACTGCAAAGGCAATTATATCATCCTTTGGGCCAGTATAATTCTTAATTTTTTTTGGGTCGTATGTCAAATTATCTGAAGAGACTTTCCTCAAATTTACCAACACTGCTGAGTGAATCATTGGAACTTTGAAACAGCCCAAACGTTCCCGATATAAAGTCGGTTTGTATTCTTCTGTTCTTTCATAATAATATGCATTTGTGATTCCGCACCTGAAATTATTCAATTGTTATTATTGTTTAATTATAATATAATTATTATTGTTCTAGTTAAAGAATAGGAAATATATGTAAGCAACATATTTTTTCCAGGAACTTGCTGGAATTAATATAATATTAGATAGATAGCATAAGAAAGTTAATTTATTTATTTTCTATCTCTTCAAGATGAGTCTATATATAAGCAACAAAAAACCATTAATATACCTACCATTCTAAAGGTGGTTTAATGCAGAAATTTCCATTTTTTTATATTATTAAGTAAATGCGAATTCAATTCAAATAATCAACAATTAGATTTGTATCAAGAATACTATTAATTTAAAATTTGAACTATGTATACTAGTAAATCCATAAAAAAGCTATGCAACAATCATTTTTTATTTTTTTTAAATTACTTTCATTTTCAACATACCAAAAGTTTGAATACAAGCCATCTGATTTTAGCATTGGAGCCACCACATCCAGTTGTTTTAGTACCAGCTCTTTTAATGTTGATTCCTCCACAAGAAATGTATCAGCATCAATCATCTGCAAAAATAATATTTACATTATTAAGTTAGAGAATCAACAAAGCAATAGGCGACAAAATCTCAGTCTGCAGCCTTTATAACAATGAGGCTCTTTTCCAAAACTGACCATGTATTTACTAATTTTCACTTTTCAGGATGTGAAAGTTTCTTATAAACAAATGTACAAATAACCTGACTGTAACATGGAAACACAAACTTCTCGAAACACATTGTGTTCTTTTATACAAAAGTTTTCTGATTAATTTCGAATGACTTTGATTTTGTAAAATTGAATATAATAAAACAACTATGAATTGTACATATTAACGAATTTTATTTTTTAAAAACAAGACCGGTTTCGCAGTCTTTTCAGCTGATCGTATTAATTTTACAGATGATCAGACATCAATTGAGCGGAAAAGGTGTTGTTTTTTTTTTTAAATAAAATTAGTAGAATATGTAATATATATAGCCGTTTTATTATATACATCATATAATGTCTATACACTTGACCCAGGATGGAGAGTAAATATTAAATTGAATTTTATAAAAATATTACTAGTGATCTTTTGATTTAATACCAAAAGATCACCAAAATTTAAAAAAAAAAACAAGAAAACCTATAAACAATGCTTTTGGAGAGATCAATTCTTTTTTTAAATTTCATGTAGATATTTTTTTTATCCTGATAATATAATGTGGTCAGTTTGTACAAACCCTATGTAAAATTGACAGTCATGAAGTAAAGATAAGCAGAAAAACCATTACCAATAAAAAATCAGCCCATATATTTCTAGCATAGTTTAAACCGCCTTCTCTTAGAGATATGACGTGATCAAATCTACTTTGTGGCCAGTGAGTCGGACTGATTTCTCCAGGTTGTTTTGATGGACCATCCTCATTCATTTGTAAATCTATTGAATGGTAGGAATTTTGTACCTCATTAAACCACATCTTTAATACATCAACAGTCTTATCTTGATTGTGATCACTACGTATCCTGAAAAAAATTAATGACGATTTTCAAAATCAAAGTTTTGTAATCCTTAACAACAAATTGTAAAGACTAATTATTACTCTATCAAAGGATAACTCTGTTTGCGAGTTTGAAAGGGGCAGCTTTAAGTCTAAAATCGATACTTTTCATCAGAACCCAAATAAGATTTGCGTTTATAAGAACTATGATGAAAAATGTGATATTTCAACATGAAATTTACTAGTTCAGCAGCATTGATTCGACTGGTTCCTTTTCTCCTGTATGTATATATCCATTGTGGCTATTTTGGCATATTCAATTCCCTTTTCATTTTTTATGATCTTTTTCTTTTGCACACAGTGATATTACTCGTTTTCTTGTAAGAAAGAATAAATTTACAATCTGACACAAATTGAGTAATCAATCAATAGCGGTCTATGTTACAAAATGAATTAAGGAAATGTTTTGATATATTAGTTTTTAAAAAAGTGGTTTTCGGACAATTTATATATTAAAGCTTTTGGGACTGGTTACCCATATCTTATATATTTTAGAATAAATGTATAAATGAATCACTTAAGTGCAATATTTGATTTAGTTGAAAAATACAATTTAAAAATACATTTCATTAGTTTTTTCAGTCTAACTGCTATTAAAAAAGTAGCGGGAACATTTATTTAAATTAAATTTCAAGAATCATTTTTTGTGAATGGATTTATGACTGAAACGTAATCATTTATGTAAACATTTTTGTATTATTTTAATAAATAAGTTGTCATTTTTTTGGATGGGCTCAAAGATATTAGTTCAATCCAGCTTAAATATTGATTTACTATAAATACTTGCCTAGGTGGTATATTTGTTAATCATAATATCGGTAAAAATAAATACTACATTCATTTTAAATACTGCATCAAATAATTCACAACGGAACTGGTGAACTCATTGACCCCTATGCCGTGTATTATACGGGCCTGGTACAGAAGTAATTCCACTACTGGTCCACTTTACATACGCCCCAGGCGAGATGTTTTTTCATGCTATGTATTATATATATATTCTTCATAAATATTGTACACAAATTTATTAACTTCTATTATTTTTTTCATTAGAAAATTCAGGAATCAATCCAATAGTAAAATTTCCCAAAATGATGGATAGCTAATTTTTTTTTTAACAATGTCGATTACTGATGGTGAGTATATAGACTCTTAATCCAACAGAAGTTGATTTACGAGAACTGGTTTTGATTCAGTTGCTCTCTTGTCTCTTTTTTGGAAGGTAAGAATAAGACTATGAAAGAAGTATTAGTTAGCTAATGTTTCTCGTCACGCTCCATTTTTATTAGATGAGAATGTAAACAATAGACATTTATGACTTTGAATACAAATCCATTTTAAAATTCAATTTATTTTGTCTCTATGGGGATTCGAGTCTGTTGGCACCGCATGCGTTTAACTATAATAATTTCAAAATCCTTGGCATATTGATTTATCATTTGGTATTTAATCTAAAACTATCCTTTTTCTCTTGGACCATTGTGCCTTAATGTGGTAAAATTCACAGGTCTGTAAAATGTGGCTATTTTCCAGTTGGGCGAGCTTAGTCATTCAATACAATATCAACTGGTGGGTGGAGTTTTTGTAAAATTTAAACACATCCACAAATAATAGCCATTTCAGAAAAATATTCTGTTCAATATTTTTTGGACCTTCATGCGTTCTTCAAAATGTATAGTAAAAGAGCCATCATGCCTTGTTTATACTTTCTGATTGATGATAAATAAATATAGAATAATAAAACAAATAATTTGGATTTAAATATAGAATGATTATATCTTAAATAAGTATACATCTGTAGAAGGAAACAAACCCACCCTACCCTTCATTTTTTAATTTCAGAATTAGAATCATTGTAAACTAAAAATAAATTACCTTCCGATATAGTTAATCTGAAGATGCTTCTTAAAGAAGTGAAACACGTTTTTTATGCAAAACATTTAGTAACACAGCCAGTGGAATAACTAAGTTATCAATTTTATATTAAGTATATATGTTACTATTTTTTGATGAAAATATTATTAGCAATCCATACTAAAAACAGTGAATGCACAAAAAAACGGATATATGAATCGGCTTATACCCAATGAAATATGTAAATATTAGTTCCAATTACATGGCTTTCATTTCATACATTTACAAAGCAACCTGTTGAAACGATATTAAATTTTTCTGTACCCCAAGAGTACAAATGTTGCACAACTACTATTGATGGTTGAGGTCTTCAGTATGAATATAATTATTCTTCAAATATGTCACAACCCCATTAATGATATGAATATAATCATGGATTGCATACAATGAGTTACACCAACACAACAAGTTCATGACAAAAACTATAAACATGCATGTTAATGAAATACAGTGTTTTTATTGAGTACAGAGTTAATTTACATGTACTCTATAAAGCAAACATCAATTTCCATAAACTAATAAATTTAACATTTTTCCAAATGATTAATAAACATTTACAGATTAACCTTATGTTTAAGCCTGGATATGTTTATTGAAAAAACAGTTAAATGAAGGATTATAATAATCTATCTTTAATTATAGTGGAACAATAAAGTAAGAAAGTTCTTAGTTGAAATGTTGAATATTAATGAGGCATATTTTCAGAAAGAACAGTGGCGGATTAAGCCCATGGGAAACCGCAGGCGCCGTTAATTTTGACGCCCTGTTTTTCAGATATCAAGAAAAGGTCACAAAAATTATCGAAATTTTTATGTTACTTATAATAATAAATAAAATTCTCCTTTATTTTTAATCTCTTCGAATCACAAATATCTTATTATTAATGTTGAAGGGATTCCAATGAACGAATAAATTTTAAAATATGTACCTTTTGCATTTATTATTTATACAACAAAAACAATTGTTGTGATATTATAAGAATTGCATGTAAAACAAAAATAAGTATTGAAAACTTAATTAAATATATCAACGTTATGGCCAATTGATGTAACCCTCAAAACTGAAATTGTTCAGGAGAGAGTAAAAACTGTTTTTATCGAAAACATTACATGGTGAGTTGCGTCAAGAATCTTTGAAATGCACTCCTGTAAATTCTCATGTTTGCTGATAGGAGATTATATGTAGGGATTGTCGATATAATAGTGGCTTACACCAAGTGTCCCGGTCAGAATTTTTAAACCTAAAACCAATGTAAAATGATGTTTCCCTTCCAAAAAGTAATAAATTTTTTTTTTAATTTACATCATTTGGCCGAGACCGGCTCTGTCGTCTTTAAAATGAGCTTCAATCATTAACTCATTTTCGTATTTTTTAAAGGCTACATCAATTGGCCAAGACACCATTGATATGTGGGTTATATATGAGTTACTTTTATCGCCTCATGCGCTAGGAGATATTTTAAATCTCAGCATACCTGTATTTCATGTATCAAGGAAATGTATTTCGAAATCATTTTTAATCTTTTTATATACATTTATAACGGGGTAAGTAGACATTTTTTAAGTGCGTGTATAAGCAGAATAAAAGCATACTTTATTGTTTTGCAAAATTATTTTATTCAAATCTTATAAATGTAACAAAAGTGACATAAAAAACTTATAAAGCCATTAAAATACATAGTAATTTTGATTCGTGAAATATAAGGCAAAAAAATATCATCATTTTTTCAAGGGAAATTAATATAATTTTTTTGAATTACTAATTTAATTTGTGGTTATTTCATATTCTTAAGAATTCAACATAAGTGTAGTAGTTCACAATTAATAGTAAGATGAAACTGCTATCGGACGTATGGACAGAAAATACTTAAACCAACAATTTGAATATAAAATTAAAACTTAGTTATTTCACTTTAGAAGCATCTTCAGACTAATTATATCACAAGGTTATTAGGTATTTCATGCTGTTAAAAAATAGCAGTTTCAAGCGAGCATTGCAAATTATTTGTTATCATTCCTGATATTTTTATATTATATACACTCATCTCTTGATTTGCACAGTTTTACGCGATATCTGTGATGTTTAAATTCCCTCCCTAGATGGGTGGGAGGGAAATCCTTAAAATGGGACGTAGCCATAAGGGTTGGCTAACTAATAGTCTTGTCCTAGCGTTATCCTATATAGTTTAAGACTTTTTTTATTCAAAAAAAATTAAGAACTCATTTAACACGATTTTGATGTAAAGGGACCACTTTGATCTCTATAAATATTCGTATATATGCAGAACAACATGCTACTATTCTTCTTCCTGGAAATTTACTAAATGCCACTGAAATCGGTGCATTTCTGTAGGAAATATAATTGTGAATAGGAAAATGCCAAATTATCATTACATGGAGATCAGGGAAACCGATAATTTAAGCGAAATATGAAAATTTCGCTATAATATGTAAATTTTCCATAAACAAAAAATTCAAATATGGTGACGAATTTAGTTACAATATTTCATAATTCGCATAAATTATCGATTTCCTTGATTCCAATGTTAATTTTTTTTAGTATTTTCCTATTCGCAATACAATTTCATGCATAATTGCATTGTTTTTTGCGCCATTTGGTTATTTTTTAAGGACAAAAAGAGCAGCATGTTGTTAGGCATATTTACCTAAATATTAAATAAAATTATTAAAAAAACAGCAAGCAAAAAATAAAGATGATAAATTTTATAGCATGCGCTAAAAAAATCATAGCTTCACAAAAGTCGGCTATTTTTTTCATACTGTTTATACCAAACCATGCAACAATAAAATAACTAACCATAAAGAAATTCTATCTTTGGGATAGTCCAGTTTTGTCAAAAGGCTTAAAAAATAAGGCAGCGTGTGAGCTTTATTTCGAGCAAGAACCGTCACTAGAACAGTGGGCCATTTCATCTCGCTGTCGATTATATTTTCGGAGGAAACAAAATAGAAAATGTTACCAAGAATGAGTAGAAATAAACTATTGCAAATAAAACGCATCTTTCCCTAAGATGTTTTACAACACAAATCAAACAACTTAATACAAGGTTGCTATTCCTAGCCAAATTTCTAACTATTTGGTTTAAAGGTTAGTGTATTTACTCGGCAAACTTTACAAAAGTGACAACTGTCATACAATAGAGTATAAACTATCTAGTCAAAATTTCAACCATAGATTTTATTTAAATAAACCATAATGTAAATATTGTGTCAAATCTACACTACTTCTTGAATATAAAATTCTATTATTGTTTTACTAGATACATGCATGCTTTCTGATAATAAACGCTTTTTCATATGATATGTTTTTAAGTTACACAGGTAATTTTTAACTTAAAAGTTTTAAAAAATAGTTTCCTGAAATATCACAGTAAATTACAATATTTTTCATGCTTACCATTTTTATTTTTGTATGGTTTTAATTTGTTGTCATACTTAATTAACATATGTACGCCAATAGTATTCTAATTTTTTAAGTTGAAAAAATACTTTTGCACACACTATATGCTTATGATAATCTAGAATATGATTGCGAGACACGTTAAATAAAATCATCTTATATAATATGTTTTATACTAGTCTTAAAAATTCAATTTCGAATTGCATTCTTACAAAAAAGATCATCATTTTTATATTATACTGTCATTTTTGAGAATAATGTCTTTTTTTACTTATTATTCAATGAAATATTTTCATTATAAACTATAATGATGAACTGATTTTGCTTATAATAGATCAACGTTATTAATCTATGGTAAAAGCACACTGGCAGTATTAGAATTAGCTGTCAAAATTGACAAACAGCTGATAACATTGTTGACCCTACGATTGCCTTATCACCATATTATACTTAAATGATTAAGATATTTTTTTAAGTAAAGTATCACTTTCAGTTCATTTTTTTCCAGTTCAAAGTAATTTTCAAAATTGTCATACAACTTATAAGCTTAAAATATTATGAATTTATCGTAATATTGTTGTTTTTCTCAATTATTAAGATATCCTTTTTCAGATTTCTTAATTCTTCAGAATGTCTTTATCAACACATGTTCTTGATACCACGAAAGGTAAACCAGCATCTGGTCTAGAAGTTTCGCTGTTTCATCTATTAGATGAGGATTGGAAATTGCTCAAATCTGAAGTTACCTCAACAGACGGCCGTTGCAATAAAACCATATTAAAAGATGTAAATAGCTCTCCACAAGGAACATATAAACTTGTCTTTCAAACTGGAAAATATTATGCAGCTCAGGACATATCTACCTTCTATCCATATGTTGAGGTAAAGATATCTAGAATAAATCGCAGTGTAATTTGTCTATACCTTCTGGACATTTTAATTATTTTGTCAAAAATTTAAATATGATATTTTTTGGACTTAATTTTTCTGTATTTCATTTATAATTATGAAATTATGTATATGAACCGTGAATGTACATTGTACATGTATACACCTTAGAATATTTCTTTTATCTGAAGCTTCCAAACCATTATCTTTAGTCAATATAGTTAAAATTTTTCGATGAGCACTTTCAGTTGCATAATTTAATGTTAATCACCAATTTTTAGGTTAATTGTTTTCGTCTAATTTACAAATTTAAAATCTAAATTTATCCACATGAACCCATTCTAATGATTAAAAGTGTACAATTATCTAAACCAGCTTTATTCATATATTTAATATTTTCAGATTGTATTCTGCTGTTCATCTGATACTGAACATTATCATGTACCGTTACTGTTGAGTCCATTTGGTTACAGCACCTACAGAGGATCGTAAAAGTCGATCATGATGAAATGAATTTAAAAATCAATATTTTCAAACAACTGATGTGGATTTAAAATATAAGTGAAATATATTTTTGTTACTCAATGTAAAACACTTGTTTGATTTAAAAATTCAATATAATGTTTTGATGCCATAGTATTTGTTCTTTCAGGTAAATAATTAACGCAATAAAGATTTCAGTACATTTATTGATCTTAATTATCATGTATTTATACATGTTAATTTGAATAATTTTCACATAATGATTTACATTTAACAGGGCTAAATAGACACAGATATTACTTTTTTACTGGAATATACTTTAATTGATAAATGATATTGAAACATGATTCTTCATGTCATTGGTTACATAATTATATTATACATATAATGGTTAAAAATCTCACTGCATTTTACAATAATTTATTATGTGTTAATCATGAAGTAACTTTCTATACATACAACACATTTTTTAAATGTATTCAAAATGGCAGTCATGAGCTGTATTGGGGTGGATAAAAAAATGTTTTTTTATAATATATTAAGACCACTTTCACCACATCCAGATTCAACCTGTATTCTTAACACGTAAAACGATAGATATGGGCAATGTCTTACATATTTATTATCTTCACTCATAAACTAATTTTTAAACAGCTTTCTTAAAGTCTTTCTGCCTGTATCACCATATTTTTTCGGTACGCTCCTAAAATTTACTCTGTAGTTCAATGTAAAATTATCTTCATGCAAATAAATATTCCTTCATATGATAAATGTGAATCAACAATGGACTGAAGAGTAATTTATGGATTTATGATTTTTTTACTCTCTTCCATGCTTAAATTTCTTAGGACATTTCAGTTTAATTTTAATAACTCGCCAGTATTGCTGCTTATAGTCTTTGGTCATCTTAGCTTCAGTATTGTAAATCCTTTCATTCACACTTAAAAACATATATCCACCTGTATAGTTTTATTATAACGTTTAAAATGATTAAATCCTAGAATGACAGTAATGATTAAAAATTATAAAATAAAATTAGCCTACAGAAGTTTTTCTTTTGAGTATCCAAGAAGGAATTCTATTTCTTACAGCATTATTCAACTGTCGATACATTGTTAGACCTAAAAATGGTATAGCCAAACGTTCATCTTTAAAGATATATAACCAGAAGGCAACAATCAGCATAAATATATCAATGACATAGTTAAATACTGTCCGAACATTACTCTCTGCTTTTGCAGTTATTTCTGAAAAGTCTTTGGGAACTGACGCAGTTTCTATAGGAAGAGCTCGTTTAGCTGGGATCAATGGCTTCGGCTTAGATGTTTCTTTAGTTTTGGAATCTTTTTTGCCATCTTCGGTTTTTATAGAATTACTAGATTTTACTGGAATGGGTTTTACTTTTTCTGTAACTTTCTTTTGAACAACTTTCTTCTGTGTAGCTGGTTTTTTAATAGGAGGTTTTTTAACCGCTGGAGCTTCTTTGTCGTCTTGTTTTGCTGCCGCCTTTTTGAGCTGTTCAGTGTTTACGTACAATGGTTGATTGGGCTTTTTATTTTTGCCATACTCTTTCACTAAATTTCCATAATGCTCAATGACTGATCTTCCTTCGTCTTGAATCATTTCAACTTCTTTTTTAACTTTCGGTTTAGGTAAAGCTACTTCAGTTGGCGATGATGAATTTGAAGCATTTTTGTCTTTTTTATTTGTGGTCTTTTTCTCTTTGACACTGTTTTTCTCCATTGGGAATTTAGCGAACTTTTTAAACAGTGGTACCTTATTTATTAGTGGTTCTGAGTACTTCATTGTTTTCTCATTATTGTTTGTTAAGGGAATATTTTCAGGTTCTCTTCTTTTTAAAATCGGTTTTGGAATGAAATTGGGATCAGGCAAAGGTGCGGGTTTTGAAAGTACTTCTACTGCCTGGCTTTGATTGCCGTGTATTTGTGGAATGCCTTTCGTAATTATTTCTTTCGGATGGTATGTGGTACTTTCTTCAAGACGATTGCGAAGATTTTCAACATCTTCATCTAAGCTATCTGAATCGGAAAACTCACTATCACCAGTTGAAACTGTACTTGCCGTATAATCATCCTCAAAAATACTACCGCTTCCATCATTCCTCTCCCTATTTAAACTTTCATTTGACATGCCATCATCGGTTTGATAAATCTCTGACTCTATCATTTTGTCGTGTTTCTCGACATCCTCCATATCATCTAATGTCGCTTGGTATTCTTCATCAACATCTTCTTTTTCTTCACTTTGTTTCGGTTCTTCTATGACTTTTATCTTGATTTCAGGAGGTATGATTTTGGTGTTATTATCTTCTTGTTCTTTTCTAGCTTTCACTTTTCCAGCTTCTTTTAAAGCAACAACCTGATAAAATCTATCCATTGCATGCTCGTGGAGTAGTTCTGTTGAGCTCACTGAATTCCTCAATGGCCTTATTGGAAAGACATTATTCGTAAGATCGGGGGCTGAAAAAGAGATTGGCGGAGGGGTCATAGCATCTTCCAAATCAAATTGAAATGATTTTCGTTTTTCTGAAAATTAAATAAAAACTTATTACAATGATCATAGAACACACACTTTCAAGTTAATTTATTTTGTTAACGCCAATGAGATATATAGATTTATAAATTAATATAAGTAGAAAATAATAAGGGAATTTTGTAAATTAAAAATTATCCATTAATGTTTTTACAAACACATGATTCCTTCAAAATAGCGACGCGGCATTTAACTCTTTAACCGTATACTTTCATATCCAATAATAAATTTCTTCGTCACTCGCTTTTGATTTCGCGTATTTAAATTTCACTATAAAATTAGTATGCAAAAGAAATCTTCGCTTTCAGCTCACAGATAAAATAAACTCAACAATGGATAAATGTCGCTGCACGTAGCAATAAAAAAGTGTAGAGTAAAGATAAAATTGCAACAGGAAAATAAATGTGTGATTGAACACCTATTACAGTCGTGAGAAGATTGTAGAAAATGTTTCAGTGTTAAATCTTTGTTATGTTGTTGTCTGCGATAGAATAAATAATCATTCTAAAACATTAATTTTTAAATTTAATTTAGGGCTATAAATTATTTATTTCGCTACTTAAATAATAAAAAAGTCAAAATGGATATTTGATCATGGAATAAAATCACTAAATTAATAAGGTAAATATGCCTTACATAATACTACTCTTTTACCGGAGAATTTACTGATTGCCGTAAAAAAACAACACGATTGTCTATGAAATTTAATTGCGAATAAGAAAAAATCAAACATTAGAATCAAAGAAACCGATAATGTAGGTGTGCGAACTATGAAACTTTGTTGCCGTATTTCAAATTATCTTTAAGGTTTGTTCTTATAATTGTTTGTTTGACATAATGATTATTATAGGGACTTTTCCATACCGATTTTATATTCGTATTTCACGTAAATTATCAGTTTTCCTGATGATACATGATAATTTGTCAATTTTCTATTTGTAATTAAATTTACAGAACTGTATTGCTATTAAAGCATATATACTATTAATAATTAGCATGACGGTAAAGTATTATCTTCTATTCTATACATGTCAAAAATATGAATCAGTATAAATACGACTAGTCATAATATAACCTTACATCAAGGATGACATTTCGAATAAGCTTTGCTATAACAAAGGAAATAATGTACTAAAAAATCAAGAAGAAATTGTTACAGAAAACGAAAAATATCTTACGTGTAGGGTCGTTTCGCAAGTGCTCAGCCAGTTAAGCGACAAGTGTCCTTTCAAAGGGGATTTTGAGTCAATGAATGATAAATACATATGTTTTCGCTGTTATTCCATTAAACAGGGATTAAGCAATGTAAGCAACATAAAATAAAATAGTTAATATTGCACAAAACGTAAAATAATAGAAGTTTACAAAAAAAAAAATTGTCCCATTGGTCGGCCGCCAAACTCCAATGGTTGGCCTTTCGTTGCCCAGTGAAAGAATTTACTGATATTAGACAGAACAATAAAAAACATAATGATGCAAAGCATGACAATATAAAGAATATTTTGCTAGCGATTTCCATACAACATAAATGTGTCGAAACATGCGAAGTAAAAATGTGCTTTTTTTTAAATTGCGTATTGCATCATATAGGTCAGTAGAGTGCAGATATACATTGGCAAGTGGCAAGACTACCTACACGAATTAAAAAAAATTTTTTTAAATATATCCGCTATTATTTAAGTTTTAAGCTCAAAAGGCCGACTACTGGCGACGGCTGACTTTAGGAACAACCACCCTAATTAATGATTAGTTCACCATAATACCATTTGTTTTTCTTCACCAGTTATGTGTATAGGACTTTATATTTATAATACATTATAATAACTACTTAATTAACATAGTTTTCTATAAATTAGGTAGTAACTTTTTAACGGATTTACTTAAGTCAGTTACTTATCCTTATAATAATAAGAAGTCATTTCAAATACGATACTTTTTAACGACTATTTTTTGATTTATTCGGCTTGACTCGCATATTATTTTGCTACTTTGACAAAAATCCTAAAATAAGTCAACTTATAGTTGGTTCTCAATGTTTTTATTAAAATTAGATAAACATCCCCTGAATATTTGTTTGCATTAAAGCTTGAAGTAAAAATTGTGACATGCTTTTACATAAACTACATCTGATTTCAAATCCATCTTTCTAGGGCTTAGAATCAAAAACGCGAAACTGACTAAAAATAAAGTTTATAAATAGGTAACGAGATAGTCGAGCAAACATAGTTTTCCATTTACTGTCATATTATACATATTATGGTACTTAACTTTGCCGATTAAACTATATTTTAGAGAAGTATTTTTTTTCGATCATCTAAAAGCAATCATTTTTCACTTCGCATTATGAACATAGTCCCTTGTTTAACTACAGTTATTAAATCTTATTCTATACATAAATCATAAATCGCGATTAGTTTTATATCACAGAAATTGTTGTAACGCAGCATTTAACTAACCTTAGCAACGAATATAATAGCAAAGTAATCTTTAAGGGATATTTGTGTCTACTAATAATAAATGTCGTTGTAGCTCTTAGAATGTTTTGATATTAGGAAAATGATAATTGCCTTTTTTAATGTAATATCTCTAGAGATGTAATGATTTTATCGGAAATAGTAATTCCTGTTGCATGAAGAATTAGAAAAAAACGTTTCCTAGTATGCAGTAGCGTAACGACAATTTGGTGGATAACCGAATAGTTTTAACAAATTAATTTATCTATTGAAATATATTCACTTATAAAGCATAACCATTGCACTTGCATTGTTTTTGATTGTCTCATTAATTTTATGAAGAAATCGTATATAAATTCAGTTTTATTTCATTCCAACAGAATTTTTATTTCTAATTATCGAAGGCAAAATATATTATAACAATTCGCATCTTGCTAATCTACAATGTTTAAATCAAGGGAACCCTAACCTTCTTTAGGTTGTGATTCACATTTCATTTGAATTTGGGTGACGATCTTCTTCTATCATGAATCTTACAAGTAATTAGAAATTTTAAGTTTTAAAGATTTGTTAATTTAAAATATGGAAATCAATTGTAACGGGATCGGCAAAATTTTGCTTCGCAGTCCACCGATTGGGCACCCTTGGTTTAAATGTCAAAACTCGTAAAAAGACATACATGGTAATTTTATTAATACATATTCGCAAACTTTATCAATAAATGCAATATTTAAATATAAAGGTTGTTAATTAAATCTTACGCGCTGTGCAAACAAATATAATTAATTCGATTTTATAATTACCTGTGGTGGTTTTGTCTTCCTCCGGGTACAAAACCAACATGAACTCAGAACTACCTGATTTCATTTTATCGTCGTCCATATTGTATTTTCTTTGTTCATGGTTAAATTCCTTTAATGCATCGTGTCGTTCTGTTTTCGTTTCTACATTTCGATGTTTGCGCAGGGTGACACCTGCTGGAATATCTAAGGAATATTTTTGAACATTTTCTGTGTCTTCAGATTGAGGTGAATATTGGCGTTTTCTTCTGGGAGCTACTTGCGGGAGTTCAGTTTTGTTGCTAGTTTCTGTAGGATGCGGTACATCGAGAGGATCAAAGTTTATATCTGCGCTCTTTCCTGGGATGAAAATTGATGTCGTTTCTGCACTTGGTTCACTCATGCCGTATGGAGACTCTGCCTTGACGCGAAATCGATATTCGGATCCTTCGATAAGATCAAACAGTGTAGCTGTAAGTTTTCTACTTGTGGCTGCTTTTAACCAAACGTCCCAGCCGGTTCTGTAATACTCTATTATGTAGTTACCGACTTGACAACCACCGTCGTCATTAGGGGATACCCAAGACAGTGAAACAGATCTATCATCGTTTTTCTTTACGCTTATCGACTCCGGAGGATCTGGACGGGCAGTTATTGTCACCAAAAATGAAGCGCAATCTTCCCCTACTCTATTTTTGGCATTGATCTGATATTCTCCTCTGTCGTTTCTCCCCGCGTTGGCAATTCTTACTGTTGAAAATTTCTCTGTATTAGATATCTCTATTCGATCAGTTCCTATAATATGTCTTCCGTCGTGAATCCATTCAACGGAAGGTGCAGGTTTACCGACTACGGAAATTTTCAAGAAAATGGTTTCTCCAGTTTCATATAGAAGGCCGTCTTCATATTGTCTAGGTAACCGTATCCTAGGGGCTGCTTCAAGAACCAGTCTCGCTCTAGTGACGGAATGCCCGGCTCTGTTTGTTGCCGCGCATTTTATTTCACCTTCGTCGTTTAAAGATGTCTGATGAAAGATCAAAGTACTGCAATGCCCTTCGGTCACGATAGAAGTGCGTCGACTGCTGAAAATTTCGAATCCGTCTTTGAACCAAGATATTGATGGCTGTGGTGAACCTTCAAAATATACTTTAAACTCTGTTTTTTCGTTTTCCATCGATTTGACGTCATGCAATATGTCAACGAACTTGGGCACAATGACCGCTGTTTTATCGAGAGACACTGTGAGGATATCCGAAATCTCACTCGGATTGGACATACCTGCTGCATTTTCAGCGGATATTCTAAATTGGTATCTGAAGCCTGGTTCCAAACCAGTGAGGATGAGCTCAGGTCTGAGTACAATCTGTGGGGCCGTACGTACCCAAATGGGGGACCCTAGCCTGTTGCATTCAACAGCAAATCCTGTAATCTGCGCCCCACCATCGTATCTTGGGGGCAGCCAGCGAAGTGTCACGGCATTCTGCTCTTCGTCGCTCCCGCTTGGGATAATGTCAGGTTTTCCAGGTGGGGACGGTCGTTCTGAAACATTAACATTAGCTTTTAAAATAATAAAGAAAATTTCCCCTAAAAATATACCTATTTTAAATCGTATGCAAGAATCACAATTAATTTGCATTATATTCTCTTTTGCTATGCGACTTCAACATAGTCTAAATTGTTATGATCTCACAGATTAAGTAGCTGTTGGGTTCAAAAATACGACTAAAGATAATACAAATGCCGCCTTTCATGGTTTTCCTCGTCTGAATGAGTCAGTTATCTCTAATCCCAGTTCCAAAGGCAAAAATTCCCAGTTTAACTGTGATAAGCAATAACATATGAACAACTACATATACAAGTTGAGTTTTGCGATAAAATGAGGCAAATAGTATTTTTTAAATCTCTACGCCGTTACACATGGATGCAGCATATTTTAAAAACTGAATTTATGTATGCATAAAACTAAATCGGAATTTAAATCAACTTCTTCTACCTCTCTTTTACCACCAATGTACAATTTATTATTCATACATAGCTTAAAACAAAAGTGAAATTTCATGAATCCACATTATTTCTATGTAAGCTACGTGAATGACGAAAGAACCCATTGGTATCATAAGCCATGTGCGATTTGTTATTTCTGGCCTCAGAGCTAAGTGGAAAGCTATTAAAACTTCTGTTAGCCAACATATTACAGATATTTGTTTAGTGATTAGTGATGTTTATAAAATAAAATGTATTTATTTTAAGGTCGCCTGCTTAGACTGACATAGTCAAGAAGTAACTTTGCTATATAAATCTAAAATTAATAAATGTTTGTACTCGTGATATAATATAATTCACGGACTTATGTCAAATCATTTCACATAAACAATGAGTGTGTTTCGAGATATATTCAAACATCATGTTACATGACTTATATTGATATTAAAAGCTTCTATAAATGTAATATAGTGAATTGGTTTGTCTTTTAATAAGAAGATACTATAATATGCATAGTGATAAGCGAATGCAGTTGGTATAAAAATGTAGGAACGTCCTCGCGTGCGAGGGAGAGACACGAGTACGAAGAGCGAGACAAATGTTTCGACTGGCGAGGGGCAGGCCCCCCTGACGCCTAACCACCGGTGGTCTCTAAAAATAATACCAAGCCGTCATCTTTCTCCCGATTGTAAAGTATGGAGAGTCCCACACGACGCGGCCAAATGCTTTTACCCGGGGATTTGTCACACCGAAACCACAGCAAAATGAATATAATATGAGTCGGTACCTGCCGCTTTCCAGTGGACGTTTTTCCTGGGCCGAAAGTTTCCCCCGGATTGAGTGTTTCCCATGATGGCAGCACATCCGCCGCTCGACTAAGGTCCCGATGCCCAGCCGGACAAGCCGCTGCCCGCCGCGACATCTTGCGGGAAAACTTCCTACCCGGCCGCCGCACAACAAATGATTTTCTACACGATACATTATTGCTTCCTCAATTAAAGCATTAGGCAAATACCATGGAATGGTAAACCCTACAAACAAAATATAAAAACTACTATAACATCTAATGGAACTACTTTCATATGTATAGCACAGTCTTTACTGTTGAGAGACCTGTCATTGCGGAACGTTGCAAACTTGGAGGAAACACGGAATTCTAATAATGGAAAACATTCCAAGCATACTTCATCACCGAGAGATAGGAAAGATAAACATAATCCTATCCCAAAAAGATAATAAACTGGAAAACTAAACCAAAAATCGTTGAAAATCTGATTTTAATTCTAAGCCTAGAATCTTATCCAAAAAGATTTTACACTATACATCCGAAAACGGACTATTTTAAACATTATTTTTATGTCAACAAATCGAACATTCCGCAAAATTACAGTATGATTTTTTTCAATTTCTCATATTAATTCGAAGAACAAATCATTATGTATATTTAAACGAAACTATTTTTCCCAAAAAGTTGAAAAAATACATTTATGTTTCATTATTTTTAATTGAACCGTACAACAATATAAATAAATATTAGGAATTTTAATAATCCTTAGCCAAAAAAAATATCTTTTCAACCAATATCAAATAATAATAAATAATATTGATTATATAATAGAAGGCCACGAAGGTACCTAAGTATCGAGCATTGACAATTTTGTAATTAATTGCTTATTCATGTGGATATAAGCGACGTTTTATCTACACAGGCTAATTAGATAATGATCGAAGACCTCGTTTTAGCGCATATACTTTATAAAACGTCCTACACTAAGCTATATTGTGAGTCACAGGAGTGCTTCCGCTATACCTGCATGTGCAGATTCGTGATAAGGGGACCTTGCTGCTGTGAAAGCAAAGGCTGTGAAAGCTTGGGACATCATGGTGTCCCCTCCTCCTGGCCTGGACTCTATGATCAGGGGCCTAGCGATGAAAGATGTATTACGGATCTTGAAGGAGCGGTGGGACATCTTTATCAACCAAATTATTGGACTAAAAATCACTAGACGAGCCAATTCATTACTGGCCTAGCTGCCAAGCATGATCTGATTAGTAAATAGGAAAATCCGCATCATATGAAAGTGTCATTTAATGTATGTGGGAAAAAAAGAGCTGCGAAAATCCATCTAACCTTCCATTGTACTGATCGGATAGCCCCACTTGGTGGCTAATAAGGCAAACCATTGGGCATTCAAAAATTGTCAGCTTCATACAAAGAGCGAGGAGAGCTCGGCTCATAGAAACTTTGTGTTTATCTAGAGCAGTGCTCCGAAACCTTTTCTCACCCACGGCACACCTAAGTACTCATAAATATTTCACAGCACACTACAACCCTAAATATGTAAATTTAATAAACAAAACTTACAACTTATTAATGTTTTTGAAATAGCGGTTTTTTATTTGATGATTTTGAAAAAAATAATTAAGTTAACTACTAAAAAATTAATTACTAAAAATTATCTAAGTTGAGTTGAGTGGATAAAAGTACTGCCATTTTTTTGATTGGCCGAATCCAAAATAATCTTTCTGTTTTTAATAATAGACTCGCGTTTGTGCAAAACAGGTTTATTGATATTTTTTCAAAAACGAAATGCGTATTCAAAGCTTTGGTTTGACAATGTGTATTATTTTAATACATTCGTTCATTGTTTGTGATAATTCCACTAGGAAATATTTCGCTATCAATACTTCCCAATGTATGCAGAAATGTGTAATTTGTACTGTAGGATTTTTTGTTTTACACACGAGATAAATTCCTTTTTATTCCCCATCAATGCCGTTGCGTTGAGAATAATACTAACGGAGATCTTAGCAACCGACTGGTTCTAAGTTCCACTACTCACTTTTTTCTCATTTTTTACGCATTCACACCGCGGCACACCTAGAATCGTCTCGCGGCACACTGGTTTCGGAGCACTGATCTAGAGCAGTGTATAGTACTGAGTATAGAGTAGTGATTTCCAAACTTTATATTACTACGCTCCATGTCTGATAAAAAAACACTAGGCACCCCTTATTTTATAGAATAATACAGGCACATTTTTAAACTGTAAAAAAGATTTCATTGTGTCGCAAATTCAATATACAAATTAAAAGTTTAATTTTTTTGCGCCACACTTTGAATTATTACGCACCACATAGTATGGTAGGATCAGGACAAGTAAGTTAAGGAAGGACTATGCACAGAAGTAGGTACATCTTTTCGTTCAATATTGCGGAGGTGTTAGAATAATTGTTATAAAGCTTCGATCAGTTACTCGTGTATTGTACAATTGATAAATACAAATCGATTATTCCTTGATGAAAAAATGTCATGTCTTATAGTTTTATTTAAGCCACGGACAACTTAAATCGTTCTGCCAATTTTTTTTATTGTATCGACAACTACTATTATTGAAACGGTTAACACATACACGTTACAAATTTCTGTGGTTTTTAACTATGATTCCATGCCATGAATTAGGTTAATTCTAGTTTTAATATTTTTTTTACACATTATGTATTTAACTGCATTGAATAAAATAAACATTATCATAAATGATTGATACGTATGATAAAAATATGTTGAATCATACTTTTCAAAAATGAAGTAGACGCGTGCGGCGTGCATCATCACTTTACATGTGATTGAGTGAAAATGAGAGAAATCCACGGCACGCGCCTGATATATACTTATAATAATTTGATATAACAATAACACATATTATTGTCATATAAATTTCACAACTTCTACTTATACCAATTAGACTGTCCTAATGATGCGATTGGTTTAATATCAATTTTTTATGTACAATCGTACCCTATTTGTGCAGGACTCAAATTCAACCGGAACGCATCAAATTGGCGCGTCGGTTCGTGAAATCCGCAAGAAGTAGCACGCCGTCTGGTAAAAAAACCAAATTTCCGGTTCCGGTAATATAAAAAAATATATAATATTGATGCAAAACATCTTGATATAATGTATTTTAACATGTAATAATTTACATACGAAACAACATTTTAGTCTGTGGACATAATATTTTTTTTTAATACCCTAGGGTACTCAAAGTTATACCCATCACCACCCGCTACGTCTTCACCCTCTTACAGGGTGTATTCCGCAGCGTAACAACGTTATGCGTGTTTCAAATGTTTGCCAGGAAATTCCTCAAGACTCGGTTGCATGCACTCTAGTGTGCAGGAAGTTAACACTATAGATGTCAGAGATGCAACCAAGTCAGCATGATCAATTTTTGAATTAAAATGTTGGCAACATTATAATAATTGAAATTTTATTACCTTCTATGACGTCGCAAAAAGCTGGTTTAGATCCTACAATAGATCCGCCGGTGTGTGTACGCATACTAAAATATTTGCACGACTAGCATTCGTCGGCCAGAAAGTTTAATTGAGCTATGACGTCTTCGTTGGTGATTAAGCTTAATCGATCGATAAGTAGGTAAGTGTATAAGCTTCTATTTGACCTTCGGTATATATGAAAATTTGTTACTTTCACTATCATATTGAACTGCGTATATAATTAATCTATCCTCCACTTTTGATTAAATCGTAATAATTATTAGTGATGCAACAATGATATTTTGGAAGATTAACATCGACATACACCCTATAAGTACAGCGTTGTCCTTTAGGGGTGTTTAATTTTAATATTGTTAGTAATACCCGCTGTCCCACATTCATACATCACAATGAAAAGGGCTGAGGATTCGGACACTGAAGGCGAATCATGCGGAGCATAGAAACTATCGAGTCCGTGGTTGAGCGATCAACGTCGTTGACTTCGGTTACATTGTTCACGAGCGCAAATCGCAACCGGGACAGCTTCAGACATCGATTTATGGATATCTGTTCGAAGGCATGAATGTTTGTGATGTCTAGAATTCCCTCCCACCGATTCGTTACTAAAAATTGAGGGCAGCGAGGATGATTAATTAACCATTAGTCTTGTCCTGGCTTCATATTTCTATCCCTACTCTCTTCGAATAAAGAGACGTTAAGCAACTGAGTAACAAGAAGTTATTGTCGAAAAACTCCATTGAGATACATCCAATAGGAGTTCATATGATTCACATTGGGAGCGGACATAATTGAAAATAATCTTAATAATTTTTAATCAGGCTTTTTCATATTATTACGACGATGGCGTAATTTTTTATGTAATGAAATTGTTGGTTTTTTTTTTTTATTTTAACTATTCAGTTATATCAATCCCATTAAAATGACAGCCGTTCCAAGTTCAAAGGGGGCATAGGGTCATTTCGCCAGTGGTCGGCCAGTTAAGCGACAGATGTACTTTCTAAACTGATTTTGAGTCAATGAATGATAAATACATATTTTTTTCGCTGTTATTCCATTAAACAGGGATTAAGTAATGTAACCAAATAAAAATAAAATAAATAATATTGTATCAAGCAAAAAATAACATAAATTTACAAAAAAAATGCCAATTGTCCCAGTGGTCGGCCCCCAAAATCCAATGGTCGGCCTTTCGTTGCCTAGTGTTCGGCCATCACTATGAAACTTCATGAATATCGCGAAATAATTTACTGATAGAATAAAAAAAACATAATGATGCAAAGCATGACAATATAAAGTATGTTTTGCTAGCGATCCCCATACAAGATGAATTTGTCGAAACTTGTGAAATAAAAATGTGCTTTTTTTAATTGCGTATTGCATCATATAGGTCAGTATAGTGCAGATACAAATTGGCAAGTGCCAAGACTACCTACACGAATTTGAAATCTATACCTACACTATTATTTAATTTTTTAGCACAAAAGGCCGACCACTGGTGACTTTAGGAACACTCGCCCTATCTTAAGTTTGATGCATTTGCGAGAAACGGCCAAACATGGTAAAATCGTCACACAACTCGTTAAAAACTTTTTACACGACATTATTTATTGAGGATAGCAATTATATACCTGTATCTTTACCTGAAGTACTCAAACCTTGCATAAACGAATATCAAAATCATAAAAAGTTAATAAATAGTCTTGATTTATCTGACTTTAACACATCTATATTTTTTAAATAATACCGTTTACTTACACAGTTTTATATTTCCGAGTGCAAAACTGTGAGCCAATAAACAAGATGGTACTTCTGCAAACATATTAGCTACAACTTTTTTAGTATAATCCCGTGAAAATTGAAAATATTTTTTATTACAATATTTATTAGTTATTTTACTTATAACGTTTTATATTTCTGAAGTAAAATTGTGAGCCAATAAAAACACATATTATAAATAAGATTGATAGATACCTACCCATTTCCATATTTATTTTCTGTTTATAAAATTGTATTATCTACTTTAAAATAAAATTGAAGGCAGTGGTAAGTGGTGTATAATATTACTAATTAATGCAATATCGCTTGGAAAAACTGGAAAAATTCAATGTGGTTCTACTAAAGTCTATTGCAAAACCTCCCGAAACAAAAGGAACAATGACACCTCATTATATTTTATTATGTTAAAACATACCCGGCATAATTTTCATAAAAGACCACACCTCCTTATCGGATTTAAGATATGGAAATTTTTTTACATTTTCTTACAGTTGAATTTTTATTTTAATATTTATTAAGAATTATATTACCAATATAAAAAGGGGTTGAATAACAACGCAATACGATATTCGACAGTGCTTCTTTTCATCGCTGGACCAAGAGACTATGTATGCAAAAAATATATTAAATATCAGTTTTCTAACACAGTGCTCCGCAACCAGTGTGCCGCGGCGCAAATGCTCTCAAAATGCTCTCAAAAAAACATATTTTAGAAAGGAAAAACTTAAACCATTCGGTTGCTCCGTTTATATAAGTCTCGTTGAATTTGTGCTGGTTCCTTGTTGTTTTGCGAAACGCAGTAAAATGGGAAAAGGTCATCGCTGGACTCTTCACCGATAAATATGCTGCTTTACTCGACCGATTAAAAAATATAAACAAAACATTCATAACTCCCCATAATTATGCTTACTCCAACATCCTGTTCATGGCGTCAGTTACGCGATATTTAAAATCTTAAGTAGGTATGTATAACTTAAAAAATATATTGCAGCCAAAATTTTCGAGAGTTATGTGCCGTGACATATTATGAATGACTTCTAGCAGTGAGCTTTACGTGTTTTCCTGTGTGGAAACGGTGTCGGTTCTACAGTTTCTTTCGGGAGTGTTTTGTGTAAAACCAATATGATAATTAAATTAAACTTGAAGATTGTGAAAAGGCAGTATAGCGATGAATACATTCAATATGGATTTTCGTGGTGTGGTGAAGAAGCGCCTCCGAATCCTGATTGCGTGATTTGTAGTGAGCGTCATTCCAATGCGGCGATGGTGTTAAGTAAACTGATTTGTCGCGTTTGTAAAAAGTCTGCAGAAGCTTTATCCCTCCAAATTCGAGAAGAATTTTTTGAATTAATTTTTTAATTAACGATAGGACGTTACAATTGAAATTTGTTCAAGTTTCATTGAATATTTTTTGGTTTTCGGTTAAGGAAGAGTATCCTCGAACTTCCAAAAAGGCTATTGAAGTTCTGCTCCTGTTTTCAACTACATATATTTGTGAACAAAATTTTTCATCTTTAGTTTTAGTAAAAAATGATAAGCGGACTAGCTTGAAGTTCCACAATCAAGCACTTCGTGTCGCTTTGTCAAACATCGAACCAAATATAAAACAGTTGTGTTCAATAAAACAAGCGCAAGTATCACATGAGCAGTGTTTCTTAATCGGTGCTACGAAAATTTCTGAAAAGTAATAAGTGAAATTATTGAAGGAAATATCACATGATTAAAGAAAACCACAGATATTTGTGCAGTGTGAATTTTCGACAAGAACAATTGATTATTTTGTTAATGGATGTAGCTTTATTATGTATTTATATAAACTCGGTATCTTAACTTTAATCCACATACAATCTACAAAACGTGAACGAAGAAATGGGCCTCGTCACATATTAGCCTTAATATTAATGAAATCAGTAAAAGCCGACAACCTCAGTTAAAGAATATATTTATTTTTTATGTAATTATAGCTTAGTTTTAACTTGTGCAAGTTATAGAAATGCATTGTTTTTCTTAGAATTTTTGAAAAATTTTCGAAATTTGAATTGTCCAAATTTTGTACATTTCCATGTATTTTGACACTAACGACTCTTGTTCGGCCTTTTGGCATCTTCAGGCATTCGAATACACGAATGAACTCGAACTGACAGTAAATAGTTTATATTTCAAAGATTTTCCATTACTTAAAAAAGGTCAGAACAACGTAGCCAGAGGTAACTGGGTTTGTCGGGTCCGTAGTGCAATGATCAACGTCGGTTACGAGTCCCAGTACGGATAGTTTCATAAATTGATTTTTCAATCGATTTATGGATTTCAGTTCGAAGATTTAGCTTCCTCCCACCCATTCAATCCTAAAAACGATGGCGTAGGGAAAAACTTCTATCCTTACTAAAGAAGAGTGATTCAGTAACTGAGCAAAAAGCAGTTCTCGTAGAAAAACATTTATTGAGCCATATGCTCCACATTGGGAGCGCTCATGTTTTTTTTTCAAATTAACTATTTCAAATTCATGAAATAAAAAACAAATAAATGTAAATTTCGTTAAATTTAAATATGTTTACTTGCGGTGTGCCGCGAAATTCTAAGGAGTGTTTCGGTGCTCCGTGGCTGAGAAAAGGTTACGGAGCACTGATCCGACACATCATAAAAGTAATTGTCTTGTTATATATTTCTAATTTTATGATTGAGTTTGCCGGATTTTGTTTTTTTAGAGAGTGTTTTATTTTCCTAGATCTTGGCAATTGATTTAAGATTATATTCGCCACCAAGAATCATTATTATTCAAGGTCTTGAATCGTTTCCAAATTCCTTGGACTATTTTTCAATCATAATAGCAAATTTTTCCTAATCTGATTAACAAACAGCGATGGTTTCACAAAATTATTTCAACTGAAAGAAATATATAAAAAAGAATTATTGATCCACAGACACTACTTGAATCAGAATGGCACTAATAATAAACATTAATAATAAGTACAATAGACATTTATGATATAAAACACGATCTTTGGTACTGATTTCACAATTTTATATAGTAATCACGACCGCTTTTGCTCAATAGTGGAATCTTGCAATTGATATCTTAATGTCACTTCAAAATTCTCTCTCAATTAGTGAAACCGGTAGTGATTACTTTACAGTTAAAAATTCTCGTACAACAACTTCTGTTGAAATAAATTATATTAGAACTACATGTGCTCCACATCGGGAGCGGATGTGGTTACAAAAATACTCATTTTTGTCGTCTTAAAAAATAGCCAAAGAGATATCCAACCATAAATCTGATATTATATAAAAGTAACATTCAAATTGAGTATTGTATCTCATATCAGCTTACAGTAAAAACGTTTTTTTAAAACGTTGATTTTATCCACCATCAAAAAGAAACCTCATTTTTTAAAAAAATGTATGTAATGAATTATTTTTTATAATATATTAATATTTTATAAGTAATAATTATTATACTATATTATAGATATATAATATTGATTATAATCAATAATGCTTATTCAATGTCTGAAATGTGAAAAGTATCTAAAAGAATACTAGCATATGGCTTTTTTAACCCTTCAATATTTGGTTGGCAAGCCAAAAAAATATTTTTTCGTGGATTACTTATACACGCCGTGAATATGAATACTCTTTAATTTTATTAAACGTAATATTATTCTTTAAAATATGTTTTGACTTTATAATATATTTTTTTTTAAGAGATTACCGAATATTGTAAGTTTTTCGATTTAAGTTTGAATGTCAGCAATTGTATGAGCAGCAATTGTATGAGCAGCAATTGTATATAATTCTCCAAGAATTATCAAATATTGTTGATCGTAAGCTATTTACTTTTTTCTACATATTCTACCATTTTTTTTTGAACTCATTGACTTAAAATGGTTCAGTTTGCATAAAACATACCTCATATATTTTCAAATGTAATATATTTTGAAGAACCATAGATTGATATCAGTAAAAAAACTCTCATTACTGAGCGAGACTATTCTTTTTTTTCTTCATTATATCTTACAATATAATTTTAAATCTCAACAATTCAAATTTGTATCTTACAATGTTTTTCCACCAATATTTACAGGATTTGAATTTAAACATTTATTCTACTTACATCATCATTTCACGACACTTATATACAATCAATTGTTCTACTTCAATTAAAGCTACTGCTTACACCAGGGTTCTCCAAACTTGTTGGTACAAGGGTCACACTAACTTTCCATGAAGTCGAACGGGCTAAGATACTAAGCAACTTTTCTGATTAAAAAAACGAGACAATCGCTTGCCAGACCCGCTGCCGTAAATTTATGGCGTTGATCTTGGAAACGACAAAATTTTCATCAAATATTCAAAGAAATAATTATATGATTTGTGTGCACAAACTGAGAAAAGCGATAATAATGCAATCGGTATTTTAAAATTTACTTTTATGGTATCCATATTATAGAACTTATTTACCCCATTCGATTGTATTAGAGTTAAAGGCTTGGTACAGTGCCCCATCTTACGGCACTTTTGTGAAGATGACAGAAAAGTTGGGTAAAACCCACTGCGATGTTGCCAGCGACGCCGACGCCGACGCTACCGACACCCACCCGCTAATATAATGTAACATAAACAAATCATATATCGGCGCCATTGCGATGGAAACGAAATGAGCTTTTAGATACTGAATGCAAGCAATGAATCATAGTATTACGTAGTTAATACATAAAATATACTGAAACCTTTGAATATTACAAAATGATTATTATATTCCAAAAATATTATGGAACCATTTTTAAAGTAAGTATAAACTGTATTTAATTAATTAAAATACTATTAATGTATTATTTATAGTCTTTATAAAAAAATATACATATGTTTTGTATATCGCCAATATTTAATAAATACATTCAATATGGCTAACTGTTCAGTGGTCAGATGGCTAAACCTGATATGTCTACGATCATTAATTATGCAGAAGATTGCTTAAAATTTAAGCAATGTTCCATTCTTTTTGACAAATTTGTTTTTTGAAAATAAAAAGGACTGTAATTGTGTATTTCAAACGTCCGAAGTTTTGTAAGTTCACGTTTGATAGGAATATGGTGATATTTTAAATTCGTAAAAATATTGGGATATCAGGTTTTTCCATCTGAACGCTTTTACTAATCCCTGTTGGAACGACATTGTGAAATAATATGAAAACACATGTATAATACATAGCCTGCATAGAAATAAATCCCATCCACCCAATCCTAAAAATGGGGCGTAGTGAGAGCGATTAGCTAACCACTAGTCGTTTCCTATCTCTATTCTTCTACCCCTACTCTCTCCGAAAAAGTGAGGTTGAACAACTGATTAAGAAGCAGTTCTGTTGAGATACTTCATTAGGAGGCGATATGCTTCACACTGCGACTGGACATGGTATAAAATAATTATTATAAAAACGTATTGAGCTACCTTGGGTTTTGTTATATTATTTTAGTTACCCATTAACTAATATTTAGTAATCAATTTCTAGCTAGTATTATATTGATATTGCATAATAAAAGATTGTTTTTTTATTTAGTTGTTTATTACATTTATTTGGCCTCTAAAATTACCGTTATTCCCTTGTACTTTATATCATAATCATTACTTAATTGCACATAAATTAATTGATTCAGCATGTGTTTTGTGAAACGATTGAGCTTAAAAACATAATTATTTCGGTATAATTCAAAATACGACTCAGAGTTTTCCCTGAAAGGGATCCATATATTATATCGAAATTTAAGTATGTTTATCAATGTATGGTAAACTATTATAGACGTACGAAATCTGAAAACATCATATAGATAAAATATGTCCTTTTCTAATTACATAGTACAACAAAATATTAAATCTTGAATCTTTACTAGAAGTATGAAAAATATTTTACTCCTTGGAGCAAAATAAATGTACTTACACTTATTAGTACTTTTCTATTCCCAAAAATATTCCGTTTGGCAGAAAATATTCGTCACCATATTATAATATCCGACTCATGCGTGAAACGTTACTCCAGCTGTAAACATTTTGCATCAAGGTACACATATAAAAATTTATGAGGGCTATTTTAAAAACGTGAAACAATCAAAAGAAGTGTGGATGTTTCTCATACACCGCGCGGCGGATAATGAATGCGGATTCGTAAATAGAGCATTACGTAATTTCTTATTAGAATACATTGTTAGTTCCAGCCTCGGCTGAAATAAATTTAAGTATTTACACAAAATGCACGCGGTGTTTACACCTTTCCGATATCTATTGCACGCATATTACTTGTGAAAATCCATTAGACATTTCAACGTGTCTGTACTTTTTCTTTTGACGCCCCTTCTGTTTTCGTAGAATTCAACTAAACGTATGTTACCATGGAAATGTTATACCAATCGGGGAATTTATTTAAAATATAATTTATGATATTAAATTTCAATTTTTGAGATTTTGTACATTTCCATATATTTTGGCACACGAATGAACTCGAACTGACATTCTCGGGTTCGAATCCCGGTACAGTTTCATATATTGATTTTTCAATCGATTTTTGGATATCTATTCGTACGCATGGATCCTTGTGATGTCTAGAATTCCTTTCCATTAGTCTTAACCACTAATCCTGTCCAACCTTATACTTTCATTCTTATTCTCTTCTTAAAAGAGAGGTTGACCTACTGAGTAAAAAGCACTTTTTGTAGAAAAACTTCTGTTAACTCGTTAGCACCGGGGAACGTAAATCCCCGTCGCGGAGATTTTTGTGGAGCCCATATTCCGCTTTCTTCGATATAGTGGGCATTAATCGTTCATAACTCTTTAAATATTTTTTTATTGGCCACAATTGTTCACAAGTCATATCATCATTTCTTTACGGCCCCTTCGCTGCTCGTATTTTGTTCATATTTAACCCTGTGCGAATTTGTTAAAATACCTCCATTAGGAGTAACAAAAATAAATATGATACATATTGTTTATTGAAATCGAGCATGTAATGAATATTAAAATAAGACACAAACATAGTTTACTTTGTACTACATCCACATTTATATATAGATCAAAATCTGTTTTTGAAGCATATCAACCGAGCATTTTCAGTTGAAAATGCTCGCGAGCAGCGCAAATGGCCCTAATCTAAATAAAAAAAATGCGTTTTATTTTTCAAAATACAATACAACCAAGAATTTACAGTTAACAACTTGATATAATAAATGTGTATCGTTGTTCAAATTTTGGTACTATACTAATTACTACGTTTTAAGATAGGTAGAATTAAAACGCAATAGGTTTTTAAATTTCATAAAATAATTCATATTATATCCATGCTTTTTTTGTATTTCTCTGCTACAATAACGTGGCTAATTTTTTAGATATGCAACAATCATAGAATGTTGTTTTTCTTCTCAATAAAATTACCAAATATTCTTGACTATAAATCCTTGACAGAATAACATTAATTATCAACATTATCTGCAATTTCGTATTTCAGAATTGTAGACTGAAAAATATTTTAAAAAAAATTGTTGTTTCAGAATATGTACCTAAAAAAATAATATGTATACTACAAAGGCAAGTTTATCTCATATTGCATATTTTTTTACTTTGCACTCTAGATAGGTAGCCCAGTAGACCAGGGGTCTCCAAGCGGACCTAGGCCTTCCCACAAACACTACGAATCCGGTTATGGGACATAATGGACAGGAAAAGACCTAACATTCGTTTTTTTAGGAATGGTACGGTGTACTTCCGACAACGTGGAAGAGCCAGTGAGGAACTTGGTCCACAAAATTTGGAGAGCCTTGCTCCAGACTGACGATATTGAATATTTTTGCGTTGGGATTATTATTCAATAACTTTTGAAGCCATTTTTTGCAGTGTTTTGACGACACTTCAAGAAGAGCTAGAAAACCAAGAATATTGATTCTTCAAATGAAATGTGAAATCAAGCGTATGATCTTCTGGCCAAGTTTCTTTCGAAAAAACCTTTGAAATGTAAATTTGAATTTGACAAATTTGTTTTCGTGACAAATGGAATGAAAATGATTTTACACAAAATAACTGCCAAAATTCATAAAAAAAACATTTAAGCTAACGTCATCAAATTATCTCATTTTCAACGATGAATTATTGGTGTCAGTAAAACCAATTTCTTTTATATTTCCACTATTAAGTAAGGTTAGGATAACTTATGTTATGGTAGGTTTGGTATGCAATTTAGCTGTGACTTTAAATTTAAGTACTTAATATTTTAGTTACCAACGATAAATTTCGTATTCCACACTATTTCTCTACTTTTCGGTATATTAAACCATACGTATCAAATAATATGTTAAAACATTTTCAAAAAAAGCTTCATGTAATAGTTATTACACTTATTAATAATATTGTATTACATTGTATGCTAAACGTTATTTTACAAGTTATAAATGCAACAAAAAAGCTATTTCCCATAATATTTTTAACCCATTCTACTCGGTAATATCGTAAATAAATTTCGTCTCAGGTAAAACTGGCAATAACTTCTTTCGCAAGTCCAGCCAAAAACTATTAATAAACTAGTGTGGGCCATTTTTAATACTGTTACACTTAATGGAATTTTTCCAATTAATCTTTGAGGATTACAAGAGTTATAATGCGGAAATCCATACAATAATTAGATTTATTAGACGTTTCGTGCTGAAAATTTGAAATATATGACCTAATTTTCAAAATAAATGTTCTGTCGCAATGTTTAGAAAAAATCCTTTCATTTTAGTAAAAACAAAACAATAATAATTATATAAACATCACCTACTAATCCCACATTTTTTTTAATATGAGTACAGCTTTTGATTGAGTGTATGGGGGAAATGTTATGGTTTCTGTGACATTTAATAATGACAAAAAATTGTAAATGATTTTTATTTGAAAACAAAATCTATGAAAATCCTACCACAATTTTTTATACATAATTACAATATGAAATATTTGATTTTGTAGTATACGTTTTCTGTTAAGCTAGATATCTAATGATATCATGAAAAACATATTTAAAACAATGTATAATATACGAATGCTGTGAAATTTTTTCACAATAGCTATTGGTAATAAAAATTAAAAACCATCATCATCATTGTGTTTTCCATAATTAAATCCCATTCTATAGGGTAATTATCGATAGAAATATTATTAAACATTATAATCACCAAGTGGCTTAAATGATAATGAATTATATCTTATGCCATTTTTCAAATTCATAATAATCATATTTACGAACATTACTTTTGCTTGTTTCAATAAATTCTAAACAGAATTGTCAATCGTCCTTATTGAAGCGGGACTGTCCCGAGTTCAACAGAGTAATCCCCAGAAACACAATGCTTCGGAAAATCCCGATTAAACAAAATTTATGTATGTACAAAAATTTACGTCTATAGTTTAAAAGACTCCCTTAATTGTGTTTGTGAAACGTCATATGTGATTGTGTCGTCGCAGGTTTGTCGTGTACTGGCAATGCACGTGCTCAAAAAACAATATATGAGATATATCGATAATATTTTTTAAGATCATTCTGCTTGCAATAATCTGTATAAAACGGTAGCCCACAAACTGTCAATTCCACATTCCATTGCAATTTGCGAATGAATATTTAGTCTAATGAGTGCAGCCTGGAGAACGAAAAGTATTAATGACAAAACAAAATTTTGATTACAGTAATTGTAGTGACTTTTTGAAACAAACTGAAAATAATACTGTTAATAAAGCTGTTTATCTCGATGATTTTCTATTTTTCAAAATATTTGGCGCATTGGCTGTCAGCTTTAATGCCAGATATTAAAAAAAAAAAAAAATACCAAAAATATGTATTTGAAGCACCATTTTTTATAGATAAATCAATAGACATTTTTACCATGTCCGCTCCCAACGTGAAGCATATGACCTCTTATTGAAGGTAATTCAACAGAATTTTTCTATGAGAACTGCTTCTTATTCAGTGGCTCAACCTCTCTTTTTTCAAGAGTAGGGATAGAAGGATAGGGCTAGGACAGGACTAGTGGTTAGCTAATCGGTCTCGCGACGATCCTTTTTTGTGGATCGGATGGGTGGGAGGGAGCTTTAGACATCATGAACATTCATGGAAACCCAATTGAAAGATCAATTTATGAAACTGTCCGCACCGAGACTTG
Organism: Himalopsyche phryganea; assembly: GCA_022494535.1. Lineage (NCBI taxonomy): Eukaryota > Metazoa > Arthropoda > Insecta > Trichoptera > Rhyacophilidae > Himalopsyche > Himalopsyche phryganea. The sequence continues at coordinate 2,776,130 of JAGVSL010000023.1, forward strand.
AACACGAGACATCCGTAACCGTTGCCAACGACGTTTCCAGCTGCGCAAACATGTTATCATAAACATAAATGTTTTTTTTTTGTTATATATAAATATATTACCATGCAATTAATATAATTTCATAATACCTACAAAACGTTTCAACGATAGTCCAATAAAAATACTTCGGACTTTCCAAAAAGCTGTCAATAACTGAATTACAGTGCGCCTCGTCTGTATCCAGGTCGACAATTTTTAACTGTTATGAGTGTCTCAAAAAGTTCCCAATAACTAGGTCTGGACGCTCGGAACACTGCTCTAGCTAGACTGTTCTACCTAGATCGCTCTAGCAACTTATTTGTGTCCAGGTGTAGACAGCGTAGACACTGCTCTAGACACTGCTCTTGACACTGAATGTCCTGACATACGCTTAGTTTTACGTATAAAGTTATGCATTTACATTAAAATGTAATTCCTGTAATTGTATCTAATCTATATATTTTGGTAACTGATTCTTGCGAATTATCATGTGATTATTTTGTTATGTCCTCTTCTACATATGTATGTATTTACATATTTTATAATTTAATTAAAATGAATTAAAATGAAATCATTTTTTTTTTGATCACTTGGAATAGTGAATGTCCCGATCTCCGATTTTGGGAATCTGGCAATCCTGATTCTAAACCTTTAGCGATTACGTGTTACCGTATTGATGCTATTTTTCAGGGTACTTGTCTCTACATGTACAAGGTTTTGGTTTTACACGGTTAAATAGTTACGTCCATTTTTGGTGTACGTTAACACGGTTTGTGAATAAAAATATGTGTAGGTATTATCTATGCAATAATGATAGAACATTGCCTTATATTATTTACTCACTATTAATAGGTACACCTGATTGTCAAGCAATAAAAAAGAAAAACATGACTTCTTATTATCAAATGACAAGAGGTATTGTTTAATTTGTAATCCTTACGTCTATTTTATATCAATTGTTTTTTTTTATTTAAATAATACACAATCTTTTGTTTTTACTACACCAAACAAATAAAAAAAATTGAAGAAATTTTTCATTGAACATACATAAACGCCTCGTTTACACGAGTTTGAATTAAAGTGCAGAGTCGCTAAACACGCTCCCGAAGGTTTTAAGAGTTTTCAGTTAATCACAAAAAACTGTTATGGGCAGTATGATAGTTTTAAATATAATTAAAGTTATTTTGTGTCTTCCGGTGTGTAACGAAAAGCTATTTATGTCGTTTTTTTGGAGCGTGTCAACCGTGTAAAACGAGGATAGAGATCATGTAAAAAAAACGACATTTTTAAGTTTGGAAGAAATTTGAATGTCGAACAGGAGACGAAATAGGAACTGGAAAAATTGATAGATCTATCGATAGAGCACATACGTACATTGAAAACTTGTTTGGTGAAAATTCGCCAGGAGCGTGTATAGCGACACACCGACTCAATTATACGGCGTGTTTGCAGAATAAGCCTACCATGTAAATATAATGATAGTTGTACGGTTAAATATATTTGTAAAACAAAGTGTAAGTATCAATAGTAAACACATAAATTTGTTTTGAGTATTGTACAATAGTTCAGCATATTGCTTTGTTGCTATACTAAAATGAGTGCCGTAATGGTTACATATTTCCGAAACACTTCGGGCGATGCGAATACGGTGCATACCACACAAAAGTTATAAGAATGTCTAAAAATATCCGAATGAGAAAACGCAACCGAAATAAATTAAATGCCACTTCGCCCCCTTCTTTTGCGGCCATTTTGAATTTTTCTCAAACCATTATTCCTTTCATCCGGCCATTGGCGAATTCAATTTCCCAGCAAACATTTTCTGCAGCGCATAAACACCAACTGCTGTAACCGTTGACTTACTAAATTACCTATTTACCCATCACTGTTACAGATCTCATGATCACAAGGTGTAAAGCTTGCCCATTCATTTTTATAGCAACATAACTGATGAATTATTTAGCCGGGTTGTTATTTTACAAATAATTGTAAGTGTACTTGTGACGTGTGAGATAGTTTTTTTATGTTATAGAATACTTTCACGTGTCACATATTTATTACAACTTGTCAAAGAGAAGATGAAGAGATTTAAGCCATTTTCTATTGTATTTTAATGAGAATTCAATTACTTACAAGATATCATCAAGCAGCGAACTATTTCCATGTTTTTCTGCGCTATTTTAATCCAAATTTTACAATTATTTATTATTGATCTACTTCATTCCTTTTCGCATAAGCTCACTATTCAATAATGTCAAACATGTGCTAAGCAAAGTTCACAGATCAGGTATCATGTACCAATGAAATCTAAAATTCTCTATTTAAAGTGTAAACTGTTCGTTATGAATGATACATATTTTGTTACCATTTTTTATTATTATTTTTTTTACCATGTCCGTCCCCAATGTGGATCATATGAACTCCTAATGGAGGTATCTCAATACAAGGTTTTCTACGAGATCTGCTTGTTACTCAGTTGCTCAACCTCCCTTTTTCGAAGAGAGTAACAATGGAAGGATAGCGCTGAAACAGGACTAGTGGTTAGGATTGAATGGGTCAATGGGTGGGAGGGGAATTTTAAGCATCATAAACATCCATGCCTACCAACAGAAATCCATAAACCCACTGAAACAATCAATTTATGAACACCTGGATTTGAGCCCGAGACATCCGTAACCGAAACCAACGATGTTGACCACTGCACCACGGACCTTATATGTAATATATTACGGGATTACTAAAATTTCAATATCATCGTCATAAAAATTTTACCTATTAATTGATTTATTTTAATATAAAATAAAAAAAAACCCGTCTGAAGCCCTCCGACTTCGAAACCTTTTTCTCGCCTAAATGTCGTATTTGACCGTTTTTAATCCACGGCACATCAAACTGTATACCTTTATATAATAATAGGTAAGTATTTTAGTTATATATAAGACGCTCACTTTTTGACTGTTAAAAAAGAATACTATAGCTATTTGTACAAAAGAAACTTAGTCATTAATAATTAGAAGTGATCATAGAAATTATATTATACCATTTTTTTTTGTAACCATATCTGTTGAACATTGTGGAGCTTACCTCAACAGAAATTGTTCCACGAGAACTGCTAGTTCAACTCAACTTTTTATGAGAGAGTAAGGATGGAAGGATGGGGTTAGGTAATCGGCAGGGTATTTAGACACCACAGACATCCATGCCATCGATATCAAATCCATAATTGGTTAACAAATCAATTTATAAAACTGTCTGTCTTGAGGTTCGAAGAAGACGACACCGAGAACACTGCGACAAAGTCAACAACGTTGACAACTCGGTTACAGACACAGTTACTCTGTAATAAATTTGAAACATTATAAGTAAAATATGTTTTTAACAATTGGGAAAATTTGCGTGATTACAGAAAGTAACGAAATTAAAAAAAGATATATTGCTTTCTGATGAAAATAGATCGTAACCAGACATTCAATAAAATTTGACATATTGCATTTCGCTGAAAAAAGCATTCTATAAATAAAGACTCTTGCATTTCTCAGACACTGGCAATATTTTCGCCTAGTCCAGCGGAAATTGAAAATCATTAGCGATAAATTTGAATTAAGAAGACATACCATTTGGACTGAAGACAAAATCGTAAAATTGTTTGCGAAGATTTTCAAGAATGTTATAATACGACAACTGATTGACTTTTCAGATTTGCAATAATATATTTCTTCTGCCAACTACGTAGAATATTGATATTAACCAAGTAAATGCCTAAAATATTCTTTCGTATTTATTTGATATTTTGACTACGCTTATTATTATTAGATGAGAGAAAACTCGATGGCCGCACGTTAAACGCGCCAAATTTAGCAAGCACTAGGTTTATAATATATGTAGAATTGTAATGGTTTTTTTTTTAATAAATTGTACAAACCACACCCGTTCTTAAAATGCATAATTATGTTAATGTTTTTTAGACTTTATGTTGTGTGTTGAAATTATAATATATCCATCAATTTAAATTTAATTTTAAGAAAGCTTATAGAGTTTTTGTTATTTATTTCACGATTAAAGGATTTTACATTCTTTTCACACAAAAAATATAATTTAATTTAGAAGAAAGATGCTCTTCGTGACTTTTGGTTTTGTTTTTTTTTATTAAAAAGAGTTATCTAATAATGCTTAAGCCTAAGAATGAAAACGAAGAACAACTTGCAGATACTTTTACTTACTCTAGAATATTCCCTATTAGTCTTTCTGTTAATATACCTATTTGATATAAAATATTCAAGAATACTTTACTGAACGACTGTAGAAAGGCAAAAGGACGTTACCCACACCAAAAAGTATTGTGTATAACTCACCCAAAACGTGTAATATATCGACTATAGAATGGCAAAATGACATATCTTAAGTATACAATTTAAAACACTTTTTGTGTGGGCTATACACAACATTTGTTGCTTGTGGGTTACGTCCTTTTGCTTTTCCAATGTCGTTAATATTTTTTTTTCTTAAATATTTATTTGTCTCACACTGTACGTCGACAAATAAAAATGATAGCGAAAATACGAAAAGTCAACATAATCAACAGGTAAATAAAGTTACACTGCAATATTGCCCAGCTAAATAAAAAGACAACTTTTTGAAAAAATGCTTTCCTAGCATGGGTATGCGGAAAAGTGTTTAAAGTTAGTGAAGAAAATTTCGTCATATTCATCTTAGAAATGCATTTTTTAAACATCCTGTAATTTATATAATAACGAACAACATTATTCGATATCGAAATCTTTCTATATATATAAAAATGAACATTTGTTTGTTCGTTTGTTTGTCCTCTATTCATTCCTTTACCGTTCATCCGATTTCGAACAAACTTTGGTGAGTTGTTGTGCACACACCCATGAAGGTTTCTAAAGAAAAAAATTCAAATCTAAAACCTAAAAAAAATCTAAAAAAATTATCAAATACGTACAACTAGCGACATCTCGGAAAAACGTTCTTATTTATTCGTGTACGCCTGCGGGACCCTACAATTCAGATTCTGGCTCAGACCGAGCTCGGGTAAGGAATTTAAATTTAAGAAAGATATTTTGTACTATGCTCGGGTCATGAGTCAGCCATAAGGCAATAGTATTCATAACTTAAAAAATTTATTTCACAAGTGTTATGAATATCGTTAGAAATATGGTATATAAACAATAGCATATATTGTTTGAAAACTATAAATGAATTACTATATTAAAAAATAAATCGGGCTTTTTTCGGGCTGAGAAAAATAAATCTGGTCGGGGCCCGGTAGCAAGTGTGATATTGAGACTCGGGCTAGGGCCGGGCCGGGCCTGAAGATGACGGGCTTGGACCAGATAATTTTAAGAAATTTCAGCCCGTGCAGACCTCTAATCCAAAAGCACCCCAATAAATAGAATGAAAACACGAACTCTTTCTCTCTTTGAGTGGCATTGCAACGCATGCCGGGTACTCACTAGTTTAGTTATAAAATGTTTATCATGATTTCAATATCTATACCTAGTACAAAAAATTAATTAATAAAATCATTTATTCGACAAATATTTTTGTGTACGATAATATTATTTGTAATGTGTTACGTCTTGTGAACGAATTATCTCACGTTATGTTTCATTCTTTACAGATAAAGTAAAATGTCATTTCAAAACCTTACGCTTCGTGATATTCCCGAAAATATTCCATTTGCTTCGGGTTCTGGTCGTGTCACTCAGTGATTTTCAATATCTCAAAATGAGTAACCCGGTTTTAAAATAAGACGACTGTTTTAGCTCCGAAGAATGTGTTTTAGTCATGCTTTAAGAAGGGCTGCCAAATAATTATTTTATTCTCTGATGATGCAATATTTTTTTGTTTCTTTATTTTATGATTTTAATCTTCATTGACGAAACTAATTACATTTTCGTTTCAAACAAAATGTATATTAAAAAAAAACTGTTCCGATTATAATAGTTATTAGTGTGTTTTGTTTCGGTAATATTACACTATTAAACATAATAAATTAGCGATAACAAAGTGAAAAATACGTATTCGAACCAAAATTTTTCTAATCATTTTCAGAGCCAACAACTTTATGTTTTTAAAGTTATGACGTATAATAACTACCAACGTAGGTACGCCCTTATTTTAGCCTAAATAAAATCTTAAGTCTTAATGAATTATTCCTAAACAGAATTAAAATAGAATTTGAAAACCCAAATTGTCACAGTTTCTGTAATAGATTTCTTCATGCTTGATAAAACAGTATTAATAATATTCGAGTAACTCTCTAGCTTTCAAAACCTTACCTTAATATACAGAATATTTATAAACAGCTATAAATGCATCTTACTGAATTTTCATGTATATTTTTGCCCCGTTTCTTAATCAGAATATGAACACTATTTTCCCTCAAAAATGCTGGGAATCTCTCATTCAATGGCTTAAGCCATTTACTAGAACAGACTGTTAATAAACATTACATTAAATTACAATTTTAAATTCAGTCTAATACGTTATATGATTTATAAAATTAAAATATATGACCTAGTTATTCCATTGGTTGTGTTACTAAATGTAACGCGTTTCGCTACTTTAAGAAGCATTTTCAGACTAATCATCTTAAAGAAGCGAAACGCATTACATTTAGTAACACAGCCAGTGGAATAACTAAGTTTTCAATTTTAAGTTACCGCCGAATCCATTGTTATACATAACATTACATTATTTCTTTTCTGTTTCATCCCATAAATGAGAGAATTTCAAAAGCACTTAGTGATGAAATGACAGCTCCATTGAGTAGGTATAATTCAACGCGTGCTAACGGCTTCAAAAAAAAATGATAAATATAACTATCATGTTTTCAGATATGCATAATTAAATATTGAACATCCCTGTTAAACACGTGCCTCATTACTTCAATAGTTTCCGTCACTTTGCATTATCAACTCAACAACACGGAAATTGTTTATTTTATCTTATTAGTACATACAATACTATAAGAAAACATAAATTTATTCAAAATAATTTAAAATACAAAGAAGTATGTACAAACATTCTTTACGAAAACTTGCAAAGTATTTAGTCCCACAAAAATTGCATGTGTTTTCAACTTCACAAAATTGTAAAGATATCTTTTATGTAGGTATTTCTTACGTCCTTTTTTGTTTAAATTTTTTCATAGCAAAACATTATTTTACAAAATTAATACAATCCGGAAGACTTTAGGTTGTGGTTTATTTTTCTCAGAAGAATGATTTTTTAATATTGTACGTAGCAATGTAAGGAAAATAGTTACAAATCGATAATGAAATATTTATTTTTTTGAGTTTGTCAGACATGTCAAAGAATTATATTTTTTAAGCGTATCATTTGGAGAGAATGCGTGTTTTCTCCACAAATAATAATTGCTTTTGGAACACGTCCACTAAAAATTCTTTAGTCTTGTAATTCGGGTCATTCCAGTATTTTCCTTTTAATATTTTACCCAACAATATTCTACAACAAAAATACTTTCTTCCATTTCTTAACGCTGTCAGCCATGTTAAATTTGTACTTCAATATACCTAGGTAGGTATATTTGTGTTCGATTTAAATTTTAAAATGATCTAAAAAACGATTTCTTTTTAGTGGCTTTGATCATACGGGATCATTTATTTTCACAACTATTTTAAATAAAACACTCGTGACACGTCAATCAATAAATCGAAAATATATGAAAATAGCTTTCTTGGAAGCCAAATAAAAAATAGTCTCAGAATAGTTTCGATACATAGACGAACTCAAATGATACGTTTAAAATAACATAAGAAGAAAAATACTATAGTGTGTTGATACATAAAAGTGTTTGATACAAAACAAAATATATTTTTCCGTTTATATTAAATCCCAGACAGTGGCTGATTTATTACAGGATATTATAATTTAATTTAAGTTTGTATGTAAGTAATTAAGAACATCATCACAAAAAGTGATCGTTAAATAATTAAAATATTTTGCAAGCTAAAAGAGAAACTTCTAATCTAATATAAACGGAAACCTGAATCACACAATTTAAAATATATACTACAAAATTAAATCATAAACAATAATTATACAAGTAATCGTTACCAACTCGTCAACACAATATTTGAATATTATAATAAAGTAAATCGACATATATTTTTATTTATTTTGATATCAATCACTGTTTGTGATTTACATCAATGCAGTTTGATTTGGTTGCCGTATGAATATTTTGGGAAATGAATTCCCGGCGTGACATAAATGTTTATTTTGAGTCGGGGCCAGATTCGATGCAAACGCTGGAATATTATATCGTATTTCCTACTGCAATCCTATGAAAGAAGCAATCAAAGTAACATAATTTACATTCTAAACGTTTATCTAAATTCTAGCTATTGACCAAATTATTTTCACACTTAGAATTATATTCTCTGGCTGGACATGTAGGTATTGTCTAAAATTCAGTTTCCTAACCGATTGGTCGCGAGCACTAGAGGAATGATCTACTACTAGGCGCCATTTTTTTCATATGAAAAATCGACATCTGTATTTTATTATAATATGACCTAGCATGAAAAAAATATTTTTATCTAATACGACTTGCATAAAGCTTTTATATAAAACTTAGTTGATGATAAGCATCAATAAAATAATTAACTTAATGTCTCTTAAAAACAGGAAATAATTAATAATAATTATTTTTTTTTTCTTCTTCTCTAGTAAAAAACGTTTAAGACAATTTTGATCTTTAAACTTAAATACCTTTACGCCATTTTAATAGCCATTACTAAAATGTCCAATCCGCACTCGAATCCAATGTCGGAAACAATTTTATATACATATTTGTATCTAAAGACATGGATGTGATGTTTCCATACCTCCTACACCAATTCTGAAAAACCGATTAAAAAGATAATGATAAGCTTACTTCTAGTCGTTTTCTAATCACATCCCTGTTTCTTTGCACTACCTGAAAAGCGTGGTTAATCAACTGACTTATAACTAGCTCTCGTTAAACGAATTCTGTAAAGATGCTCTTATAACCGGCGATTCGTTCCACCTTGGGAGCGAACATGTGTGCAAAAAAAAAACAGTCACTGATTACAGTGACACCGGCAAGGTATCTATTCGCTTCAAAGCGACCAGATCAGCCCGGTGGATTGATTGAAGCTCGTCAATGGAAATATACATTGTTCTCGTTATAAAATCTCTTGTAAAGATGCTCTATTAGAAGTCCATCTGACTATGCAAAACGCTGCATCATGCAATGCCTTTAAAATCTGATATTTTAAATGTCAATTTAGTTAACAAGTGTGATAAAAATATCAGTAGTAATTACAGAATCAATGTAGCTTAGGTATTGTTTTGTAAATATAAAAGGTCATGGCCATTTCAAATAGATATATATACCTAGATGAGTATTTATTCTTGCTAAGTTTTTTTCCACGATTTTTTTACACACAGAGTATAAATAATAACCGCAAAGACAATATGAATGAACGGATAGGTTAAGTTCTCGACATGTGTTTGGCACATTTTTGTTTAAAAATACAACAGGAAAAAATCAAACGAGGTTTAAAAATGAATCGTATTCTTCATGTTTCAGATATATAGTAGTCCATTATTAACCCCCCAGGGACGCAGACATTTTTTTATTTCTCTACTCCCAGTTACGAATATTTGTTTATATTTAAAATGCGGAAAAAATAATCAAAATAATAACAACATATTTGTGTACATAAATTTACATATTCAGCAGTTTGTTTCCATTAGTTAGAAACAAAAATCGACCAGTTGTACGTTTTATCCTATTATACCACAACGGTTACTGGAGTTTTATTATTTCGACAGTAGTTAACAAAATTCTAAATATGAATATATAAATATCGCATTCTAAAATACGAAACATGTATGAATTTGGTTTATTTCCCAAGATTCAATTTTAATTCGAAAATCAACAGGTGCATTTAAAATTACAATGTATTCAGGAACAGCCATAGTAAACATGTTATAACGTAACAATTTATTCTCGCGCTCTGCTGTGAACCCGGAATTAAAGGGTTAAATGAGTGTCAGTTTCATATAAAAAAATATCTAAATTCATTTTGTGTTTCATTTTTTTATTACAACCTTTTGAATCAATTTAATTATAATATAAAAATATGAAAGAACAAGTATATGTGATAATATTGCACCTCACAGTATTTAAAAAAATATTTTAATGGTAATTTTTAAATATGAAGAATTGGAATGATTCTGCTTTCAATGAGAAACAACAGCTGGAGGCGTTAGTCTTTTTCATTGAATATAATTAAATAAAAATGTTTGGGGAAAACACTGTAGACAAATAATATCCTAGACGACGCGATTTCATCCCAGAGTTGACTGCCGACTAGACCGAATGCACCTGTTGGTTTCTTGAAAACCGCTAAAATATGTTGTTTTATTGGATAAGAGAACCAATGTCTTCCGTTTCCTTCGAATTCTTTTTCGAACGGATTATAAATTTCAGATTATACATGCTTTGACACGTATATATAAATATAACCCTGACAATAAGTAAAAAAATCAACGAATAGGAAAATATTATTCAATCTCAACCTACCTCATCGATGTTTGCAATTGTAATATGTACAATAATTATTATTTTACCACCAACAAAATAAGATAAGTTCAATAATACAAAAATATATCAGAAATACAATAATAACTATTGAGCCCACTCTATGAGACCCACTGCTTGAGAATAAAGTCTAGAGATTTATTTATTTATTAGTATTTTACTTCCCTAAAAATGTGTAATAATGTTTCTGACATACGTATCTTCAATGAGGAAAAAATTAAGTGAATAAATTTCATCCTGGATTAAATCAATCTAGGATGTCAAAATGTAACCTGCCTGTGTAACGCTGTTATGTAGAACGTATACCTACACCGTCTGATTCAAAAACCATTATCGAATGATAAATATTTGATAAACAACATGTTGGCAAAGACTTTATATCTACATATATTAATTTATTTAATTAACCACCTAAGCCTTTACCATTGTAAGTAGGTATATAAATATGTATGTGAAATATACGTCTCATACACGCTTAAGACCTTTCACGGGTTTCCCAATACTTTGAATATCACTTAGTAATATTAATTAGCATGATTTAGGTTGCAAAATTGAATGGTCCCGGTCAACGCTATTGTACGTTCGTTTTATTCGCTTGCGGTGTACACTGGGTGGAATCCTTGAATGGATTTACGGAGTTCTGAAAGAAAGCATGGATGTATGTGTTGTTTAAAATTACCCACCAGGTACTAAAAACATAGCGAGGGTGATGACCTAAATAATAGTCCTGTTCTAGCCCCATCATTCTCTCCCTAATCTCGTAGAAAAAATGTTTTGTTACGCTCTATTACTAGTCTATATTAGTGGTTCCAACGGACCCCCAGGGGTCCTTGTGACCACTTACGGGGTCTGTGATAAATTAAAAATAATTTGGGGGTGCGTGGATAACATTGGAAGGTTCAGGAAAGATTTAATATAAAAAAGTATTTCTGATACATTTTCATTAATATGAAAGTTGAGATAAATAGCAATAAATAAATTGGTAGTTATTTGTTGGGTGTTGGACCCCTTTTGCAAGCAGACCTACAAAACCAATACTAATACATGAACAATTAATTGTATTATTCCCAAATGAGGAGCAGAAACCAATGTTTGAACAAGGATACCACAAATTCTGGTTACAAAAACAGAAACCAATTTTATATCATGCATTATGGATCTCATAGAACATGGATTTAATGCAATTATGAACCTTAGCATACTTTAAATATCAAAAAGTTTTATTTATATTTTATTTTTACATCACCATTTACCAATCAATGACATGAAAATTATTTTTTTAATTTTTCTGTCATGCAGTTATATTTTACTTGGGGGTCCATCGGCATAATAAGTTTGGTAACCACTGGTCTATATACTCCAGATTGAGAGCCACCGTGGTAAAACAAACAGCATTAACTCATCCCACAAGAGTGAGTTTAAATAAAATTATAACTAATTCAAAGTGTACGAAAACAGAATTATTTCCTAGCTTTATTGAATCTGTCATTAATTACTTTAAACAATGAAACGTATGGTAGCATATTATCCTATATCAATTAAATTTATTAAAGGTAAATGAAAGTAATTTACTAGCAGTAATGAAGGCATCGGTAATGATTACCTTAGGCGTATAATTTCAGATTTTCTGGAGAAGTGAAAACAGTATAATATGTACTTTTCGTAATTACATTACGCATAACAAAATCTGATACCGTTTGGTAGTTTTAAGGATAAAAATGAATACATAATTATTGTATACTAAAACATATAATTTAGAAAAACTGTATTTAACACACAACAATATGCAGTTTTTATTATACCTCTTAGAGAGGAAGTGTTCCTTATATCAGCAAACTTAATCGGTATTTTACTTAGGAATGGGCAAGACAAATTCGATATTCTTTTTCAATGAAAACATTGTGTTTATAGTAGAAGATTAGTGTATTCATACTCTTCAGTTATTATCACAACGGCTGTATAGAAAGAGTTCGGCTCTATTTAACAGGTTACCAGTATACTGGTGATGTAATTTAATGTACTGATAAAAAAATTGTTCCATTATAAATGTGTTATAATAATGTAAATAATTATTATTATAATGTAAATAATTAGTCTCACAGAATTCATAGAACTATTACAGCAACACAATGCGACCTATATATTTTTAGAGCGCTTATAAATTCTATTTTTCTTTCCATGTCCGCTCCCAAAGTCGAGCATATGGTCTTCTAATGAAGGTATCCCAGCAGATTTTTTCTATGAGAGCTGTTTGTTACTCAGCTGTTGAACCTAGAAAAGAGTAGGAATAGAAGGATAAGGCTAGGACAGGACTAGTGATTAGCTTATCGCATCTCCCTACGCTCCGTGAGGATGGGATCGGTGGGAGGGAGTTTTTTAGACATCACAAACACTACGAAAATAAATCCATAAATCGATTGAAAGATCAATTTATGAATACCTTCCGCACCGGGAATTGAACCCGTGACATCCGTAGCCGAAGATTTGTTTCAAATATATATGGGCATTTTAGCTTATAAGGCACCAGATGTAATATAATTTGCATGATATTCGCGTATATATTTGAGATCAACTTGAGGACAAAAGACATCACGAACATTCATGATCTCAAATATTAGATTAAAAAATAATCTTAATTTGATATTGACCTTGCCGGGACCCAGACCCACCTGTACACTGGATACAGATCACAATATACCACAGAGACAAAAGGCTATGTTTTATTTCCTCGAATATTTCAATTACGTATCATTGTTTTTAATATAGCTCATTATATTTCATTGTAAACTACAGTAAATTCATTTTTGATTCATAAATCATCTAATGGAATAAATAAGAGCATTGTTTCATGCGAGATTTTCGCCAAGAAATCTTTCTATCATTCATCGTTCTATTTTTCGGGCTGAGTGGGAGTTTACCGCAGAAGCACACTTGGTAAACAGATCGCTTCCCAACTGACATATATGTTGTGCCGCACCAAACACCACCTACACAGGTATTCTATTTTTCAGGCCGAGTGACGGAAAACGGTGGCATAGGTGAAAACCGCACAGGCCACTCTAAAAAAATATGCATTTTCCCGAATTAATATGATTATTAATGAATCTTTCGACCTATTTCGAAACGTGACACATAATTATTATGCAAATTATTTGATGGAAGCCAAAAAAGTATAGCTGTGTGGTATTAATTACAGTAACCAATAAATTAAAAGAAAGATAACCTTTTCTAGGCCGAAAATATTTCATAGAAATGCTCAAAATAAAATAATACTAAATTTGTAAAGTTTTATCACAAATCATAAAAACTTTAATCAATGTAATTTTGAATAATCAGTTCAGGGGTGTCACAAATAAAACACACACTGCTTGCTATTCATATCTAAATATATATATATAAAAAAATGAATGTTTTTTTGTTTGTTTGTTTGTCCTTTATGCGTTCCTATATCCTTCATCCGATGTCTATGAAACTTTGGTGAGTTTTCAGAAAAAAGTCTATAAAAAAATCAAATTCATACAAACAGCAACATCTCGGAAAACCCACTGATTTATTCGTGTACGAACCAGACGGTCAAAAAATATTTTGTATCCAAAAGCACTTTAATAAACAGAAGACAATCGCAAACGCTTTCTTTCTTAGAGTGGCATTGCAACGCATACCGGGTACTCGTTAGTATTCTATAAACAAAACAACACTTTTCGTACTATTAAATCTGGGCATCCCTGCGCTTGGGTCAACACTAGGTGAAACTTTTCTCGACACCGTCAATATATAATACTTTCAGGCAAAAATAATTGCTATACGAATATATCAGTTAGTGTAACAAATAATAAAATCGAATTTGTCATCATATTTAGTCGCAATATACGACCTTGAAATCGGTACGGTATACCTCGTTTTTGGCACAGAAAACGTTAATAGAGATGTGTAATTATCATTATGAATCTATTTCTAGATAAGTTACTATTATAATACGCATTCGGCTTTCTAATTAATGGTTGTGCAGTATTAAAAAATCTACGGATAAAGATTTTAAGTAGTTATAAAAAAGTGTGATTTTTATTACAATAGTCATCTTATTGTAATTTCACTAACCACTGGGAAGAATTGGCTAATTTATTATACTTTTGCCACCAATAGATAGTAATAATATATTATAGATATAAATAAAAAAATATTAGTATATTCGTACAAAATACATATATTTCTTTTAATCCTTGACGACTCCGACTCCTAGGCTACACAGTAATCATGTAGACTTATTGAAAAAATATTTTTTTTTCAACGGCACTTTTAATTATTGATTTATTTATTAACGGATTTTTTTATAATATGTATTGAGCCGTATTCGATACTTTAACTATATTCTCAGTGAAAAATTTATTGATAATATATTTTTACTATGTGGTACATACAGTAAAAAATTCGATGTAATAACTTTTCAGCGAAATTCTGGTCAAATATAAAAAAGGCTAAAAACCGCGCGTGAATTTAAACCATGTAGGGTCATTTCGTCAGTACTCGGCCAGTTAAGCGACAGGTGTATTTACAAAAGGGATTTTGAGTCAATGAATGATGATTACATATTTTTCCATTAAACAGGAATTTAGTAATGTAACCAACTAAAAATTAAATAGTTAATATTGTAACAAGCATAAAATAATAGAAGTTTACAAAAAAAATGTCAGTTCTCCCAGTGGTCGGCCTTACGTTGCCCAGTGTTCAGCCATCACCATGAAACTTCATAAATATCACGAACGAATTTACTGAGAGTAGACAGAACAATAAATAACATAATGATGCAAAGCATGACAATATAAAGTATATTTTGTTAGCGATCCCCATACAACACGAATTTGTAGAAACTTGCCAAGTAAAAATGTGTTTTTTTTTAATTGCGTATTGCATCATATAGGTCAGTATAGTGCAGATTTGGCAAGTGGCAAGACGGCTACTTACACAAATTTAAAAAAGATCTGATTCTTTAAATCTATCGACTATTATTTAAGTTTTAAGCTCAAAAGGCCAAACACTGACGACGGCTGACTTTAGAAACACTCGCCCTAATCGTACAGCTGCAACAGTTTTGATGCGTGCCGGTCGATGATTATAAGTGCGCTAAGCCACTCCCAACTATAGGAATCTAATTTCTTTACTAGCTTAAACACGTTCGTAGATGAATTATTTTTAAGATCAATAGGAAATTTGTCGAAAATGCTTGTGTCTCATACATAATACGGTTTTTTTATGTATTACGAAAATTCCGCATTAATGGACACCCCAGCATTGATCCGTTATATTAAGGTTTTACTGTAAAATAATCAATATAAACCACTAACAACACTCGTACAAACGTCTAATATAAAAATATATTGAAAATCTATATAGTTATATGGGCCCACTGTTATACAATATGCAAATCAATATAAGCATGATTCTATTTTAATAATAATGTTTTCAAATAAACAAATGTAGAGAAAGAATTTTTCTAAAATCGTTACCGTTTCTATGTCGAATTATCCAGATTTTGTAACATAATATGAAGATGAAATTTGGCTATATGTTTATCAAAATTGCATAATATTCTGGAAAGTATCAAAAATCTGATTGAGACTCACGTGGGAGTGTGTTTATTGGCAATTTAAACTCTACCTATAGATACAAGAACGATGGATAGAAATAATTAGAATATTTTTTCTATTCATAGAGTTACAAATTATAGAATTAAAACAAAATTCCCTTCATGTTTTACACATTGAATGACTCTTGAAATATGTAATCTATTAGACCCAATTGTGTGATACTAAAAAACTCTTTTCTAAATTGAAAAAAAACAGTAAAACAAATATCGACTTTGGAAAGGAAAAAAGACGTAACCCACACTCAAAAAATATTGTGTGTAGCCCAAACAAAACGTATATTAAATTGTATACATAGTGATTATTGAAAGAAAAAATATACGTTGAAAAGACGGAGGGATAAGTACTTTTGCCTTTCTAAAGTCAATGTATCTTAAGACATCGACTGAGGGTGCTTGATGGAATTTCAATATCAAATTTGAATTATTGAGATTTTGTACACTTCCATGTATTTTGTCACTAACGACCCGGGTTTCGCCTTTCGACATCTTCAGGAATTCGAGCACACCAGTTCGAGTCCATTCGTGTGCTCGAATGCCTGAAGATGCCGAAAGGCGAAACCCGGGTCGTTAGTGACAAAATACATGGAAGTGTACAAAATCTCAATAATCCAAATTCAATGTATTTTATATTTATATTTAAATACAGTGTGTTAGCATGTTTTGAGTGAGTTATACATAATATTTTTAGTTGTGGGTTAAGTTCTTTTTCTTCTTCACAGTCGATATTTGACTTTTTACTTTCATGTATAAAATCAAAAAAATTCCGGCTATATGTCAGAACAATTGAGTTTTAAAGACAAATGTTAAAATTATTTTTTAGCTGTAGAGAAAAGCTAATCAACCATTCTAAAAAATGTATCAACAGTGATTTTATCGAAAAATAAAAAGGGTAATTTGATTCTATTACTTCTTTAAAACTCTCAAACTTTAGGAGTAAAGGTAATAATAGTATTCCATAAGCTAATTCACTATTAAATCTGTACTTTACGACAGGAAAAATATTTAGTACAGTACTTATACAGCAGTCCCATGACAAAACAGAACAACAGTCAAAAACAGCAAAACAATGATGTGACGGACTTATGTGTCCCACGAATTTCCCATAAATAAATCAAGAATATTAAGTTATTTTTATAAAAATGATGAGCTGTGTATGATTTTCGATGTTTCGATTTAATAAGTGTCGCAGATTTCATTTTAAATTTGATTTACATAAAAACAATAATTTGAAATATTACAGTATGAGAGGCGTCTTAAATTGAATACTTTTCAAGAGGCTTATTAATGTTCGTATTCGTGAAGAATAATCATCCACTTATTAACAAACATACATTGTGAATGTTACTTTGTTATCAATTCATAATGTCGGTTAAGAAATAGTGCAGAATTTTAATTTATTGGCATCATCAAAATTAAATTACGCAGTAAATATAATTTTACACGACTCAACGCGTTTTCGTTGTGTTTTATAATCGGAGCGAAATAATATTTACCTACTACAACATATCAGATGCAAAATGATATGCTATGCTTACTGGTCGAGATTTTATAATAAGTGCACTTTGTTATCAATAAAAATGAATAAAAATCTCGACTTGGCATGTCTTTTACACTTACACTTACAGACTTATATTTATTTATCAGTTGTTCTCGAAATATTAATACGCATAGTTTTAAAATGAATTACGTTTTAATAATAAATAATCAATAGCCAGTCAAGTATAGTTTTCACTGTTTTTACCTCATACATCTAAATACATACTTTACCAGTTGAAACGAAACTTTCCTATATTCATTTTTTGGTTAATGTATAGGTTGAATCCCTGATATTTTTATTCCGTCTCTCTCGTATTTAAGTAATCCATTCCCAGCCCCATCGTGCTATCCATTTTTCAGATTTACATTCAGTTATCGCCAATATACGTTCACATGACTCCCATTGTGAACGGACATCGTTATAAAAAAATGGAAATACATTCAATATTTTATGGAATATTTTAACAATAATTTCAATCAAACATTATATTACATCTTGTTAAAAGAAAATAGTGTATAATAGATTGTTTTATTAAAAACTGCAATAGGTTGCCCGTTACAAAGGATGAGCAGAATAATAATATCTTGAATTTTTTCGTAACGGGTAATAACTTTTGTAATTGCTTCTCTTGGGATACCGTGATAGATGTAATTTTTTATATTTACAATTTTTCGTTTTGTGCAATTTGATATAATTAAAAAATATATATATGAACAATCCAATGCTTCAAAAAAATGAATGTCGAGTTTGCAATGATATTCCTACTTGAAGCTAAGGCAATATGTACATTTCATTAATACTATTAGAAAATTATATGTCATATTTAATATTTTAATCTATTTCTAGTTTTAATACAGTTTTTTAAGCACTCCTAATATTAATTAGTATACTCAATCATTGCAGGTAATGAAGTACTAATGAAGTCCATAATAATACGCAAGTCACCTTAAGATATCCTCAAACAGATACATAGTCCACTTTTGTACCTATTTATTATCAAGAGCACTATAATTAAATATGTTACTCTTTTAACTTAACAGTAGAAACATTTTAATGTCTCGGAGTCATAATCTGGATTGATATTTTATGCTAAAAATTGTTTTATCACTAAATGAAAATATACGATTTGTTAACATATAAATTTTGTAGTTTTGTTATCTTATGAAGTATAGACTTAATGACAAAATAGCATTGTAATTCATGTACTAAAACTGATTGTCTGTGTCAAATAAGTATGAATAATAATAATACAGAAAGAATGGATAATATGTTGAATCTTTGTCGTATTAATGTGACATATTTCTACTGAAGAACGATATAGATATTATGCCAAACTTAAAATTATTTAGTGTATTAGAAATAAACCCTTGTCAGTCCTAAAAGTATTGCTTTTTTATTCTACCAGGTCAACAAGACTCTTTCGATTTGCTTTTTTACTTGTTCAGTGTTAAAGTTAATGAAAAAATTATAAAGGACCTATTGCAAAATAGTAAATGTTGAGACATACTTGAAATGGAACCGTTTGAAATTAAAATAGCCAAATGAATATATGTATTTTTAATATGTGTATGTACGAAAATCATTTATATGAGTGTATGTATTTCCTATATGTATACGTACACAGTTACAAGATTCTACAAGTAACAGGAATGTTTAATGAATCCTATAGTATAATATAATGTTCATATTGTATGTAAAAAATAATCAATACATCTCGCTGTTAGAGTTAGTAACTTATGAATGTGTTTACTTCCTGCGAAAATTTTCATGACCAGTTGGTCAAGAAATCGGTGTAAATTTATTGTAAACATCCTATGTCTTTTTTTATCTCGTACTCGTGCGTTCTTTCCAACGACAGCGAACACATTTTTATTATTAAAAATAAGCCCGCTCAAAATAAAATGTAAGTAACCTTAAGCGATAAACATTCATTGCGATGTAAAAATTAAAACAAGCGCATTTAGGAAAATTATGTGTATTCTATCACAGTATCAGTGACGAATAACTGACTCACTTTACAACTTGGGCTTGGGTTTGTACAAATCAAGAAATTAATGATAAAATTATTTTTAACAATTTTGGCAAATGCAGGAAACATTCCATGTGTAAATACTTGAGTTGTGGAGTCGTTTTAAAAAAACGCGACTCCAACTTGAAATTGAAACATGACACCGACCCCAAATCCGACTCTGATTATTTTCAGCCCTTCAAAAGGTCTTCAATTTGAAAACCATTTCCGTTCCAGACATCGGATCATTTCAGTATAATTCCAGTACACACATAAAGTTTTCATTTCACCAAAAAATACGACAAATAGGCTAATATTTTAATGTCGATGGCGTACTATTATCTACTTTCTAGACGAACACGTGAATCCCACAAAGCTCCCACAAAGATAACAAGCCTGCAAATCCCACAAAGATAATAAATTGAGTAATACAATACACGAAAACTTTTTATGACTCCATCAAAAATGGCTCCATGACTAATCAGAAACTGACCAAACAGAACAATTTGAAAATAATATTTTTGTCGTATATATTATTTATTGAACATATAAGAAATAAATAATATATTTATATAATATTTAGTATTTCATAAAAACAAAAAAGTATAATAAAATCTAATATGCAAATAGAATGTGTTTACTGTAGATATTAAACATAAATATTTACAAATGAAAATACTGTTCATTTCATGTAATACAAGGGACTTTTTTTAATATTTTAAAATTGAGAATTGATGAGAAGTCACTCATGTCTAAATATAATCATATATTTTCAATAAATAATAGATACGACAAAAATATTAACTTCAAATTGTTCTGTTTAGTCCGGTTACCATCTACCCTTATCCGATCCTGAGAACGGAAGTAGAGAGACTGACTTACTATCTATAATTTAACCAGTTGTATTTTTCTAAATACATTCTTATTTTTAATATCTTTCTACCAACGATTATTAGAAAATAACATTAATAAAATATTAAATTGTTCGTTTATAATAAAACGTTTTATATAATGAAATAATGTTATAAGAGATTACTATTTTTAAAATGTGATTTACGCTGAGATTATATTCTCGCAACTATTATTGTAATATGCAATAGTCATGCAATATGCTTGCGGCTACTAGAATAGTTGTCTTAGTCACAGCCCCATGTCCGTAGCCAAAAAATCAACATGAAAAACAAACAGGTACGCACTCACTCACGTAGAAAAAGCCGGGGCAATCTATTAAATATATATAAATATATACCTACAAAAAATCAAGTGAAAAAAGTAAGCGGGACTTACTTTATATAGATGAGGCGTGGCTCATCGTTAATGTTAATTAATCACTTGGTGTTAAGGAGGTGTTGATAAAATATATTTAATAGAACCTGTTTTTGCAATACATATTTAAAAAAATGATTCGTGTTTCTATTCGGTGTATTCCGTAACGTTGTACATAAATTGTATACGTATAACATTGTTACTCTACAAAATAAACTCTGTAAAACCCCACAGCGTTTCTTGGTAGGTACAACGCAGCCCAGAAAATAATATATTTACAAGTGTTCATATATTTTTTTCCATATACATTTATGATGTCTTCAAATTTTCCTAGACTACCCACTTCAAAAATAAAGTGTGGAACTATTAAGAACAATCAGTATTTATAAATAAACATTTTTACCTTCAAGAAAATGCGATGGGTGTACAGGAATTATTATTTTAATCCGTAATGTCGATATCCTGTCTCAACGTTCAAAGGAGGGAAATTTTTCAATATGTAAGCTGTTTCATTAAGCTGTAAACAGATTTCTTTCCAAACTATCACATTATAGATCGCCTTAAATTTAATTGCTTATCAAAATCGCCACGATGTTCAAACTAATCAAGCTTGAATACCGTTTAACAATTAGAAAGGTGGAAATGGATCCTCCAATCAATTTTTGGCATCTTCTCCCACACGTATATCTTAATTATTTAAATACTAGTCAACAGTCATTTGATTATTAATCAGCACTATTCGAGCTACTTGCCAATTATTCTAATTACAGGAGTACTGTCTCTAACAACTATTCATACGACTATAAATATATATGACACAATATATTAGGTTTTGTATACTTGAAAAATGTAATTATGAAATTATATGTTCAAAATTCCTTAAGGCACTAATAATTCAGGGACAATTGTATATAACATATATATACCGTGTAAGTACATACTTCAAATTTACGTATAAAAATATTGGTACATTTAAAAACCTGAGAGGCTAATAGTCCTAGCACTTTTAAGGTGTTAACTGTCAGTTCTTGGTGGAAAGACATTATATTTAAAAAAAATAAAACACAATTCATTTGTACTACTTCCGTATATTCATTATGATCAGGACCGGTTTCAGTTGATAATGCTCGTGATGAGCGAAACCGGTAAAAAATAATAGTCCTATGTCCATTTTATCAACTTAACAGGAGGAGCAAAAACGTGTTTCGAAAGCGGTTTTTATTTTATATCAATCAGCATATGTAGTTGTTGTTTTTTTATTTTCGTTCTTTTGAACTTGACAGATAAGGGGTTTGAAGAGTTTTATTTACAGGTGAAATCATTTTTTTTTTAAAAGACGTAATGGAAATAGGCTTGTTTACCACGTAAATGCAGTATGACATAGAACTGATTTTGGATAGGGTTTTTCGGTTACCAGCCCAAATACGCCGAAGTTTTATTTACTCGTATATAGATCTTAAAATTACAAATTATTAAATTATAAAATTAATTTCGCTATTTTTGGACATTGGACTATTAGCCTCTAAGGTACACCTAAATAATGATATTTCAGCTAATCTACATAATACAGCTTATTTTTAAGAAAAAGTCGTTATTAAGAATTATTATACAATACATTCAACGTGATCGAAAAAACCTAAATCTTTTTTTTTTTACTATGTATCACGTCTTCGCAAATTGAGTCAATGCTTTTTGCAATCGCTCAAATTGCAATTTTCAGATTATCGTTATAATGAATCGTGGATTTTTGGGACATCACACACGAAATAACCCGTGACATTCTCCATTGAAGGTGGGATTATTCTTTTGTGGAATTTTTCCAAAAAGCTTTCACCCCAAAGAAGCTGCTTCGTTATTTGTTTCATATTTTAAATATTTAGTAGAAAACATACAGTGACTTCGCTGAATAAACGAAGTGTCGGAGACTGCCGTAGGAAAGCGGAGGATCGAGCGGAGTGATGGAGAATAATCGAGACGGCCAAGGTTCACCCCGAACTGTAGCGTCAGGAAAAAAAAAGAAGAAATAGAGAGGAATTTTTTCCCATTTTTCAATAAAATAATATATTAGTTAACATTTTTCTATCATTCATCCGGTTTTCATCTCTATTAAAATATTTTACTCATATCTTTCAAAACTATTTATGAAAATAAATTCACATTTAATTTTGAACAGCTGTTTCCTTTAGTCGAACAATATTATGGATTATTTATCTCATTGTCAATACCTAATAACTTCCCTTTTAAATTTTTTCACTGTTTTGAATTAAGCCTAATTTTCACATCCATCAAGAGCTTAATGTTTATACTTATGATAACATTTCGTCCTAATTTGCGCAATTGTAGTTGTTCTATAAAAATCCATTATGAAAAAGTGTTACTTTTGATATTTAGATCAATGTCTGGACACCATAAATCACGTGCTTAATGGCTAGCTACGTTACTAACTAATTTTACTATGTATAATTTATCGTTTTACCAGATACTACAGACTGATTGTCAGTCCATGCTTACTTCGAGTAATTTAAAGTTTAAAATGTTACCAAAATATAATTTAATGCAATGCCCTTTTTTGTTCTTATTGTCGCTGTATTTCAAATGTACATTTATATCTGGATATATTATAGAATAGTATTCAAATAATTAATCAAAAATATTTGAATATAAAAAATAACCAAATATACTCGAACATCGAATATTCAATTAAAATCCCTCACAACTTGTTTTCGTTAAATACCTCCCATTGGGAGTGCTCTTGCTCTATACTGGGAGCGCCTGTTAAAGGGATTCTAACAAAATGACATTACAAGACCTGTGAATAAAATTACATTTACAATATACTTAGGTATTCGATTTCGTTCAAATTTATAAAAAATAAAATATCACACGTTCAATTTAAATACACATGCATAGTTTGACATCAATTTACTGTTTTAAGGGTCCTCGAAAAAATTGAATTCGAGATTATTTAACACCGTTCTTTTTGCGCGAAAAAGATCAATGATATTTTTGCATATATAGCTTTTTGTGAACTTAATTAACCAGATAAGTGCTCCGCAAACGGTGTGCCATGACGCTGTGCGTCCAAAATGAGAAGAATTTAGTGTATTTATAATCTAAAAAAAATAAAGCCGTTCTGCTGTTTAGATCTCCGTTGACATTATTCTCATTGAAACAAATATTTTATAATTTTGACATTTCATGGAATAATTGTATTAGTGTTTGCACGGATAATGCAACTGCAATGATGGGGAATAAAATGGGGTTTTTTTTCGTAGAAATTCACAATTGTTGTATACATTGTGGCTATTTATTTTTCACTCCACCAAAACATGCCAGAAATTCATCAACTCTTTTAAAATAGTCATTGGATGAATTGCGTACATGGGTTTTACGCATCTGAATGAATTAAAGAAAAAATGAAACGTTATTGGCATTCACTGTCAAATAAAATGAGTTCAATCATAAAATCAAATATTGGGAAAGCGAGCTACTAGGAGGATCACTGAAAATTTTTCGAATGGCATCCGAGACTATTATTGAAAGAAGAAATTTTTAAGATTTGTACACATTCAAGTAATTCATTTTACTAGTTACAACTTTTAAAAATGTTTTTTTTATATAATTTGTATTTAGAGAGTATTAAGTGTTCCAACACTCTGAAAAGATAAAATAGTTGAATTAGTTATTATTAAAAAATGTATCAGGTACTATTTCAAATTCATGTAATAAAAATTAATTAACAAATTGGTCGATTCCATGGTGCAGTCCCGGGGACAGTTTCATAAATTGATTTTTCAATCGATTTATAGATTTTTGTTCTTTGGCATGGATGTTTGCGATGCCTAGAATTTCCTCCCACCAATCCAATCCCAAAAACGGGGCGTAGCGAGATTGATTAACTAACTACTAGTCCTGTTCTAGTCCTATCCTTATATCCCTACTTGTTCAAAAAAATGTTTGAGCTAACAGGCACAAGCACTTCTCGTATAAAACTTTTGCCGAGATACCTTTAAAAAGAAATTTGACATCTAGTTTTTTTTTTATGAAATTTACATATTTTTGTGTATGGATGCCGCGAAATATTAATGAGTGGGTAGGTGTGCCGGGGTGAGAAAAAGTTACGGAGCACTGAACTAGATGATGAGGTGGTAAGCTAATAAATACATATCGGGCTTTATATCTATGATGGGAGGACTTATGAGTATAACACAACCTAATTTTGGTATGAGCAAGAAGGATACAAGAGCATGCGCCGAATGCCCTTGCATCTCGCTTGCACCTTCACTTTTCATGTGATTGAGCGAGAAAGAGATAAAGCCACCGCACGCGCCTGATGTATATATATATAAGAAAAAGTCATTTAAAAAAGAATTAATTTACCTTTACTTCTATGACTATAAAAATAATTATTTACTGAGGAAACTTATACTATTGGAACCAAAAAATACTAATTATTACATCAAATTTTTTTCAGGTATAAGTTAGTCCAATATACGCATAAATTTATTATAATTTTGTGGAGCATCTGCGTTGTACACTGTCCCACCGAAACGTTCTTATATTATGAATGTGTTTTCGTACTTATTCTAAAATGACCAAAACTTAAAGTTATACTCATAAGTTCGCCCATCGTAATAATATCACTATATATTATGCTATATTTGTGCACCTGAAAAAACCACATCAGTGTAATGTCAATCTATGTCTAATGAATCCAAGTATTAAAGAATCATTCGTTATAGATTACCAGAATCCCTTCTGAAATTTTATTCTTCATTTAATAAAACTTTAAAGAGTATGATATCTTTCCACCAAAGATTTCTGCATTTATTTTCAAAAAAATTATTGCTTAATATGTAATAATATACGTATTATAAATTAATTGTAACCAAACAAAAAAATTCACGCTTCAAAACATAGTCTGTGTCAACTGATTTAGAATGACCTGCAGATTTAGAAGTATTATTTAGTATTCGTATCACTTTAAAAATAATTTCAAAAAGCCATTTAATATCGAACTATTTTACCTGTACTCAGATGAATTCTAAAACATAAAATTAAATAATATACTAATGTTAATAATATTAAATTGATTTCACTGATATTATATATATCATTCGTATCAATGATAAATTCATATTTAAGCACTAACAATATTAAATCACTTTCTTAAGCAAAATATTTGGCTAATAGATTTTCAACTAATTACCGTAATTTAGAAAAGTAATTAATTTCACCAAATATTGTTATTGTGATTAGTTGCAGGGGACTTAGACACCGGAAATAAAAATCAATTAGCTTCGGAAGCTATTGTCACACATCCTCATATTATATAATGACTATATATAATTAAATAGGTAACTTAATATGAAATATATGAAAGTTTAAAAATTAATTAAAATCATAAATGTTACTTTTATCTATTTGCCACGTGTATCATGAAAAAAATAATGTGTACTATCTTAAATCACATGTTCATAACAACCCAAATAACATCGAAGGTGAAAAAAACAGTTTTTATTGTTTAAACTAAAAGTAAATTATTAAACTAAAAGTTTATTACTAAAAGTAAATAAAATCTCAGTTTTCAATCTAATCTCAAGTTTATTGAAGGAATTTTGTTAATTTTTAATGCTTTTATCTAATATAATAGATAAATTATATCAGATATCCAGAATTAGCACATAAACGACTTAAATACTGAAAATTATTATGAAATTGTAATAATCAGGTGGAGCATTAATACTAATTATGTAACAACTTGCGTATTGGAATTATATTTTAACCATGACCGCTTCCAATGTAGGGCATATGGATTGGAAGTGATAATATATTAAGTATTTTAACAGTTGGCCAATTCATAACCGAGAGATAAATAAAGACTTGTTGTATTTCAATTCTTCGACTAATATTATTATAATCTATTCAATATTAATATTTTTTTGGAATCATAAAAATAATATCACTAATAGGAACTATTAAATACACCATAGTTTTCGATCGAAATGTTTTGACATTTAGTGATATTTATTTTGTAGATTTTTTATTCATATTTATATAACAATTTACAATATTTTTTAATATTTTTTCTAAAATCGGAAATTAGTTCTAATACAAATAATAAAACAACAAGGTTCCTCCGATATATTTAAAATCGATTTATAATTTTAATGTGTTATTGTCTACAGATGATTATCTATATTTCAACAGACATTTTAAATATTGATGTTTTTAATTCTTAAATCAAAAGTTTTAAAATCATCATAAATATGAGTGCAGGAACTGCTAGACTTTATATTATATCGTCGTTGTTTTGGAAGAAAACACTAAATCGAAAAAATGAAAAAATTGAGTTAATTATACCAAAATGCTCCTTATTTCAAACTCTACTGAATGTAAGAACACATCTATTTTTATAAACTATACTTTTACTTAAAAACAGTTTTGAATAAACAAACAAAACGAAAAAGGTATAACATGGACAAACTTCGAAGTCCAATTACGCAAAACTAGTATTTTTTGAGTTAATGCCTTCTTCAAGAACAACGACGATATGTATTTGAACTTATTTAAATAAAAACATCCATAATAACCAGATATATTTTGTAATTTAAAACGTTAAGAAAAGTTAAAATAACAGATTTCCAAGATCCTCCACCGAAAATTATTTTAACCAAATCTTTTTCTATTTTATGTTAACATCTTTGCATTGAGTCCATGATGTATTGGTGTTACCTTATCTTCTTTCAAGTGATTACTTAAATATAAAAATTCAAAAAGGTAACCGCGTATTTTTTAAATAAGTGATCAGCGGTATTAGATTGAAATTATTCTAATTCTTTAAAATCTTCGTTAAAATGGTTGATAACAAATATGATTAAATTACTATCCTGTTACAAATGCTTGCTAAAGTTTAGCGTTACAGCTAACCTATTTCATAAATATTTGGGAGAAAGTTAATTACTATCCAACCCCCACCACCTAACTCTTCAGTAGGCCCTACAAGGTCAGAATCAAATAAAACCACATGCCCTTAACTGAGAATTTCATTCAACCTTGGTCTATCACAAGTGTTCCTAGTGGTATAATATTATCATAAGTTTTGTGTTAGATTCAGTGGTTAATAATTATTATTGTGTTTCTGGGTCATTTGCAACTGGTAAGTTTAAATGATTTTCTATTTTATTTAGCATTGGTAAACTAGTTATTTTCACTCTTTTGTCAACACTTGCTAATTTTTCATGAAACTGTGATTTTATTTTGGTGAAAAATTGTAATTTTTTTTTGAATTTCTGCCAACTACGATATTATGCGCAGTATTTACTCAAGCAGAATTTCTGCTACTCTTGTTCGTAAATATATTTCATATCTTTAATGGAAATATTTCTTTGGTGTATAAATGAGCGTTATCCTTTTTTAAAATTATGTAACACATAAATTCTATTATTTTAATTACTAACAAAAACAGTTCAATAACGGTACTAACGTGTACCATGTGTATTATTTCATCGTGATAAATAGATTATTTTTTAAAACAAAATAATAATTTCTGTAGTCATACATAATCTATTTTGTCATCAGACGATATTCCGTTCCAGTGACTTACATACGAAAAAAATACGTTATCAAGAATTCTTTGGCTACAAAGCTGGCAAATGCACCAATTAACTAAACTAATGTTTAGATTATATTGTATAATTGTAATAACGAATACATTTTTAGTTGACGGTTTTGCTTTTAAGTAGTATTTAAATGTTCTTAAAGCTCTACCTTCGATTGATAATGTACTATGTAATATCTACGTTTCTGTAAAACATACTTCTCAGATAACTATTATGTGAGCAATATGAAATATTAAATTATTTCTCTCATTTGGGTAAACCATACTCAGTTGGTGTTATTTTTAAATTCATCACTGGTTATATTTTGTCCAGCTGCGTGAAATTTTGTCCGGCGCTCTTTCTTGCCGTCGCTCAACAAACTAAAATACTATTTCGTATTCATTTCAATTGTTAAAACTAAATTAATACGATATTATTAAGTGTTGACACAACTCAAATGGTATGGATATATTTCATAAGGTGAAAAGACTCTGGTAAAGATTATTTTTAAATTCTCACCGGGTACATTTCATCTTATGAAAATCCACAAAATACAGAATAATATATTTTACAATCAAAATGGAGTATCATGTGACGAATCTCTTTATGCTTGGCAGATAATCTCAAGCTGATGATGCATTTAAAAGTACATCACTGGGTATTTTCTGTCTAGTAAAGTGGCTTAATCAGAACTTTGAAAAATCTAAAGAATATTTTGCTGCGTATTTTTCATCGAAAGGTATACTCCACCCGATAGACAATACTTAGTTGATGTTAATCTAGAGTACATCACTGGGTATTTTCTGTCTGGTGAGATGTCTTATTCATCGCATAGACAAAAATCAGATCAAGTCGAATTAATTAAAAAATATTTACTTTTAAACGCATATATTGAATTTTAAAAGCGGTACCCTATGCCCGATAGACAATATACAGTTTATGTTAAATTGAAGTACATCACTGGATATTTTCTGTCCGGTGAGGTGACCTTATCATTGAAAAAATCGACATGTTATTTCTAATTTATATAAATGAATAACTGATACTTAAAACCAATAATTGAAAAGGTATCTTTTGTCTGGTGGACAATATTCAGTTGGTGGTAACATAAAGAACATCACTGGGTATTTTCAGCCTGGTAAGGTGACCTAATCATCGAAAATTTCTACAAGTTGATTTCAAATTTAAATGGGTATCTAATAATTATAGCTAATGATTGAAAAGGTATCTTTGTCACTGTCTTTGTCGTAACATAAAGAATATTATTGGGTATTTTCTACCCGGTAAGGTGACCCAATCATAATATTTTCCATATTTCATTTCAAAATGGTTTCTTTTACCTAGTGGACAATATACAGTTGGTGGTAACATAAAGCTCATCACTGGGTATTTTCTGCCATGTAAGGTGACCCAATCGTAATATTTTGGATTTTTCATTTCAAATTGGTTTCTTTTGCCTAGTGGACAATACAGTTGATGGTAACATAAAGAACATCACTGGGTATTTTCTGCCTGGTAAGGTGACCCAATCATAATATTTTCTATATTTATAAATAGTTGCTTCTGCCTGGTGGACAATATACAGTTGGTGGTAACTTAAAGCTCATCACTGGGTATTTTCTGCCATGTAAGGTGACCCAATTATAATTTTTTCTATATTTCATTTCTAAATGGTTTCTTTTGCCTGGTAAACAACATACAGTTGATGGTAACATAAAGCTCATCACTGGGTATTTTCTGCCATGTAAGGTGACCCAATCATAATATTTTCCATTTTTCATTTCAAAATGGCTTCTTTTGCCTGGCGGACAATATACAGATGATGGTAACATAAAGAACATCACTGGGTATTTTCTGCCCGGTAAGGTGACTCAATCATAATTTTTTCTATATTTCATTTATAAATAGTTGCTTCTGCCTGGTGGACAATATACAGTTGGTGGTAACATAAAGCTCATCAGTGGGTATTTTCTGCCATGTAAGGTGACCCAATCATAACATTTTCTATTTTTCATTTCAAAATGGTTTCTTTTGCCTGGTGGACAATATACAGTTGATGGTAACATAAAGAACATCACTGGATATTTTCTGCCCGGTAAGGTGACTCAATCATAATTTTTCTATATTTCATTTTTAAATAGTTGCTTCTGCCTGGTGGACAATATAAAGTTGGTGTTAACATAAAGCTCATCAGTGGGTATTTTCTGACATGTAAGGTGACTCAATCAAAATGTTTTCTATATTTCATTTCTAAATGGTTTCTTTTGCCTAGTGGACAATAAACAGTTGGTGGTAACATAAAACTCATCACTGGGTATTTTCTGCCGGTAAGATGACCCAATCATAATATTTTCTATATTTATAAATAGTTGCTTCTGCCTGGTGGACAATATACAGTTGGTGGTAACTTAAAGCTCATCACTGGGTATTTTCTGCCATGTAAGATGACCCAATCATAACATTTTCTATTTTTCATTTCAGAATGGTTTCTTTTGCCTGGTGGACAATATGCAGTTGGTGGTAACTTAAAGCACATCATTGGGTATTTTCTGCCATGTAAGGTGACCCAATCATAATATTTTCTATATTTCATTTATAAATAATTGCTTCTGCCTGGTGGACAATATACAGTTGGTGGTAACATAAAGCCCATCACTGGGTATTTTCTGCCCGGTAAGAAGACCCAATCATAATATTTTCTGTATTTCATTTATAAATGGTTGCTTCTGCCTGGTGGACAATATACAGTTGGTGGTAACTTAAAGCTCATCACTGGGTATTTTCTGCCATGTAAGGTGACCCAATCACAATATTTTCTGTATTTCATTTATAAATGGTTGCTTCTGCCTGGTGGACAATATACAGTTGGTGGTAACATAAAGCTCATCACTGGGTATTTTCTGCCCGGTAAGGTGACCCAATCACAATATTTTCTGTATTTCATTTATAAATGGTTGCTTCTGCCTGGTGGACAATATACAGTTGGTGGTAACTTAAAGCTCATCACTGGGTATTTTCTGCCCGGTAAGGTGACTCAATCATAATGATTTCTATATTTCATTTCTAAATGGTTTCTTTTGCCTGGTAGACAATATACAGTTGGTGGTAACTTAAAGCTCATCACTGGGTATTTTCTGCCCGGTAAGGTGACTCAATCATAATGATTTCTATATTTCATTTCTAAATGGTTTCTTTGCCTGGTGGACATCTAACAGTTGGTGGTAACATAAAGAACATCACTAGGTATTTTGTGCCCGTAAGATGACCCAATTAGTTTATTTTCTATATTTCATTTATAAATAGTTGCTTCTGCCTGGTGGACAATATACAGTTGGTGGTAAAATAAAGCTCATCACTGGGTATTTTCTGCCCGGTAAGGTGACTCAATCATAATGTTTAATATATATTTCATTTTTAAATAGGTTCTTTTGCGTGGTGGACAATATGCAGTAAGTTGTAACTTAAAGAACATCACTGGGTATTTTCTGCCCGGTAAGATGACCCAATCATAATATTTTCTATATTTCATTTATAAATTGCTGCTTCTACCTAATTGACTATATACAGTTGGTGATAACATAAAGCTCATCACTGGGTATTTTCTGAAATGTAAGGTGACCCAATCGTAATATTTTGCATTTTTCGTTTCAAATTAGTGTCTTTTGCCTAGTGGACAATATACAGTTGATGGTAACATCAAAAACATCACTGGGTATATTCTGCCGGTAAGGTGACTCAATCATAATTTTTTCCATACATCATTTTAAAAAAGCTGCTTTACCTAGTGGGCAATATACAGTTGGTGGTAACATAAAGCTCATCACTGGGTATTTTCTGCCTTGTAAGGTGACCCAATCGTAATATTTTGCATTTTTCATTTCAGAATGGTTTCTTTTGCCTGGTGGACAATATACAGTTGGTGGTAACATAAAGCCCATCACTGGGTATTTTCTGCCCGGTAAGGTGAGTCAATCATAATGTTTAATATATATTTCATTTTTAAATAGGTTCTTTTGCGTGGTGGACAATATGCAGTAAGTTGTAACTTAAAGAACATCACTGGGTATTTTCGGCCCGGTAAGATGACCCAATCATAATATTTTCTATATTTCATTTATAAATTGCTGCTTCTACCTGTTTGACAATATACAGTTGGTGGTAACATAAAGCTCATCACTGGGTATTTTCTGAAATGTAAGGTGACCCAATCATAATATTTTTTATTTTTCATTTCAGAATGGTTTCTTTTGCCTGGTGGACAATATACAGTTGGTGGTAACTTAAAGCTCATCACTGGGTATTTTCTGCCATGTAAGGTGACCCAATCATAATATTTTCTATATTTCATTTATAAATAGTTGCTTCTGCCTGGTGGACAATATACAGTTGGTGGTAACTTAAAGCTCATCACTGGGTATTTTCTGCCCGGTAAGGTGACTCAATCATAATGATTTCTTTATTTCATTTCTAAATGGTTTCTTTTGCCTGGTAGACAATATACAGTTGGTGGTAACTTAAAGCTCATCACTGGGTATTTTCTGCCCGGTAAGGTGACTCAATCATAATGATTTCTATATTTCATTTCTAAATGGTTTCTTTGCCTGGTGGACATCTAACAGTTGGTGGTAACATAAAGAACATCACTAGGTATTTTGTGCCCGTAAGATGACCCAATTAGTTTATTTTCTATATTTCATTTATAAATAGTTGCTTCTGCCTGGTGGACAATATACAGTTGGTGGTAACATAAAGCTCATCACTGGGTATTTTCTGCCCGGTAAGGTGACTCAATCATAATGTTTAATATATATATTTCATTTTTAAATAGGTTCTTTTGCGTGGTGGACAATATGCAGTAAGTTGTAACTTAAAGAACATCACTGGGTATTTTCTGCCCGGTAAGATGACCCAATCATAATATTTTCTATATTTCATTTATAAATTGCTGCTTCTACCTAATTGACTATATACAGTTGGTGGTAACATAAAGCTCATCACTGGGTATTTTCTGAAATGTAAGGTGACCCAATCACAATATTTTTTATTTTTCATTTCAGAATGGTTTCTTTTGCCTGGTGGACAATATACAGTTGGTGGTAACTTAAAGCTCATCACTGGGTATTTTCCGCCATGTAAGGTGACCCAATCATAATATTTTCTATATTTCATTTATAAATAGTTGCTTCTGCCTGGTGGACAATATACAGTTGGTGGTAACTTAAAGCTCATCACTGGGTATTTTCTGCCCGGTAAGGTGACTCAATCATAATGTTTGTATATTTCATTTTTAAATTATTTCTTTTGCCTGGTGGACAATATACAGTTGGTGGTAACTTAAAGAACATCACTGGGTATTTTCTGCCCGGTAAGATGACCCAATCATAATATTTTCTATATTTCATTTATAAATTGCTGCTTCTAGCTGTTTGACAATATACAGTTGGTGGTAACATAAAGCTCATCACTGGGTATTTTCTGAAATGTAAGGTGACCCAATCATAATATTTTTTATTTTTCATTTATAGAATGGTTTCTTTTGCCTGGTGGACAATATACAGTTGGTGGTAACTTAAAGCTCATCACTGGGTATTTTCTGCCATGTAAGGTGACCCAATCATAATATTTTCTATATTTCATTTATAAATAGTTGCTTCTGCCTGGTGGACAATATACAGTTGGTGGTAACTTAAAGCTCATCACTGGGTATTTTCTGCCCGGTAAGGTGACTCAATCATAATATTTTCTTTATTTCATTTCTAAATTGTTTCTTTTGCCTGGTGGACAATATACAGTTGGTGGTAACTTAAAGCTCATCACTGGGTATTTTCTGCCCGGTAAGGTGACCTAATCATAATATTTTCCATATTTCATTTATAAATAGTTGCTTCTGCCTGGTGGACAATATACAGTTGGTGGTAACATAAAGCTCATCACTGGGTATTTTCTGAAATGTAAGGTGACCCAATCATAATATTTTTTATTTTTCATTTCAGAATGGTTTCTTTTGCCTGGTGGACAATATACAGTTGGTGGTAACTTAAAGCTCATCACTGGGTATTTTCTGCCATGTAAGGTGACCCAATCATATTATTTTCGATATTTAATTTATAAATGGTTTCTTTTGCCTGGTGGACAATATACAGTTGGTGGTAACTTAAAGCTCATCACTGGGTATTTTCTGCCCTGTAAGGTGACCCAATCATAATATTTTCTATTTTTCATTTCAAAATGGTTTCTTCTGCCTGGTGGACAATATACAGTTGGTGGTAACTTTAAGCTCATCACTGGGTATTTTCTGCCATGTAAGGTGACCCAATCGTAATATTTTGCATTTTTCGTTTCAAATTAGTGTCTTTTGCCTAGTGGACAATATACAGTTGATGGTAACATCAAGAACATCACTGGGTATTTTCTGCCGGTAAGGTGACTCAATCATAATTTTTTCCATACATCATTTTAAAAAAGCTGCTTTACCTGGTGGGCAATATACAGTTGGTGGTAACATAAAGCTCATCACTGGGTATTTTCTGCCTTGTAAGGTGACCCAATCGTAATATTTTGCATTTTTCATTTCAAAATGGTTTCTTTTGCCTAGTGGACAATATACAGTTGATGGCAACATAAAGAACATCACTGGGTATTTTCTGGCCGGTAAGGTGACCCAATCACAATGTTTTCTATATTTCATTTTAAAAAAGTTACTTTTGTCTGGTGGACAATATACAGTTGATGGTAATATAAAGATCATCACTGGGTATTTTCTGTCCTGTAAGGTGACTCAATCATATATTTTCTATATTTCATTTTTAAATAGTTGCTTCTGCCTGGTGGACAATATAAAGTTGGTGTTAACATAAAGCTCATCAGTGGGTATTTTCTGACATGTAAGGTGACTCAATCATAATGTTTTCTATATTTCATTTCTAAATGGTTTCTTTTGCCTGGTGGACAATAAACAGTTGGTGGTAACATAAAACTCATCACTGGGTATTTTCTGCCCGGTAAGATGACCCAATCATAATATTTTCCATATTTATAAATAGTTGCTTCTGCCTGGTGGACAATATACAGTTGGTGGTAACTTAAAGCTCATCACTGGGTATTTTCTGCCATGTAAGATGACCCAATCATAATATTTTCTATTTTTCATTTCAGAATGGTTTCTTTTGCCTGGTGGACAATATACAGTTGGTGGTAACATAAAGCTCATCACTGGGTATTTTCTGCCATGTAAGGTGACCCAATCACAATATTTTCTGATATTTCATTTCAAAATGGTTGCTTTTGCCTGGTGGACAATATACAGTTGGTGGTAACTTAAAGCTCATCACTGGGTATTTTCTGCCCGGTAAGGTGACTCAATCATAATGATTTCTATATTTCATTTCTAAATGGTTTCTTTTGCCTGGTGGACAATATACAGTTGGTGGTAACTTAAAGCTCATCACTGGGTATTTTCTGCCCAGTAAGGTGACTCAATCGTAATATTTGCTTTATTTCATTTCTAAATGGTTTCTTTGCCTGGTGGACAATATACAGTTGGTGGTAACATAAAGAACATCACTGGGTATTTTGTGCCCGTAAGATGACCCAATCATAATTTTCTATATTTCATTTAAAATAGTTGCTTCTGCCTGGTGGACAATATACAGTTGGTGGTAACATAAAGCTCATCACTGGGTATTTTCTGCCCGGTAAGGTGACTCAATCATAATGTTTCAATCAAAATTTTTAGTGGACAATATACATCATTTTTAAATAAGTTGACCCAATCATAATATTTTCTATATTTCATTTATATAAATCATCTTCTTCTCATCAATTGGGTATTTTATTTTAAAGTTGTAAGGTGACTCCAATCATAATGTTTTTTTTATTTTTCATTTCAAATGGTTTCTTTTGCCTGGTGGACAATATACAGTTGGTGGTAACTTAAAGCTCATCACTGGGTATTTTCTGCCCGGTAAGATGACCCAATCATAATATTTTCTATATTTCATTTATAAATAGTTGCTTCTGCCTGGTGGACAATATACAGTTGGTGGTAACATAAAGCTCATCACTGGGACTTTGCCTGGTGGACAATATACAGTTGGTGGTAACATAAAGCTCATCACTGGGTATTTTCTGCCCGGTAATTAGTATAATATTTTCTGTATTTCATTTATAAATGGTTGCTTCTGCCTGGTGGACAATATACAGTTGGTGGTAACTTAAAGCTCATCACTGGGTATTTTCTGCCCGGTAAGGTGACTCAATCATAATGATTTCTATATTTCATTTCTAAATGGTTTCTTTTGCCTGGTGGACAATATACAGTTGGTGGTAACATAAAGCTCATCACTGGGTATTTTCTGCCCGGTAAGATGACTCAATCATAATGTTTTATATATTTCATTTTTAAATAGGTTCTTTTGCGTGGTGGACAATATACAGTTGGTGGTAACTTAAAGAACATCACTGGGTATTTTCTGCCCGGTAAGATGACCCAATCATAATATTTTCTATATTTCATTTATAAATGGTTGCTTCTGCCTGGTGGACAATATACAGTTGGTGGTAACTTAAAGCTCATCACTGGGTATTTTCTGTAATGTAAGGTGACCCAATCATAAAATTTTTTATTTTTCATTTCAGGATGGTTTCTTTTGCCTGGTGGACAATATACAGTTGGTGGTAACTTAAAGCTCATCACTGGGTATTTTCTGCCATGTAAGGTGACCCAATCATAATATTTTCTATATTTCATTTAAAAATGGTTTCTTCTGCCTGGTGGACAAAATACAGTTGGTGGTAACTTAAAGCTCATCACTGGGTATTTTCTGCCGGTAAGATAACCCAATCATAATAGTTTCTATATTTCATTTATAAATGGTTGCTTCTGCCTGGTGGACAATATACAGTTGGTGGTAACATAAAGCTAATCACTGGGTATTTTCTGCCATGTCAATCATAATAATCATAATATTTTCTAATTTTTCTTTTGCCTATAAATAGTGGACAATCAGTTGGTGGTAACATCACTGGGTATTTTCTAAGGTGACCCAATCATAATATTTTATTTCATTTTATAAATAGTTGCTTCTGCCTGGTGGACAATATACAGTTGGTGGTAACATAAAGCTCATCACTGGGTATTTTCTGCCCGGTAAGGTGACCCAATCATAATATTTTCCATATTTCATTTATAAATAGTTGCTTCTGCCTGGTGGACAATATACAGTTGGTGGTAACTTAAAGCTCATCACTGGGTATTTTCTGCCCGGTAAGGTGACTCAATCATAATATTTTCTATATTTCATTTATAAATGGTTTCTTTTGCCTGGTGGACAATATGGTGGTAACATAAAAACATCACTGGGTATTTTTGCATCACTGGGTGGACAATATTTCTTTTGCATTTATAAATAGTTGCTTCTGCCTGGTGGACAAT
This sequence comes from Himalopsyche phryganea, assembly GCA_022494535.1. Lineage (NCBI taxonomy): Eukaryota > Metazoa > Arthropoda > Insecta > Trichoptera > Rhyacophilidae > Himalopsyche > Himalopsyche phryganea. The sequence goes on from JAGVSL010000023.1 coordinate 2,814,258, forward strand.
ATACAGTTGGTGGTATCTAAAGCTCATCACTGGGTATTTTCTGAAATGTAAGGTGACTCAATCATAATTTTTCTATATTTCATTTTAAATGGTGGCTGCTTTTACCTAGTGGACAATATACAGTTGGTGGTAACATAAAGAACATCACTGGGTATTTTCTGCCCGGTAAGGTGACCCAATCATAATATTTTCTATATTTCATTTATAAATTGGTTGCTTTTGCCTGGTGGACAATATACAGTTGGTGGTAACATAAAGCTCATCACTGGGTACGCCCGGTAAGGTGACTCAATCATAATTTTTTCTATATTTCATATCTAAATGGTTTCTTTTGCCTGGTGGACAATATAAAGTTGGTGGTAACATAAAGCTCATCACTGGGTATTTTCTGCCCGGTAAGGTGACCCAATCATAATATTTTCCATTTTCATTTGTAAATGGTTTCTTTTGCCTGGTGGACAATATACAGTTGATAAAGTTGGTGGTGGTATTTAACATAAAGCATTTTCATTTCACTGGGTAAAGCTCATCACTGGGTATTTTCCGCCCGGTAAGGTGACCCAATCATAATTTTTTCTATATTTCATTTATAAATAGTTGCTTCTGCCTGGTGGACAATATACAGTTGGTGGTAACTTAAAGCTCATCACTGGGTATTTTCTGCCATAATCAATCATAATATTTTCTATATTTCATTTCATAAATGGTTTCTTTTGCCTGGTGGACAACATAAAGAACATCACTGGGTATTGGTAAGATAAAGCTCATAATATTGGGTATTTTCTGCCATGTAAGGTGACAATATACAGTTGGTGGTAACATAAATTCACTGGGTATTTTCATTTCAATCATATGGTTTTCTTTTTTCATTTCAAAATGGTTGGACAATATACAGTTGGTGGTAACTTAAAGAACATCATAGGGTATTTTCTGCCCGGTAAGATAACCCAATAATAATATTTTCTACATTTCTATTATAAATTGTTGCTTCTGCCTGGTGGACAATATACAGTTGGTGGTAACATAAAGCTCATCACTGGGTATTTTCTGCCATGTAAGGTGACCCAATCATAATGTTTTCTATATTTCATTTAAAAAAAGTTTCTTTTGCCTGGTGGACAATATACAGTTGATGGTAATATAAAGAACATCACTGGGTATTTTCTGTCCGGTAAGGTGACTCAACCATATTTTTTTCTATATATCATTTTAAAATAGTTGCTTGTGCCTGGTGGACAATATACAGTTGGTGGTAAGATAAAGCTCATCACTGGGTATTTTCTGCCCGGTAAGGTGACTCAATCATAATGTTTTCTATATTTCATTTTCAAATAGGTTCTTTTGCGTGGTGGACAATATGCAGTTGGTTGTAACTTAAAAGCTCATCACTGGGTATTTTCTGCCCGGTAAGGTGACCCAATCATAATATTTTCTATACTTCAATTTATAAATTGGTTGCTTCTACCTGGTGACAATATACAGTTGGTGGTAACATAAAGCTCATCACTGGGTATTTTCTCCCCGGTAAGGTGACTCAATCATAATGTTTTATATATTTCATTTTTAAATAGGTTCTTTTGCGTGGTGGACAATATGCAGTTGGTTGTAACTTAAAGAACATCACTGGGTATTTTCTGCCCGGTAAGATGACCCAATCATAATATTTTATTTATAAATTGCTGCTTCTACCTGTTTGACAATATACAGTTGGTGGTAACTTAAAGCTCATCACTGGGTATTTTCTGCCATTTAAGGTGACCCAATCATAAAATTTTTTATTTTTCATTTCAGAATGGTTTCTTTTGCCTGGTGGACAATATACAGTTGGTGGTAACTTAAAGCTCATCACTGGGTATTTTCTGACATGCAAGGTGACCCAATCATAATATTTTCTATATTTCAATTATAAATAGTTGCTTCTGCCTGGTGGACAATATACAGTTGGTGGTAACATAAAGCCCATCACTGGGTATTTTCTGCCCGGTAAGGTGACACAATCATAATGTTTTATATATTTCATTTTTAAATAGGTGTTTTTGCGGGGTGGACAATATGCAGTTAGTAGTAACATAAAGAACATCACTGGATATTTTGTGCCCGTAAGATGACCGAATTAGTATATTTTCTATATTTCATTTATAAATAGTTGTTTCTGCCTGGTGGAGAATATACAGTTAGTGGTAACATAAAGCTCATCACTGGGTATTTTCTGCCCGGTAAGGTGACTCAATCATAATGTTTATATATTTCATTTTTAAATAGGTTCTTTTACGTGGTGGACAATATGCAGTTAGTGGTAACATAAAGAACATCACTGGGTATTTTGTGCCCGTAAGATGACCCAATCATAATATTTAATTTATAAATTGCTGCTTCTACCTGTTTGACAATATACAGTTGGTGGTAACTTAAAGCTCATCACTGGGTATTTTCTGCCATTTAAGGTGACCCAATCATAATATTTTTTATTTTTCATTTCAGAATGGTTTCTTTTGCCTGGTGGACAATATACAGTTGGTGGTAACTTAAAGCTCATCACTGGGTATTTTCTGCCATGTAAGGTGACCCAATCATAATATGTTTTATTTTTCATTTAAAAATGGTTTCTTCTGCCTGGTGGACAATATACAGTTGGTGGTTACATTAAGCCCATCACTGGGTATTTTCTGCCCGGTAAGGTGACTCAATCATAATGTTTTTATATTTAATTATTAACTAGGTTCTTTTACGTGGTGGACAATATGCAGTTAGTGGTAACATAAAGAACATCACTGGGTATTTTGTGCCCGTAAGATGACCGAAATAGTATATTTTCTATATTTCATTTATAAATAGTTGCTTCTGCCTGGTGGACAATATACAGTTGGTTTTAACATAAAGCTCATCACTGGGTATTTTCTCCCCGGTAAGGTGACTCAATCATAATGTTTTATATATTTCATTTTTAAATAGGTTCTTTTGCGTGGTGGACAATATGCAGTTACTTGTAACTTAAAGATTATCTCTGGGTATTTTCTGCCCGGTAAGATGACCCAATCATAATATTTTATTTATAAATTGCTGCTTCTACCTGTTTGACAATATACAGTTGGTGGTAACTTAAAGCTCATCACTGGGTTTTTTCTGCCATTTAAGGTGACCCAATCATAATATTTTTTATTTTTCATTTCAGAATGGTTTCTTTTGCCTGGTGGACAATATACAGTTGGTGGTAACTTAAAGCTCATCACTGGGTATTTTCTGCCATGCAAGGTGACCCAATCATAATATTTTCTATTTTTCAATTATAAATAGTTGCTTCTGCCTGGTGGACAATATACAGTTGGTGGTAACATAAAGCCCATCACTGGGTATTTTCTGCCCGGTAAGGTGACTCAATCATAATGTTTTATATATTTTATTTTTAAATAGGTTCTTTTGCGTGGTGGACAATATGCAGTTGCTTGTAACTTAAAGAACATCACTGGGTATTTTCTGCCCGGTAAGATGACCCAATCATAATATTTTCTAAATTTCATTTATATATTTCATTTTCAAATAGGTTCTTTTGCGTGGTGGACAATATGCAGTTGGTTGTAACTTAAAGAACATTACCGGGTATTTTCTGCCCGGTAAGATGACCCAATCATAATATTTTCTATACTTCAATTATAAATTGCTGCTTCTACCTGTTTGACAATATACAGTTGGTTCTAACATAAAGCTCATCACTGGGTATTTTCTGCCCGGTAAGGTGACTCAATCATAATGTTTTATATATTTCATTTTTAAATAGGTTCTTTTGCGTGGTGGACAATACGCAGTTACTTGTAACTTAAAGAACATCACTGGGTATTTTCTACCCGGTAAGATGACCCAATCATAATATTTTATTTATAAATTGCTGCTTCTACCTGTTTGACAATATACAGTTGGTGGTAACTTAAAGCTCATCACTGGGTATTTTCTGCCATGTAAGGTGACCCAAACATAATATTTTTTATTTTTCATTTCAGAATGGTTTCTTTTCCCTGGTGGACAATATACAGTTGGTGGTAACTTAAAGCTCATCACTGGGTATTTTCTGCCATGTAAGGTGACCCAATCATAATATTTTCTATATTTCAATTATAAATAGTTGCTTCTGCCTGGTGGACAATATACAGTTGGTGGTAACATAAAGCCCATCACTGGGTATTTTCTGCCCGGTAAGGTGACTCAATCATAATGTTTATATATATCATTTTTAAATAGGTTCTTTTACGTGGTGGACAATATGCAGTTAGTGGTAACATAAAGAACATCACTGGGTATTTTGTGCCCGTAAGATGACCGAATTAGTATATTTTCTATATTTCATTTATAAATAGTTGTTTCTGCCTGGTGGAGAATATACAGTTGGTGGTAACATAAAGCTCATCACTGGGTATTTTCTGCCCGGTAAGGTGACTCAATCATAATGTTTATATATTTCATTTTTAAATGGGTTCTTTTACGTGGTGGACAATATGCAGTTAGTGGTAACATAAAGAACATCACTGGGTATTTTGTGCCCGTAAGATGACCCAATCATAATATTTTTCTATATTTTATTTATAAATTGCTGCTTCTACCTGTTTGACAATATACAGTTGGTGGTAACTTAAAGCTCATCACTGGGTATTTTCTGCCATGTAAGGTGACCCAATCATAATATTTTTTATTTTTCATTTCAGAATGGAAATAGTATATTTTCTATATTTCATTTATAAATAGTTGCTTCTGCCTGGTGGACAATATACAGTTGGTTTTAACATAAAGCTCATCACTGGGTATTTTCTCCCCGGTAAGGTGACTCAATCATAATGTTTTATATATTTCATTTTTAAATAGGTTCTTTTGCGTGGTGGACAATATGCAGTTGCTTGTAACTTAAAGAACATCACTGGGTATTTTCTGCCCGGTAAGATGACCCAATCATAATATTTAATTTATAAATTGCTGCTTCTACCTGTTTGACAATATACAGTTGGTGGTAACTTAAAGCTCATCACTGGGTATTTTCTGCCATTTAAGGTGACCCAATCATAATATTTTTTATTTTTCATTTCAGAATGGTTTCTTTTGCCTGGTGGACAATATACAGTTGGTGGTAACTTAAAGCTCATCACTGGGTATTTTCTGCCATGTAAGGTGACCCAATCATAATATGTTTTATTTTTCATTTAAAAATGGTTTCTTCTGCCTGGTGGACAATATACAGTTGGTGGTTACATTAAGCCCATCACTGGGTATTTTCTGCCCGGTAAGGTGACTCAATCATAATGTTTTTATATTTAATTATTAACTAGGTTCTTTTACGTGGTGGACAATATGCAGTTAGTGGTAACATAAAGAACATCACTGGGTATTTTGTGCCCGTAAGATGACCGAAATAGTATATTTTCTATATTTCATTTATAAATAGTTGCTTCTGCCTGGTGGACAATATACAGTTGGTTTTAACATAAAGCTCATCACTGGGTATTTTCTCCCCGGTAAGGTGACTCAATCATAATGTTTTATATATTTCATTTTTAAATAGGTTCTTTTGCGTGGTGGACAATATGCAGTTACTTGTAACTTAAAGATTATCTCTGGGTATTTTCTGCCCGGTAAGATGACCCAATCATAATATTTTATTTATAAATTGCTGCTTCTACCTGTTTGACAATATACAGTTGGTGGTAACTTAAAGCTCATCACTGGGTTTTTTCTGCCATTTAAGGTGACCCAATCATAATATTTTTTATTTTTCATTTCAGAATGGTTTCTTTTGCCTGGTGGACAATATACAGTTGGTGGTAACTTAAAGCTCATCACTGGGTATTTTCTGCCATGCAAGGTGACCCAATCATAATATTTTCTATTTTTCAATTATAAATAGTTGCTTCTGCCTGGTGGACAATATACAGTTGGTGGTAACATAAAGCCCATCACTGGGTATTTTCTGCCCGGTAAGGTGACTCAATCATAATGTTTTATATATTTTATTTTTAAATAGGTTCTTTTGCGTGGTGGACAATATGCAGTTACTTGTAACTTAAAGAACATCACTGGGTATTTTCTGCCCGGTAAGATGACCCAATCATAATATTTTCTAAATTTCATTTATAAATTGCTGCTTCTTCCTGTTTGACAATATACAGTTGGTGGTAACTTAAAGCTCATCACTGGGTATTTTCTGCCATGTGAGGTGACCCAATCATAATATTTTTTATTTATTATTTCAGAATGGTTTCTTTTGCCTGGTGGACAATATACAGTTGGTGGTAACTTAAAGCTCATCACTTGGTATTTTCTGCCATGTAAGGTGACCCAATCATAATATGTTTTATTTTTCATTTAAAAATGGTTTCTTCTGCCTGGTGGACAATATACAGTTGGTGGTAACATAATGCCCATCACTGGGTATTTTCTGCCCGGTAAGGTGACTCAATCATAATGTTTTATATATTTCATTTTTAAATAGGTTCTTTTGCGTGGTGGACAATATGCAGTTAGTGGTAACATAAAGAACATCACTGGGTATTTTGTGCCCGTAAGATGACCGAATTAGTATATTTTCTATATTTCATTTATAAATAGTTGCTTCTGCCTGGTGGACAATATACAGTTGGTGGTAACATAAAGCTCATCATTGGGTATTTTCTGCCCGGTAAGGTTACTCAATCATAATGTTTTCTATATTTCATTTTAAAATTGGTTGTTTTGCCCCGTGGACAATATACAGTTGGTGGTAATATTAAGAACATCTCTGGGAATTTTCTGCCCGCTAAGGTGACTCAATCATAATATTTTCTATATTTCATTTTAAAATAGTTGCTTTTGCCTTGTGCACAATATACAGTTGGTGGTAAGATAAAGCACATCACTGAGTCATTTCTACCCAGTAATGTTATCCAATCTTCGAATTAGCTAAATGTTTCATGAATTTAACTATTTCATCCATGCGTTTATTTATAAAGGTCTTCTGCTTGACAGACAATATAAGATAATGCTAATATAATATCATTGGGTTATTTTCTTTCTGGTGAGGTGTCATTATATAAAAAATATATCAATTCAAAGCGTGATTTATTTTGAAATGGTTTCTTTTTCCTGGTGAACAATATACAGCTGATGATAATATAAGGAACATCACTGGGTATTTTCTGCCCGGTAAGGTGGCCCAATCATAACATTTTCTTATGTTCTTTCAGTGTAAGTAATACTGAACTAAAAAAGGTCAATGCATAGTTACTGTTATACATCACTGGGTATTTTCTGTCCAGTGAGGGCACCATAACTCCACATTCAGACAAAATTAATTGGAAAGAATGTATAAATACCGTCATCTTATTGCATACTCGAAATATGTCTTGCGCCTGGTAGACAATAAACAGTTGATGTTAATATAGGATACATCACTGGGTATTTTCTGTCCGGCGGGAGGACCTAATCATCATATTCGCCAAGAAAAGTTCATTGAAATAATTGTAAAAACTTAATCATTTTAATGAATATTTCATTTCAAAAGGCTGTCTTTCGTCTGGTTGATAATATACAGTTTGTGTTAATATAGGATACATCACTGGGTATTTTCTGTTCGACGAGAGGACCTTATCATCATATTCGCCAAGAAAAGTTCACTGAGTGTAAAAAATAATCATTTCTATACATACTTCATTTTAAAAAGTACTTTTCATCTGGTAGACAATATACAGTTGGTGTTAATATAGGATTCATCACTGGGTATTTTCTGTCCGATGAGAGGACCTAATCATCATATTCGTCAAGAAAAGTTCATTGAAATAAATTTTAAGAAATAATCATTTTTATGCATATTTAGTATCCAATATGTATCTTTCACCTGGTAGACAATATACAGTTGGTGTTAATATAGGACACATTACTGGGAATTTTCTGTCCGATGAGAGGACCTAATCATCATGTTCACCAAGAAAAGTTTACTGACAGAAATGTAAAAATGTAATCATTTTAATGCATATTTCATTTTAAAAAGGTATGTTTCGTCTATTATAATATATATAAGTTAGTGTTATATTGCAATATAAACAATGTTGGAATATCTCTATACAATATGACACAATTGACCTTCATGTCTTATAATTCTAATTGGAGCACATAGAGCATGTGCCTCATTTTCTACCCAATTTGTGTATGATCACCATAAGTGTAGCAATCTGAGATTGGGTTTGGCCTACTTCAACATATTATGTTTTGAGTGCAAGAAAGAATACATTCTGATATTATATTCGATATGCTTTGTACTAATAACTGTTGTTATTTGCATGATAGCTGAAATTGTAAAAGTTTTTTCTAATCACGTGCTTATTATAAGATAAAAGACATTTCAACTTTTGAAATAAGTTGTTTAATAGTTATTTGTAAAGATTTTAAATATTGAGAGCTACCCAATTTTTTTTGCAGAGAATTACGATGTCATGAAACATTTATCACATTAGGAACATGTCGTGTGATAGGTGATGATTGATATCCTATCACAGACATAGTTACCTATTGAGGATGTTTCAAAAATCTACGATTTCTACTATTTATAGTTAAAAAAAGACTCAGCGAGTTGTGAGAAAGTATTAATCTTCGAATTAAAATAACCTGTAACCTGAAAATCGTTGTGCTGTGCAATTTTTTATTAATTTTATGTAGTTTCTGTTATGACACATTGCCAATAGCGATAAGCTGTCACGTGTATATTTTTTCATTTGTATTCAAAAATTTTAAAGGAAAACATAAAATACACTTGTGAAAACACGTTCTAACTAATGTTAAAATAAAAAGTTTTGACAGACATGGTTTATTATATGTTTGTACCAGTATTTACTTTTTTGAAATCGATTATAATAATCTAAACAAATGCAATGTAGGTTATCTATGAGAACTCTCATATAGTTATTAACAATATTTGATACCTAATTCTTCTTTGAATAAATATTATTTTGTACCTTTTTGTTTATACAGTTTATATGATACACAAAGTTCTTGACGAATATTTATGATGATTCTTAAGTTTTTGTACGAGTTTTTTACAAAGTAATTTACAATATATCGAGTCTCTACGGGCAATCATGGGCTCTCGTAAAAAATGCAAAAAAAATCTTTCCAGTTTTAATGAAGCCTCCTTTAATTATGTGTAAATGATTTCGTTTTTAGTACAACATGGGATTTGAATTTCTAGTTGCTTAGCTATAATATGTACCTACTCCCAATAACCACCATATAGCACCTGATTTTATCTTCCAGATATTGTAAAAATATTAACTAAACTTATAAAGACCGGTTGTTCACAAATTGTTCTGCTTCCAGTTGTTCGGGTAAGAGGAATTGAAAACATCAAATAAACACATGCCTTTCGTCAAAGACCCGTACAAAGATTGAAAATTCTAATTTTATAGATGCATGTTAAAAGACGTTTATTATTAAACGCGTTTTTTGTTTCATGATTTTCATTATAAGTTGTAGTAATAATAAGGATAATTTAAAAGATATTTGTTGGGCATGGGTCGTTTATTTGTTTGCTATAAAATACTAAAATTCATCATGGACATACATCATTTTCACTTAACATGGCCGTATCATAATTCCAATAAATAATGTATGCAGAGCAACAAAAAAATACAACTTATCTTAAAATGTATTTTAAATAATCGAAATATATTTAATTGTGAATTAAATATTTATATTAAATACGATATAAGAAGAACAAGACGTTTCGATATACATATTGTAATACGTCCCATATAGTATTCTATTTAGATCTGATATTAAAATTTCACAACGATTAACAGTAAACAATATATAAATGAGTAATCAATTTAGATATTCTTAGAATTGATTCTAAATTTAAATTGGAACTTATCTCCCACTAAGATTTATTAAATAAATTAGTGACACACCCTTACAATAACAAATTTTAATTCGGTATGTGGATATATTTCGATGCTCTTCTCAGTAAACTAGTTTCGTCATAATAAAATTTTCGCGAAGAAATCGGGAATCTTCCAAAGCAATAATCATTTCTGTGGCCAAACTGTCAAGTGACAAATACATTTTCCAAAAAACCTACACAAAACATCGTTGCAAAGGTGTCATGCGTTGGGACCACGAGCGGCGAAGGGGTTTTTACGAATGGGGATACTTTTATTAATATTGTATTTCGATTTCCTGTAATTTTCCTACCCTCGATCATACCAAGTAAAAAATTTACCTGTCTCCGAAAACAAAAAAATTGTATGTCACATAACATTGATTATTTTTTAAACCACTTGTTGTGCAATAACATCACGTGGAGTAGAAAAGTTTTCAACCTTATACTGAAAATAAATTTCCTACATGTTGCGTTTTGCTTAAAAAACATTTTTTTTTTAATTTAAAAAATTGACTGAGGGCGCTTGATGAAATTTCAATATCAAATTTTAATTTTGGAAGATTCAAGTTAAAAAAAATATTTTTTATTTCTTATATATATTTAAAACTTTTCTCATTGCTAATTATCCTATTATTATCTAATTAACATTAGTTATATGATTACATGCAATCATATTGAAAACTTTTAATCTATAATAGTTAACATTCTACTAATTTACATTAGCATCAGAATTATTTAAGCCCGGAAATGGTTGAAAGGTAAAACTTTCATTTTCTCATTACTTCTCTAGTAATGAAAATGTAATTTCATTATGATTTTCGTTGTTGTCGACGGCTGCGCCCGTTTATTGCGAATGTTTATGAGGGATGGCTGCATGCCCCCTTCCCGGAGACGTCTTTGGCCGTGAATGTGGGTGGGTATCTCTGCATCACCACCATCATCATCATCGTCGTGATGATTTTCGTGTCTGCGAGTCTTCGCGGCTGAGGCGGACGATATCGAAAGTGGCGAGCCGCCCGGCGAAGCTAAAAGCAGCCCCGCTATTTCGGTCCATTCCCTCCTCGAGCGATCCCTCCCCCCACTCCGCCGCGCGCCGGCGATCTCGCGAGTCGCGCTCGCTCGCCACTATCCGCTCACGACTTGCAATCGACCGACGTCTTGCAAACCCAAGTCTCGGGAATGACTTGACTTCTGCTAAATGAACTCGTGGACTGATAAGTGGTATTTCAGTAAAAACGAAAAAAACGACATAGGTATATACTTTATGAACTAGATTTTTTTAAATATTTTTTTATATTCACACACATTTCTGTGCGATCGCTTCGTTGGTGTGCGTTTCGTTGTGCTAAGTGTAAATATAAGTGACAAAAATGTATCAGCAAACATCTGAAGAGAAGACTGTCAGCTCTGCCGAGCAGACGATGAGCCGGCAGGAGCAGAGAGTCAGCCGAACGGAGCAACACTTCACTCGCCAAGTCACCAGCCAGCAGCAGCGAGGTTCTAATCCATTTATATTATTATTTGTATTCACTCTCTTTCAAAAATACCGCTCTCATTGTTGATAAATCTATAATCTGATACCCTGTCAAAAGATAACAATCGGTCTATCTGGACCGAGACATCGAAACTGTTTATGGCGCGAAGATTTTAAATCGTTCATCTGAACCTAATATCACTGCTGTAATAACTGTATCTCAAACTTTGTTTAATGATTTGATAACATGTATGTATTATGAATAAAATATATTAATAGCTTCAACAGTGTAATCTAAGCTATATGCGTCATTTCAAATGATCATATTAACTTATTTTATTTTAATCTGTTAATCTTTTGATATATTTTACACCTCGTATATAATTGCTTGCTCAATAATTTTGTCATTTAAAAATAGTTCATCTGAAAATGTCACAAATTACTTTTGTGATAAATGTATGAAAATTTGCGAATATGTTCTGTAGTTATAAGAATCATGTTATATCACAAACTTTGACTGTCTTGCGCCTTATTTTCAGGCAAGTTCCAGAACTCTCCACAGATTGCTGCATTGCGCCCATCTTTATTAATCCCTTACCCAAGTTTGAAAACCACAGTTGAAATCATAAACTAAAAAAGCCCATTGAAATGTTTCGCCTCTAATATGGATCATATATATTATAAATAATCTGATGAGAGTTTCGCTGAATTTTGAATCATGAAAACGGATGGAATATTTTGATGTTGTGTATTCAGAATTGCTCTGCTTTGCTTAATGATGCATGTCCAGGGTTGTTCCGTTGGTCACGGAAATTTCCCGAAACAAATTGGCCGAGTTTTTGGCAACCGACAAATGCGAGGCGAGGCGAAGCGCCAATGGCAGGCGCTGGAAGTGAGCAAGCTATCGTGATCGTGTGGAAGAGCAGGAAGGATCATCTTGCCTCATGATTCGGGATCTATATCCGGCGAAATGTGGGCGAACTCGAAAGCGAACAATCCCCACTCCTAGCCAAAATTAATTACGCATTACCCAACATTCTTTTCCAATTAATAAACTATCCACGCTGAAAAACGATGCAAAAAAACCAATGTGTATCGATTCAGATCATTTTTTAATCATAGGTTTGTTGTTATTTTGCAAATAAAAGCGATGCTATATTCCTGCCGTTGTTTATGATTGTGAGGTTTCCATGATTATTTTTAATATTAATGACTGTATGAAAAAGAGACGAATGTGTTTGTTTATTTTATTTTGAAAGACATTTCAGCTAAATCGATCACAAAATAATGATTTTTTGTAGACTCCTATTCAACTATTATTAAAATTTACTTGGTTACAATAACTTGGAATGATTACCAGCTTTATTTCAAATGGCGACAATAAGCTGTCTCACACTGTAAATATTATAAACAACAATTTGACGATGCGTTAGATTGTTACATCATAATAATATTTTATGAAAAGCTTTCATACTAAAAGGTAAATGTGTACCAAATCTATTTTTTGGCTTACAATATTTAAGTATTCTAGATTTTTAATCTCAAAAATAATACGTTTTGGTTTACTTTGAAAGAATAGGTTGATAATACTAAGATTAGTCATTTTATGAATTTAATTAAAACGCTTAGAAAAAGTATTTAATATCATGATCGGTATCAGCTTTCAATTACAAAATTAAACCTGTGCAGATTTTTATAATCAAATTGTGAAATAGGAATACATGCAAACGTTTGATTAGTTATTATTGTAGCGCTGGCATAATTTTAAAACAATGATTTCAAAATAAAATAAATACACAGAAAGAAAAAGTATTGACAACATCAAAAAACAAACAAACACGATTTTTTATGTGTCTATAATATCCTTTCACAATCGCAGCACAATTTTAAAATTTGAACCGTTATTTAAAATTGATATTAATTTTAAAATGTTGTCAATACTGTTTTACTAAATAACAATATATATTAACGACATATATTTTGCAATGCTGGCGTACCTGAGAAGGTAAGTTTACTAATAACTAAAAATAAAATAACAATATTGTTGTTTCGATGTATGTGTATAATTTCTAAATACAAACAAAACAAAGATCCATACTATAATTATTAGGTTGTCACGTACTTAACATTGTTGCTTTGTATCTGTAATAGATATCATAATATTACTTATCATATTACTTTCATCTTACGCATGTCAATACGAAAATGTTTAAATATGTTTAGACATCTTGATTTTGTTTGACATAGCGCGTAAGTTTACACATAAAACATCGATGTATTACGAAAATTTCATTGCGCTATATTTAATATTAGACTATTTCTAAAGAATGCGATAATTAAATTACTGATTACAAATCTTGAAAATTCCGTCACGCATACGGTTAAAATAGTTTAAAAGAATAAACCGAAAAAATACATTTGTGAAATTCGAATTTATTTAGATCAATTACATGTTGGTCCTTTTTTATTAAATCACGTAAAAAGTTTCCGAAATTGTCAACCACGTCAATTAATATAGAAAATAGGGCACTTCTAGAAATGATACCTCATTCGACTAGTCATTGAATTGAATGTATGTTAGTATGACAGAATGAAATTCTATTCGAATTAAAATATGCCTTATTTATTTATCTAATCCATAAATATCTTTGAAGGTACATCAATTACGAAATTGAAAAGTAATAATAGGATCAAATAACAAAGTATTTAGTTCTACAAAAATACGGTGACGTCAAGCCGAAATAGCTATCAACCACCACATTTTGTAGAAATAAATACTTTGTTATTTGATCCTATTATAATGGAATTCTGCCAAGTAAAATACAATTCAATCAATAAATTGAAAATTTTCAGAATTTTTACTAGTTACACACAAACCAGCTTTTGGTCAAATGGTTTATAATAAGTATTATTTAACTTTTTCACTCTGCTATCATACGGATTTTACAAAACTTATCTTTTGTCAATATAGCGAAAGTTTCAAAATCTATCTTACTTTAGATAGCTCTTAGCTAATAAACAGTAAACGTATTAATAAATTACATCGAACAGTAATTTTGCAAAGCGGACATTTCATAGTTTTTTTATGACATTGAATTTATTTCGTCAATGTGGCGTAATTATTATTTCATTGACACTATGTATTTCCAATATTTTCAAAACCCGTTCCATTCCGTTCTAAGCTTTTTATAATTCTTAATAATTTCATCTTTGTTTTAATTTAATTTTATTATTGTTGCCATAATGATGACTTTTAAATAAACAAAATGACGCTATTAATGAATGCCTACTCAAAGAAATATCTTATAAATGCATCGGCTGGTATTTTTGAACAAATAACTGTTACACATTTGTAAACCATAACATAACCTCGCGCGTGCATCCCCCACGACGACCTACGGCAAAAATATCACACACTATATTCTAGTATATAAATAGATATAATGCAAATGACAGTTGCACTAATGATGCTTAAAAAAATAATAACTATTCGTTTTCAATCAACCAGTTTATTTTAATCAATCGAACAATATGACATAAATTATTGAAATGGTAAATAATACATTCCTTTCGCGAAATATATTATTTTATTGCAATTACCGTTGAGTTAAAATAACGGTGACCGAACAAAATGATAAACACATCGATATGAAGATAATGGTACAGGCAAAATGTTGAATTAAAGATGTATTTAATATCTTGCGTATACCATTGTGTCGGTACAATCATGTGCATACCGTTTTGTCCGTTCACTATTTTCTTGTCACCAAAACAACCGTTAATTTAGGAAACATTGCCTATTGGTTTTCATGTTTAGCGAGGTTTATTCTTAGATTATCTTAGATCAGAAAATTTCAATTCAACATATTAGTTATAATCTCCGTAATATATGACATTGTACAGGCTTCTTAACAGTGTACCGTTTATAATGTGACATTTGCCCGACAAGACTATAAAATGTAAAGCAATTGATGCAATTACAACGGCATTTAAATGTGCATCTAAAGCCTAATTTTAAAATATTTCCTAAGTAAACTGTGAGACAAACGATAATAATTTGCGATACTACAATTTCCGATGCAATATTTATATGATATATTATATTAAGCTAGCCATAACTTCGTTTTATGTGTGTAGTAATAAAATTCATTGTGTGCCTACTGTAAATTAGCAAAGAATGCTTACCGTTTAACATACCTACGTATCGTTTTAAAAGAAAGAAATATTTAACGATACTTAAAAGCCTATTTTACCAAAGCCACATTTATAAATTATTATAGAAAACAGCAAGCTGTGTAATAAATTATGACAAAAATGATTTATTTCTATCAATATTTCATTATTACGTTTAAGTAAACTAACATGAAAACACAAAGCAAGCGTTATTTAATGAAATTTCTGCATTCGCATAATTTATTTATTATTTGTATAAACAATTTCCTAAACTTATTATTAACCCTATTAGTGTAGACCAATTCATATATTTTAGCTTTCGCACTGTTTCTATGTGATTATCACAACAAAAATCCAAAAATTCGTGCAAAAATCTAAAATATTTTTTTACTATAAAATTGAGATCGAAGTGTGACGAAACCAGTGGAATAACAAAGTCGTCGATATTTCATATTAAAAATTAATTTTCACAAAGCTACTGCTGACTCCACCGATATGATACTCTTATTATTTGCCTGATTTACTCTATAAAATACTATATGACTCAATTTCAGTGGTAGAATGATTTAAATATCATTCAAATTTTTTTGATAGAAATGATTTTATTCTTATCAACATTATAATAAATCTTAGTAACTTATATTTATTTTATCGGTATGCGTTTATTTCATGCAAGAGTTGTCTTTACATATTATCAAAAATTAATTAAAAACATCATAAATTGAAACTTTTCTTATAAAAAAATGTTATAATAATTGCGTAACATTATATAAAACCTTCAACAATACATTGAATTTTCTTTATATCGTCAAATCTTAGTGAACTCAACGCGCATATACGCCAGAAACTTAAATTGTTCTGTTCGTAACAAACGTACTTAGTAATTTATGATTAATTTTTATACAATTTTCACAAAATTTCAATAATCAGATATTACGTATCGGAATGGCAGAATTCAGATTTATTTTCGAAGAACATATTTTTTATCATCACATATTATATACCTATGATTTCAATATTTAAATAGTCGTATGGAAAATTAGACTTGCAAAAATTGAAAAGCAGTTTTTCTTTGACACAAATCGAGATTAACTGCGCCTATACATTTAGAATTATAATATCTTGCAATGAATAGAAACTGACGTACGTTTCTTAATTTATACATGTATAAATTTATTTTATACCCATTTTATGGATCAATTATTTTATATTTAGTAAACGTTTTAATTTATATAAAAGTCAATCCAACTATTGATGCAAATAAAAAATCGAGTAGCTGTATTATTAAAATGGTATTTTATCTGCCATTTATGAATAAAACTTTCAATTATTCAGGTTGCAACAAATCCATATAAAAATATCCCAATTAGGTGAGCAATAACAAGTAGCCGTTATTACACACGTACCCGATGCATATTCATCGTAACGGCGTATGTCCATTTTTATTCGCTCTGTTGCAGTTACCTGTGAATAGCATAAAAGCGCTTAGATAATAATTACAATTCAGAACTATTTTATTAAAACTTACTAATTTAAAGATTTTTTCATCTATAAAAAATAAATGTTTAATTATTATAAGTTCAAATAGATATTAAACATATCTTCTGCGTTCCATAAAATTTATACTAAGCGTGTATTTTTATTTATTTCGTACTCAATTGTTTAAAAATGTTCGGTAGTATCAGTAATTTTGTTAATATTTTATAGCTAACATACCTAATTCTTTCTATCGCAGAAATATTTAATACGCCATCCAAAATTTTATTTCAAAATGTATTTTTTAGCCAAAAATTGAATAAAAAGTTATTTCAAAACCATATATTATGTAATAACTGTTCAAACAATTTTAAGTACCTTCAATTCAACTCCAAAGTGTTAACAATACTTTAATAAGCCATTGAAGTGTTAAATTATAAATTGCTGATAATGTATTTAATAATATTTCTCATAAATATCATACTTGCATAGCGATTGACAATGTACGAAAACATGAAACTTTAGAAGCCCCTGCTTAGTGTTTTTTAAAATACTAAGTTTTAAACAAAATTATAACTTTGCACCGACGCATATAAATACGAGTTTTATTATTTTATTTTAAATGTGTGTTTAACACCGATAATTATGTACGCATCATAAAATATAACACTTTACAAATTAGTTGTTAACAAAACAGCGATTTTTATGCGACTGAACAGTAATTAATACCTTTGTTATTTTATCTCATAATGGAATAAATAATTCTAAATATATTATATTTGTATACGTATAGTAATAGTACTTTGGATTAAATAAGGGATAATTTTTTTACTTATTTCAATTAATCGTAGTTTTGTAAAGTCACATTAAATTATATTCACTATTTGTATCTAATTAATTAGATATAATTTATAAAACGTTGCCTTTCAATATGTTGAAACTATAATATACATATTGATGGCCCAGTCCCATAGGACGATAAGTCAAAAATTTGTTGTTAGCCATTATATTCGAACACCGCTCTTCTACAGTTCCACAAAAGTACAGCTTGTAATATGTACAGGTTTTCTCTCAAAGACAGGTATTTGCACATGAAAATCAGCAAAATTAAATAATTTCTCAATTCCATACACATACTTATCAAAATATCTTATTGAGGAATCTTGGCATTCCTTGAAGAAACTATTGACCACGTAAAAAAGAAATACAAATAATAGGCCATCACTTTTTACGAGTCAGTTTAGATTACTCAAAACTTTGATCGGCCATATCCCAAAAATACCAATTTCTAGTTGTATAACTATGGAACTAAGGCATCGATATACTCTGCCCGAAAAACACAGATACCATCGCAATATTTGTTTTAATGCGATGCCAAATCTGCTCTGTATAATGCAAAGTATAATATTTTAGTCAGCTTTTTACTTTTATCTGGTTGTAATTAAGTAGTCGAAATGAAGAGAGTAACATAGCTTATAGTAGAGAAGTTTTATTCCATCTGGTCTAATTACAATGTATATCCAAATATGTCAGGTTTTATTTGTATCCAAATGAATGTTGAGCGGCGGGAGAATTCCACAAATAAGGCGCATGCCTTTATTTGACTCGCTGTGTGATTATTAACCAAAGAGTTCCGAAAATAGAGGACACATAACACCAAGAGCATATTATAAACGAGCGGTGATTTAATGCAAGCCCGGTCCACCTGTAGTGGTCAGGTGAGCGTTCATTTCCAATAATTTTGCGCAGACGTTTGCCAAGAAAACAAACTGAATTATTTCTCCTCATCCGCGTAATGTCGTTTATTTTTCACTTGGCTTCGATCCATATCTCAAAACTTTCAGTAGATAATTTAGCTTAATCTCTTATATTAAAAACACGACCTACGTCAAAAAATGGCTTCATGACGTCATTGCAAGATAATTCTAATATATCTTGTGTCAAATAAATGTTAGTTATATTTTAAATAAATACGCAAAAATAGGAAACGTTAAGCTCATATATGTAAATAAATGTTATGGTTATGTACTAATTGTGTATAGCATTATTTTTAGCGCCATGAAAGTAAATTTATATCACTAAAATTTAATTGATACGAATTTATATTTAACAAAATATTTATGAAACAATTTTCTGCCGTAATGTTTCTCCTTCAATATTTTGATTTCATGTTTTTTGATTATGTGCATTAAAAATAATTCGTTACTGCATTCATGTCATATAGGTATTTGAACATTTTGTAAAATCACTCAATCATATGTATATTGTCATTTCTTTTATATCAGATACATAAACGTATCAATTGAATACTGCAAAACATCTTTTTTCTACTTCATTTTTAATTATGGTAGTAGCAATATGCTTTAAATAATTCAACACGGCATAGTAATAAAAACATATATGCATAATCATTTGTATTGCAATTTCAATTAATTACTCTTTAAGATTATTGAGGCGTATATTTTCACATGTGCATGAAAATATTGTTCGTATCGCATACATTTCGAATACACGAAAGCTCTCCTAAAATAGTTTATACATACTTATTATTATAAATGCTGGAAATGCAGTATGTAATAATATGCGGCGAGAGATTGAGAGAAGCTCTGAGCACCTGAGGCAAAGCGCTAATATTGGTATGATGTTGCAAGGAGGGGAAAATAAGATTTTTCGACGAAGGCGGGCCAACTCATTTTGAAATTGATACATTTATTTTTGCCACCGGAGGCAACTGGACTAATTTCAGGAATGTTTTCTCTACTCTCTAAAAGAGGATTTCAAATTTACTTTGTTGCTTGCATCTAAATGTATAAATAAAATCAAGCCACGGAATACTGTTTCGCGACTCGCTTATTATAATAGTTTACAATAATTGTGTATTCAAAACAAAATCATCGATTCATTATTTGCTGTCGTAGAAATATTTCTCAAAATTATCTACGAAGAGATTAAATTAATCACTTTTTTAATATATATTATGGTTAGGTTACTACAGAAACAAAAAAATATCATGTGTTATCTCAAAAGAAAACAGTTATTCATACATTATTTTATTGAAATTTGTCATTAAATATTATTATTGGATAACAGCATAGTAATTTTGTTTTTTTTTTTATAACGTTTGTTTACGCTTATTAATAAACAAAGCTTATCACGAATTGCATATTATGTCGTTATAACTAAATCAAATTTATTTTGTTTTATTATCAACAGTAGCGTTAAAAAATCTGTTTAAATCATGTTTGATAAAAAATCCCGCATTACCTTACTGTACTTATATAAATACAAATTTTTAACTGTTGTAAACCTTACGTTCTAATTTTTTGAGTTCGATCCTCTGCGAGGGGGTCATGTAATGTACCTTTGAAATTAATAAAATATTCGGCGCATTCCAGTTCCTTACAAGCCAAATATAAACTATATTGGTTCATTTCATACTGTGGCAAAAAAAAACTATAAAAGATTTATAAATGCTAAAACATATTTCAACTTTGAAATCTACCACTCTGGATGATAATTATTATCTCTAGCAAGGCAGAAAAACGTTTCCAAAAAAGATAATGAGCGCAACGCGGGCGGGTGCATTCCAATTTGCACACACATTCTCACGCAATGCAATTTTTACAAGCGCAGACTCACAGCGTGTGCACCTGGGGCGCAGTCAAAATACATATTTGTATCAGTAATTATAATAACATAGAAAAAATCGTCTTGAAAAAAACATATAGAAAACTAATTGATAATAATACTAAACTTTTTGCGTAAATTAAAATACTGTCTTATTATTTGTATTGGCTCATTGTAAAATAAAAATTTTCACGTAATTAGGTACTTAAACTATAAAATGAAAATTAAGCACGTTTATTTAATATTATTTATTTTTCAATTTGCATTGAAATGATAATATAATATAACATTTTTTTCTTACGTTATTAGAAAATTAAATAATTTGAAAGAACATAAATTTTCCGTAACTCATTATATTTTATCAGTCGTTCAATTGTTAACGACAGTCCTCACTTTCTGTATTTTGTAATAATATGCTATACTTTTTTAATGGAAATTATCATATATTTTAAATAAAACTGTTTAATCCAATTCTCTTTCGGATCACATCGATAGCTTAGAGTTAAAATATTGTAGCTCCAATTTTGTACTGGAATGTATCAAATATAGCCAATATTTGCTTCGCAACTCGAAAACTCAAGACTACAAATGTCATTGCTGGCGGCGGACGTTTTAGCGTCCCATACAATATTTTATTATGCTGTACAAGTTATAAAAGTTAAGAACTCATTTGCTGTATTGTATTGGAATTCAATATTTTGCGACCGCGATGCTGAGTATTGGCCGCCCTTATAATTTTGATATCATCTTCGTTCTAGTGAATTAATTGTACGTCGAAATAATCATGCTTTGACATATTTATAGTAAGACAAAAAAACTGTTTAAATTTAAACCTTGTGTAGAGATTTACATCCCTTATTAAAACAATACATTGCTGAAATGTTTCTGATTTGAGACAAAACTATTCAACTTCATTTTACTCAAAATTAGTATTTTCAATTAACGCTCAATTTGAAATAATATACATTTTCAATAATTTACATTGATTGTTTAAAGGTTAAAAATTTAAAGGTTAACAATTACATTTTAGTTAAACGTGACGTACATCATCCTTTTGAAAATGAATTTTGGAAAATATTATTGTCTAAGTTATTAAGTTGTTATTTTTGGTACATTATGTACACATGTTGAATAGAGTATGCGTATGAAACCGTTGGTTTTTAATTGTCATTAAGATTATTCTGTACGATAAATTGAGCGAAGCTATGACAAACAAATTATTTAATTAGTTCATACAAGAAGGTGCAGTTGGTACTCCGCCCTAGTGTGCGATGTGCATGCTCTTTGCAATCTCGCACTCAGTGAGTTGTAAAGTTGTAAGGCGCTTAGCAGTAATTGTAAACATTTTTCAAAAAAAGTTGTAACGAAAATTATTCAACAATATTTTAATTTGTTCACTTTAACTTCGAAGTCATGTTCACACTACATACATTTATGTAAAAATGCTACATTATAATAGTTCCAAAACGGAATCATTTCTCTTACGTACATTACTGTTACATTAAGCGTACAACTCTCTTAATCCTTTTTGCACGGTACTTTGTTATACTCTTTCGCGAAAATTTTATAAATTTTTCACAAATTATAGTAATAGTTTTTTCGTAAATAAGAATTACGACGATGAATTACTTACTCACATTAAAAACCATTTGTACTGATCTTAGTGGGATGGTAGTTTATTCATAAAAAAATAAACATGATTTCTAATCTAATGTATATTGATCCATTTGTTAATTAAATACTGTCATGCACCTCAAAACAAAATTTTAATCATTTTAATACTTTTTAATTAATAATAAAGCGTTTCTTACTCAATATTATCATGTGCGGCCTTAATTACACTAAAATATTTTTACTACCAATGGATATGTCAATTATTTCATTTTATGTACGAAATTTAAACATCTTCAAACCAACATTATGGACTTGAGTTTATTAAGGAAAGAAGAATTATCTTTATCTATGATACTTCTAACAAGTGTTTTACGCATATTAAAGAATAAATACCTATATTATATGCAAAACAACAACATTGTAAGATGTAGTTAACATCCAAAAAAAGTTAGTTGAAAGATTCCATTATATTGAACCATATTATTTCAAACCCGTTTAAAATTGTCTATTCAAAAAAAGAATCAGTCGTCCTTAGTGGTAATTTTTTTCCATGTCCACTTCCAACAAGGAGCATATGGTGTCCTAATTGAGGTATCTCAACAGAGTTTTTTTATGAAAACTGTTTGTTACTCAGTTGTTCAACCTCTCTTTTTTTAAGAGAGTAGGGATAGAGGAATAGGGCTAGGTTTGCTAATCGGTCTCGCTACGCCCCGTGAATTTTATACATTACAAACGAACAGAAATCCATAAATCGATTGAAAGATCAATTTATGAAACTGTTTGCACTGAGAATTCAACCCGAGACATCCGTAGTCTTAGCCAACGACGCTATCAACTGCGCCAAGGAGCTGACTATTTTTTATAATTTTATCGGCAATTTATTTTTTTATATCTTCTATTAATTATTTATTTAGAAAACAATACATCATGCCAATGTATTTGAAGTGCCAATTGTTTGTAATAGCTTCCATAGAGGTAAAGCTCGAGTCGTTGTTTCTCGTACCGTTATGACCAACGGTACGTAGATACAACATTACGAGAGTAAAGCGACGCGGCGATCCGCAAATCGCGTTGTTGATGTTCGAGATTGCTCTGAGAGGTCGCTGGAGCGCGATTGATAGACCACTCGCTTCTTGCTCACCTTGTCTTTGTATTTATGCACTTTTAGTACAGTCACTCATCCAAAAAATAATCCGACTTATCTTACACAATTTTTAATGCAGAAATTAACTAATTGTGTATAGCAGGGTTGCTCAAACTTTTTTTACCACATACCTTTTTTATAATGGCCCAGTGATTTACCTATTTAATTTTAAAAAATACAAATGAAATATGTTTACATATTTCGTGAAAATGGAAATCAATTATTATAAATATTTTTGTCAACTGCTTCGACAATATTTAATCTTTATTATGTGCGTCTAAGTAGTTGTACATATTTTTGTATATGTAAAATATGAGTATATGAACATGTAAATTTGAATGTATACAATTTACATTTTTTTTCTGTTTAGGGAGTGATTATTATCTTTAACCGAATATGTGTCATTCTACCAAATTTACAAAGCAATGAACACATTCATATTTTCTGGTCACAAATAAATTCTCAGTGTTCTTGGAAAAATATTTCAACTATTCGATCTTTCGATTAAACATAAATACAGATCTTGGCTTATGTCCAATTTGCTCAGCAAGCTGGTGAAAATGAAACCGTTTCTTCGGAATTCACATAAGGATTAACAGATGTTATATTTCTAGTGTCTTTAACGTCTTCGAAAACCCTGTTACGCGTATTTAAAAACTGCAAAAAGTTAGCTGTCAAATAACAGATTTATACAGTTATTAACGGAAATTAAACATTATTTCTGCGATTAAAATAACACTATTTATAGTATTACCAACATTAATTGACCGCCGCCTAAGTTGGAATTAGAATTTTCAGTTTAGAATAAATTTATCCAATTGCTATTTTATGCAAAATAAATATAAGTCTACTTATAACAACCGTCGCTGAAATATCAGTTTTGGAATTTGTTGAAATTTCAGTTCTGGCTGAGTATGGCAACATTCCTAACGCGAAGGTGGCGCCCTCACTAGCGGCCAAGTTAAATTGGTACATCTATACCTATTAAATTGTTGCATTTACGTAGTATTCCCTTTTACAATCCAGCAAAATTTGTAGCAGTAATAACAGTAATAATAATAATTCAGTGTATATCGCAATTTATTAAAACGTACTTTATTCAATTCATTGCTTAAAACTCATACGGGAATGAACAGAACTGAATAATATATATACCTAGTCGATGTGCACAAATATTCTATTCGCGATATTACTCCAATTTGCGAAATATAATAAAGCCAACAAACACAGTCATACTAAAAAATGATTGTATAAATATTTCTTCATGGGTTGAAAATCTGCGGCTAATTTAAATTGGTCAAGAATTCGTTTCTTGTTCATTTTTATCCAAGATATATTAAGTCATAAAGTAGGATTATTGTTTTTGATAAAATTACCAGAAATAAAAAAAAACGCCATTTACTTTTTTTTAAACGCTATCAGTTGTCGTAATAAGGTTACATATTGTTATCTATTTTATTTTTAAAATAAAACACATTTTTTATACTACTTCCACATGTTTATAATGATCAGGAGAGGCTTCACTCATCACGAGCATTATCACCAGTTGATCATGCTCGCGATGAGTGAAACCTGTCCTGATCATTATAAACATGTGGAAGTCTTTAAACAAATCGTGTTTTTTTTTAAATAATGATTTTCCACCAAGAATTTACAGTTAAAACATTAAAAGTGATTATTATCTATTATTTATATTTGAACATGTTTGCTCAGAAATATAATTAATTTGAATATTTTAAACCAGCACGGTGTAATTTTCAACACATTAGGATTGAGAATTCCGAATAACCATACTCTCATAGCAGACGTGAGCTTTCGAGAGAGTAAAAATGTTTAGCATTTGGTCTTTAATTAAAGAATGTGTGGTCACCGAAGTAATAATATGCTTAAAAACACATTTATTCCTTATTAAATTCACGCGTTCAATAAGCAATACAACATTGAATTAGATTCACATATGTATTATTTAACCATCGTAAAATGTTGCTTTGGTATATTTGGTAAGACATAAACATATTACACAAAAAACTGTTTAAATACATATTAATTTTCTTTCTTCCTACACGTATTTATTGTCAGTTCGTCAGTTGATAATTTCATTATCTTGTCTTAGTTAATCTTGACAGTTATTTACAAAATAAATATCTGTATATTGAGTATAAAAAACTGCAATACTCACTAAATTTTTAAAGTTGTATAATAGTTTCTATATAGATGTAAAATTTTCATCATAATTTTTCTCAGTCTGTTACCGGAAGGTATTCCACCGATGAGTTGTGCCAATTAACAGGCCTGAAATGAAATGCGGCTAGCGGTGTTGGCAGACATGTCGTAGAAAGCAGAAGTTGTTGCCAACACAAGGATATTATGTGATGCGAGACAGTCAAATATGTTTGGCAAAGAATCAACAGCTCTGCTGCCTCTCTTTTAAACTAACAAACAACACTGTAAAGTGCCATATTATGATTTTGTAACTAATGTTTGAGGCAAGCCCCACAAAACAATACTATTATATCACTTAGAATACGTTGCCCGAATCTTATTAAATGTCTTTATAAATACTCAATCATAAAAAGCCATAATTACATAAATAGAATGAATTTATATAGGCTACTTTACTGTTCCAAATTATATATAAATAACTATAGACAACAATTGTTTGGTTGGCTTTAATAAGGAAACTTTGATATTAAAAATAATCTAAACGTAGATAAATATTTTTGGAAAAATCTTTTATGTGAACTACATTTATATTGAGCAAAGATGAATTAATGTTTGCATTAATTTCGTAACGTCTACTAATTAAGTTCAAGCTGTCGTTTTAACTCCATAAAATATTTGAAATGCAACAAAAAAGTAACTTTATACATTATTAGTCACTTTTGATATAAATTATCGGTCTTATGTTTACATGTCAAGTGACCAACTATAATTTGTATGTCAGCTAGATTAAATAATTATTTCCACTGCAAATTTACTTGATGCATCGTATTTTTTTTTTGTAATTTTGCCTTTAAACAAACTACTAGCTTTTTTACATACTTTGCACGGATTTAAGATTCCAATTGTATCTTTCTTAACTCGCTAGACGTGTCGAGCTGCAAATATTCACATTCATCTGGATTAGCAAGGTATAATGAACTGAGACACATTACATGGCTCCAGAGATTACCGATCAACATTTTTAGGTGATGAACAATAAACATAAAAGCTTTTTATACTTTGTAATGTTTTCAGTTACTTATTATTATATATATTCTATATATATTCTTAAATTATTTTAATTTCACTAGTTAATAATGATCTTCTGATTCACGCTACGCAGCTGATATAAAATTTACTATAATTTCTATCAGAATTTAAGAAAACAATGATTTCTTTATCGATTCCCTCGTTGAGCGTGAGAAATAGCAAACATTTATTTCGCTATGTTAGTATTTTTCTATGACATGTCATATCAGCTATTTTTCATTCTTCAGATTTGACACCTTTGCGCCTTTGTATCGAAATACATACTTCATAATTATTAATGATCATGTTATAAAATAACCGTATTTTTGCCAGATTTTGAAACCCAACAACACGCACGACATTCATTTATAGCAAAATTATAATAAAAAACAATATATTTCGCGGATTTTTATTTTATAAATATCTCTATAATATAATAAATGTATACTGACGTTATTGGCTACTATATTGTTGATTATAATATTTTAGTTGTATTATATTGACACTTATTAATATCTGTTTTTTTTAAACTCAAATACTTAGAAGTTATATAATTTTATTATCTTGACCCGGTGAATATTATTTAATAATAATTAAAAAATGTATATGGTCAAAGACTTTCTCCTGAATTAAAATAATTATGTATCATATTAGGAATAAGCTTGAAGTTCCGTTTATGTACAAATCAAGTTTTTTGATACCATCTGTTATATTGATTGGTACTGGCCATTTATACCGAAGGAGTGTGTGTGATCTTGTATTTTATATACTATAGTAAAACTACAACTGCACATAGTGTACACTATTTTTTCTGTATAAAATTTTTCTGTCAATAAGCAATTATTTTTAACATAATTTATATTGAATTTACTGTTCGTCAACGAAGTGCTATAAAAATTTACCAACTGACATTTTTTTATTATTTTTATATTCTTTCATCGATAAATATCGAAATAATTCAGAAAATGTTTAGGTAAACAACTATCATTGTAAAAATTATAACAATATTTCAACAAAGTAATTTTTATTGTGCGATAAGTTACCAAGTAAAAAAACAATATCACTTGGTGGAATACGTTTATATTAGCAAACACTAGTATTTAATAAACATCATTGTATTATCCATGACCAACGGTTTTCAACTTTTAATTTTTCGCTCAAATCCTAGGAGATCATATTTAAAAAATAACAGTCATTAGATATATTATGTAAAATAGAAATGCCCATCATTTCTATTCAGTACAGACCCAAATTAAATTGAGTTATTATAAGTTACATATTTAAATTAATTTCAACAAGCTGAATTATAGCTCAAAATATATTACGTTTTTATATAAATTTCATAACATTTACCTTTAAAATAAATTATTCTAATCAAAACTTGAAATCGCAATTCTTCTTTTAAATAGTAAACATCAATTAAAATAAATCAATTGCACTTCAATTATATGCGTCACATTTTAAGCATCTAATAATCAAATGTACAGTTTTTTTTAAAACGCAAAAAAAATCTGTTACTGTAATAGATAATGTGCTAACCGAATAAGTTCTACATAATCTAAGCAGATTTTCTTCATTCAAATTATTATAAAACGCAAGGTTGTTTTAGAAAAAAAACTTCATAACATTACGTCTGATGGCAAGTAAGGTCTGTACATGCAGGACCGCAGTTTACAGAAATAAAAGTGAGATATATTTTCGAAGTTCGAAATAAAAATATTGCTACATTGATCAATTCATTCATTTACACAATACAAGTATATTTGATATTTTATTTATAATATTGCGCTGTAGTAACACGTATTATGTGTTTCAATTTAATTTGTTTAGTATCTTAGAATCGAAAATTTCAAGATAGTCAAACCTGCCATCTATTGTGTCTAATCCTAAATTTTATTTTCTTCTTGGTATTGACTGTGCACTCTTTATATCGCAGAATAGTTTTGTCGATGACAAAAATATCTGTCCAGCTGTCATATAATAATTAACATTTTATTATAATATATTTTCTAAAAGATAATTTTTAAATAGTCTGTATGGTCCAAGTGAAATCTATGTTTATTTAAATCGACGATAGCTCATTGAAACGTTACTTTACTCACATGAATCGGAGAAAGAAAACTCAAATTTTTTATGGGTTTATTCTTAATTTACTACAATTATTCGATATAGATAAACAAAAAAGGAAATATGACAATTTATTATTATTAAGTTGTAGAACTGTATATGTATTTACTTTTTGTTTAATTTGCATAGTCAATTGATGTTTAATACAAATCATATCGCTGCTAGATATAACATTACTTTCTCGAACATCCGTTTTAGTTATATCAATATTTTTATTGCAGTTTATTTATTTTTTTACTAAATAAATACTCTTAAATCATGATGACAAATATTTATTTAATACACATAGATTGTTTAAAAAGCCACATCAACGATAATGGTTTTAATATTTCCTTTAATAAATCATAAAATTTCGTTTTTAAAACTATTTGGCGCGTTTAGCAAACCGATCTAAAAGTGAACAATGTAAACTTCGAATGTCATTATATACATTTTATTGATTTTCGTATAGCTCATTTTTGATTTACTCTGCACAGTATAATAAAAGTTTTAAAACGGTATTAAGTTTATTTCATTCTATATTATTCCGTTATGATTATCATGGCAGAAATAAATCATTCGTTAACGGGCTTTGTGATATTACCAGTTCGCTCCTGTGTATTGTTAAATGCGCCTTTTTAAGAAGTAAATATACGAACGTAATTTAGGTTACTGACGACTAGATTCTCCATATAAGGAGACGATCTCTCTCGATACTTCCACAGGTAAGCTCTGTGGGCCAATTGCACAGCAGTTCGTTTGCCAATATACGGCAGACCAATTGCAAAATACGCCTTATTATATTGATAATAATAAAACACCTGCTGCATAAATAACTAATGGTATTTAAACAATAAAAACGTATATAAATTTTAATAACAAATATTTATTACTCATTAAGAAAAGTGTATTTAATTTTATTTTTATCCACAATAATTAAACCTAACTCCACCCTTGAAGAACGTATTTTATCTCTAGCGTAGTTGATTTAAGGTTTTAAGAGCCATTAGAATTAGTACATATATATGTGATTACTAATTAGTAACTTATACGTTGTATTTTTGGGATACCTGTTATGATACAGTTAATGTCGTTCATAAATATAGATTACGCAGCTGCTTTTGCGTGTACGGCAGTTATTATTGGAATCGTATCTATTTTTATTATGCTGTAATGTATCAATTATTTTACTGTATACAATTTCAAAGATTTAAATTACAAATCTATATGATACTATGTTGTAAATCTACTTGATTTATTTATTTATTTGTCGTCTGTGGTCTGTATTATGAAGTAAAGTTATTGTTTATAAATTTGAATACAAATGTATAATTAGTAAGAACAAGAAAACACGTATTGAAATTGTCATAACGAGTGTACTGTTCGTGTTTATATAGGAAAGTTACTACTTTATAACTGTGCACTCGACTTTAGGATCTAGGATCACGGGATCCACACAGACTAATACACTGGCATGCTCTGTGTATTATACAAAGTCAAAAATTATAAAATATATACCAAGCTTTCACCTGTTACCTAAATCTTTCATATTTAAATTAATATGTAAATATACTTAATCAAACTAAAAAATAGATACGCAATCATAAAAATACATAGAAAACAAAAATCTTTTATATTTAATCGTTCAATATTACATAATTCTGAAATACTAAGCGCAGTTAAATCTGATGTTAAGATTTTAAAGATTTTTTAGTTATCATCTCCATGTTTTCATCGGTTTTAAAATTTTCAATTATTCCACTATTAATCATATTTTTATCATTCATCAGAAAAAAAGTCGATTATTTTATAATGTAATAAATATACTGTTATCATTTTTTATCTATCGTGAAAAAATTGAATTTATGAAATTATCCATTTATCTCAAATTAATGTGGCCCAATTGTGGATGTGTTTTATTTTCATTTTCTACTAATTTGTAAAATTTTTGTAAAATCAAATGTTTAAAATCTAAGGTCCTCATCAATCATCCAGTTGACATACTCTAACACAAATTATAGCGGATATGCTTTCAAAATGTATTTTATTGCTATTGAAGCTAGTGTTTATATATGTAACACTTTTAGTATTATAAAATAATAGCGATCTTATGATTTTTTTATAGTTTATTACACAAAATTGTAAACAGTAAAAACATCTGAGTATACAACATTATAATAGTACCGCTAAAATAAATTCCTATTGAATACTCATTTGCTTTTTATCTGACAGTTCATCTTTGAAAATCAAAATATCAAATAAAATGATTTATTTAATTGACGGAATAAATATAATGTGTGTAATAATTTGATGATTGATTGCTTTTATCAATGAAAATTATAATGATTTTTCTCGTAATGAAGTAAGAAACTATCATAATTGCGATAATGAACTAAATCATTTTTAAGGTGTTAACTGTCAATTCTTGGTGGGAAGGCATTATATTAAAAAAAAAACACAATTTGTTTGTACTACTTCCGCATGTTTATAATGACCTGGACTAGTTTCTTTCATCACGAGCATTATCAATTGATGAACGAAACCGGTCCTGATCATTATACACATGTGAAAGCAGTACAAACAAATTATGTTTTAATAAAAAAAAATGAAAAACCTATATATATATATATATATATATTTGCAATTAGATATATGGCATCTAAGCGTCTAAAGAAATGCCAAGTTGTTTCTTATCAATGTAAATTACTTATTTGTTAAGCCAAAAATTTGAATTTTTGTATATATTGAGCAATCGCTTTTATAATTTTGAAATAACCTTTTCATGTGGTTTAATTACTTAGTACTGTGATATATTAACGATGTAAAAACGCTTGTTGCAATTTAATGTTTTAATTATAGTATGTACTATATTTTAATTGAATATATTTTTTTGTGGTACTTCATTTTAACGAAAAAAGCTGTACAATTTTTAATAATATGAAAAGCGAAGAAAAAATATTTTAAAAAACTTAAAATCATTCAATAACTCCAAATAACTTTTCGTTAAATATTTTTTTTTTAGAATCAAGCCTTTAATTAAGCACTTTTATTTCATTATCGCCGATGGAAAAAAATATAAAGTTCGGTTGATAATGATTGCGATGAGGAAAACCGTTACAGACCTATGTAAAAAAAATTGAATTAGTATATTTTATGCGCTGGGTGTTAAAGTTATATCAAATGTTCGTACAATTATTCACATAAATTCAATAAATGTGATAAATTCAAAAAGCATGTGCATACCAATTAGGGTTATATATTATTATCAATGCAGTTTAAAAATTCTATGGCTAAAACAAAGCGATCCAGTGACATAAAAAAAATTAACAGTTTCCGTTATTCGTGAAGTGGCGGTCACAGGTATGAAAAAAAACAGAGTTATGAAAATAGTTGGTTAAGCGGATAGGAATGTGGATCGGACCGTTCCTAAAATGGGGACCTGTAACGCGATCACATCGTTACAGAAATAGAGCACGCGGTCGTATATACAACACATACGAGCGACGCTATACCCCAAAATACTGATACACCGACTTTCGCTGTAGCAAGCGTCGAAATGTGTGTGAGCGCCGCGACGCTACATCACGGCGCCCGACGCCGATTCTGAATCAGCGCTCGCGGATCTCTTCATACCGCGTACACAATTGCATTTGAACAAAGCATGTATTAAATATATACAAAGGGAAATATGTTGAATTCGGCAATTTTCAAACATCTCATTTTTTAGTCGGTCACATACTATAAACATACATATTTCAAAAAAATTTATGATAAATTTAACATAAAATATTTAGAAAATAATTCCGTTATAAAAGATTATTTTTACATTCCTATTCCAATCCTATAATCTCATATCGAATTTTTCTTCTATTTTATATGTAAATTTTATTCATGTAAAAACACATAAATGATCTTGGATAATTTTATACACCAAATTTTTTATGTGTATAAAATAAACTATTACAACCATTTGCTTGCATTAGTTTAAGCGTATACTGTATTTATGCGTCCCTGATAGTTTATCTTACTAGCTATAATATGAAGTGTGTTTATTAAAGTTGTAAAAAAATATTTAACTAACTAATCGTAGCAATCATTTACGATCTCTCTTCCCAGTAGACTACTTTTATAAATATTTGTATGATTATCGCAGTTTATCATATTATTTGCTATTTATAGTAAAAATTCATTTAAGTAAAAAGGTAACTCCATCAAACTATAGATTAACAAATAATAATATTAAAAGTAAATATCTTTTTTTTTTGAGCACTCGCTGGTTACCAAATTTCTCTGTAAAATTTTTAGAGGATGCGTGTCCTTTAATAAAAACAATTTTTATGTTCAAACTTATCGCTACTGAATCGATGCTCACAATCACTTTCGACTTTCATAATGGCGTGTGTTGTAAGTAAACATATATAAAGTTACACTCGCTTCGTGAGTGTATACGAAATAAAATGTACGTTACAGATATAGATTATTTGATTTGATTTCATAAAATCTGCAGCTTTTCGCATATTATAAAAGATAAACTATTTTTACAATACATGAAATTATGCATACAAATATTTAATAAATTAAATAATGCCTCGTCATTAAACAGCAAATAATGATGGGCTAAGGTGGATTTAACGAATCTATCAACCTTATCAAACACTTTATATTGCTTTAATTGATTAACATAATTTATTGTATATTTTTTGATGATTGTTTTGTCATCGTAAAGCGTAAAGTAATAATATGCACATATACAAATTTTTCAATTATAAAATGCCCAAATGAAGAATTGATCTCATATTTTATGAGAAATACATTCCTTTACTTATATTACGAAATAGTATAGAGAGAGATTTATTCTCATTTTGAAGATATAATAATGTGTTCTCGATGAATTTGATGGTAACATTATGTTGCATATAAGCCATTCTTGATCCCTTCATGTCTCCCATATAGGAAACCCTTCTATTGCTTTGCAGGGCAGCCTTGCGTAGGCAATAAACGTTATCTTTTAATCTAGCGGTTTTTTTAATGCTCTTTAGACCCTAGAATAAGTGATAATTCAGTCTTATTATAAGACAATAGGAATAAATATCACTGTTACAAATATACAACGATTTATTTCTTGCAATGTCATTTTTTTCTATTAAATTCAACAAGCATTCTTACTCCTTTTTCTTCTATATGCGGTAGAGTTTCAAATACAGCAGAGTTTAGTCGAAGACTACGTCTTTTATGGGAAGGTTACAACCCTGATAGGATAAATTAGTAATTATTTTAATGCTGGCAATTACTTTACACTACATACATTTTCAAAAATAAACCATTTGTATTGGAAAAGAGTTAACATACAAATTTTGAAAGTTCTCGGATTACTATCATGAGCATTGTTTTAAATTGATGTTCATTTTAATTAAACACTCCAAAACAGCAGTGTAATTTGTACGATGTATTAAAACACTCTTTTTTGTAAATATAACACAGCTTTCTGTTCAAGTAAACTGTCAAATCATTAAATCCTTTGAATAATTTGACATTTACTATTAATTTAGATTACGTTTAACATATTCTATGAATCATTCATACTTTTTGCGCAACGCGTTACTGACCTATATCATTTATTTTAATTTGTATCATAATTTAAGCTGGTATATGTTACCTAAAATATTTTTTTTCAGATTAACTCTACCGATAAACAGTTTCGACGTTTTTCGCAAGGGCTTACAGAATTTCATTGAGTACCATATGAATCAATTCGAATTTCATGTTACGAATTGAATTTTTAAAGCTTTTTATAATTTGGTGTTGTTTTGAACTATTAAAAAAATCAAAATACTTTATTCATCTTTTACTACAATTTTAGGCTAAAATAACCGTTAACAACTTCCATGAAAAAGCACAAAGATCCATTTCGAAAAATTAGCTTGTCTGTCAAGTAAGAGATTGCGCAAAATCTTTGCTTTGGTTTAGCCTAAACAATACTGAATTGTATAAAGTATAAAGTGTACTGTTTAAAAAATATCTAAATGTCATTTTTTATATTCTCAAAAATAATGTTCGTTTTTTCTCCAATTTCAGTTGAAGGAAATGTTGTTGAACTACTTCCGATGAACGGCAAACCAGGAGACCCGTCGCCGCCAATATTTGAGCAAATTTTCAAAAATGCTAGATTCGCACAAGGTGGCAATGCCAAATTCGAAGGCAAACTTCGTGGAAATCCGAAGCC
The DNA here is from genome assembly GCA_022494535.1 of Himalopsyche phryganea. Lineage (NCBI taxonomy): Eukaryota > Metazoa > Arthropoda > Insecta > Trichoptera > Rhyacophilidae > Himalopsyche > Himalopsyche phryganea. The sequence continues at coordinate 2,849,212 of JAGVSL010000023.1, forward strand.
AGTGGTCTCGTGGACTCGAAAGAAAGCTCCGTTAGTGGAATGCAATAAATACAGTATGAGCTATAACGAGCAAACCGGAAACGTGTCACTGTTAATCAAACAAATTGGCCCGGGCGATGAGGGTGAATACACTTGCACAGCTAGAAACCGATACGGCGAGGCCATTTGCTCCGTCTACATTCAGCCGGAAGGAATGGTGATGCCAGCTGGTCCCGCTCCGATGCAGCGGGACTTCAACCAAACTGTTGAAACCTCTGAACAGAGAACAGGCGGTTCTCAAATGCGATCGACCATTGTACAAAAAACGGAAAAGATGTCATACTCAAACGGTAATACCTTCACAACCATCGAAGATTTCAAAGTTGATACATTCGAGTACAGACTTCTCCGCGAGGTGTCTTTCAGGGAATCTCTTACACGCAGACAATTTGGCGAGTCTGACATTCAATTGATCACCGAAGTTGATCGATCTTTGGGACCGCCTGCGCCGCCTAAGATATCTCAGAAGCCCAGAAATTCCAAATTGCAAGAGGGTTCTGATGCTGTTTTCCAAGTTCAATTATCAGCTAATCCTAGGTCGCGTGTGACATGGTTCAAAAACGGCCAGCGAATTGTCAGCAGCAATAAATATCAAGTTTCAACAACGAATAACCAAACCTCTCTAAAAATTAATAAAACTCACAGTTCAGATACTGGACACTATACTCTTTTGGCTGAAAACCCTAACGGCTGTGTAGTCACATCCGCCTATTTAGCTATTGAATCACCACAGGAACCCTACGCCCAGGAACAGAGAGCCGTTGAATATCAGACCGGTATTGAAGAACGTGTTGAAGTAAACGAAAAAGCGTTAGCACCACAATTCGTAAAAACTTGCCAAGACCGCGATGTTACAGAAGGCAAGATGACCAGGTTCGACTGCCGTATCACCGGCCGACCGTACCCCGAAGTAAATTGGTACATCAATGGTCAGTTGATCCGCGATGATTTCAATCATAAAATCTTGGTAAACGAATCCGGAAATCACGCTCTCATGATTACCAACGTTGAGAGGAATGACTGCGGCGTAGTCACTTGCATAGCGCGCAACAAAAGCGGAGAAAATTCTTTCCAGTGCAATCTGAATGTAATTGAAAAGGAGCAGGTGGTCGCACCTAAATTTGTTGAAAGGTTCACGACCCTCAACGTGAAAGAGGGAGAACCTGTAGTTTTAAATGCGAGAGCTGTCGGCACACCCACACCACGAATCACTTGGCAGAAGGACGGCGTACCTATATCATCAAATCCCGAGCTACGAATCTCAACAGACAGTGGAGCCTCGACGTTGGACATCCAGCAAGCCAAGGCGTCGGATGCAGCGTGGTATCAGTGCACAGCGCAAAATGTCGCTGGCTCCACTGCCACTAGGGCCAGACTCTTTGTCGAGACGCCCAAGGGACCGGCACCAGAACAGAAACGTCTGCACTTGCCGAGACCCAGCAAAATAATTGAACCTGAGTGAGTATACATTAGTTAGTCCTTCATATATTCGATTTTATTTCACATATGGTTCAGTGAAAAATATTTTTGTTATAAATAATACGTCGATACGTTGTAATAATACGTTGCTATTTAACAGCTTTTTAATTGTAAATAAAAAATTGAATTTAAGGGGGATTGGCTTTTGAATTAAGGTTGCAATCTAAATTAGTATTTTTTCATCATTTCATGGATATTTCTTATTCTATAATAGTTTAGATTTTATAGGTCCAATCGATTAAATATGATTCCAAAGTGATACATTTTTGCCACTCTCTTGTTGATTTATTATTTTTAGTTTAATTTAAAAAGTCAATTATTTTTCCATTTTCAATTAAACACAATTCTGTTCACCCAGCTCTGTCAAAATATACTATATGCGTATAAATTTGTAACACCATTATCAGCTAGTCAATTAATTTATGTAAATAATAACAACCTCCCAACAAAATAGCTATTGTCGTAAGCTGACAATATTGAAGAATATCTTTAACATGATAACAAACACATAATAAACAATGTATCGTGACAACAAGACTAGTTTCGCTTCATTTAAATGAGACTATTTATGCACAGTATAATTTATATAAATAGCTTTATTTGAATATTTTAAAATCGTAAAAGAGTGTAACCGATTGTAATTTTTAATAAAATAATGAAGTATTCTGCTAATTTAAAAAGTAAAAAGTGTTGAATTCATCAATAATTTATAAAAAATACTCCTACAAATAATATTTATTATATTTTCAGACCTACACCTGGTCCAGAGATCATTTACTTGCGTCACGTCGAGAGGGCAAAGCCTTATGCTCCTCCCGGCGATGAAGACAGAGTTTACCCAGCGCCTCAATTTATTCTTCCCCTTCAAAACATGACACAAATTGAGGGTGGGAAAATTCATTTTGAAACTAGAATCGAACCTGTTGGTGATCCCACCATGCAGGTATACTGGTTTAGAAATGGACAATCCCTAGAAGCAAGTAAGTATATTTTAATTGCTGTGCTCATTTTCAGTTAACCGAAATATATTAAAGAATTTAATCGATAATATTGTCAACATTTTGAATTTTGATAGTGAGAAAATATTGAAAAAATATCACAATTATTTTTATAACTATGCTTTTATTCTAGGTTCCCGTACAACTTCTACGTTTAAATTCGGATATATCGCTTTGGATCTTATAAGTCTCGTAATTAGCGATTCCGGTGAATATGTGTGTCGCGTTACAAGCGCAACAGGCGTAGTTGACACTAAAGCCTACTTGCAAGTTACACCAAGGCCTACCATTGAAAAAACTAGTCAACACCCCGATAGTCTTCAATATATCCAACAATTGGAAGACTATACCAAATATACATCCAATGAAACTGTAGAAGAACAAGTCACCCACAGGCCACAGTTTATAAGGCCGTTACAAGAAATGGGAGAGCTGCAAGAAGGGCGTAATGCTCATTTCGAAGCTCAACTGACTCCTGTAAGTGACCCTACGATGAGAGTGGAATGGTACAAGGACGGAAAACCAATAACAGCTAGCTCGCGAATCACGTCAATCTTCAACTTCGGCTACGTCTCCCTTAACATCATGCACCTACGGGCTGAAGATGCTGGTTCGTATACCGTGAGAGCTGTGAACAGGTTAGGAGAAGCTTTGAGTACCGCCTCCATTAGGGTTATTTTAAGAAGCACTGTGACCAGTGAACTAGGGATTCCAGAGCAACAGCGCTATATCGAAAAAATGGAACAGTTGGAAGCCTACCAGCAGCAACATAACCAAAAGTATGTACAAGAAGTACCAGAAGATACTATTCTCCCTGAATTTAAAACTCCTATTAAAGACCAGTTAAATATAAGAGAAGGTGGATTTGCTCACTTTGAGGCTAGACTCGAACCCATTGGAGATTCTACTTTGAGAGTAGAATGGTTGAAGGACGGACGCCCCGTAGAGGCGAGTTCCCGTATTACAACATTCTTCAACTTTGGGTATGTAGCGCTCACAATCAAATATGTGACTATCCACGATGTTGGACGATACACATGCCGAGCATACAACAGAGTTGGACAAGCCGTCACTGAATCTATTCTTAGTGTAATCACAAAGAAAGATGTTATCGTTGATTCCCAACATCCAGGAGGATTAGAAAAAATTCAGTATTTGGAAGATTCAGCCAGAATGTCAAAACAAGTGTCTGAAGATGTTAAAGTCACTCAGATCCCAAGATTTTTGGGAATATTGAAGGGTACAACCAAGATCGTTGAAGGTCAGAGAGCACATTTCGAAGCTCGTGTAGAGCCACAAAGTGACCTGACAATGACTGTGGAATGGTACTTTAATGGCAAATTGATAAAGTCTGCCACCAGGATTCAGACTTACCATGACTTTGGTTATGTGGCGCTTGACATCGCGAGCGTTCGCGACGAAGATGCAGGAACATACACAGTTGTTGCCCGCAACGCTGCTGGAGAGGCACAGCTCAGCGCAACTATGGTCGTACAAAGTAAATATAAAACTTATATAATAATAATTCTCTAAATAATATTACTAATAAATTTAAAACCTGAGTAACAAATGATTCTTTTATTTTCAGCACGATCAAGCATTGATACCTCGAGCATACACAAGGGTCTTTATGAGAAGACCAAAATTCTTGAAGGTTCCAAATTTGTTGAACCACAATACCATATTGAAGAAATTTCCAAATCAAAACCAATATTTGTTCAACCTTTATCTGATCCAAATCCGATCAGCGAAGGTAAAAATATTCATCTCGAGTGCCGCCTTGAACCAATGGGAGATCCCACTATGAGAGTTGAATGGTATCACAATGGCCGAGCAGTTACCGTTGGATCAAGATTTAGAACATATTACGACTTTGGATTTGTAGCATTAGACATAATTCATGCTACATCTGCCGATGCAGGAGAATATACAGCCCGTGCTGTCAATCATTTGGGAACTGCCCATACCTCCGCAATGGTTAGAGTAATTGAACGATCCGACATATTGACAGATACTCAAAACGAACAAGCTATCGAACAAATCCAGATGCTTGAAGATGCATCTCGTAAATCTCGCCAGGTGACTGATGATATCACTGTCATGCAAGCTCCACAGTTTGCAAGGTCTCTTCATAATATTGAGACCATTGAGGGAACTAATGTTCATATGGAATGCAGACTGCAACCCATCGGTGACCCTACAATGAGAGTGGAGTGGTTCTGCAATGGAAGGCCAATTAAGACTGGACATAGATTCAGGCCCGCATATGACTTTGATTACGTCGCTCTTGATCTTTTGAGTGTATACCCAGAAGACAGCGGAGTGTATACTTGCCAAGCTAGAAATCAACTTGGTGAAGCTGTCACTTCATGTGCTCTGAGAGTTATTGCCAAGAAAGATCTATACTTGGAATCACAGCACCCATCAGGATTGGAAAAGATACAATACCTGGAAGATGCATCACGTTACAAGAAAAATGAATACATTGATGAAACAACTACAGAAAGACCACGATTTGTCACAAAACCGAAATCTCTTGAAAATATGTTGGAAGGACAGCATGTTCATTTCGAATGTAAACTAGAACCTGTGACTGATTCGAACTTGAAGGTTGAATGGTTCAAAAATGGCCGCCCCGTTACCATTGGCCACCGTTTCAGACCAATTCATGACTTCGGTTATGTTGCATTGGACATTGTAGACTTAATTGCTGAAGATTCTGGAGTTTACACATGCCGTGCTGTTAACTTGGTTGGTATGGATGAAAGCAACTGCACATTAAGCTGCCGTGGAACAGCCGAAATTTTGAGAAGCACTCAAAACGAAACCGGCCTGGAACAAATTCAAATGCTTGAAGATAGGTCACGTTACCAGAGATCAGAACATGTCGACGAAACTACCAAACAAGCTCCTATATTTACTACTTCACTGAAGAACGTTGATATCAAAGAAGGTCAGAGAGCTCACTTTGAATGTCGTCTCATTCCTGTATCTGATGCCACATTGAAAGTAGAATGGTATCATAATAACAAGCCCCTGAAGAGCGGCTCCCGTTTCACAGAAACCAACAACTTCGGTTTTGTGGCCTTAGATATTATGTCTTGTTTGCCAGAAGATTCTGGAACATATACCTGCAGAGCTATCAACGCTCTTGGCGAAGCTGTTACATCTGGAGTTGCCTCTGTGCACTCAAGACGCTCAATTTATGTTGACTCACAGCACGAAGGTGCTCTCAATCGCTTGAACCAGCTAGAAGATACATCTCGTCACCAAAGAGGCGGTGCACAAGAAGATGTGGTAACACAAGCCCCGGTCTTCACCTTACCAGTGAAAGATCTCCGTGTAGCTGAAAACCAAGCAGCCCACTTTGAAGCAAGACTTATCCCGGTTGGAGATCCTAAACTACGAGTTGAATGGTTGAGGAATGGAGTGCCAATTGCTGCCTGTAAGTTTTTAAAGTTTTATGTAATTATTATTTCAAAAATATTATATATAACCATTTTATATTAAATATTCCTTTATTGTGAATATAAAAATATGAATACCATTATACTTCAAAAATAATACTTTTATATGATTCCAGCTAATCGCCTTACCACAATGCATGACTTTGGTTATGTTGCCCTCAACATGAAGTATGTGAATCCTGAAGATTCTGGAACTTACACTTGCAGAGCTATTAATGAACTTGGTCAAGCTGTAACATCATCACAACTTGTGGTTCAATGTAAGATATCTTTTAACATAAATGAAAGCCATACTCAAGTATTTTTCAATTAATACTGTTGCCATATTACAGAATATTGTCATAAAGATTGGTGACTATCAAGAATTGAATGGTCTGATATCTCTATAAAATCTTATATTATAAAAAAAGGTGGCAGTAAAAGAGATTTTTAAATTTATATCCATTGTCAAATCAAAATAATTTCTGCTGCAGAATTTTATAAGCCTTGGTAATTTATTATAAGATAATATTTATTTAAAATCAATTTGTATATTTATTCAATAGCTAAAGCCTCTCTGCAATTGGAAAGTCAACATGAAAGTGCTCTTGAAAAGATCCACATGCTGGAAGACAGCTCGAAATATCAGCGTCGTCAAGAAGAAGACACAGTTGTGAAACAAGCACCTAAATTCACAACTCAATTAAATGGACCTACCAACCTAGTGGAAGGTCACAGCGCTCATTATGAATGTCGCATTGAACCATATCCAGATCCAGACATGAAAATTGAATGGTTCTTCAACGGTAAACCACTCCTGAGTGGCCATCGTTACAGAACAACTTGCGACTTTGGTTTTGCATCTCTTGATGTTCTTTCTGTATATGCAGATGATTCTGGCGAATATACTTGCAGGGCAGTGAACAAGCTTGGACAAGCACAGTCATCCATTAAATTGAATGTACAATGTAAGTTCATTTTGCATTTTATGGTTATATATATATAGAGAAACTTATATTTTAGAAAATTAGAAGATTTTGTAATTATTTGTTATATAAATGTTATATTCTATTATTGTGACGACCATTTTTTATCACACGTATATTTATTATTTATATCGTTTCTGTTATTTCTATAGCTAAGGCATCTATCATTAGAGATACTCAACATGAAAGTGCTTTGGAAAAGATCCAATACTTGGAAGGTGACAAAAACAAGCGACCAGTCCAAGATGATAGCTTTGTAGCTGAAAAGCCTGAATTCGGAAGGCCACTGAAGAACGCACAAGTGAACGAAGGAGCTCCAGTGCATTTAGAAGCTACCCTTACTCCAGTAAATGACCCAATAATGCGTGTTGAATGGTACTGCAATGGCAGACCTATTCAACAAGGTCACAGATTCAAAACTACATATGATTTTGGCTTTGTCGCTCTGGATATATTATACGCATATGCTGAAGATAGCGGTACTTACATGTGCAAGGCCATTAACGCTGTTGGCGAAGCAGTAACAACCAGCTCTGTCAATATTAATGGTTAGTATACATACTTATTTTACTTGTAGAAACGATATGTGAATGTTTCAATATTTTATTACAACGTAATAAATAAGACGAAGAGAATTTAATTTGTTAATATCCTTGTATTGTTCACAGCTAAAGCTGGATTATATTTGGACACACTTGATGAACAACGTTTGAAAAAGATCCGTGAACTAGAAAACTATGAAAGGCCAAAGAAGGTTGAAGAAGAAAAGCAAGGGCAACGACCAGTTTTCATCACAGCTCTGACTAGCTTGGAGAACTTGAAGGAAAGCGATAGAGCTCATTTCGAATGCCGAGTTGAGCCTATCAATGATCCTGACCTTAAGATTGAATGGTTCCTTAATGGAGCCGTTATCAGGGCTGGACATAGATATAGGACAACCCATGACTTTGGTTATGTTGCTATGGATATTTTGTATGCGTATGGTGAAGATTCTGGAACATATATGTGCAAGGCCACCAACAAACACGGAGAAGCAGTTAATACCTGCAATCTGAAGGTTGCCAGTAAGTATTTTTTGCGTTTTAAATATTTAGATTTTGTGGAATAAAGCATTATTTCTGTTTTAATTCATTTAGACTAGGTTATCTGTAATATTTAATATCAACCACAAAATGCATTTTTTTCCAATTACAGATCACCGTAGCATAATATTTGACACTCAACATCCCAACGGATTAGAAAAGATCCGATTACTTGAGGCTCAAGGTCACTCTACAAGAGCTGAAGTCGAAGATTTACCAACAGGACCACCACGACTAGTGACTGACCTAAGAGGAACAACTCATGTCATGGAAGGACAGACTGCTCACTTTGAGTGCCAAGTGGAACCAGTACATGATCCTAACTTAAGAATCGAATTTTACCATAATGGGAAGCCACTGCAATCTGCATCAAGATTCCATATTACCTTCGATTTTGGATATGTGTCACTGGACATTCAGCATTGTGTGCCAGAAGATGCTGGAGAATACTCAGTGAAAGCAATTAATGCTCTGGGACAATGCACGTCATCCATATCTATGACTGTAACAGAAAAAGGAAGTATCATCAGTGATTCACAACGCCCTGAAGGACTCGAAAAGATTCGTGAACTCGAATCTACAGAGCCATTCAGGAGACCAGAAATTCCAGATCCAGTCACTAGACAACGACCAGTGTTTACTCAGCCTTTACAAAATATTGACAATATCCAAGAAGCCCAAACAGCACACTTCGACTGCAGGCTTATCCCTGTTGGAGACCCAACATTGAAAGTGGAATGGTTCAGGAATGAAAAACTCTTGGAAGATAGTTCTAGGATAACAAAGACTCACGACTTTGGATTTGTATCAATGACGATTGCCCATGTTCGTGATGAAGACCAGGGTGTCTACATTTGTCGTGCATCTAACGCGCTTGGTGAAGCAGTTACGACAGCTGCCATGAAAATTAAAAGTATGTTTGCTTGCTGTAAATTATGTACATGTTTAGTTAATGTAAACTACACAAATAATACTGATAAGAATTAACGTACACATATTGTATTTATAACTGCAACACCAACAAGAATGTTTTACTTTTACAGCTAAAGCAGCAATTCAGTTAGATACTCAGCATCCTGAAGGAATGAAAAAGATTCTAAGGCTAGAAGAAAGCCAGCCTGGAAGAGCTGAGGAACCTGAAAGACAATTTGACAAACCGATATTTACCCAAGTATTAACTGGACCTTCAGAGCTATGGGAGGGTCAACATGCTCGCTATGAAGCTCGTGTTGTACCAGTGGGAGATCCTAGCCTTAGATTCGAGTGGTATATAAACGGAGTTGAATTAAAAATGGGTATGTTTATTTCAATTTACTAAATTTACATATTATGCAAAATTATAATATAAAAAACATGGGTCTATCACGGATTTAAATAATAATTTAAATCACTTCAAATGTGTCAACTTTACTGTCAAATCTTGGTGGAAAAGAATATATTTTAAAAAATAAAACACAACTTTAAACTTTTTATAAAGATGATAACCGGTTCATCGAAGAGTGAGTGAATGAGCGATGGATGAGCCAAACCAGTCCCGATCTTTATAAAAAATGTGGAATTTTAATTTTTGATTTTTTTAAAGTAAAATACTTAAACCTCTCCTTATATTATGCTAATGAAATTTTTCTTATATATTCGTACTTTTTTTATCCCTAGGTTCACGATTCAGAACCACTCATGACTTTGGATTCGTTACACTTGATATTAACTCTGTTGTCACAGAGGATTCCGGAGTGTACATGTGCAAAGCAATCAATAATGCTGGAAGTACAGTATCATCCATATCATTGAAGGTAAAATCAAAGTCTACTATCATTGCTGACGCCCAAAGGCCAGAATCCTGGGAACAGATACAATTGAAGGAAGCAGCAAAGAACAAAGTTCCTGATATGTTTGTTGACACTACTCCAATGCAGGCGCCTATCTTTACTACTCATCTTAAGAGTCATGATAAGTTAGTAGAAGGACAACATGTCTTCTTAGAAGCTCAAGTAGAACCTCGTACTGACCCTAACTTGCGTATAGAATGGTTCAAAAATGGTCTTCCACTTACAACTGGATCTAGAATAAAGAGTACATTTGATTTTGGATTAGTTACTCTGTCCATCAATGGATTGCGCGATGATGATTCCGGTATTTATACATGCAAAGCCACAAATATGCTGGGAGAAGCTGTGTCTACAGCTTCCATTAAAATTGAGGATCGTCATTGGTTACTTGGTGATACACTGCATCCTGAATCCATGAACCGAATTGGGGCTTTAGAACAACCTAAAGCTGGTAAACCAGAAGATAAAGAACCAACATACGACTTACCTGTGTTTATAAGTCATTTGAATAATATTGTTTGCAAAGAAGGAGAGAATATCCACTTTGAATGCAATGTTGAGCCTTCTCGTGACCCAACATTAAAAATTGAGTGGTTTGCCAACGGTAAACCTCTACCATCTGGCGCAAGATACAAGACAACTCACGACTTTGGATATGTATCATTAGATGTTTCACACACTTACGAAGAAGACTCTGGTATATATACTTGCAAAGCAACAAACACTAAAGGCACTGCATCAACATCTGGAACTTTAAAATGTACTGCAGGAGAAAACATTTTCTTGCAAACTCAACATCCTCAAGGAAAAGCAGGATTGGATGCAGTCAAAGAAGCAGAAGATGCTGTGGCTAACAAATACAACCGTCAAACATCTGCCCCTGATACAGACTTTGACAAACCAGTATGGATTGTTCCTTTCAAAGCTGAATCAGAATTGGTTGAAGCATCTCCACTACATTTGGAAGGTACCGTTGAACCTAAAGGTGACCCTAATCTCAAATTAGAGTGGTACCTAAATGGAAAGCTTCTGGAACATGGTTCTAGATTCAAAATGACTAGCGACTTTGGATTCGTTACTTTGGACGTAACAGATGTATACGAGCGTGATAGTGGAATATATACCTGCAAAGCATATAACAAGAAAGGAGACGCATTCACATCATCTTCTATCAGTGTCATTACTAAAGACAACTTAATTGAGCGCACTCAGCACCCGAAGGGTGCTGAAGGTCTTGAAAAGATCCAAAATCTCGAAGACTCACTTAAAAAGCCTGGCGATAAGGCTGCAGATGTTGATGGAGGTAGACCACCAGAGTTCACATCCGTATTCCAAGAGTTGAAAGACATTGGAGAAGGTCAAATTGCTCACTTTGAAGCATCACTTATACCAACAGGTGACCAATCAATGGTCATTGAATGGTTCTACAATGGCAAGCTCGTTGAAGCTAGTCATAGATTACGAACAGTTTATGCATTTGGAATGGTGGTTCTTGAAATTCTTGGCACCAAAACAGAAGATTCAGGAACATACACATGTCGGGCCACCAACAAATGGGGACAAGCTGAGATCAGTGTAGATTTGGGATGTATTGATAAATCCAAGGGACAACCACCTAAATTCACTACTCATATCCAAAGCTTAGATGGATTGAAGGACGGCCAATCAGCCCACTTTGAGTGCACTTTAATTCCAGTCGATGATCCAGATATGATTGTAGAATGGTATCACAACGGAAAACCACTAAGACATTCGACTCGCATTAAGATGGTTTCTGATTTTGGATTTGTTTTAATGGACATTTCTTACGTACAACCCCATGATTCTGGAGAATACGTATGCAGAGCCTACAATAAATATGGTGAAGATACCACTCGTGCAACTATTAACTGCTATGGCAAAGGTGGAGTTTATTATGATAGTTTGCAACCTGACTCTCTAGCTAAAATCAGAGAGTTGGAAAGCTTGCAGGGACAACAAGCCAAATCTCCATCTGCTCCAAGCTCTCAACCTCCTAAGTTCTTGACACAGATTGCGGATATCACAAAACTTGTTGAAGGACAGAGTGCTCACTTTGAAGCACGTTTGATCCCAGTAGATGATCCAGACCTTAAGGTTGAATGGTTTTACAATGGCAAGAAATTACCTCATGGCCATCGTTACAGGACATTCCACGATTTCGGTATTGTTATTCTCGATATCCTATATTGCTATGAAGAAAACTCTGGCGAATATGAATGTATTGCAACCAACAAACTTGGACGAGATTCAACTAAAGCCGTACTGAAATGCATTTCAAAGGAGAATCTCATCTTAGATTCTCAGCTGCCAAAGGTAAATAAGATAGATGAATCAAATACTTGTGATATTCATTTTAGAATACTCCTATTAAACAGAATATTGTTACAGAATCAACTTCATTCAACTTAACCTTTAAATATGTATTTAAAAAAAATTGTGTTCAGTAAATATTTGATTGATACCGTTAAATGTAACTGGAAAAAATCGAAAAGCTATATTCTATATAAAAGAAAAACTAACATATGCAATTACGAATTCTCATTGTTAATATGGCAAATATTGTTTTATTTTTAGGGAATGGAAGGAGGCCTTGAGAAATTGCAAACACTGGAAGATGCTATGGTTAAGAGCAGGGATGAGAAAGATGTTGAAGAAAAGGGCAAAGCCCCAGTTTTCACTGTGCCCTTCTCAAATCTGGAGAACTTGCGAGAGGGAGAAAATGCTCACTTTGAAGCACGCTTAATACCGACAGATGATCCTAAATTAAAGGTTAATAAAACACCTTATGCAATTGTTTCATCATTGAATTTAAAAACAAAAATTCATTTTATACTTGAAAATAATTTTTTTTTATAGGTGGAGTGGTTCTGGAATGGTAAAGCATTAAAAACTGGTTCAAGATTCAGAACATTCTGTGACTTTGGTTTCGTTATCCTGGAAATCTCTCCAGTTTATCCAGAAGATTCCGGAGAATACTCATGCAGAGCTATTAATAATTATGGACAGGCAGTCACCATAGCCTCAATGAAGGTTCAAGGCAAAAGAAACATCATTCTTGAATCACAACTTCCTAAAGGTATGGAAGGCACAATTGATAAGATCGCTGCACTTGAAGGCTTATCGGGTGCTCCTGGACCATTATCACCAGAAGAAGATATTGGAAATCCACCAGAATTCATTACTACACCTGCAGATTTGATTCTTGGAGAAAACTCTTTGGCTCACTTTGAATGTCGCCTTACACCAGTCAACGATCCAAGCATGAGAGTTGAATGGTTCCACAATGGTAAAGCACTTTTGACAGGATCAAGAGTTAAAACTATTAATGATTTCGGATTTGTTATTCTTGAAGTAGGTGGTGTTTACCAGCGTGATTCAGGACTTTACACTTGCAAGGCAACTAACCGCCATGGTGAGGCAACAGTCTCATGCAAACTTCAGGTAGTCGGTCGCCAAGGTATCATTCTTGAACCCCAACTTCCATCTAACTTCAAATCTGGAACTGAAAGCATTCAGAAGCTCGAGGAAACACTTCATAAACGCGATGAGATAACAACAGAAGAGGAACAACCAAATCCTCCCAAGTTTATTGTAGATATAAAGGATAATATTGATGTGCCTGAAGGAGGCCCAGTTCACTTTGACTGTCGCGTGGAGCCTGTTGGTGATCCAACAATGAGAATCGATTGGTACCATAACGGTAAGCCATTCGCTACTGGATCTCGAGTTCACATGCTGAATGACTTTGGATTTATCGCTCTAGATATTGATTACACTTATGCAAGAGATTCAGGAGAATATGTATGCCGAGCTACTAACAGATGGGGATATGCCACTTCCACTGCCAAGGTAACTTGCAGTGCAAAACGCGATATTGTATTGGATTCTCAACTTCCACAAGGAATGAGTGGAGAAAAAATCAAAGAATTGGAACGTGGACCAATGACAGAGGCACCTAAGGAAGACCCTATTATGGGACCACCCAAATTCATTACACAAATCCAATCACATACTGTTGAGGAATCCGAAGCCATTCGTTTCGAATGCCGTGTGGAACCAAAGGAAGATCCTAACCTCAGAATTGAATGGTACAGGAATGGAAAACCATTACCTTCTGGACACAGATATCGTACTGTTTATGATATGGGATTCGTTTCATTGGACATTCTTTACGTATATGCAGAAGATTCTGGTGAATATACATGTAGAGCTGTAAATAAATATGGAGAAGATTTCACCAGAGCAACAGTATCATGCAAAGGTAAGTTGAATAATAATTGTTATGTAGTAATCATTCTGAATATATTATGTAGGAGAAGCTTAGTAAGATAAATAGGAGCTATAATAGATTCTTTTTTTTTCAGAATTGCCATCAATTATTTTGCAAAACCAAGTACCAAAGGGCATGAAGAAATCAGAAACACTCATGCAGATGGAAGCAACCATCAAAAAGTACACTTCAGAGATCTTCTTGACTGAAGATGACCTTTACGATCCGGATAGGAAGCAGCCACCTCGATTTGTGACCCAAATTCAAAATCAAGAGAGCCTTGTTGAAATGGAGGCTACCAAGTTTGAATGCCAATTGGCCCCTGTTGGTGATCCCAACATGAAAGTGGAATGGTTCTTCAACGGAAAACCACTGTCGTACAGTAAGTAACGTTTTAATAACTAATGAGCTGTTTGAATAGCCCACTATATCAATACTTATCTGGAAATTAAAAATAGTTTATAGTTTTATAATATAAGTTTCACTTTATAAAAATTTACCAAATTCTTTTATTGCTTTATTACAGAAAACAGATTTACTCCAATTTACGACTTCGGCTATGTGGCAATGAACTTTGGATGGGTATATCCTGAAGACAGCGGCGAATATTTGTGCCGAGCTACCAATTTATGGGGCATGGATGAGACCAGAGCCATCATCAAGACAGCTGGCAAACCAGGCATAATTTATGATTCACAGTTGCCTAAGCACATGAAGAGTATTGAGAAGATTCGTCAAATGGAAGCCGCTTGGCAAGTGTAAGTATTGATTGTAATTATTTTGTTGAATTTTTAAACCAAGTGTAAATTCATTTATCAATTGAAAATCGAGAACACATACATACAGCTATGTATCGTAAACGTTTAATCATCAGATACTGGACTATTTATTGTATTGTTAAAACTCAAATGTCCTCAGATAGAATTTTTATGCTTAGTGTAAATTATATATTATAAAAAAAATTAGGGACTGCATTTTCTTTAGTAATTTGAAAACTTATTAAATCATATCATATGAATTATTCTAATATGGCTATTTTTTTACTAACAGGGTTCCTGAAGAAGCAGGTGAAGATACAAAACCAAGAACCGCACCAGTGTTTGTGAGCAAACCTGAGCCAGCAACTGTCGAAGAAGGAGAATGGGCTCGATTCTGCTGCAGGGTGACAGGTCACCCCAAACCCAGGGTCATGTGGCTAGTCAACGGGAACACAGTGGTCAATGTAAGTCTTTTAATAAAGCTCCATCACGATAACAGTAAAAATACAATATCACATTTCTTTTATTTTAATTGATATAGTTTCTAGTGGTATCACTGTCTTATTATTTAATTAAAATTATTCAAAGAGGAAGACTTTCAGACATATCTCACCCCTGCAAGAAAAGTGTCACAACTCAAAAATCAATAGAGATATTTAATTTAATGAAATCGGTTTCAGTGTAACAAATACGAAAAATTTCACAAAATGTAAGGGTTTCATACTTACATTTGGTATTGGTTTCACATACAAAGCTCCTAAAAATCTGTCACAATGTAAAATGTGACACTATTCACGATTACAGCGACACCAAATCACCACACAGCCATATTATTTTAATATTTGGAATCTAACTACATATTCATCTCAAAAATGGTAATTTTTTAAATGTGACACTTTTCTCGCGGGAATGCGGTATCTAAACACATCCTAGAACAAGAAATTTTATAAAGGAAAACTCTACCTAATCTACTGAGAAGGCTAAATTTAAATTATTGATTCTTAGATACCAATAACAATATTTCAATATTTTTTTCAGGGTTCCCGATACAAGCTTACCTATGACGGAATGTATCATATGGACATACCAAAGACTCGTCAATACGACACCGGTAAAATAGAAGTTATCGCCAGAAGTTCAGCTGGACAAGCAGTTGCTTCAACAGAGTTGAAAGTAATTGCTCGCCACGACGACTACCGTAGTGTCCTTAAGAATTCACCAAAACGTAAGTTCTCACTATATAACTTGCCCACTTTTGCACAATATACGCTTTTAGTCTGTTCACTAGTTCATCTTTGTGGCTAGAGACCCTGCTTTGAACTCTTGAATTTTATTAATAACTGAAACTATTTATTGAAAAAACTCAATTGTTGACAATCAACATGAATTTAAATTGTTGTTAATAAACTGTGGCGAGTATCACAAATCACCAATACCACATCTCTCTAATTGGAAGTATGAGTTCAGTTAGCAGAAGTCTCTGTAAGATATAATTCGCTGATTACTGTTTTAATAAATAAACACGTACAGAAAATATTTTTAAAATAACAATTTTGACATTACGTTTCATACTAAACAATAGCACTAAGCTGACATGCACTAACTATAATACCACATGCTTCCCGACACAAAAATGACACTCCTCTCTTCCTGCAAATTATTACCCCTTGCTTCTTGACGTCAACTGAACGACGTATCTGATGAGATGAACATCAAGTCGGCGATCGCTAACAGCTTCTCACTTTCGCTTATCGCTTATGGAGTAGTGTTGAGGTATGATTACCAGCTCATGAATTATATGTGTATGTCCCATGTATCCAACAGTTAATCTTGTAAGAACCTATCAGACATCCTAAGAAGTAACTTTACTGTTATGTTTATTGCCATAATTTTGAAATGATGAATCTTTTGCTACAATAATATTAAAACAAAATATTTGCCTGGATATTTTTTATTTTCCATTATGACATTATTACTAAATGCTGGACTTTATTGAAAAAAAATAATGCATTACTCCCTATATGTAGAACACCAATAATTATTTTATCCTATAGTTAGACAAATATGTGCATTTTGTTGTTACAATATTGCATTTTCATTTACCCAAAAATATTTTGTTTATATTACTATTTTCTCATTTTACTTTTTTATGTTAGCATGGTATGACTACGAACTCACTCAATATCAAAAAGAACGTGGTGAAACTGAACTGGAGAAGACCTTTGAAGAGAGGCAAGCCTTGGCTCGTCAAGGAGGCATTGACCATAGACCTGACTTAAAACAAAAGGCTTTGAGAGAACCCGAGACAGAATGGCAGCAATCTGTCAAGAGGAAGAAGGGAGAGGAGTACTACAACAAGTTACAGGAGCTGGAAAATGATCAAGTCGTTAAGGAATGTCGTCTGCGTGAATCTTCTCACCAGTTTGCAATTCCCGGGGATAATGTCGTTCAAAGCTCTATGGCTAAAGGCATGGCACAAAAATACCAGGAAAATCTGTAAGTTTTTTCGTAACTAAATCTAAACACATTTCTTTGTTTTTCTAATATATCTATCTTCCACTGATTTACATATACACACATTATAAGCAGCAAATAGTTGAATAACAAACAATTCATTTTATAAAGAAAAAACTTATCATTGTCTCAAATTTGACATTAAAATAATAATTGGAGCAATTTTGACATCCAACATTCATCATGAATATTTGAAAAAAAATGTGTTTCCTCATTTTTCAATAATTCATTTTGTTTTTATTTGCAGAGAAACTGAGGAAACTGATGACACCACTGAAACTAGAAGGGTAATGAGGACTAGAATTCCAGATCCATCTGAGTCTACAGTTCATGGCAGAGAAGTTCACGTGGCTAAACAAAAGCAAACACAGAAGGAAATCAAGGGTGATAAAGAGATTACCCGAAAAATTACTGCAACTGAAACTACAGAAATGGAACACAAAGCAAAAACACAAGAGCGTGTCGTTGAAGGACCAGTTAAGCCTTCCAACCCACCTGTGTTCACTAAGAAAATGCAACCTTGTCGTGCTTTTGAACAAGAACAAGCTAGATTTGAAGTAGAGTTTGATGGCGATCCAAATCCAACCATCAAATGGTTCCGTGAAAACTTCCCGATCAAAAACTCACCAGACTTCCAGATTCATGTATTCAGCACTAAGTCAATTTTAGTCATTCGTCAAGTATTTATGGAAGATTCTGCAGTATTCGCGTGCATAGCAGAAAATCGCGGTGGAACCGCTAAGTGCAGTGCCAACCTTGTTGTTGAAGAGCGAAAACGTCAAGGCAGGGGTGGAGTTATTCCTCCAAGTTTCACTGTCACCGCTCAAAATATCAGTGTACCAGCTGGTCAATTAGTTAGATTCGACACCAAAGTCAGTGGAACTAAGCCATTAGATGTTTATTGGCTGAGAAATGGAAAGAAAATCCAACCTGATATCAGAAACAAGGTTCTAGAAGAAGATGGTACATACACCCTTCTAATTATCGAAGCGGAAACTCAAGACTCCGGAAAGTATGAATGCGTTGCAATCAACAGCTCTGGAGAAGCAAGGTGTGATGCGGAATGCTTCGTTATTGCCCCAACTTCTCCCATGAAAAGCAAGCCTTCGTCCACTGCTGGAAATAAAGCACCTGAAATCTTACAGGTTTTGAAAGACAAAACTATCAATGAAGGACAGTCAGTAGATTTCAAATGTAAGATCTCTGGAAAACCCGCCCCTTCGATTCAATGGTTAAAAGGAGATAAGGTAATTAAACCTTCAAAGTACTTCCAAATGATCACAAAGGGGGAGGAAAGTACTCTGCACATATCCGAGGCTTTCCCAGAAGACGAAGGACTTTATAAATGTGTCGCCACCAACTTAGCTGGAAAAATTGCATCTTCTGCAAACTTGAAGGTATCCGCACCAGATTCTACAGAATCTCTTCCTACATTATCTAAACTTAAAGATGTGATCGTATTTGAAGGAGCACCAGCCCAATTCAAGACTCAAATTACAAGCAAGAGCAAGCCAAGCATTCAATGGTTACGAGAAGGTGCCCTTATTCCCGAAACACCTGATTTCCAGGTACGCATGTATAACTTCTTCCAGTTCACTATTTACCTACATTGTAAACATATACATAATATGTTTATATCATAAAAATTAGGTGGATGTTTCTTTATCTCCATCGCGCATTCTCACTTGCATATAAGCAAGCAGGATAGAATAGCAAAAGCCAGCGTGACCTTATATCTCACTCGTGCCCATCACTTAACATGTGATTAAGGTAGAAAGAGAAAGATTCACATCACGCGCCAAATATAAATTTATATATATTATCGGCGTGCGGTGGATGTATCTATCTCTATCACAAAGCCTCACTTGTTTATAAGAAAGTTGGATACAAGAGCATGCACCCGTATGCCCTTGTATCTCACTCGCACCCTTCACTTTACATGTGACTGAACGAGAAAGAAAGAAATCCTAGGCACATGCCTGATTATTAAGAAGTATTAGAAAAAAATTTAAGCTCATCTTTATTGCAACGTATTCAATTAAATCATCAGAAAATCAATATTGTAAACAATGTAAATTTCCATTATTTTTATCTAAATATTTATAATTAGCTGTTTTTTTAATTTAAGTAATTTTCTGCTTTTTATCTAATTTACCATTCTTTCTTTGCTAGATGATCCATGAGGGTAATAATGCAGTGCTCCTCATTGCGAACACCTATGAAGAGGACACTGGTATTTTTACCTGTCGCGCTACTACTTCTGCAGGCCAGGTGGAGACCTCCGCCAAGCTGGTGGTTAAAAGTAAGCCATAGATATTGATCAGTTCCGGCCGACATCACTCACGAACGGATCTTCACTGTCGAAGGGAATGGGTGACAACTCTCTGCCTCATCGACGATTTTAATATCTTAACAATAGAATCATATCGGGAATAAATGAAGGATAGGTGATGTTTTGTAAACAACAGATAAAACGATGACAATTCCTACATTTGCTTTAATCAACAAATTGTTTCAGTCTTGTGAGTCATACATTACAAATACAATGAGACGTTAAGGTTTTAATCACACTTTACCACCTATAACTGTGCCACCAAAATACATTGGTCACAGAAAAGCATCTTTGTTGTTAAATAATCGATACATTTTCAACGCAATATAAGTGATAAAAGATATTGTCAATTCGTTATACAAAACAGAAGTAATTTCATTATAACGTTTTTAATTTCATTATAACTGATTTAAGAAAAGTTACCAAGATTCAATGATGATTTTCTCAAATAATAGATTCGTAATGGTATGACTCAAAAGATCAGTTAACAAAAAGCTCTAAAAGCCAACCCGATTATGAAACGCCAATAATATTGATCTTTATAATATTCTTAATGGTGGATAATAAGACAGATTTTTCTGAATATAAATTCATTTTTATTATGAAAAACACACTATTTATTTAATCGTAAATAAGAACATTTGAACCTTAACACAATTTATTTTTTTATTCAAATATAAAACGATTTTGTTAATTCATTTCGGATTTAATAAATTTCATCTGAAAAGTTCACTTTAATTATTTGATAGCATAGCAAACTCATTGGTGAATAATAACTCATTCGTTTACTAGAGCTGTGTTAATGACGAGTGTTTCATATTCTGTTATAATATTCATTTAGATTTTCAATTAAAAGTCCATCGTATGATGAAAATCATTTAATATGCACAAGTGTCTTCACCCAATCCCTTCAACTTTGGTGTTACTTTTAACAAAAATGTTGTATTACTCGATAGTTATTAATGAACTCATTGAGCTTCATTGAAAAAATGTGCATATGAAAGAAAGTAAGATTAATGTTTGTTTTTTGAATATGCTTTATAAGTAACACTGTTTCCAAAATATACTGAAGCCTATAATAATTAAACAATTATCACACTGAATCTGAATCATTTATACTGTTTGGATTGCATATTTTTATATTAAAATAATTTGAATGTCAAAAGATTAATTATAGTTTCAAATATAGTACTCGTGCCATAGTATTCATTGCTAATATGAATGATAGTATTTTGATTCTGTTTTTGTCTGTTAAGTATGCAACTGCATTTTTGCATAAAATAACTATTTTTAAATGCTTTAATCTCCAAACAATACTTGAAAGTAGATATTAGACATCACGTTGGTTTTGCTTTCATAAGCGTGAGCGTATTTGTGGATAACCATCAGAATGATCAAAATGTACCGACAACCGAGTACAAATGTCAGATCAATGTTATGTTCAGTATCACCGTAATTATTCATAATGCATACAATAACCATATACACTGCAGATATACATATCTGTCATTGCATGGATCGATTTACCTTGAATAATTTTGATTTACATCTCAAATATAAACATTTTTTTTTTCAAAGTGCATTCTCAAAAAGAAATGATGAAGTAACCGCTAGGCATTAATTCCTCTTGCTCGTTCCTTATCTATGTTTTATTTACTTTCTGTTTTATTCTGCATACCAATAATACTTTCATAGTTTTAATATACTATTAATTGATTTTTTTGGGTAATCGTATACTTTTCATTACATTTTTTTTATTTACGCACACATCAGTATAGCCTCACAGCTGACGCAAGTAGAACTGGACAATAATTTCACAGATCAAATATTTTCCATCAATAATTGTTATGATTGTTTTACTCATATAAATTAGTCATAGTTCAAAACTGGAGAACTTAGAAGCGACATCTTTTACCATTCTTCAGAATATTTGGTTTGGATTGGAGTCTGATTTTAACACTGCTCCAACGTGATATTAATGTTGTAATAATTTACCTACAGTTAAATTGATTTTTTAATTCTATGTAGACATGTGACCCCTGGAAAAAACCCCCAATATTGCGGTCCAATATCTTTAAAACATTATAAAGAACACAAAAGTTTGCGTAACGAAGTGATTTAATAATAAATTTTGGAGCCACCTACACTTATTATTTTGGCAGTATATCACAACATATTAAAAACAAAAGCTTGGGTAAATGTATTATTGAAATGTATCATTGGTAATATTTTGAAAACTCTTAAAGCACAATAATCATTTTTAAAAAGGGAGTAAAAATGAGTCCAAAGCTTTATTGCTGCCGCTGATGTCATCTGTGACCAAACATACTTATTTGTTCATTACTATGGATATCAACCACATCAATTGTCATATTTAAACTACCACTACATAAAGATATTTAAAGATATCTGAAATAATCATTTAATATAAAACAATCAAAATTAATTTTATGAATGAGAATTATTTGTTTTTAAAAAATTTAAATAAATCAAAATTATTCTCATTAATTTAAAAATTCATAAAAACCGTTACATACTTAATAAACGTATTCGGTGACGTGTAGATATTCTTTATCCCAGCAGTGTGAAAATAAAATATTGATGTTGAATAAATAATAATAAAGATAATATACGAACACGAAAAGGAAAAGGAAAAAAATATTAGTGATAACCACCACTTCGCTCACGTTTCTAGAGAAAAATTAATTGAAATGCATTCTTTTGAATTGAAATTTTAATTACCTGTAAATCACTCATTCAAGCATTGAGTCTATGCACCATGTACTTACAATACATCTACTTAATAGTACAAAGACAAATAATGAAAGTGTTTTTAGAAGAAATTAATTTTATTTGTATACATTAAGCGTATTCTCAGGCAAAAAACGTATCCAATATGAATACTAACAATGGTGATTATTAAACTATCAGCCTTTTAAAAAGGTTTTATTTTTATATTTGATAGTGTATATTTAACGTAGATTTTTTCTTTTAAAGATTTTATTTTTGTTAAAGTACTAAATGTGAAAAAGAATATTTACGGATGTGTGCTTCTCGCTTTATCTATTATATATATATACCTACCGATGTATATTTATATATACTGATGTTTGCATATTAATGTTTGTATATATAAATATATATTGATCCTAGACAGATAAAAAATAAATAATTAAATATTGAAATCAATATGACTCTGTAAATGTGTTTTGTACTTAAAAATTATATATGCCTTTTGTTGTAATAATAATACTGAATTCAAAATATTGATAAAACCATGTATTTTGTTAACGTTTTGTTTAAATAAATTTTGAATGATTGAATTTCGCATTTTTCAATAGAATATTCTCATTGATATATGGATAAACCTTGAATATGAAATCCCGCACAAAGTGGGCGTGCTCACATATGTTACGGCGAAATGGCTAATAATAAAGATACCTGGCGTGCGCAATCGTGCGCACGCGCCCTAACGGCGTGCACACGCGCTCGCGCTTCTCGACGCGCGGCTTACATTACGCTCCGCTCTAAATTAGGCCCGCCAACTTTCGACGTAACATATGAACACATGCCGACACATATTATTATACTGTATAAAAAGAAAACACCAACTTCGCCTTGAACATTTTATATTTAAAACTTGTATACAGGTGCTTGAGAAATAACAGTTGGCAAGCAATATAAACTGAATCACTACAGAAGGAACAGCGTCATGTATTTTTGAGAACTCTTCTGAATCATCGCTTACAACTAATTCTCTGGCTAGAGTTGCCAACATTGTGACAACAGTGCAATTTGGAAATCATCACCAATAATTACATAAACGAGAGAAATATATTTTGATTTCTATAACATGAATGAAATGCTTTGTTTTATCAAGCAATATAATCCCGACACGGGCTGTTACAAAGATTATTGATAAAAACATACATTTACCAAATGAATATCAAAGAAAAAACAGATAATTTGTATTCTATAAAGAAGTTTAAACACTTTTAATGAATGAATGATGGAAAAATAAAATCTTCGGACTTCGATCTTCGATCTTCTCATCACAAAATCATTTTACACCATCCGAAACAACGAAAAAACAATATTTATAAATTAATCAAGTAAATACACACCAACTAATTTAATATTACAAATCACTTAAGCTATCTAAACGAATATTAAATACTGCATTTAGAAAAACACTTAATTTTAATACTTTAAACACACTGATAAACATTTCTTTAAAACAATAGACACTCTTCACTGAAGTTGTAAAAAAAACACTGGTTTTACGCGTGCAATACGAGATGCATCTAGCCGGATAGGTGTGCTGCTAACGACGGCTAATGCTGAACTCACCTGAGCGTCGTTTTCGCACGCGACTC
Organism: Himalopsyche phryganea; assembly: GCA_022494535.1. Taxonomy (NCBI): domain Eukaryota; kingdom Metazoa; phylum Arthropoda; class Insecta; order Trichoptera; family Rhyacophilidae; genus Himalopsyche; species Himalopsyche phryganea. The sequence goes on from JAGVSL010000023.1 coordinate 2,873,342, forward strand.
GAAAGGCCGACGCCGACGCCGACGCCGAAAAAGACACAGACGCTGCCCACGTCCCTGTTTATGACTCACCTTACATCTCCCACACACCTGCCACGGCGTCACCTTTTGATGTTTCATCTTTCTAAATATACAAGAAACCATCATTTTAGAAGCATGCTTAATTTATTTTTACAAATTAATTATAAATACGAATTATGTTTGCACATACACATCAAACTGTTAATGATGGAAAAATATTTCGGAAATACCACTTATTCAAAACATTTGTTACATGAATCGTTTATGTATAACATAAACATTCTTTTCTAAATAAAATCTAGGTTCATTTTAATAGTGCTGATTCTATTAATTGCGTGTAATATGGATAATTATCTATTTATTTTCAGAGCGTAAGGGCAAGACGATGAAAACGAACATTTCTGAAAAGGATGAATTGGATTCGAATAAAAAAATACACACTGATTTTCAAAAAGTGAATACTACTTCTATCGAATCTAGTAACATATTAAATGTCAAAGAAGAATCATATATTACTGAACTAGATCAGCACCGAGTTGTTCCTTGGAGGATAAGACGAAAACCAAATAAAAAAATCGAATGGGATGAAGAAATCGATACCCAAGATGACGAAGAAACCAATTTGACATTGACAAGCAGAAAAGAAATTGAAGAGGAAGAAAATAAATCACCATGGAGAAAACGAACAGATAAATCCCTGGAGCGTAAAACCATTCAGGAGGATGTGAAGGAGACAGCATGGACTAATGAAAAGATTTCTCTTAAGCCAACGAAAACTGTCAAGAATGAAGTACAAAAACCTCAATTAGATGATGTAAACTTAAAACACGTTAAAAAAGAAATTTCGGGAAAAGTTGACACCACTCGCCAACACGAAGATGACATTCCAGCAACGGTTCTATTTGAAGAAATATTGACCGAAGAAGAAGATATGGTTGTTTTCAAAGTTGAAAAAGATGTGTTGGAAGAAACAGTCGATAAATTAAATGTACAAAATACTTCTGAACCAAAGCGATGGCGCACAGGAAGACGCCAGCAAATAGAAACTGAGAAAACAGATGAAACTATTTTGAAGCATAAGCAACCATACTCAGAAACTGAAGTTGACGCTAACTTGCAAACTGGATACAATGAAGAAGAAACCACCGATAGTGTTGGAAAAACACCTTGGGGTAGAAAGAAAATTCTTCCAAAGGATGATCGCAAATCAGAAGAACCATTGTCAGAGTCTAGCCAGGCAACGGAATTGCCGGGTACAAAATCATGGCGCACTGGAAAAAGGCAACCTAAAGAAGAAGGATCTAAAGAAGAACAGCCAAGAGAAGAAGTCACTCTAAAATCAGTTCATAAAACAAAAACACCCGTACAAGAAGAAACAAAGGAGGAAGTTTCTCTAAAGTCAGTTTCAAGAAAAGTGCAGCAGAATGAAGAGCCTGAACTTAAGACATGGCCAACTGGAAAACGTCGACCAAAAGAAGAAGAACCAACAGAAGACATAACATTGAAGCCAATTCCCAAAAAAGAAAAATTGTATACTGAAAAGACGATCGAAGATGAACCATCAACTGGCCGTGTTGATCAACCAATTGAGCCTACCGAGCCAAAATCTTGGCGAAGTGGAAAGAGGCAGCCCAAGGAAGAAGAGTCTAAAGAAGAAGTCAGCTTGAAACCAGTTCCGAAATCAAGAAAGCCTGCTCCAGAGGAACAAGTCGAAGAAGTTTCTCTCAAACCGGTTCCGAAGAAAATACTACCAGAAGAAGAACCCGAACTCAAAACATGGCCAGCTGGAAAACGCCAACCGAAACAAGAAGAACCGAAGGAAGATATTACACTCAAACCTATTCCTAGGAAAGAAATGATTGGCAAAGAAGAACCTATCGAGGACCAGCCTATTATGCCAGCTGATGATCAGGTCATAAAACCAGTCGAGCCTAAGACATGGCGAGGTGGAAAGAGGCAACCAAAAGAAGAAGAGCCCAAAGAAGAGGTGGTATTGAAACCTGTTCATAAAACAAGAGAGTCCGTTCCAGAGGAGCGCATAGAAGAAGTTTCACTGAAGCCAGTGGGCAAAAAAGTGCAACCTGAGGAGGAACCTGAACTCAAAACTTGGCCAACTGGAAAACGCCGACTGAAACAAGAAGAACCGAAGGAAGATATTACACTCAAACCTATTCCTAGGAAAGAAATGATTGGCAAAGAAGAACCTATCCAGGACCAGCCTATTATGCCAGCTGATGATCAGGTCATAAAACCAGTCGAGCCTAAGACATGGCGAGGTGGAAAGAGGCAACCAAAAGAAGAAGAGCCCAAAGAAGAGGTGGTATTGAAACCCGTTCATAAAACAAGAGAGTCCGTTCCAGAGGAGCCCATAGAAGAAGTTTCACTGAAGCCAGTGGGCAAAAAAGTGCAACCTGAGGAAGAACCTGAACTCAAAACTTGGCCAACTGGAAAACGCCGACCGAAACAAGAAGAACCGAAGGAAGATATAACTCTCAAACCTATTCACAGGAAAGAAAAGATCGGCAAAGAAGAACCTATCGAGGACGAGCCTATTAAGCCAGTTGACGATCAGGTCATAAAACCAGTTGAGCCTAAGACATGGCGAGGTGGAAAGAGACAACCAAAAGAAGAAGAACCCAAAGAAGAGGTAGTACTGAAACCAGTTCATAAAACAAGAGAGTCCGTTCCAGAGGAGCCCATAGAAGAAGTTTCACTGAAGCCAGTGGGCAAAAAAGTGCAGCCTGAGGAAGAACCCGAACTCAAAACTTGGCCAACTGGAAAACGCCGACCGAAACAAGAAGAACCGAAGGAAGATATAACTCTCAAACCTATTCACAGGAAAGAAAAGATCGGCAAAGAAGAACCAATCGAAGATGAGCCCATTAAGCCGGTGGTCCATGACGACCTAGTTATTGAACCAGTGGAACCCAAGACATGGCGTTCTGGAAAGAGGCGGCCCAAAGAAGAGGAACCCAAAGAAGAGGTAACATTGAAACCCGTTCCTAAGACTAGAGAAGTCGCTCCAGAGGAGCCCATCGAAGAAGTGTCACTTAAGCCAGTCGCCAAGAAAGTGCAACCTGAAGAACCCGAACTCAAAACATGGCCCACTGGAAAACGCCGACCGAAAGAAGAAGAACCTCAGGAAGAAGTAACACTCAAACCCATTCCTAAAAAAGAAAAGATCAGTAAAGAAGAACCAATCGAAGATGAGCCCATCAAACCTGTGGTCCATGACGATCTTGTCATTGAACCAGTGGAACCTAAGACATGGAGATCTGGAAAGAGGCGACCTAAAGAAGAGGAACCCAAAGAAGAGGTTACACTGAAGCCCATTCCCAAAAGTAGAGAAGCCGCTCCAGAGGAGCCCACGGAGGATGTCTCACTTAAGCCAGTCGCCAAGAAAGTTCAGCCTAGAGAAGAACCCGAGCTCAAAACATGGCCAGCTGGAAAACGCCGACCGAAAGAAGAGGAACCTCAGGAAGAAATAACACTCAAACCCATTCCTAAGAAAGAAAAGATTAGCAAGGAAGAACCAATCGAAGATGAGCCCATTAAGCCGGTGGTCCATGACGACCTTGTTATTGAACCAGTGGAACCCAAGACATGGCGTTCTGGAAAGAGGCAGCCCAAAGAAGAGGAACCCAAAGAAGAGGTAACATTGAAACCCGTTCCTAAGACTAGAGAGGCCGCTCCAGAGGAGCCCATCGAAGAAGTGTCACTTAAGCCAGTCACCAAGAAAGTGCAGCCTGAAGAACCCGAACTCAAAACATGGCCAACTGGAAAACGCCGACCGAAAGAAGAAGAACCTCAGGAAGAAATAACACTCAAACCCATTCCTAAAAAAGAAAAGATCAGTAAAGAAGAACCAATCGAAGATGCGCCCATCAAACCTGTGGTACATGATGATCTTGTCGTTGAACCAGTGGAACCCAAGACGTGGCGATCTGGAAAGAGGCGACCCAAAGAAGAGGAACCCAAAGAAGAGGTAGCATTGAAACCCGTTCCCAAAACAAGAGAGGCCGCTCCAGAGGAGCCCATCGAAGAAGTTTCGCTTAAGCCGCTAGCCAAGAAAGTGCAGCCTGAAGAAGTTCCCGAGCTTAAAACCTGGCCCACTGGAAAACGCCGACCAAAAGAAGAAGAACCAAAGGAAGAGATAACCCTCAAGCCTATTCCTAAAAAGGAAAAGATCGGCAAGGAAGAACCAATCGAAGATGAGCCCATTAAGCCAGTGGTCCATGATGACCTAGTAATTGAACCAGTGGAACCAAAGACATGGCGTTCTGGAAAGAGGCGACCCAAAGAAGAGGAACCGAAAGAAGAGGTTACATTGAAACCCGTTCCTAAGACTAGAGAGCCCGCTCCAGAGGAGCCCATAGAAGAAGTGTCACTTAAACCGGTTGCCAAGAAAGTGCAGCCCGAAGAAGAACCCGAGCTCAAAACATGGCCAACTGGAAAACGCCGACCGAAAGAAGAGGAACCTCAGGAAGAAATAACACTCAAACCCATTCCTAAGAAAGAAAAGATCGGTAAGGAAGAACCAATTGAAGATGAGCCCATCAAACCTGTGGTCCATGATGATCTTGTCATTGAGCCAGTGGAACCCAAGACTTGGAGGTCTGGAAAGAGACGACCTAAAGAAGAGGAACCCAAAGAAGAGATTACTTTGAAACCCGTTCCCAAGACAAGAGAGGCTGCTCCAGACGAGCCCATCGAAGAAGTTTTGCTTAAGCCGCTCGCCAAGAAAGTGCAGCCTGAAGAAGTCCCCGAGCTCAAAACGTGGCCCACTGGAAAATGCCGACCAAAAGAAGAAGAACCAAAGGAAGAGATAACCCTCAAGCCTATTCCTAAAAAGGAAAAGATCGGCAAGGAAGAACCAATCGAAGATGAGCCCATTAAACCGGTGGTCCATGAAAACCTAGTAATTGAACCAGTGGAACCCAAGACATGGCGTTCTGGAAAGAGGCGACCCAAAGAAGAGGAACCGAAAGAAGAGATTACATTGAAACCCGTTCCTAAGACTAGAGAGTCCGCTCCAGAGGAGCCCATAGAAGAAATCTCGCTTAAACCGGTCGCCAAGAAAGTTCAGCCAGAAGAAGAACCCGAGCTCAAAGCATGGCCAACTGGAAAACGCCGACCGAAAGAAGAGGAACCTCAGGAAGAAATAACACTCAAACCCATTCCTAAGAAAGAGAAGATCGGCAAGGAAGAACCAATCGAAGATGAGCCCATTAAGCCTGTGGTCCATGATGACCTAGTAATTGAACCAGTGGAACCCAAGACATGGCGTTCTGGAAAGAGGCGGCCCAAAGAAGAGGAACCCAAAGAAGAGGTAACATTGAAACCCGTTCCCAAAACAAGAGAGGCCGCTCCAGAGGAGCCCATCGAAGAAGTTTCGCTTAAGCCGCTCGCCAAGAAAGTGCAGCCTGAAGAAGTTCCCGAGCTTAAAACCTGGCCCACTGGAAAACGCCGACCAAAAGAAGAAGAACCAAAGGAAGAGATAACCCTCAAGCCTATTCCTAAAAAGGAAAAGATCGGCAAGGAAGAACCAATCGAAGATGAGCCCATTAAGCCGGTGGTCCATGATGACCTAGTTATTGAACCAGTGGAACCCAAGACATGGCGTTCTGGAAAGAGGCGGCCTAAAGAAGAGGAACCCAAAGAAGAGGTTACATTGAAACCCGTTCCTAAGACTAGAGAGGCCGCTCCAGAGGAGCCCATTGAAGACATCTCACTTAAACCGCTTGCCAAGAAAGTGCAGCCCGAAGAAGAACCCGAGCTCAAAACATGGCCAACTGGAAAACGCCGACCGAAAGAAGAGGAACCTCAGGAAGAAATAACACTCAAACCCATTCCTAAGAAAGAAAAGATCGGCAAGGAAGAACCAATCGAAGATGAGCCCATTAAGCCGGTGGTCCATGACGACCTAGTTATGGAACCAGTGGAACCCAAGACATGGCGTTCTGGAAAGAGGCGGCCCAAAGAAGAGGAACCCAAAGAAGAGGTAACATTGAAACCCGTTCCTAAGACTAGAGAGGCCGCTCCAGAGGAGCCCATCGAAGAAGTGTCACTTAAGCCAGTCGCCAAGAAAGTGCAGCCTGAAGAAGAACCCGAACTCAAAACATGGCCCACTGGAAAACGCCGACCGAAAGAAGAAGAACCTCAGGAAGAAATAACACTCAAACCCATTCCTAAAAAAGAAAAGATCAGTAAAGAAGAACCAATCGAAGATGAGCCCATCAAACCTGTGGTACATGATGATCTTGTCGTTGAACCAGTGGAACCCAAGACGTGGCGATCTGGAAAGAGGCGACCCAAAGAAGAGGAACCCAAAGAAGAAGTTACTTTGAAGCCCGTTCCCAAAACAAGAGAAGCTGCTCCAGAGGAGCCCATCGAAGAAGTGTCACTTAAACCAATCGCCAAGAAAGTGCAGCCTGAAGAAGAACCGGAAGAAGAATTAGCACTTGATACAGTAGTGAAACTAGACAAAACTATTATTAAAAAGTCTGTGAAGCGAATCATAAAGAAAACAAAGGGTAAGTTTTATTTATATTTTGATAGTTATATAATAACTTTTGATAAACTAATCCTTTCGCCGCGATGCACCTGTAAACATGCACAGAATCTCTTCAAATCACAATTTGACTGTGTGGAAAGAATCAGTTACTTAATTACATGAAATGATTAATTAACCCTCCTCCTCAATTTCATTCGTATTTTCAAAAGGAATCATAGATGTTATACTAATTTACCTCATAACAAGTACTCTAGTAGTATAAATGACAGCAAAGCAGATATATCAAATGTTGTAATACCTGTAAATGCTCTAATACCAGTTAAGACAGCTAGCATATTCACTATTTTATGTGACATAACTCTATTATTTAATGAACATATTTTTTATATACCACGGTCCATCGTGATAATATTTTTACAGACTGATGTAATGATGGTTTTGCAAACCTGAAAAATGTCCTTTGATTTCCTTCCTTTCACCAAATACACCAAATAGTTTATTATTCACCTCTTTCTAGTAATAATTTCGATTTCTGCAATGAAGTAAAATAAATAAATTGTAATAACTTCTATTAAGAGGATTACATTTATACTTATGCAAACATCACATGTTTTACTGTGATAACAGCACAGAAAGTAAATTGCTGTCAATTTTAAAATACAGGTCATATCGTCCCTAACACCAACATATTATCTATCTATAACTGCAACTTTAACATAGGCAGCATGCATTTTATTTGGATATATTGCCCAAAATTATGGCGAAAGTTAGATTGAATATAATATTGCCATCATTAAGAAATCAGAAAATATAATATCATTGATAAAGGCAAAGGGACGCTTACATGTTTTATGTGTTTTTAAAGTGAATAAAGTTTTTGTGGAGGTAATTGCTCAATATTTTGAAATGAAAAATGGACCACAGGTGACTTATTACTCAGAGATTGAAAGGATTTTTTAATTTTTTTCATAATCATTCAATTTTGGATTTTTAAGAATTTTTGAGTCACATTTATGTCAAAATTTCTTCTTTGATGTACTTTAAAACCAAATTAAATAATTGAATTGATACATTGATTTGAACTTAATATTTAAGTTCCAAAATATATATTTTGACGTACATGAATTGAAGATTAGTTTATCAATACACAAGTTACCTTTTTTTCAATTGTGTTTTCATGGGTTTTGTTTCGCAAATGTCCTTTTGCCTATCATGAAGAGGAAATAATTACGAAAAAAACTGCAATCGTAGCTCTAAGCCATCAAAAGTACCCTTTTGCTTTTGGGGCAACGATATATAACAAAGAATATTTGCATTAATTTATCTGTTACAAATATTGTCTGTTAATAATAATGTATCATATGGTTTGTCGAATGTGTCAAATCTTAATTTTACAAAAGAATTGGTGATATAATATGACGTTTTTAAAACATTGCTTTCATCTCTTTGTATTGTAATTTATTTATTGAATGTTTATAGTCAGGTTGTTTACTTGATGTCATTTCTATTTAAAACCGAAAACTAATTAATCATTTCATATACCAAATAAAACTTACTGCAATCACTAAGTAAATTGAATTTGACATTTAAGTTTTTTATTAAAATGTCATTGTAAATATTCACCATTCATAACGTTCATTAATTTGTAATATACTTAATAATATAAACCAAAAATATTTCATTGGATTGAGTCTCTACAAACAAAAATTGAATACTACATAGTTTTTGAATTACATTGTGTATTTTAATATTCTTTAGCATCTTTAATAATTGAGGATCAATATCAATTTAGAATTAGGAATGCTTACACAAAAAATATCAACCAACAAAAATAATATCCATATAAGACAATAAGAATTCAATTATTAAAAATTCAGTATAAGTAATGTTACTGTGCATTTTCATATATTTACACTTTTTTCTCTATATGTATTACTATCAAATTTTAATTTGATAATTTTCCCAAACACGTTCCAGAAGAGACAACGATTATTGATAATGCCTTAACACCAAGAATCACTACACCACTAGAAGCCCAAGTTAAAATGCTTGGTGATAAAGTAACACTTGAAGTGGAATACATTGCTTCTGATGATGCCCAAATTACATGGCTTAGGAATGGCAAAGAAATTAAGAGTGATGATATATACGAAATTGTAACAACTGAAAACAAAACAATTATAACAGTTTCAAATCTGACCAAAAAAGAAAGTGGCAAATATGAAGTACTCATAAAACAATCTAAAGGAATTACCAAGTCTTCCAGCTCTGTGAACATAGACAATAGCAATGACCTTATCGATGTCCTGCCTCCTAAATTTACAAAAATCTTTTACCCACAAAATGTTACAAGCGGTGAAGTGATAATATTAGAAGCCAACGTTCAGGCTTTTCCAAGTGCTTCTTTCCAGTGGTTTACAAATTCATTGCCAATTACATCAGGTACAGATAACATGTACATAACCCATTCTGACAATAAAAGCACACTTGTCATTGAAAATGTAACCAAATCAAAGGCAGGAGATTTCACCTGTAGGGCAGAAAACGTTGCAGGCTCTATCACTTGCTCCGCTACAATGTCAATAATCGAGGAGTATGACGATGAAGGAACATCACCAATATTCGTAGAAAAATTGAAAACTGTACGAGTTATGGATGGAGAAGAAATAAAGCTCATATGTAAAGTGAAGGGTACACCAACGCCTCTTGTGCATTGGTTCCACAAAAGTAAACCAGTTAAAAGAGGAACTGATGTTGAAATTACCCAAAGTTCTGATGGTACTTGTGAGCTTATCATTAAGGAAGCTTTTCCAGAGATGGCTGGAGAATACGAATGTCTTGCTGCCAATAGATTTGGAAAAACAACCTCTGATACTGCTGTACTGGTGGAAGGTATGGTAACATTATAACTACAAGAATCCTCCCATTTTAATATATACATACTTACAAATTTCATTATAATATTTATGCACTTAAAAAAACAATGACTTATACTGATGGTTAATAAGCATTCCTTTTTCATTCAAGCTTTCAATTAAAAATTATATTGAACAACATTCTATCTATTATCTTGTATGCACAATGTATTTCTTTTAATTTAGTTAATGGCATTAAAATACCACATTATAGAAGAACGAAATTATATTATAAACATATTACAATCTACGAAAATACATTAAAATTGTTCACATTTCAGCTTATGAATATATTCCAAGTGGATCAGAAGAAGATATATTGAGTGATAAGGTAAGCGAAACGATTTTTCTCCCCTCTGTTAATCCTCAATTCAATGCTGAATAAAAATCGCACAGCAAGACCACAAGCAAATATCATTCTAAGTTCATTGTTTGATATAAAATTATCCGTTACCATATTGTAGAAAATTTCCCTTAGCGAAAAATCTTTGCCCTAGAAAAACGTGTTTTTAAAAAAGGTACTCAGTAGTCATAAAGATCATTTCATCTATATAAATACGATTCATCGGCTTAATTCTAACATAGCATAAGTCAGTTTAACCTAAGTGTTCATTAGGCAGTTAAAACTAAATATTTCAACTTACTGAATCAAATTAATATATTTTGTTTGTTGTGGAACCATCTTTTTCTATTCTGAATTATTATTATAAAAAAATATTCAATAATTATGAAATATAATGTATATACAGGACTTACATGTTATTAGGACTACCAAGCGTATGAGTTTTTTTTTTTTTTTTTTTCCATGTCCGCTCCCAATGTGGAGCATATGGTCTCCTAATGGAGGTATCTTGAGAGATTTTTTTCTACGAAAACTGCTTGTCACTCAGTTGCTCAACCTCTCTTTTCTTTTTCGAAGAGAGTAGGGATAGAAGGATAGGGCTATGAGAGGACTAGTGGTTAGCTAATCGCTCTCGTTACGCCCCGTGAGAATGGGATTGGTGGGGGGGAGGACTCAGACTACGAACAGAAATCCATAAATCGATTGAAAAATCAATCTATGAAAACCGTCCGCACCGGGAATTGAACCCGAGACATCCGTAACCGTAGCCAGCGTATGAGTTACGTGTTATTATCGATTCATCAATATACGAAAGAAAAGAGATACAATGTGAAATAATGTGATTTATTTCGATTTTTGAACATTAAGTAACATGTTATGAAATCAGAATATTAATGTATCTGTATTACTCGTTTGTCATCAAAATATTAAATTTATTAAAAGACGAAGGAAGGGGTCGTCACTTTAATTTCGATGCTGTCTTGTAAACGATTTTCTTCTGCTTGTATCAATGGTCAAGAAAATAATTCAATACTTTTTTCTAGAATATTTGTTAATCTTATCATTTTACCAACCATTTCGTCTTTCTTAACCATCTCGATTCCATGTTTACTTTGTGGAAGTCCACTTTCAACATTAAATTATATATTTATGCTTTGTAATTACTTTTACTTACAAATAGAATACATACCAATGTTAGCAATTTTAATTTTATACAGAGCTGTAACTGAATTCAAATATGGAAAAATGTTGCATTCATTACAAATACCACTACTTTATTGAACTGCCTGCAGCCTTATTGCTTGATAGACTGGTTTATCTAATACAGTTTTTAATTTATTTTTAGGAAATTATGAGCGACGTTGAACCTGATTTTGCACCGGTAATTACCAAAGGCCTTCCAGTAACTGTAGTAACAAACGAAGGACAACTAACTAGGTATGGTTACTACATATACAATGTCATAAATTATATGATCAACTGATCTTAATTTCTTAACCATTACCTTAAATTAATTGTGTCACGGTTAAGGTATATTATAAAACTATACCTCTACAGACTATTTTTGTCACTAATGTGATAGTAAAATATATAAGAAACTTCTATTTTGTAGAATTGAATCAAAGGCTATTGGAAAGCCCAAACCTAAGGGCAAATGGTATAAACATGGCGTTGAGATCAAAAACTGTGATGAGTTCTTCATTGAAGAGTTTGAAGATGGCACCTCAGTTTTAACTATAAAAGAAGTCTTCCCAGATGATTCTGGAGAAATTAAATTTGAAGCATTTAATACTCTGGGTATTGTATCAACTACAACAGAATTGGAAGTCGAAGGTCAGTTTAATATTCATTGTTGTAATATTGCATTTAAAAACAAAGCAATTTAAAATAACGTATATTTGTACTAATCCATCTTATAATATGTTTTCAGGAAATTTCTCTCCAGCAATTTCGCTGTGATTTCCTTGCCCTTTCATTTATATCCTACATGTTACGTACAAATGAAAGACTTAACATTTAACACACTTGCGCCCATATTGTATATACACCTATAAAACAATGGTTTCAAATTATTTTTAATATTCATTTACTACACTAAAGGAATTTACATTTTTTTAATTACTGTTCAAATCATTTTTAAAAATTGTTTCTGTGCAGGTATTTTGGGAACCAAGGAATATCGTAAACCAGAATGGGTGACACACATGGAAGAATTACAAGCAGCATTGAAAGGTATTATAACAAAACATTATACTTCTCAATATTCATACTTCCAAAAAATATTTTAGCAAGCTTGACTTAATGAGAAAATCTACTGTACATTTTGAAATAATCAATTATTCAATAGTTATTTGTACTGCAGTTTCTATGCGAGTTTTATGTGATCAGTCGGAAACGTAATATTAATAATCATTAAAGGTTATCATTATCATGAAAAATACTATTAGCTGTATTGTAATAAATCCTATATTATCTCTCTTTCTTTAATGCTGACCATTACGCTGTGTTGTGTTCGGCCATTTTCTGCGTGTAACAACTTACATGCCGTAAAAAAGCTATTGCTTTAAAAATGACTTACATATTCTTTCCCAGCAGTCATTCTAACTAACTTATTTATTATTTCAGCTACTCAAGCGGTACCAACATTTGTGAAAGAAATCATCGGTGTAAGGGCAAAAGAAGAAGAGACCGTCGTATTCGACTGTCAGTATTCAGGAAATCCCAACCCAGGTACATTTCCATTTTATAACAAACAGATAGGTCATTGACACAAAAACTTTAATATATATTAATGAATACTTTTTACACACGCATTTGTGTCTTTTTAGCCTATCGAGGTAAGGCAATAAGTTTTGTAACTATTTTTTACATTTAAAGTATGAGATACGATATATTATTTCATTACCCATAGTTTTTACATAGATACATATTTGTGTTACAGATAGAACCGAATATTTCTATATACTTTTCTAAAAAATGCATTTTTTTGTAGATTTATTTTTACGTCACTAACCAATTGCATTCAGTTCTGGGCATTGAATAATGTGTAAATTATAACGATCCCATCCTATCAATCTTTTTTTTCTTAAAAATAGTATTCATAGAGTAAAATTATCCTTCAGCTTCTGGAGTTTTACTTCAAACATCTTTATGTAGATACTTTTTTATGGTTAACTAATAATTAAGCTGCCCATATTTCCTTGAGCTAAAGGGATATGCTGATTTTTTATTAGTTTAAAACAATGATGCACAACCGTGGCCCAAAATGGCATTTATTGCGGCTCAAAAGATCAAGTAATAAGTAGAAAAATTATGTAACTATTAAATTAAAAATAATAAAATTCATATGTTGTGCAATATAAAATATCATTATTTTCCAACACTTTAAAATTAGAAAATGGATAATCTGGCCCTTCTTTCAAAGAGGTTGTGCACCATTGATTTAAAAACATCAATAATTTCTATCATAGTGTATGCAAATATGTGTCGATATTGATTACAGATAAAGGAAATAGCATTTTTACGCTTGAATATCTTAATTAAAATCTTCTAGTTTACAATTTATAGGAAAAGATTTCAAATAATAACCTTTTCATATTTTTTAGTACTCTCAACTAAACTCTCTTTTTTGAAGAAGGTTTACCATCAAATCACAAGAAATGATAGGATTTGATTTCCTTTAATTCTTATGAATCAAATCCTATCATTTCTTTTATTAACTAAGTTCTTCAATCAGAGATTTTTCATAAAATCAAATCACGTTGTTGGCCTGATGTGACTAAACGTTTTTTCATACACTCTAGAACTACTGGTTTTTTAAATAACAATATCATTTATATTTTATCAAAAAAAATGTTAATTAGCAATTAATTTATGTGAATACACATTTTATAAGTGAAATAGAATTAATTATTCAAAACAATGTTTGTTTGCAGATATCATTTGGTACCATGATGACAAAATTGTTCTCAATGATGATAATGTGAAGATTCGTATCAAAGAAAACAAAACGACATTAACTATACATAAAGCCACCAAGAAAAATGAAGGAAATTATTTGTGCAAGGCTACAAGTGATATTGGAATGGCCGTCACTAAAGCAAAACTCCAAGTGTCTTCAGTTGAAGAAAGCAAGGTTAAGGAACTGAAGCCAAAGAAATCGGCTGTTCAAAAAGCACCTGTAAGTGAAACTGTCATAGATTCTGAAAAGGTGGTAGCTGATGTATCAGATGTGGAAGTTATTGAATCCACTGTCGAAATCAAAAAGATTGACAAAAAGAAAGCGAAGCGAATCATTCCAATTGAAGAATCTCTTGCTACTTCAGACATTGCATCTTTCAAGAAAATTGATGATAAGACTATCAAAAAACGCCCTGAAGGCGAAAAAGCTGAACCATTGATATCTCCTCATAAACATATAACAACATCCATAATCCAGGAAGATGAGATCATTGACAACTTGGTGGTTGAAACATTCGAAAGAGTGTTTGGAAGAATCGAACGGACTAAAGTACGTGAGTTTATGGCCACCGAAATAAAGGAAACTCTTGAAGTAGTAAATGCGAAAGATTTTGGTGCAGGAGAAAATCCACTAATAGAGCTTGCCAAAATTGGATTCTTGGTTAGGCAAGGTGTCACCGTACGAGAAATAATAACCCTTTATAATTCATCATTATTCCCTGCACTCAGTACACCTCAATCTCAATCAGCATTAGTTCAAGTTGTAGAACGTCAAGGCCATGGAGCGCTCATAACGGAAGTTTTAACTGAGGAATCTGCTCAAGATGAGAAAACTGTAGCAGCAATGGTTGGTTTTAGAGCATTCATGAAAGTAGTAGAGTTAAAATATGCTACTGTGGAGGAAATCATCGTACAATTTTGCCCCGAAGATTTCACATCACGCACTTGGGAAGACAAGCAACCCGAGATTGTAAGTCAAATTTGTTTTTCATTCAGCTATCTATTGTTGCAATGCATACAATTGCAAAAAAAATAACGCAGAAAAATTGATCTATCATTTTGCCCGCACTAATTTTAAAAATTATGCACAATTTATCGAATCATAATTAGATTAATTAGTATTCAAAAACTGAAACAGTTGAATATCCTGTTGATTATTCTCTTTTTCCGATTATTGAAGAGATAGTTATGTATCAATTACAAAAATCAATCAACTTAACTTAACCTTTAAAGTTTAATGAATAATAGACCCCGAGTTTAAAATAATAATTAACTTAAACAATTATTTTTTTGCCTGACGATTATCGAAGACAGTTGAGGCCTTTTTTCCAATATTTAATACTTACAATTTTATTTAAAATAATTTTAGCTCAGTTAATCAGGATTATTACTTTTCTATCATTACAGATGGAACCAGACGATGCAATGGAGGAAGTTATTGAAGAAACAAAAGATACTCGAACAGGTTTGAATTTTAAGAACTTCTTTGATCTCTTTAACACTCCTAATGATAAAAATATTAATATCCATTAATGAACTAACGACTCAAAATTATTGTAAACATTTACTTCACTCTTTTATAATCAGTATTAAAAAATCATAAAAAGAGCATTTATATCCAAACAATAAATAATCTACTCATAGCAAAGCTAATATTATTGTATTTTGTTTGGGATGCAATAATAAAAGAAATGGTAATTGTTTCAGGTGTCAAAAAGATAAAAAGGGTGAAGAAAACTAAAGAAAGCCTGCAAGGTTTGCATATTTTCAAAACTTACTATATTAATAATTTGCATTACGTTTTATTCATTTTACTTATATTGAAAAGAAAATATTTTGAATTTCTTCATAATAATTATTGTATTCAATATTGGACAATTAAATGAAATATTAATTAATTTTTGAAAATGAAGAAATCTTAACAGTCACTAAGTTTATAATGATAAATCATTGATGTTATAAATTTTCATATATGATACACTATTTGAATGTTCGCTTTATAATATCCAGCTGCAACCCTAATGCTTGAAAATACGAAATATTGTCCATAAACAGACAAACGATTATGTGAAGAGATTAGAGGTTTTATTTCAATTTATAATGTATTGCTATAAATATTCTGTGATATACTCTTTAAATGTTTTTAAATCAATCACTCAGATCAACTCGATAATGAGAAGCATTAAAATAATAGTGATTTATATCAATATAAAACCTCCAATGTTTTTTCATTTACCAAACTACAATACTTAGATAACATTCTAAAGTATTTTTGAAGAATAACGACAGATTTATACAAGCTATTAATATTTCGCTTAAAAATTTGACTATGTTTTGAAATAATATGCTCATATCATTGAATTATGTGCAATTCTATGGGGTATTTATTTTATTATTTTAACACATTTATTAAGCTTAACGCCATTTATTATGACAATAGATCATAAGAGCTAATATCTGCAATATCTGGATGACAATTATAACAAAGTATTATTTGCATATCATCTATCTGGTAATTTGGTATTTTTTTGCTGAGATTATAAAAAAATGTTTTCATTAAAATCATTAAAGATTGCTTTTAAGATACAGATGAAAAAGAGAATGAGAGAAAGTAATAACCTAATATTATACTTCTTTTTTTGTGTGTTCATTTGAAAATATTGACTGCAAAAACAAAACCAAACATAACTTGCTTGTAAACACTCAAAGTACTGCATATTGCTTATAAATGCATACACTCTAAAAGTATAAAAATATATAAAAATCTTTGTATAGTCCCTAGTATAGAGAGTGGCATGATTTCTGGCTGCAATCAAGCTGGACTATCGGAATTTTTATAAACAAATAATGATAAAAAACGCAAAGTTTAATTCCATAAGTAAGAACCTGTTCTCTGGTTTTATATCTTGTTCATATCAAAAATCATGAAGACAAAATATGACATTAAAGAGTAAACATTTAAATAACTTCAGCAGTTTAACTAACCGAATCGATTATTGTTTGCCAAATTTCTTTCCTCTTCTCTATCTGCTTATTTCAAGATTAACTAAATAGCATATAGCGTAAAATGATTCAGCCGTTGGCAATCTATTTGACTAATTCGGATAATTCTGTAGAAGCGCTCAAAAAGATCTAAATTTTGTTCAATATTGGTTTATGTTAACAGTTTTATATTGGCTTTGCTTTTCCATTGCCAACAACTGATTAAATAGTATTTTTTTAATACGAACCCAAGAATAATTTTATTCATTTAAAATAATTGTTATTAATTTTATGAACTCACTTATTTTACCCATCCATTTCTACATTGAAAGTACCTGATAGCTCTCATTCAACGCAGCCAATTCATCCTGAAATGTTTATTAATGACATTTGGAAATTGTGATTTTTTAAAAACTGTAAGATCAACTAAGTTATCAATTATTTATTATTGTCTAGTTAGTTTTCGATGAGAAATGTACATATAATAGATATGTGATTCAAATATTCGTATTAATAATGATGTTTAAAAAACTAGAAAACTATGGGTGAGTTAGAAAATTTGAATTTTCGTCTATTAGCAGATTAGAAGACACTCATGACGCTTTTGTGTAGCATTAACTTGATAAAAGCTTATTTATAGTGTTCCTGTCTGAATAAACACGCTGATAACATGCTTATTAAAATCGATTTTTTATTAAATAGTGAGCAATTAACAGTGCAAAAGTTCTTCGCAGGAATGGCTTTCTCCTAGAGTGTTTTAAATTTCAAACAAGAGCGTAAGTACTCACATTTCTTAGATTTTGCATGACACTTATCTGCATCAAACTTAGTAATAGTTGATATCATAAATGCTTATATTTGTTTATTATTGGTATCTATGTATCTTATTCATATTAAACTTTACAAACCCTTTATAATAGTGATAAATAGAATTAAAATTTATCAACTTTGTCATAATACACATTACATACTTTCACAGAATTCAGCGATGAAAACTCTAAGCAACAAACTGTTTTGATTGAACAGTCAATGGAAATCCATAAAAAATCCAGCCCCAAAAAACAGATAGAAGAGTTTGAATCAGACATAGAAGAAACGGAAGAAACAATTATTAAGAAAATGATATTCAAAAATCCTAAAGAGCAATATGAAAATATTTCTGAAGAGTCTATTCAATCATTAGAAAAATTGCATTCAGATTATAATTCAACAATTCCATTTGATACTTCGTCCAATGTGGCTGAAGTTATTTCATTCACAGAAGCAACTAACATGACAATTGATCAAAGACAACACCATGATAAAGCCATATTAAAACTTGAGACATTTAATGCAGTTTTGAAAAGGCAGGTTGAGTCGCATGAAAAAGAAATAGACAATGATGTTTACCTTCAGAATGAGGTATATGCTAAACCACAGATTCTACCTGTGCAATCATTTGAAGTTAATGAAGTATCAACTGAAACTCACGTAAGTGAGTTAGAACCTAAAAAAGAATCCGTTTCATTCACTCCTAAAAAAAGCTTTGTATTCAATGATAGCATAGTGACATCAGAGTCCATAGCTAATATTGATTCAATTCAGTTTGAAAAAAGTAATTTGGAAGTAGACCATGCAAATTATGAACTTATTTTGCAAGAAGCAATGGATATTATTGAACCAATGGTTTCACAAAGAGAAGAGGAATATAAATCTGCTGCACAATCAGAAAGTTTCACTGCACAGGGTAACATTATTCCACAGCAGTCCATTCTTATTACTGAAACGAGGGAGGAAATAAAAGAAAATGAAATAACTAGAAGACCCTTAGATAAACCTGTCATGCCTCACGTAGGTATGTCTGTTCTAGAATCAGTTCAAGTAAATGAATTGTTTATTGATGATAAGTCAGGAAAATACTATCCAGAATTATTTGTTCCCACTGAAATGGCTACACCGAATGTAATAACTGCAAATCAACTTACCACAGAAATCATAAATGCACCTGAAGTCGAAGGTACGTTTATACCTGGCAAGTTACCTCCTACACAAGAAGCCGATCTGAGTCTGAATTTGGATGAAAGTATAGTCATATCTGAACAAAACGTCCAAGACAAAGAAGACGTCTTCAATGAGCAGACTGCTCCAGTTAAGCTGTTAGCCAATTCTGAGTATTCTTTGTTAAAAAGTGTGTCTAATTTTATCCCGGACATACAAATTAAGGAATCAATATTCTCTAAAACCGAGACAGATTCTAAAATTGCTGATGTGGCACTGATAGAACAAGAACATTTAACAAATACAGAAATACTACTGGCTGAATCAGAAAATGAGTATACACGAGATTCTATAAAAGCAAAAGAAACAGCTACAACAACATTCAATCTTTTAGAAGGTAATAAAGTATCATCAGTCATTGTTCAAGAATCAGAAATTGATTTTGAAAATAAGATACAAGATAAAGAGGTAAAAGCTTCATTCAGTGTTAAGGTTAGAGAACCGTTATCAACAACTGAAATACAAAGTGTTGATCAGCCTATCCACTTTGAAAATGATTTCAAAATGGTACCAGAGGAGATTACACCATTTATTGAGCCATTTAATGCAAAACAGGTTTCATTTACATTATATCATGAAGATGAAATAAATCAAGAATTTGAGTTGAAAAAATCCTCCAATGTGGTAACAAACTTCACACCTGTTGAAAGTTTAACAGTGACTGACACTTCTGTATCAGAAAAGGAAGAATCTTTTATGTCACCAACTCCATCACATTATCAAAGCAAAATGACATCTTCTCATGGTTTAAAAACAACTGTGGTAGAGGAAATCAATTTAAGTAGCCATACAGATACACTAGACAAAGACCAATTTACATTAAGTCATGCCAGCAAACAGCAAAGTCTACATAATGAATTAACGATAGAAGTGCCATTAACTGGTGAAAATGTGAAAGATACCGAAGAAATAAAGCCTATGAAAGCCACAGCTGACTCAGAATTTTTAGAATGTTCTGGCTTAGATATTGTAGAGATAATGCCAGGTGATAGAGAACAGGACTTCTTATCAGATGTAAATCCCTTAGAGCAATTTGCCAAACGTGATGTATTGATCAATCATGTAGTAGCCACTACATCAGAAGTTAATCCTGAACCATCTATATCTAAAATAGATAAGATGAATAACATAATGGAAAAGGCTGCCGAATATCAATCAACATTTAAATCAATTATGGTAAGCACTCAACAACCAGTTGAAATTGAAAATCAACTTGATAATTTTACCAAACCAAATGAACAAGCTATATCTTCATCAATGACTGAAGATATCTGTCTGCCAATCAATGTTTCCCAGGTTATTAGTGATGAGACAGAAGGAGAATACAATAATGAATTGGTACCATCTTTCTCAAATGCCTCAACTAATATTACTGGAAGAAATATTGCAATATCATCAGAATTGATAACAAATACTGGTATTGGTATAATTTTACCAACTGATGACAAGTCATCACTCAAAAAGGCAGTAGAATCAAATGAACTTTGCTCTGAACTGTATGTATCACAGGCAGATTTGCAAGAAAAAGAATTGCAATTAGAAATATTGAAGCAGCCATCATCGGTGGCAAATATAGGCGTCACTGCTGGAAAGAGTCTTTTAATAGAAGAAGTTATAACAA
This sequence comes from Himalopsyche phryganea, assembly GCA_022494535.1. NCBI lineage: Eukaryota > Metazoa > Arthropoda > Insecta > Trichoptera > Rhyacophilidae > Himalopsyche > Himalopsyche phryganea. Next base: position 2,893,732 of record JAGVSL010000023.1, read on the forward strand.
ATGTAAACACAGAAAATATTTTAGAGGAAAAGAAACCAATCAATGAACTTGCTAAAGTAAGTTTCCCTCAAAATGAAGCTATAATAAGTGAAACTGTTTTAACGAGTGGTAACACAACTGATATAAGCATAACAAAAGCTAAAAATGAAACTGCTAAACAGGATCACGATACTCTTAATATAGCTGTTTCAAGTGAAATAATTCTGGCTGAACTTGAGGGTGATTACGTCAAGGACGTTTTACCAAAGAACATGTCTATTGATTCACAGTATGTAGAACAGGAAGGTTTATCAATAACAGAAGTTCTGTCCGAATCTAAAGAATCTCAGTTGATACTTCATAGGCAAGGTGATTTAGTGTCAGCATCTCCAAATATGGATTCTGTAGGAAAAGTTGCATCAACATCTGAAATTATTTTGTCATCTAATACAAGTGATTTAATCAAGGCTGATGAAATTACATGTATTGCTAGTAGTCAACATATTCCACTTACAACTGTAGAACAATCAGTGTGTATCAGTGAAGAAAAAGAAGGTTTGTTAAGTATGCCTAACTTAGGTTTATCTAAAACAGCTCAAGTGGATTTTACTGGAAAAGAAAGTTTTATCACTACTATAACCATTGCCGATGACAAAGAAGACGAATTAAAAGACATTGATATACCAAAAGAAATATCAGCTACCTCTGACATAATCCCTTTCAAAACTACACTTAATACACAAATTGTACCCGATATTTCTATTCAGGAACTTGAGATTAAATCTTCGCCTCAACTCACAGCTAGTTTACAACACACACTTTTTACCTCATTAGTAAACACAGACATATCTTCTGCAGAAGCTGAAGGTATGTTACACGAAAATATTCTTCCTAATCAAAAGCATGCGGAAACTACATTCAATTGTGAGCAAGTGGCTTTAGTGACAGAAACATATTCTCAAGATACTGAAAATAAACTGGAACCTGTTGAAAAAACTATTTATGAGCAAGCACATCAAGCATTTTCTGACAATATAGTTGCTCAAAGTAGTGATGTTATTGCTCAAGATAATACAACTGATTTAGAAGAGCAACCTACTAAAAGGGTAGAGGCCGTACCCGTTCACTGCACATATGAGGCATTGTTACAATCCAAACACATCACTGCTGAAAAAGAATCAGAATTTACTGAACGTCTTGTAGGAATCAAACAAGAAGCTCAATACGCATATGAATTACAAAAAGCTGTGAATGTGTCTGAAGTATTTTCTGAAAATGAAAACATGACTAAAGGAAATGACAATGTTCCTGAATTTAAGCCTGAATCCAAAAGTACGACCATTCTTAGCTATATTCCAGAATTTAAAGTCGCACAAAAATTGGAAACTAGTGTTGAAGACAATCTGACAAATGTGGACATGTTTGAAAAGGACTCTCAAATGGCTAATCTACAAACTATTCCTTTGACGTCATATAATTGTCAAGAAGTTCACGTAGAAGAAAGCGAAGTAAACTTGGAAAAATCAATTGAAAAAAGTATGGTTAATGCTAGCATAAAAATAAGCGAAAACGAAAGTATAAATATGAAAACTGTTATGTGTGTAGATAAAGAAGAAAGTTTTGATACAAAGACACCAAATACTGAGAGAGCTCTCACTAATATAATTGCACAAAGGGTTGTTGAACAATCTGAAATTATTCCAAATGATGGCTTGGGAGAGATGAAAACTGAATCACCTTTGACTGGTTTTGCTAATACTGATCACACTGTGATGGAAAGTTTGCAAAACATAGAATCAATGATAAATGAAAAGGAATCGATTCTTTTATTGAAAGAAACTCCAGCCAAGAAAACTGCATCTCTAGAATTTCAATATAAACAACCATTAGTAACAACTGAAACAATTGTTTCAGAAAATGAAATTACAGAGGCATTTGTTAAAGAACACAGAGAAGCCAGTGCTCAACAAACAATTGATGTTAACAAAGTAACAGCTATTCACAGTTCCGTCTTTCCCAATGATAATATAACTGAACAGCAGCACTCAGCAACACCATCAGTAAAAGCAGATATTTCACAAACTAATTCTGATCATGTTACCGTCTCTGAAAATGTTTTACCGGAATTAGAAAACTATTTTGATGGAGCATTTAAGCCGCAGACCAGTGTTGCTATACCAAACATTGAATATGTTAACACAAAGATGATAACAGAGGTTATTGCCAACAGCAAAGAAGGCCAAATTGATTCCTTCGAATCACCCACTAAGTTTGTTGCAAAACCCAATATTGATCTTAATGAAGTCATTGAACATAGCTTGACAAAAGCTGAAGAATTCATCGAAAATATTCCTCATGCGCAAGATATATCAAAAAGAATAACCGTTGAACACGTAACCCACTCAAGCCTTTCTAAAACAGTTACAATGGCAAATGAAAAAGAATCTATATTAGATTCTGTTACGCCATCTTTACCTTCACGAGCACAATTGGCGCTTGAGCTGGAAAATAGTGTAAACATTTGCGAAACCCAAATAGAACAGAGTAATTTGTCTGAATTAAGTACACCAAAATACAAAGAAACAAATGCAATTCCAACTATTTCTGGAACCGAAATTGCCGTAACATTTCAAGAAAATTGTATGGGATCTACTGCAGACCTGGATTCAAATAAAATGAATTCATCCACTGCAAATGTAATTCAAGATAAATTTGTTAGTATCACTTCTTCACAGCCCATAGTAGAAGAAAGAACTACAGAACTATTGGAAAAACTTCTGCAAGATACTACAACGGCAAAACCGGTCATAACAGAAAATTATGGCATAACAGTCACGAAGCAAATTTGTGAAGAAAAAGAAAGTGAAATGGGTCTGAACATATATCCAAAAGAATCATCGGCTCATAGAGGATTTGAAAGCGACATAGCTGTGCAACATACAGAAATAAATTTACATGAATCGTCAATTGATTTTAATTCTGAATCATTCGACAAAGTTAAGGGGTCACTTAAACACAATCTAGTTGAAAGTCTAAATGTAACGGATAATATAATTCATGAATCAGAGGAAAGCAACATTGAAAATTTCAGCTTTAATAAACATACACCCAAAGAATATATTGACGAATTCATATCTGTAGATGTCTCAGAAATAATTCCAAACTACAGTGAGGATACATTAGACATTAAAAAATCAACGCATGTGCAAGCTGAAAAACAATTTATACCTAATCTTTCTGTCGAAACATGTGAAATTAACGCAGACGACAACGTAAACACCATCACAAAAGACACACTCAAAATGGAAAATGCTTTAGTTGAATTCACTGAAAAGTCAGGAGTATGTGTGACAGAAAACTTTGTAAACAGTTCTGAAGAAATTTTATTGGATGAATCGGAAAAAACTAAAACTTTACAAAGAGCAAATGTGTCTGTGAGGGAAAGCAGTAGTATTTCTGTAACTCAAATAGGCATTAATGAAAAAGAAACAACAATGCAAACTTCGGTAGAAACCGATGTCAAAAATGCAACTACTATTTTCACCACTGCCTTCCCAGTTGTTCAAAAGGAAATAATAACACCAGACACAGATGTTGCTAATATTACTATACCCATAATATTAAAAGAAAAGGCAAAACCCGATCAACCAGAATCACATCATATTACTACATTAGAGACGCCCATATACATTAGCGAATCCGAAATAACAGACAATACCGAGCACAAAATTGACCGTGTCAATACTACAATGACAAATTTCCTATCAACGGTGTCAACATTTGATGTGACAATTCAAGAGAAGGAAAAAATATCCAATGAATTTATGAAACCAGAAACTCAAACTGGTAGTGTTGAATTAGAAACATCCGCTGCTCTACAAAAGCATGACACAACTATATTAGAATCTGTGAAATTCGATGAACACAAAGAAAAGCCTACTGTTGCACAAATACTTCCGACTCCAATAGAATTAAACAGTTTATCACAACATGAAGTTTTCGTAACAGATGAACATGAAAATTTCAATACGAAAAAATCAGATACTTACAATGCAGATATAACCTTTATTGAGAAAAAGGGTGTCACTATTGCTGAAGTATTCCCTCAATCAAGTGATGAAAATATTGACAAAGTAGAACAAACTGAAGCATTTGCAAATAAAAATTTCATTCCAAATAATGCCACCGTTAGCTCTGAAATTATATTGGATCATTCGATTGGATATGTACAAATCAAAGAAGATGCACAACTATTTGCAAAACTACAAAATGAAAGATACAATGAACCCTTTGAAATTAAAGAATGCATCACACATGAAAATTTTACGGACTTGGAAACTCCCTACAGCAAACTGTCACAAGCAGCAATAACATTATCAGAAAACATAAATTTGATAGTTAACGAAACAACCGTTTTAGACCATGAAGGTGAGTACTATCTCTCAATAGAGGAATTATGGGGTTCTTCTTTTTATTTAGAAGAAATCATCGAAGAAAAATTAAATAACTACATTGAATTTATAACGTTGTATACACATCAATTACATACTCATAAATATTACAAACATAAATAATACACCCTACAAATTATACAAACAGTTTCATATTAAACACAAACCATCTAGATTCTAGAATGAAAACCAAGCGGAAACACTCACATACAACGGCATTTGAATGTATATGACATAAGTAACATATCACTAAGAAAATAATAAATACACACATGAAATAATATTTTCATTCCACCACTAATAATGACTTATTGACAACTGATGGAAGAAAACTAAAAATAAATAATATGGGCCAAACATTGTGAACAAAAAAATGACACAAAATTAATTATCAAGGATAGGTATCAACTCCTCACTAGTTGTTGTTGCAGAAATATTTTTTGATTGAGAAGGTATATTCTACCTCAACGAAAAAAAATAAAAAAAATAATAGATATACGTCTTAAAAATATAAATACTTTATATTAATAAAATTTACAGTGTAGAGAAATATTCTTTATACCTGAGAACTTTAGAATGAATTTAAAGCCAAGGTAGTATTTATAAACTATTCCAAGAAGCACCGTATAACTATAGATATTTATCACATTACATATTAATTTCATTGTTCTGAACATTTTTAATGCCATATGACATATTGTATTAAATGACAGCATACTAGAAGTGCAGGCATGAAATAATTGACAATCTCGTAGAAATGGCGACTTCAAAACGTTTGATTATAATGATCCTGACATAAAAAAACACTAGTTGTTTCTATAGGATTTATTAAAAACTGTATCATTGATAGCATGAAAAATTACCATTTATAAAAAGAATGTCTCATAATTATTTAAGATAAAGAATAAAACTAACACTAATGATTTGGCCCATCTATATTGAATTGACGTTATAGTAAATTTATTCTCGGTATTATCAGTTCATCATGAGTTAATCAGTTTGTTGATATCGACCATTTCCTGAAAAACAGTCGTCATTATGTAGAATAATACCAATTAAATTCCAATCTAAAGCGATTTTTTTGTGACAGGCAAAGTTGATCTTCAATAAGACTCCAGATTCGTTGTAAAGCAAGATAATTAAGTTAGATTTTTTGTTTGGAATTTCAGACACACTTGATGAGAATACTTCCATTACAAAAAGAACACAGCCAACACAACAGTTCATACAAGATACTGAGGATGAAACTTCAATGACAGTGCAAACACAAATTATAGACTATAATGAACCACTTGACGAACAAAATATCAAACAAACACAAAATACTACTCACACAAACATTAAAAAAATCAACAAGAAACGCACTCAGAAACCAATAACATCTGAAACATTAGACATTGATGAAGAAACGATCAACAAACTAGCACATATACCATTTGATGATGCAATAACAATTGAAGAAATGCCAGAAGAAATAATAGTAAGTGATGTCATTACAAAAGATGGACCTAAGAAAAAAGTAGTGCGAAAGCGAATTCTTAAGAAAAGAGTAGGGCCCAAGGAGGAAGTGACAGAAATAATAAGCACACAAGAAGACGAGGATGAACCCGTCACGAGTGTTGTGGTCACAGAAAATGTGGTGAACGAAAAATACGAACCTTATAAATCAGGCGAAACAAAACCAACCATCACACATCAGGTGGAAGAGATACCAGAAGAAGTCTTTATAACCACAATCAAAACCAGTCAAGGAACAACAAAGAAACGTAAAACAAAGAAACGTATCATAAAAAAAGATCTTGGACCTCAGCAAGAAATCACAGAGATAATCACTGAAGAGGAAGAAGGTGAGCTTCCTGTGACGACTGTCACTGTTAAAACGATTGACACAGATATATTAGAGTCTTGGCCAATCATGGAAGAACCGGCTGAAAGTGAACAAGAAGAACGTTCACCAGATTCCCCAGAAATTACAAAGAGAAAGATAACTGTCAAAAAGAAAATAATTAAAAAAAAGTCAACCAAGCCCGGTGCAGAAGACAAGTCGGAAGAACGTGAAACAATTGACGATACACCCGAAACCAAGCTCAAATCGGAACCCGATGAAACTACACCTGAAAAATCTGAAATCATTAAAAAGAAGAGCATTATCAAAAAGAAGATCACAAAAAAGATTTCCTCGATTTCTCTGCACGACCAAGAAGAGCCTGAAGAGACTCTTATTGAACCGGTCGAAGAAATTAAAGAATACCCAGAAGAAATAGTTGAAGAAACGGTTCCAACTCCAACTGGTATAATTACCAAAAAGACTATCAAAAGGCGCATCGTCAAGAAAATGGGCCACAAGAAGGGTGAAATCACTGAAATCACCACGGTGGTACAGGATGACGAAGAGCCAGTTACGACAGTAACGGTCGAAAGGGTTGAAGATGTGCCAGAGTTCGAAGAACCCACTTTGGAAGAACCCCTCACTATCGAGGAACTTCCGGAAGTATCAGAAACGTTCGTGACCAAAGACCAAAAAGGAAGGACACACAAGAAAACAATCAAAAAACGTAAGATTAAGAAGATAGTTGACGGACAAGAGCACATCACAGAAATAACATCAGTACAAGAGGGTACTGATGAACCTGTCACCACCGTTATCTTTAGGACGCCAGATGACGAAGTAACCGAAGACCAAGACAAAGTAGTCCACTTACCCGAGGTCAGCTTCGACAATGCGGAAGTAGTCCAAGAAATGCCGGAAGAGGTCACGATAAGCGAAGTCGTCACAAAAGATGGGCCTAAAAAAAAAATTGTGAGAAAACGAATCCTTAAGAAAAAGGTTGGACCGAAAGAGGAAGTCACAGAGATTACTACCACTCAAGAAGACGAGAAAGAACCCGTCACGAGTGTTGTCGTCACAGAAAATGTGGTGGACGAAACCGCTGAGCCTAACAAGGCAGATGCAAAAGAACCTACCACTGCTAATGAGGTAGAAGAAGTTCCCGAGGTTGTCATCATAACCACAACAAAAACTAGTGAGGGAACGGTCAAGAAACGTAAGACAAAGAAACGTATAATCAAAAAGGATCTTGGAACCCAACAAGAAATCACAGAGATTATCACGCAGGAAGAAGAAGGCGAACTTCCTGTGACAACTGTGACCGTTCAAGTGGTTGACACGGACATTTTCGAATCTCGTCCAATCGTTGAAGAAACTCTGGAGAGTGAACCAGAAGAACGTTCACCAGATTCGACAGAAATTACGAAGAGAACTAAAATTATAAAAAAGAAGATTATCAAGAAAAAGTCAGAGAAACCGGACGAGGAAGAGCAACTTGAAGAATCAGTCGATGAAACAGAACGTATCGACTTGCCACAAGAACCCCAAGAAATTACACCTGAAATATCTGAAATCATTAAAAAGAAGAAAATTATAAAAAAGAAGATCACTAAAACAACTTCCTCGATTTCTCTTCACGACCTAGAACAGCCAGAAGAGACTCTTTTTGAACCAGTCGAAGAAATTAGAGAATACCCAGAAGAAATAATTGAAGAAACGGTTCCAACTCCGACTGGTACGATTATCAAAAAGACTATCAAAAGACGTATCGTCAAGAAAATGGGCCACAAGAAGGGAGAAATCACTGAAATCACCACAGTGGTCCAGGACAACGAAGAGCCAATTACGACGGTAAACCTCGAAAGGGTTGAAGATATGCCAGAGTTCGAAGAACCCACTTTGGAAGAACCTCTCACTATCGAGGAACTTCCGGAAGTATCAGAAACGTTCGTGACCAAAGACCAAAAAGGTAGGACACACAAGAAAACGATCAAAAAACGTAAGATCAAGAAGATTGTTGACGGACAAGAACACATCACGGAAATAACATCCGTACAAGAAGATGCTGATGAGCCAGTGACTACGGTCACCTTTAAGACCCCAGATGACGATGTTACCGATGACCAAGAGGAACTAGTCCGCTTACCCGAGGTCAGCTTCGACAATGCGGCAGTAGTCCAAGAAATGCCGGAAGAGGTCACGGTAAGCGAAGTCGTCACAAAAGATGGGCCTAGGAAAAAAATTGTGAGAAAACGAATCCTTAAGAAAAAGGTTGGGCCGAAAGAGGAAGTCACTGAGATTACTACCACTCAAGAAGACGAGAAAGAACCCGTCACGAGTGTTGTCGTCACAGAAAACGTGGTAGACGAAACCGCTGAGCCTTATAAGCCAGACGAAAAAGGACCTACCACTGCTCATGAAGTAGAAGAAGTTCCCGAGGTTGTAATTATTACCACAACCAAAACTAGCGAGGGAACGGTCAAGAAACGTAAGACAAAGAAACGTGTAATCAAAAAGGATCTTGGAACAAAACAAGAAATCATAGAGATTGTCACGCAAGAGGAAGAAGGCGAACTTCCTGTGACAACCGTGACCGTTCAAGTGGTTGACACTGACGTTTTCGAATCTCGTCCAATCGTTGAAGAACCTGTCGAGAGTGAACCAGAAGAACGTTCACCAGATTCCAAAGAAATTACGAGAAGAACGAAAATCATTAAAAAGAAGATTATTAAGAAAAAGTCGATCAAACCTGACGTAGAAGATAAGCCTGAAGAACTTGAAATAATCGAAGAAACACCTGTCACGAAACCCAACTCGGAAACCGAAGATCTTGTTCCTGAAGTAACAGAGATCCACAAAACAAAGAAAATCATAAAAAAGAAGATTATCAAGAAAAAGCCAAAACAGCCGGACGAGGAAGATCAACTTGAAGAACCCGAAGAAATCGAAGATTTACCACAAGAATCCGAAGAAACTACACCTGAAAAAACTGAAATCATTAAAAAGAAAAAAATTGTCAAGAAGAATATAACTAAAAAGACTTCCATTACTTCTCTTCACGACCAAGAGGAGCCTGAACAGACTTTTATTGAACCGGTTGAAGAAATTAAAGAATACCCAGAAGAAGTTGTTGAGGAAACGGTTCCAACTCCAACTGGTACTATTATCAAAAAGACTATTAAAAGACGCATCGTCAAGAAAATGGGCCACAAGAAGGGTGAAATCACTGAAATCACCACGGTGGTCCAGGATGATGAAGAGCCAGTTACGACGGTAACGGTCGAAAGGGTTGAAGATGTGCCAGAGTTCGAAGAACCCACTTTGGAAGAACCCCTCACTATCGAGGAACTTCCGGAAGTATCAGAAACGTTCGTGACCAAAGACCAAAAAGGAAGGACACACAAGAAAACAATCAAAAAACGTAAGATTAAGAAGATAGTTGACGGACAAGAGCACATCACAGAAATAACATCAGTACAAGAGGGTACTGATGAACCTGTCACCACCGTTATCTTTAGGACGCCAGATGACGAAGTAACCGAAGACCAAGACAAAGTAGTCCACTTACCCGAGGTCAACTTTGACAATGCGGCAGTAGTCCAAGAAATGCCGGAAGAGGTCACGGTAAGCGAAGTCATCACAAAAGATGGGCCTAGGAAAAAAATTGTAAGAAAACGAATCCTTAAGAAAAAGGTTGGACCGAAAGAGGAAGTCACAGAGATTACTACCACTCAAGAAGACGAGAAAGAACCGGTCACGAGTGTTGTCGTCACAGAAAATGTGGTGGACGAAACCGCTGAGCCTTATAAGCCGGACGAAAAAGAACCTACCACTGCTCATGAAGTAGAAGAAGTTCCCGAGGTTGTAATTATTACCACAACCAAAACTAGTGAGGGAACGGTCAAGAAACGTAAGACAAAGAAACGTATAATCAAAAAGGATCTTGGAACCCAACAAGAAATCACAGAGATTATCACGCAGGAAGAAGAAGGCGAACTTCCTGTGACAACCGTGACCGTTCAAGTGGTTGACACGGACGTTTTCAAATCTCGGCCAATTGTCGAAGAACCTGTCGAGAGTGAACCAGATGAATCTTCACCAGATTCTAGAGAAATCACGAAGAGAACGAAAATCATTAAAAAGAAGATTATTAAGAAAAAGTCGATCAGGTCTGATGAAGAAGACAAACCTGAAACAATTAAAGAAGTACCTGACACCAAACCCGAGTCAGAACCCGAAGAACTTGGTCCTGAACTAAAGGATATCCATAAAACAAAGAAAATCATTAAAAAGAAGATTATCAAGAAAAAGCCAAAACAGCCGGACGAGGAAGATCAACTTGAAGAACCCGAAGAAATCGAAGATTTACCACAAGAATCCGAAGAAACTACACCTGAAAAAACTGAAATCATTAAAAAGAAAAAAATTGTCAAGAAGAATATAACTAAAAAGACTTCCATTACTTCTCTTCACGACCAAGAGGAGCCTGAACAGACTTTTATTGAACCGGTTGAAGAAATTAAAGAATACCCAGAAGAAGTTGTTGAGGAAACGGTTCCAACTCCAACTGGTACTATTATCAAAAAGACTATTAAAAGACGCATCGTCAAGAAAATGGGCCACAAGAAGGGTGAAATCACTGAAATCACCACGGTGGTCCAGGATGATGAAGAGCCAGTTACGACGGTAACGGTCGAAAGGGTTGAAGATGTGCCAGAGTTCGAAGAACCCACTTTGGAAGAACCTCTCACTATCGAAGAACTTCCGGAAGTATCAGAAACGTTCGTGACCAAAGACCAAAAAGGTAGGACACACAAGAAAACTATCAAAAAACGTAAGATTAAGAAAATTGTTGACGGACAAGAACACATCACCGAAATTACATCTGTGCAAGAAGATACTGACGAGCCTGTAACCACGGTAACTTTTAAGACACCGGATGACGAAGTTACCGATGACCAAGAAGAGATAAACCGCTTACCCGAGGTCAGCTTCGAAAATGCGGCAGTAGTCCAAGAAATGCCGGAAGAGGTCACGGTTAGCGAAGTCGTCACAAAAGATGGGCCTAGGAAAAAAATTGTGAGAAAACGGATTCTTAAGAAAAAGGTTGGACCGAAAGAGGAAGTCACAGAGATTACTACCACTCAAGAAGACAACGAAGAACCCATTACGAGTGTTGTTGTCACAGAAAACGTGGTGGACGAGGCCGCTGAGCCTTATAAGCCAGACGAAAAACAACCCACCACTGCTCATGAGGTAGAAGAAGTTCCCGAGGTTGTAATTATTACCACAACCAAAACTAGTGAAGGAACGGTCAAGAAACGTACAACAAAGAAACGTATCATCAAGAAGGACCTCGGTCCGCAACAAGAAATTACTGAAATTATCACTCAGGAGGAAGATGGTGAACTTCCTGTGACAACTGTGACGGTTCAAGTGGTTGATACGGACGTTTTCGAGTCTCGACCAATCGTTGAAGAACCTGTCGAAAGTGAACCAGAAGAGCTACCACCAGAAGTTACGAAGACTAAGAAAATCATCAAAAAGAAAATTATTAAAAAACAGTCTAAGCCCTATGAAGAAGACAAACCCGAAGAGCCTGAATTAATTGAAGATGTACCAGACACCAAGCCTGAGTCGGAACCCAAAGATCTTGTTCCTGAAGTAACAGAGATCCACAAAACAAAGAAAATCGTTAAAAAGAAGATTATCAAGAAAAAAGTCAACAAAACCCGATGAAGAAATCCAACCTGAAGAACCAGTCGAGAACCCGAAGAAACTACGCCTGAACTATCTGAAATCATTAAAAAGAAGAGAATCATCAAAAAGAAGATCACTAAAAAGACTTCCACGATTTCTCTTCACGACCAAGAAGAGCCAGAAGAGACTCTTATTGAACCGGTCGAAGAAATTAAAGAATACCCAGAAGAGATAGTTGAAGAAACGGTTCCAACTTCAACTGGCACGATAACCAAAAAGACTATCAAAAGGCGCATCGTCAAGAAAATGGGCCACAAGAAGGGTGAAATCACTGAAATCACAACGGTGGTCCAGAATGACGAAGAGCCAGTTACGACGGTAACGGTCGAAAGGGTTGAAGATGTGCCAGAGTTCGAAGAACCCACTTTGGAAGAACCCCTGACTATCGAGGAACTTCCGGAAGTTTCAGAAACGTTCGTGACCAAGGACCAGAAAGGTAGGACACACAAGAAAACAATCAAAAAACGTAAGATCAAGAAGATAGTTGACGGACAAGAACACATCACGGAAATAACATCCATACAAGAGGATGCTGATGAGCCTGTGACTACGGTCACCTTTAAGACCCCAGATGACGATGTTACCGAAGACCAAGAGGAGGTAGTCCGCTTACCCGAGGTCAGCTTCGACAATGCGGCAATAGTCCAAGAAATGCCGGAAGAGGTCACGGTAAGCGAAGTCGTCACAAAGGATGGGCCTAGGAAAACAATTGTAAGAAAGCGAATCCTCAAGAAAAAGGTTGGACCTAAAGAGGAAGTAACAGAGATAACCACTACACAAGAAGACGAGAAAGAACCAGTCACGAGTGTTGTCGTCACAGAAAATGTGGTGGATGAAACCGCTGAGCCTTTCAAGCCAGACGAAAAACAGGCTACCAATGCTCATGAGGTAGAAGAAGTTCCCGAGGTTGTCATCATAACCACTACGAAAACTAGCGAGGGAACGGTCAAGAAACGTACAACAAAGAAACGTATCATCAAGAAGGACCTCGGTCCGCAACAAGAAATCACAGAGATTATCACCCAGGAGGAAGAAGGCGAACTTCCTGTGACAACTGTGACGGTTCAAGTGGTTGACACGGACGTTTTCGAATCTCGTCCAATCGTTGAAGAACCTGTCGAGAGTGAACCAGAAGAACGTTCACCAGATTAGAAGTCACGAAGACTAAGAAAATCATCAAAAAGAAAATTATTAAGAAAAAGTCGATCAAGCCCTATGAAGAAGACAAACCCGAAGAGCCTGAAATAATTGAAGATGTACCTGTCACGAAACCCGACTCGGAACCCGAAGATCTTGTTCCTGAAGTAACAGATATCCACAAAACAAAGAAAATCGTTAAAAAGAAGATTATCAAGAAAAAGTCAACGAACCCGGACGAAGAAATCCAACCTGAAGAACCATTCGAAGAACCTGAACAAATCGAAGATTTACCACAAGAACCTGAAGAAACTTCGCCTGAACTATCTGACATCATTCAAAAGAAGAGAATTATCAAAAAGAAGATCACTAAAAAGACTTCCACGATTTCTCTTCACGACCAAGAAGAGCCAGAAGAGACTCTTATTGAACCGGTCGAAGAAATTAAAGAATACCCAGAAGAAATAGTTGAAGAAACGGTTCCAACTTCAACTGGTACGATTACCAAAAAGACTATTAAAAGGCGCATCGTCAAGAAAATGGGCCACAAGAAGGGTGAAATCACTGAAATCACCACGGTGGTCCAGGATGACGAAGAGCCAGTTACGACGGTAACGGTCGAAAGGGTTGAAGATGTGCCAGAGTTCGAAGAACCCACTTTGGAAGAACCCCTCACTATCGAGGAACTTCCGGAAGTATCAGAAACATTCGTGACCAAAGACCAAAAAGGTAGGACACACAAGAAAACAATCAAAAAACGTAAGATCAAGAAGATAGTTGACGGACAAGAACACATCACCGAAATAACATCCATACAAGAGGATGCTGATGAGCCTGTGACTACGGTCACCTTTAAGACCCCAGATGACGATGTTACCGAAGACCAAGAGGAGGTAGTCCGCTTACCCGAGGTCAGCTTCGACAATGCGGCAGTAGTCCAAGAAATGCCCGGAAGAGGTCACGGTAAGCGAAGTCGTCACAAAGGATGGGCCTAAGAAAAAAATTGTGCGAAAACGAATTCTCAAGAAAAAGGTTGGACCTAAAGAGGAAGTAACAGAGATAACCACTACACAAGAAGACAACGAAGAACCCGTCACGAGTGTTGTTGTCACAGAAAACGTGGTGGACGAAACCGCTGAGCCTTTCAAGCCAGACGAAAAGAACCTACCACTGCTCATGAGGTAGAAGAAGTTCCCGAGGTTGTCATCATAACTACAACGAAAACTAGTGAAGGAACGGTCAAGAAGCGTACAACGAAGAAACGTATCATCAAGAAGGACCTGGGTCCACAACAAGAAATTACTGAGATTATCACTCAGGAGGAAGATGGTGAACTTCCTGTGACAACTGTGACGGTTCAAGTGGTTGATACGGACGTTTTCGAGTCTCGACCAATCGTTGAAGAGCCTGTCGAAAGTGAACCAGAAGAGCTCTCACCAGAAGTTACGAAGACTAAGAAAATCATCAAAAAGAAAATTATTAAGAAACAGTCTAAGCCCTATGAAGAAGACAAACCCGAAGAGCCTGAATTGATTGAAGATGTACCAGACACCAAGCCCGAGTCGGAACCCGAAGATCTTGTTCCTGAAGTAACAGAGATCCACAAAACAAAGAAAATCGTTAAAAAGAAGATTATCAAGAAAAAGTCAACAAAACCCGATGAAGAAATCCAACCTGAAGAACCATTCGAAGAACCTGAACAAATCGAAGGCTTACCACAAGAACCTGAAGAAACTTCGCCTGAACTATCTGACATCATTCAAAAGAAGAGAATTATCAAAAAGAAGATCACTAAAAAGACTTCCACGATTTCTCTTCACGACCAAGAAGAGCCAGAAGAGACTCTTATTGAACCGGTCGAAGAAATTAAAGAATACCCAGAAGAGATAGTTGAAGAAACGGTTCCAACTTCAACTGGCACGATAACCAAAAAGACTATTAAAAGGCGCATCGTCAAGAAAATGGGCCACAAGAAGGGTGAAATCACAGAAATCACCACGGTGGTCCAGGATGACGAAGAGCCAGTTACGACGGTAACGGTCGAAAGGGTTGAAGATGTGCCAGAGTTCGAAGAACCCACTTTGGAAGAACCTCTCACTATCGAAGAACTTCCGGAAGTATCAGAAACGTTCGTGACCAAAGACCAAAAAGGTAGGACACACAAGAAAACGATCAAAAAACGTAAGATCAAGAAGATAGTTGACGGACAAGAACACATCACAGAAATAACATCCGTACAAGAGGATGCTGACGAGCCTGTGACTACGGTCACCTTTAAGACCCCGGATGACGATGTTACCGAAGACCAAGAGGAGGTAGTCCGCTTACCCGAGGTCAGCTTCGACAATGCGGCAACAGTCCAAGAAATGCCCGAAGAGGTCACTGTAAGTGAAGTCGTCACGAAGGACGGGCCTAAGAAAAAAATTGTGCGGAAACGAATTCTCAAGAAAAAGGTTGGACCTAAAGAGGAAGTCACAGAGATAACCACTACACAAGAAGACAACGAAGAACCCGTTACGAGCGTTGTTGTCACAGAAAATGTGGTGGACGAGACCGCTGAGTCTTTCAAGCCAAACGAAAAAGAACCTACCACTGCTCATGAGGTAGAAGAAGTTCCCGAGGTTGTCATCATAACTACAACGAAAACTAGTGAAGGAACGGTCAAGAAGCGTACAACGAAGAAACGTATCATCAAGAAGGACCTGGGTCCACAACAAGAAATTACTGAGATTATCACGCAGGAAGAAGATGGTGAGCTTCCTGTGACGACCGTAACGGTTCAAGTCGTTGACACAGATGTTTTCGAATCTCGGCCGATAGTTGAAGAACCTGTTGAGAGTGAACCAGAAGAAGTTTCACCTCATGTTACGAAAACAAAGAAAATCATCAAAAAGAAAATTATTAAGAAAAAGTCCAAGCCCGATGAAGAAGACCAACCTGAAGAACCTGAAACAATACCCGATGGCAAGCCCGAGTCGGAACCCGAAGAAGTTGTTCCTGAAGTAACAGAGATCCACAAAACAAAGAAAATCATTAAAAAGAAGATTATCAAGAAAAAGTCAACGAAACCGGATGAAGAAGACCAAGCTGAAGAACTAGTCAATGAACCCGAACCACTCGAAGATTTGCCACAAGAACCCGAAGAAACTTCACCTGAACACTCTGAAATCATTAAAAAGACGACAATTATCAAGAAGAAAATCACTAAAAAGATTTCCACGCCTTCTCTTAATGACGAAAAAGAGCCAGAAGAGACTCTTATTGAACCGGTTGAAGAAATTAAAGAATACCCAGAAGAAATAGTTGAGGAAACGGTTCCAACTCAAACCGGTACTGTTACCAAAAAGACTATCAAACGGCGAATCGTCAAGAAAATCGGTCCCAAAAAGGCTGAACTCACCGAAATCACCACAGTGATTCAGGATGACGAGGAACCAGTTACGACAGTGACTGTTGAAAAGGTTGAAGATGTGCCTGAATTCGAAGAACCAACATTGAAAGAACCCCTCATAGTTGAAGAACTTCCTGAAACTACTGAAACGTTCTTGACCAAAGATGTTAAGGGTAAGACACACAAAAAGACAATCAAAAAACGAAAGATAAAGAAGGTCATAAATGGACAAGAACACATCACAGAAATAACATCTGTCCAAGAGGGTGTTGATGAGCCTGTGACCACGGTCACCTTTAAGACGCCGGATGATGATGATGATGTTGACGATGAAGACGAGGTTGTCCTCTTACCAGAAGTCAGTTTCGATAATGCCGCAATAGTCCAAGAAATGCCCGAAGAGGTTACGGTAAGCGAAGTTGTCACCAATGATGGCCCTAAGAAAAAAGTTGTCCGAAAGCGAATTCTTAAGAAAAAGGTTGGACCGAAAGAGGAAATCACTGAAATAACAACTACACAAGAAGACGAGGATGAGCCTGTCACAAGTGTTGTGGTTACAGAAAACGACATTGATGAAACTACTGAGCCATTTGATGAAGTACCCGAGAAAATACATCATGTTGAAGAAATTCCAGAAGTAATTACAATCAAGGAAATTAAATCCATAGATGGTAAAATCAAAACAAAAAAAGTTACAAAACGTGTTATTAAAAAGGACCTTGGTGACAAACAAGAATTCACTGAGATTACATCTGTCGAAGAAGATGGGGAATCACCAATTACTACAGTCAGCGTTCAAGTTATTGATTCAAATCCATTAGAATCTTCTAAACCAAACGTTGAACAACCCTCAGAAAATACTCAACTACCACAAAAACATAAAGCAAAACGCCCTAAGAATAAGGGTATTCCTGAACAAACAAACACTGAACCATCCATTCATAAGCCTATTATACTGGAAGAAACACCAATTACTTTGGAGGAAACAATTGATTTACAAGATTCTGCTTATAAACCAAAATCACCTAAAACAACAATTCATGATTTACAAATTGAAAATGATATTCACATGACCCAAGGTAACAAACATATTACAATTATTTTCGTTATTTTGATATATCCTGTTATCGCTATTTTCTTTTAATCTATATTGACGTATTTCAGACAAACCTGAAGAACTACCTTACATATCTGATGACCAAGCTCAATCCCCCACAGATAAAATTTTACCAAACGCTAAATTTATCACTGAAGATTTCCTTTCTCCCCAGTCATCTGATAATGAAAAAATAGAGGAAATCGTTACTAAATTTGAACGTTCTTCAGATAGCGTAGAAGCTAAGAAAGTCACTACAAAACGAACAATAATCAGAAAGAAGAAGACCAAAAATGTAAGGAGTTCATCCCCACAACAAGATAACACAGGTGACATAGTTATTGAAGAAATGTGGGATGATGACGCCCAAGATATGAAACCAAACATTGTTTCACAATCTCCATATGATGTAAGTATTGAAGAATGTGAACCAAATACCACTGATAATACCACGGTTATGGATGAAAAAGCAACAGTTCAATTCCAAGATGATGACAACAATTTTATTCCTGAAAAAATACATGAACATACAATTGGAATTGAAGAAATTGAATTAGAACCCGAGAAAGACCAGATTACTAAGACACCTGTTGAAAAAACGAAAAGAGTTGTCAAAAAGCGAACTATTAAAAAACCAGAGGGTAAATTGGAAGATGTTTCACCAGTTGTAGATGATGATAATGAGCCTGCTCCAATAATTGAGCAAGAAGTAGATCAGGAACCCGAAGAGAAACCGATTATAAAAGATATTCCTGTAGAAATGGACAAAGATGAAATTAAAACTCCTAAAAAACGAAAAATTAAGAAAAAAGATGATCTTGATGTAGTTGAAGCTACTGAACCAGAGGAAAAGCCAATTGATGTTCCAGAGGAAATGATTGATGATATAATTGAAACTGTTTTGCCAGAAAATGATGAAATTGATGAAAGTAAGCCCAAAATTATTAAAAAGAAGATTATCAAGAAAAAACCAATCACTAAAGACAATGTTGTACTAGATGAGCCAATAACAGAAACAATTGAAGAGCAACCAGTTGATGAAATTATTGACGATGATGAACCTAAAATTCATGGTATTAAGAAAATTCCTAAGAAAAAGTTAGTAAAACCAGGTAAAATTGATGATGATAAACCTGATAAAAAGGAACCCGAAGATGAGAAACTTATTAAAAAAGTTAAACTTGTCCCATGTAAAATAGAACACAAACAACAATTAGCAAAGAAGATTCAAATATTAGATTCTACAGAGATACCTCTGTTTGCTCTCAAGAAATTAACGAAAACTGTCAAAACTCCCAAAGCGGAACAGAAAGCTTCTATCGTGCCTAAAATATTGCTGAAAAGTAGAATACGATTTAATCTTGACTGGCCTCCACAAGAGCATAAATCAGTTATTTCATATTTAGGATCAGTACGTGATAATGGAATATTATCTAGAAATGCGAAGGAAGCAATGAAAATAAAAACCAAAAAATATAAGCCAAAGATTATACCCGAACTTGAAACAACAGTACTGGAAACACCAGAATTCACATTAGAAGAAATAATAAAAACAAGTACTTTGGTTCAGCCTTTGGAGCCACAGATCAAAGAACAAAAAGAAATAGCTGAACTGAAATTAACTGAGCCCAAAAAAATCGTTATTGGTAAAGGAGAAATAATAGATGATCAGCCAAAACCAGAGGAGGTTACTCTTAGAAAAACTGTCAAAGATACTGAACCGCAACCGGATGATTTTGATAAAGAACCTAAGTCTGTTCCTGAAGAGGAAATAAAAACATTAAAAAAGAAAAAAGATAAAAAATCTCCTAAGTTGGATAAGTTAGAACCATTTGAAACACCTCAAGATGATACTACCCTTCTGAAGTATGAGAAGCCTGATGATGAAATAAAAAGTGAACCTGAAAGTGAAGATGAGGTAGATAAATATAAAAGACCCAGTAAAGGTAAAAGACAGCCAGAAACTATTGAAACTATTTTGAAAAAAGGAATACCGAAAAAGCCTTTGCCTGAAGATGAAGAATCTGTTAAATTCAGGATACCTGACCGTCCAGCAGATGATGATGAAATCGAAGAAAGAAAACTTAAGCCATTTACTAAAAGCATTCCTACAGATGAAAATGATAATGTTGATGCATTTAAAGCCACTTTGCCCTCCATTCCAACTAGTGACTCTGATCCTTTAACTATGGATACAAAGGAAAAACCGAAAAAGAAAACAAAGAAACCTAAAGAAAAACATCCTGAACAAATAGAAATCGAAGAGATGCCGGTTGAGGAAACTGAAGTTCTCCCAAAGAATGACACTCAATTTGAAACGCCTGTGTCTACTTCGTCACCGACAGAAGACATAACTCTCACAGATCAAAATGGTACAGTACAACCTGAAATTCTTGAAGACATTAAAGATATTACTCCTCAAGAAAATTATAAAGATCTGCCAAAAGAAAAGGTTAAAAAACGTATTATAAAGCAAAAAATAGGTGAAAAGCAAGAAGTTACTGAAATAACAACATTAGAAAAGGATGGGGAAGAACCTTCTACTACAATAGTGGTTGAGTCATATGATACCGATGTAGCTCCACAAGAACCTATTAAGACTCCTAAAGACAAATCCTCTCCCAAAATTAGTAAAAAAGACTTACCATTAAAACAACCTGTACAAGAAGACTCTGTTCCAGAAGAAATCTTGACTGAATTCAAACAGAAACCAGCATCTGAAAAACAAATCAAGGTCACTTTAGAAACAACTTCTGATACAATATCGCACATAAAACCATTTGTTATCGAGTCCACTGAAGATCTAACAGATACTTCCCTAACTCCAAGTAAAACGTATCCTATTACAGACGGTACAATAGTTCATGAAATAACTACAGAAACTAAGTCACTCTTACAGGATTATACTCTGCCTTTAGAAAAACTGAGTCCACTTGCATGCAAACATGTAGAAAATGAACACTTGATAAGTACTGAAGTTAATACTAAAATGATTACAGATGATTTAATTAGCACTGGAAAGCCAATACAAGAAGAGCCAGTGGTATTGCTACAAGAAGAATATGTAAATAAAATTGAAGTTTCAGATACTATTGATGTAAAGCAAGATGAAATACCAAAAACTCATGTTGTAAAACGACCTAAAGAAATCAAATATGAATCTACAGAAACATTGGATACACCCAAACCAAATACTGAAGTCATATCAGAAAGTATCACCACTCATGAAGGAATTCCAACAACATTCGATAAAACATTAGAAAGTGTGAATGAATTTAATGTTGTCAAAGATGAAGTTGAACCAAATATTGAAGTAGAAGAAAAAGAAACCCATAGTGCTTCAATAACACCATCTCCAAAAATTAAGAAAAGAAAACCTACAGACAAAAAAGACGATGTTGTAATATCTGAAACAGAAGAAATCGTAAGTGAAGCAGTACCAAAACCAGACATTAAATCAAAAACTCCTGAGACTGCTGATACTAAAGAGAAACCTAAAAAAGTGAAAGATATTCCCAAAAAAGGTTTGATTAAATTAGTCCCGATAAAAATAGAAAGAAAAGAAATAAAAGCAAGCAAAGTTCAAGTGGTAGAAACATCTGAAATACCCTTATTTGCTCAAATAAAGCTTAAAAAGGCAATAGTTCCTGTTAAAAAAGATATCAAAACAAGAGAGCTTCCCAAAGTTTTATTAAAAAGTCATATCATTTTCATTTCTGATTGGCCATCAGAAGAGCTAAAGCCTATTATTAATGAAATTACATATATACGTGACGCTGGAATATTGTCGAGAAATGCTAAGGAAGCAATGAAAATACAAACTAAAAAATACGTGGATGTTAAAATTCCTGATCTCCAAAAAGTGATTTTGGAAAAGCCCAGTTTTGGCTATGAAGATATTATTTCGAGAAACCAAGAAACCGAAGAAAAACCAAAAGAGCCAGAGGAACCTAAATTGGAGAAAATTGATGACAGCAATTTTAACATTAAATTAGGAAAAGGAAAAATTCCTCAATCTGAAACGTTTTCAGAAGAAGTTAACCTTAAAGCAATACCAAAGGAAAATAATTCACAGGAAATTCCATCAAAGGATAACGTAGACATTTTAGAGTTACCTGAATCTAAGCCTAGTAAAACCGAGCCAGAGGATGATACAATCAAATTTATTCCTTTCCCAGATAAAGACAAAACTATTGAAAAAACTGAGGAAGAACCGGTAGTTAAAAAGTCATCTAAAAAAACAAAACCTAAGGAAATTATTGAGGAAGTTGTGACCATTAAGCCTATTCCGAAAGAAGAAGAAATTTCTGCTGAATTAGAAATTACTCCTACTCAAGAACCAAACAAGGAAGAAGAAGAAGTTGATACATTGGTTATTAAACATGAAGTTGTGAAAGAGCCTGAACCTGAAAAACCAAAAAAAGTGAAAAAGCCCAAGAAGACTGAAACTGTGACAGAGGAAATACAACCTGTTGAAGTAATGAAAGTCAAACAAATTGAGGAAGAAGAAATTCCTGTAAAACCAGAAGAAGAACCGGCTCCAGTGAGTATCAAATTGTCCAAGAAGCCAAAGAGAAAAGAAAGTATTGAGGAAGCTGTCACCGTCAAGCCTAAGCCGAAAGAAGAAGAAGAAGTTTCTGCTGAATTAGAACTTACTCCTACTAAAGAACCGACAAAGGAAGAAGAAGCAGTTGATACTTTGGTTATTAAATATGAAGTTGAAAAAGAAGATGTGAAGGAACCTGAAGTAGAAAAACCAAAGAAAACGAAAAAACCTAAGAAGGCTGAAACTGTGACAGAGGAAATACAACCTGTTGAAGTAATGGAAGTCAAACAAATTGAGAACGAGGAAATTCCTGTAAAACCAGAAGAAGAACCGGCTCCAGTAAGCATTAAATTGTCCAAGAAGCCAAAGAGAAAAGAAAGTATTGAAGAAGCCGTCACCGTCAAGCCTAAACCGAAAGAAGAAGAAGAAGTTTCTGCTGAATTAGAACTTACTCCTACTAAAGAACTGACAAAGGAAGAAGAAGCAGTTGATACTTTGGTTATTAAATATGAAGTTGAGAAAGAAGATGTGAAGGAACCTGAACCAGAAAAACCAAAGAAAACGAAAAAACCTAAGAAGGCTGAAACTGTGACAGAGGAAATACAACCTGTTGAAGTAATGGAAGTCAAACAAATTGAGGAAGAGGAAATTCCTGTAAAACCAGAAGAAGAACCGGCTCCAGTAAGCATTAAATTGTCCAAGAAGCCAAAGAGAAAAGAAAGTATTGAAGAAGCCGTCACCGTCAAGCCTAAACCGAAAGAAGAAGAAGAAGTTTCTGCTGAATTAGAACTTACTCCTACTAAAGAACCGACAAAGGAAGAAGAAGCAGTTGATACTTTGGTTATTAAATATGAAGTTGAAAAAGAAGATGTGAAGGAACCTGAAGTAGAAAAACCAAAGAAAACGAAAAAACCTAAGAAGGCTGAAACTGTGACAGAGGAAATACAACCTGTTGAAGTAATGGAAGTCAAACAAATCGAGGACGAGGAAATTCCTGTAAAACCAGAAGAAGAACCGGCTCCAGTAAGCATTAAATTGTCCAAGAAGCCAAAGAGAAAAGAAAGTATTGAAGAAGCCGTCACCGTCAAGCCTAAACCGAAAGAAGAAGAAGAAGTTTCTGCTGAATTAGAACTTACTCCTACTAAAAAACCGACAAAGGAAGAAGAAGCAGTTGATACTTTGGTTATTAAATATGAAGTTGAAAAAGAAGATGTCAAGGAACCTGAAGTAGAAAAACCAAAGAAAACGAAAAAACCTAAGAAGGCTGAAACTGTGACAGAGGAAATACAACCTGTTGAAGTAATGGAAGTCAAACAAATTGAGGAAGAGGAAATTCCTGTAAAACCAGAAGAAGAACCGGCTCCAGTAAGCATTAAATTGTCCAAGAAGCCAAAGAGAAAAGAAAGTATTGAAGAAGCCGTCACCGTCAAGCCTAAACCGAAAGAAGAAGAAGAAGTTTCTGCTGAATTAGAACTTACTCCTACTAAAAAACCGACAAAGGAAGAAGAAGCAGTTGATACTTTGGTTATTAAATATGAAGTTGAGAAAGAAGATGTGAAGGAACCTGAACCAGAAAAACCAAAGAAAACGAAAAAGCCTAAGAAGACTGAAACTGTGACAGAGGAAATACAACCTGTTGAAGTAATGGAAGTCAAACAAATCGAGGACGAGGAAATTCCTGTAAAACCAGAAGCAGAACCGGCTCCAGTAAGTATTAAATTGTCCAAGAAGCCGAAGAGACAAGAAAGTATCGAGGAAGCTGTCACCATCAAACCTAGACCAAAAGAAGAAGAAGAAGTTTCTGCTGACTTAGAAGTAACTCCAACTAAAAAGCCAACAAAGGAAGAAGAAGCAGTTGATACTTTGGTTATTAAATATGAAATAGAAAAAGGAGATGTAGAAGAACCTGAACCTGAAAAAGAAGATGTGAAAGAACCCGAACCTGAAAAACCAAAGAAAATGAAAAAGCCCAAGACGACTGAAATTAGTTCAGAAGAAGTGGTACCTGTTGAAGATACAGAAGATAATGATCGTCAGGCAGAATTTTCTGTAAAGAAAAAGCCTAAAGATGATGAAACTTCAGAAAATTATACATTGCGAATGAAAACTGAAGAAGAAGAAACAGAATTTGCTGACATTAAAATACCAAGAACACGCAAGAAGTCAAAGGTATCCGAAGAGCATGAGGAAGAAATAACAATAAAAAAGTTACGCCCAGTCAGAAAATCGTCTACACCAAATATTGTAGAAATTACAGAACCAGAATCTGTTACTTTTAGACCAAAAATGACTAAAACAAAAGAAGATGTAGAACAGGAATTCAAAATTCATTTAGATTCGTATGCTGAAGAAGAGATTTCTATGTCAAGCAAAGTGAAACTCAAATCTCAAAAGCAGCCAACGTTTACTGAGGAATCAGAAGAAACATCAATTAAAATATATCCAGAATTTGACAGTACAGAAGATAATGTTGAAGAAATCATGGATTATGAAATAACTCGTAAATCTGATACAGAACCAAAGGAATCAATAGAAGATTTAGAAGAGGAATCAGTGAAAATTAAAAGTAAAACTACACCAAAACCTGAAGAGGTTACAAAAGTGGTTAAACAGAAAAAGTCCAAGCCAAAGACTGTAAGCCAAGAGGAAGATAATATACTAGTTCAAATTCCTGATGATACTCCAGACAACTTTAACATTAAATTGAATGCTAAAAAGTCATACAATATAAATGATGAAGATGATATATCATTTGATATTAAACAACAAAGAGATACATATTCAGAAGAGGACTTGTCATTGACCAGTAAAATCAAAATCAAAAATCAAACACAGCCCACGTTCTCAGAAGAAGCAGGAGAGGCACATATAAAACTAACTAAAGAAATTGAGTCTGATGATCAGCTCATCGACGAAATAATACTAAGTGATGGAGAATCGGAATCTGAAAATATTCAAATGATATTACGACCTAAGAAGATGAGTTATCAAGTGAATGAAGTTGAAGAAGAAATAATGTTGGGCTTCAAACCAACACGCAGGCCAACTGAGACATTTGAAGAAGATTATCTAACACTTTCAAAGAAGAGACCAGCTATCAAACCAACATTTGCACAAGGTTATTTATTTGTTTCAATTATTTAACAAATATTTTAATGACTTCTTATTCAGTAATAAAAATATTTGCGTTATTTGCATTGTTATTTAGATCAAATGTTCTTGTAGCAATTATTTCTATACCTCTATAGATATACATACCATGAAATAAAATAGAAACTTTTCTTTGAATTACGTGTAATATTGTAGAAATTCAAATTAATAAGCAAAGGTTCTTAGTTACATACAACATAGGCCCTACTAAATATTCTCTGGAGACCCACTGATTATGTTTACATACCAAAAGCCCTAATCATTATATTTATTACATGTTTTATCCTTGAGTTTCTATTCTTTTGACACAGTTTTTATCAATAATATATACCTAATATATTGAAAAAATAATGATATTGAATGGTATTAATAATATTTACCTTGAGATATTTTTTTAAATCTAAATGATAACTCTTCTGAGAAATTAATATTGTTTGTTGTAGAATTTCATTTCATTGTCTAAAATCCTTTGCTCTAGTGTTAACTAAATAAATGAAAAACAGTAAAAAGAAAAGAATTGATAATAGGAATTGATGGTCAGTCTAAATAACAATTATCTTATATTGGAAAGGGGTGAGACAATTCGTACTTTCATGAATGTAAAATTTGTATGAAAGTTGAGTTGAGTGATATTATTTTTCTAGAATTAAAAAAATGTGTATTTTTATTCAATTTATAATATTTTTTACTACTGTTAATCCAATATTCTAATTTCTTCATTTAATTTACAATTTCTACATATTGCAACAATGTAATATATAAAATTAATATACATCATGTATCTGCCATTTTAAGTTAAAATACAGCTAATAGCAAATCACATATTGTGAGTAATGAAACATGATTGTGGTTACAACACTATCAATGTATAGAATATGCTTCATGCATGGCAGTATGTTTGTAGCTCAAAAAATAATTGTAAGTATAAAAGATGCCTTCTCCAAATTCACTGAATTTGGAGACCACTCCTCTATTAGATGAAATTATTTCTCAGAGAGCCTCACAGTTAGTTCACTGAATGTTTTATAACTTTTGCCATTTATATTCTCAAGGGCCGTCAATCAAATGATGGTCAACATATTCTCTTAACTTTTTAACCATTCCTTAAGAATCAAACTGAAAATCGACTGAAAACATCTGTCAACCACAACCCTTTATGTTCTCAGAAAAATGCCTTAAATCTAAATGACACAGGTACATAATATCATTTAGATTATCTTTCATTGATAATACTTTTACTGCTAAAAATTACTTTTTACTAGTATTAACCAATGTTCCAAAATGTTACATTCCTTTAAACTGCCTTTTTTGTATTATTCTACAACTATGACCTGCCCATTCGTGAATTCATTCTGCCACTGATGAACTCAACAAATTCTGCGGCAATGTTTTCCGTATTTAATAAAATATATGGGATAGTTTTCAAACAGAAATATTTAAATAAGAACGATTTGAAGACCAATTATTGAACTACATAAATATATGTTTATATAACATAATTCATAAGATAGTCAGGATATTATTTGTATCATTTGCACAATGTTATAAATATTTATTGAGCCAGTAATTAATCCCTATTACATATTGCACATAATGTTACATACCAAGGTAGTGAAGAAAAATATCATTTAAGATCCAACGATAAGAATATGGTTTTTGATTTTTCTGCATTACTATTGCTGACAAAAAATATTTACAGGTCACGCACATTATTTTATCTCGTAATGGTGCCTTCAATTTGATTATTTTTAATTCCTATTATTTTTTCAATGACTTTGACCAAAGGTAATTTCAGGAAATTTTGAATTTGGATGGTATAAAAAATAAGTTATATAACATAATTATTACATTTGTAATCTTGTATCTTTTAATATATCATACTAAATTATTACAGAGGCTGTTTCAATGAGTATTTCAAAGGAAGCTGAAGCTTTCGATCAAGGTACGTTGGAGAAGTTTTATTAAATAAAGCTAGTAATTACTGATACACAACAATACATATTCTGATTATCTTATCACACTCTTTTACCTCCACAGATACTACAGCAATGGATATTCGTGAAGGTGACATTGTATTTGCAGTGTATTCATATGTAGCAGAGACAAACGAAGCAATCAACCTCGTTGAAGGAGAACGACTTTACATAATTGGTATTTTTTTTTTCTTTTTTAACTCTGTCCGCTCTCAATGTAAAGCATATGGACCCCTAACAGAGATTAACAGAAAACATTCTACGAGAACTGCTCGTTACTTAGCCGCTCAACCTCACCCTTTTCCAGAGAGAGTAAGGATAAATGGATAGGGATAAGACAGAATTAGTGGTTAGCTACTCGCCCTCGCTTTTCCCGGTTATTAGGATTGAATGAGTTGGAGGGAAATTAGACATCCACACCTTCGACTACAATACATAAATTTATGAAACTGTCCCAACTAATATTTAGACCCATGAATTGGCTATACGCCTGGTAATGGATAATAAGTGATTGATGATTAAATTAACAAAATTCAGGTGCCACATATACATCCGCATCTCTTTGACAAAAGCACATATGTCAGTTTTTGATAATTTCAGAATTTAAATGGCAATATTTTGTGAGATGTTAAGCACCAATAAATTTGCCAAAAAGAATAATACCCATTATAATAATATAAATCAGCCAACAATATGACTTACGTTTCATCACATGGTATGAGAAAAATTGATTTCCTCAAAATCTCAAGTACTAAGGGTTTTAATAATTGTGTCTGAACTGTGAGTAGTGGTAAATATCATAGAGATAATTCAATGCAATCTAGTAAAAGATGTATTCTGGACCATCGATTTTATTTATCCTTATACCTAGTGACATATATCTATCAATTACTATAATATGTACGTAAAGCTGGTGTCCTTGAGAATTATATGAAACAATTAACATGTGCAATACTATATAATAGAATGCCACTGTGTATTGGAATTTATTATGAACTCGTCGAATTCCAAATATTTTCTTTCTATAATTTCAGAAACACATAATCAAGATTGGTGGTTTGTGAAAAAGCATTTGACTGAAGAAAAGGGATGGGTACCAGCGCAATATTTAATGGATGAGGCTAATTACAACTTATACTTACAAAAGAAGCTGAATGAAAAAATTGATAAGCTACCTGTATTTGAAAGTGAGTTATTATTATCTGTATTTATTCATATTTTATGCTTTTTTAAAAATTCCCAATCATATATCGGGCTCTGTGGTCATGGCAGATATTGAACATTCAACATCTTCATTTTAAAGCATTAATCATTTCAAATTATAATTACTTGATTTAATCGAAAATAAAGACAATTCACACATTAAAAAGAATTATACTCAAATTGTTAGTTCATTGGAAAATCTTTTTTTATATGAAAATAGGCAATTAACATTTAATTTAAATTTTTAGAACCATCAAGTGAAGAATTAGCCATAGCTCCAAGATTTATTGAAAAATTAAGACCGAAACATACCCCTGATGGCTATACAGTACAGTTTGAGTGTCAAGTAGAAGGATATCCCAGACCTCAAATAACCTGGTTTAGACAGACAGCCATCATTAAGCCATCACAAGACTTCCAGATATACTATGATGATGACAATGTGGCAACTCTTATCATTCGAGAAGTTTTCCCAGAAGATGCTGGTACCTTTACTTGTGTCGCTAAAAATGCAGCTGGATTTGCTTCAAGTACCACGGAACTTGTAGTGGAAGCCCCACTTTCCGATCATGGCTCTGAAATGACAGTTTTATCAAGAAAAAGTTTATCGAGAGAATCGTCACTTGCTGATATACTAGAAGGCATACCACCAACATTCTCTAAGAAACCAAGAGCCCAATATGTTAACGAGGGGTCGCAAATATTTTTAGAATGCCGCTTGGTGGCTGTACCAGAACCAGAAATCACCTGGTTGTTTGCTGGAAAAAGGATAATTCCTAATGAAAAAACTACAATTGTTACAGAATCTGATATGCACATGTACTGCAGTGTACTAAAAATTGATAATGTACAGAAATCTGAAGAAGGCACTTATGAAGTTGTTGCAATCAATAGGGAAGGTGAAGCTTCATTACCAATTGTTTTGAAAATTAAGACTGGAGATAAAGAAAAACCAGAAGTTATTGAACCATTTGTCAATTTGACCATTCGTGATGGAGAAAGCATCGTTTTAAGTACACAAATTGTTGGTAATCCAACACCCAAAATATCTTGGTACAAAAATAATAAGCCAATCAAAACATTGTCTACTAAATCAGATGGAGATACTCATATGGTAACGTTGATTAATCCTAAGAAAGGAGTTGATGATGGTGTATATACAGTTAAAGCAACTAATAGTCAAGGATCCGCTGAAACTTCAGGAACACTGACAATTGAAGGTAATATATGTATATTATATAAATTAATTATATCTTCCATAGTAATATCATGATTTTTCAATGGAGCAGTGGTTGAAACTTATTTTAAGGGTTGAAAGGTGTGTGAAAAATCTGATTATTTCCCTTTTTTGTCAAAACACTGTGTCCATTGGCATATTTAATTTTGCTCATAAGTAAATGTAGCCTAACCAAGGATGATACATACACACAATAGAATGAAATCAATACATTAAGTATATTTAAGTTAGCATAATAAAAAATGTTTTTTTCTCTTTAGAATCAACAGAAGATAACTCTGAGCCACCACTATTCATTGAAAGATTCCAGGAGCTATCTGTACCAGAGAAAAAATCAATTACCCTAACAGCTAAGGTTGTAGGATATCCAATTCCAAGTATAACTTGGTTAAGAAACAACAAAGTACTTGAACCATCAAAACGCGTAAATCTTCAATTTGACGGTGAAAACATAGTATTGAAGATTGAAAATGCCGATTCAGAAATTGATTCTGGTGACTACAAGTGCATAGCTTCCAACGTAGCTGGTAAAATATGTCATGGAGCTAAGGTTACAGTTGATGTTGAAAAGGTAACATTCATTAGAAATCTCAAAGAATCTTATGAAGTTAATGAATGTGAAACTGTCATATTAGAATGCGAAACTTCCCATACCGTGTCCACCAAATGGTATCAAAATGGCAAAGAAATCAGTGGAATGGATCACCGTGAAATAATCCAAGAAAGTAAAATACATAAGCTTAGAATAAAGAAAACTAAAATAACTGATACCGGAAACATCAAATGTACAGTCAAAGGACAAGAGACAAAGACATTCCTTAATGTAATAGAAACTATTCCCGAATTCACAAGAAAATTACAAGACTTTGAAGTGAAAGAAAAGGAAGTCGCCATTCTTGAAGTTGAAATTTCATCAGAAACCGCCGATGTTGTTTGGCAAAAAGATGGTGAGACTATCCATCAAAAGCAGAAAAAATATGAATTTGAGAATAAGGGCAATCTTAGAAAGCTACTTATAAGAAATGCCTCTGTACACGATGAAGGTGAATATTTGTGTATTCTTAGAGATCAAATGTGTTCAGCAGAAGTCACAGTTGTAGAATTGCCACCAGAAATAACAAACAGAATGAAGGACCAAACAATCAATGAAGGGGAAAAGGCTGCATTTGAAATAGAGCTCACTAAGGGTGATGCGCTAGTAAGATGGTTCAAGAATGGAGTAGAAATACAATTTTCAGATCACATTCAATTGAGCATCGATGGTAAAAAGCAAAAACTTAAAATTTACAACTGCACAGCAGCTGATATTGGAGAATACACATGTAAAGTAGGAAATGATGTTTGCAAAGCAGCACTAAATGTTGAAGGTTGTAATGTAGACTTCACAATTAAGCTTCCTGAAAAGCTAACAGTACCAATGGATAGTAATGTGTCTCTAACAGTACAAGTACCAGAACCAGATATGGAAGTTCAATGGTTTAAGAATGATACAGAATTGTGTGATACTGAGAAGTACACAATTTTGTCAGATAACCTAGAAAGAAAATTAATAGTGAAAAAGGCAGATATGGATGATCAATCAACCTATTCATGTGTCTTGTATAACAACCGTACTACATGTAAATTGATTGTCGAAGGTAACATAATCATACATTTATTAAACAACTGTAAAATATACTCAATTGTTGTAATATCATAATATGAAACATTTTTTTTATTTTAGCAATTGAAGCTGCGCCAAAGATTTTAGATTATGAGAAGGTATATGAAGTGAATTATGAAAGTGATGTCACAATCAATGTAAAATACATATCAATTCCTAAACCAAAGGATGAATGGACAGTATCTGGTAAAATTATATCTAAACATCCCAGAATCAAGCCTAAAATCAATGAAGAAAATGCTTCAATCACTATAAGAAAGCTGGAAAGAAATGATTCTGGCGAATATAAATTGCGTTTGTCAAACAATTGTGGAGAGGCGTTTGCAAATATTAGAGTGGTTGTTTTAGGTAAGCAAATTTCTTTATTATTGAGGTAAAATTTTTTATTACATTCTTAAATCTATTGTAGGCTGACAATGTGAAGGCATTCTTTAGGCTCTTCTAGTTGGAGAGTTGGAATATCATGTTGTGGATATGTTGTTTTTATTCATTTATCAATACGTAAATTCTATAAATTTCAGAACCTCCATCACAACCAGGTACACCCGAAGCTTTGGATATTGGAGATGACTTTGTAACTCTCCACTGGAAATGTCCTGAATATGATGGAAATTGTTCTCCAATTACCTATATGTTGGAATACTGCAATGTGGAAGACAATAAGTAAGTTATATTATACACACTTTATTTAATTTTACAAAGAGTTTTTCATGCTTTAAACACACATTGTCACTTTAAATAAATTTTACCTTACCATTTTTTAAATTCATCTTATCAAAATTTAAAAACTTACCTTATCATTTTAAATAAATTTGTAATTATACTATTATTACGAAAAGTGATTATTTAAAATTTGCTAATGTATATTTTATCAGTGAAGTAAACTGTTAAAAGCCTCAATAATGTTTACAATTAATTATTGACTTTTGAATTCAAAGCAAAGCACAGTAGTAATGTCAAAATCATTTTTATTTTTATAATAGGTGGCAGAAAATCACTGAAATAACCAATACCACACACACTGTCAAAAAACTAAAGAAGAATAGTCACTATATTTTCAAAGTAACAGCAATCAATAAAGTCGGTCCAAGCACTACTTCAGAGAACAGCGTCAAAATTGTTATCAAGAAGCTTACAGTTAATGAAGCCCCGACGGTTCAACAGCCATTGCAAGATATTATCACAACTCTTGGTCAAAGTATAAAATTGATTTGTATATTCGGTGGTATTCCTATGCCAACCGTGGAATGGTACAAGGACGGAGGTAAAATTAATGAAAACACTTCATATGAAAACCGTTCAGCAATGCTTACAATAATAAAAACTGAGGAAACTGTGATTGGAAAATATACTTGCAAAGCAGTTAATGAACTGGGACATGCAGAAACCACTTGTTATGTTGACATTAAGGAAAAACCATCTATTACCATAGAAGAAAAACTTGTACATCAAAAACTGAAAGTGGGAACTCAATGGATTGTTGAAGCAATTATCAAAGGGTACCCTAAACCAAAAATCACCTGGTTGAGAAATGACACAATAATAACTAGTAGCGAAGAAATAAAAATAGTTAATCAAGAATACAGATCTACTATAAGTATTTCATCAACAAAAAGGTCAAATTCTGGAAAATATGTTATCAAAGTTGACAATAATATTGGCGCTGACTCCATAGAATTGAGTCTAAGAGTATTTGGTAAGTTATGAATTTCAATAAAATTTATTTTAGAATTAACAGTTTGAGAAAATAATTGTTCCATAAATTTCTTCAGCCACATTCACAGCCTACTGCGCAGTGTTTGAATAGCATTGTTTTTGATGAATAAAATAACAGAGCAATGACTGGATATTTAATAATAATAAAGTTATGACATTAAAAACTAGAATATTGCACAATGGATATATAAGTATTTTTAACTCAGAAAATTGATATTTTCTCCCATTCTAATTCATTAAACAATATATTCATTTGTGAGTTTGTTTCGTTATTTGCTTTTACACATTACGATTTTCATATTGACTCAAAAAATCTATCATCACTGGTCTATGGTTTGCTTACTTTAAAAAGATAACTATTTTGCTCGTACTTCGCAATATTTACAATAACCATATCAAAAATCATGATTATGATTTGTAAATTGTATTTCATATTAGCTGTGTGGTTGGTAAGTTATTTATCGTAATAATTTCTCCCTTGTAAATATTTTCTTAATTATTTCATACCTTTCATGTGTTTCATCAAATTTCTTCTAATATTGTACATACTGTAAATATTATTTTATGATAGGAACTCGGATAACAAAGGGTTAAAAAAATGGTGAATAATAATGAAGTCTTTTTTTCCAAAATGTATTTTTAAAAAAATTCAAATGTCATAAAATTACAACTTTAGCATGAATATATTTTATTATATGCTGACTTTCAATTCAAAAAATGAATGATTGAAAATATTCATGAACATACAATTCTGATAGAAATGAATCATCTCAATTGTTTATTATAATTTTAACTTTTGATAATGGTTAAAAAATTTTGAGATATTTTCAATATAAAACCTAATTATAGATGACAGTGAAAGAAGAAGTAAATCAAAAACTCCTGAAGAGGAATACGTTGGTAAAAATCAATTCTGAGTTTTCATAAATGTTGTTTTCTGTTACTAATGATATGTCAAGTATTATTATTTAGATATTTGTGCAAATGATATATTTAAAAAAAGCTGTAAACCTATAATTATTTATTATTCCATCCATTCGCAGTAAGTAGTAGTAGATCTCATTTTATTCATTATAAAATTACCTATAGATAAATTATTGTACTTATAATCTTATACAGTGGACTCTCGGTTGTCTGACAGCGCAACTTGATTTTTGGATACAGCAATAAAATTGCATTTTGTTGTTTATTTTGTTAATCTGTTGAGATTTCATTATGAAAACAAAATTTGAAATAACAATATATATATAGATTTAAAGCAAGGGAAATGTCATATTATTTAAAACAATTATTCAAAAAAAGATACTTAGTTCCACTGCACTAGAATACATTCATTTTTTGTATTCATCCTGTTCTTATGTATAATTCAGTCAATAACTTAATCTATGATTGCTTGGTATTACACATAAAATCATACTGCATGACTATAATAATTTTACTCAATATTTTAGATAAGAAATATGAAATATTTTTTTATTGTCGATGTATTCGGAGGTAACTTTGTGGAAATTCATTTTTAATAAAAAACTAATATTGATAACTTGTGGAATGACAAAGTTATCAATTTTAATTTTGTATCAAATAATTCATCTAACTGAATTTGAAAAATAATTAAGTATAATATTTTATGTTATAATTAGTAAAGTAATATATATTTATAAACATAGCTTTCAGTGTTAAATGTAGTCACAAATTCCGTCTAAAATAACAGTGACTAATTATGTCAAAATGGCCCGCTCTAGCCAAATTACTCAATTGAATGTTGCATGCACCATATCCACCATTTATTATGACTATTCTGAATAATTGACCAATGATATGGATTTACTCAATTTAATGTAACAGTATTATTGATTATTTCATTTAAAAATTCTAAAATGAAAGTTATTTATTTTATCTCTTATTATCATCCTAACAGATAAGCCAAGCAAACCAGAAGGCCCAGTCATTATGAAAGAAATAAATAATGAATCTATTTTAATTGAATGGAAAGCACCATTAGATGATGGTGGATTAGAATTGACAAAATATGCTATTGAAAAACACGATCCTGATAGGCAAGCTTGGACTAAAGTTGCTGATGTTGATAAAGATGTGAAAACATACTGTGTGCAGAAGTTGAATGAAAATCGTGAATATATGTTTAGAATTATGGCGCAAAATCCAATTGGTATATCAGATGCTTTGGAAAGTCAACCTATTGTGATCAAATCAATTCGCGGTATGTATTTTATGTGATAGTTAAATATTTTTTTAATTAATCAGTGATTCTGTTCTATACAATATACAATATTAAAAAACATTAACTATGTAAATGTATTGTAGATAAACCTTCACCGCCACTGGGACCTCTTGGTGTATGTGGTATGACGTCTTCATCAATGACAATATCCTGGCACATACCTGAAAGCGATGGTGGATGTCCTATATTAGAATACATTGTTGAAATGAAACTAAGCACTAAGAAAACATGGACCAGTGTAGGAAGTAGCACAACAACATATTTGTTTATTGATAATCTTATGAAAGGATCAAATGTTATATTCCGAATTTATGCTCGTAATGAGATCGGAACAAGTTTGCCATACACCACAGATGATACAATTATTGTTGGAGAGTCTTTATGTACGTATATTCATATTCAACTTATAATTTTCTACTTCTTTCAATAATTAAAAGATTATACTGAGGATGCTTCCCAAAAACACGAAACATTTCCAATTTTTATTTTGAACTGAAAAGTAGAGAATGCTCAAAACACATTATTGAATTAATATCGAACACAAAATAACATACTTACAACCACATATACAATAATTGATAAAAACTAAACATACATTTTCAATGCTATTCAATTACGTGAGCTAGGTACCATTTTTATTTGAAAGTCAAAATATTTAAAGTCTTAGAAAGAATTTTGAAAAACTTTGATTTCTATTTTTAACACAACTTTTTAAATTTCAGCACCGCCATCAGCTCCGCTCAACCTCACTGTAGTAGAAACAACGTCAAGAAGCGCAACAATTAAATGGTCACCTCCGTTAACAGACGGAGGATCAATTGTAATTGGTAAGTTAATTTCAATTACAATAATCAAATTATGTTTTCAACAAGCACTAATTGGTTCAAATTGGTTATAATATTGTAATCTATAATTTATGTCTAATCTTGTGCAGGTTATATATTGGAATACAAAACAGTCACCTCAGAGTCGTGGACTAAGGTGGCTACTGTTGATGCTAATATTCAGCAACGTTGCTTTGAAAAGCTTAAAGAAAAATCTGATGTTATATTCAGAGTCTCTGCAGAAAATGCCATTGGTGTTGGCTTACCAGCTGTAACTGAAAATGTTAAGTTACATAAACATGCTAGTGAGTATATTACAAATAATTATCAATCTGCAGCCTTAATTCATCTCTGTTAGTGCTAATGTCGTTACACTGGGCCAACATATTATTAATAATCGTCAGATTTAAATTAAAACAAAATAAATTTAGAAATATCATATTTAAACATTACTTTTTTGCAGCTGTGCCCTCTGCTCCTACTGCCCCCTTGGAAATCAGAAGCACTGGACTTAATTCAATTATTATTGAATGGGGCCAGCCAGAACATGATGGAGGAGCACCTCTTCTTGGTTATAATATTGCTATACGTGATGTTAGAAAAACAATGTGGATGGAAGTTGGAAGAGTTAATGCAAGCACTCAGAAGTTCAACATTAAAGACCTCCAAGAAGATCATGAGTATCTCATCAGAATATATGCCAGAAATGAAGTTGGTTCCAGTGAACCTTTGGAATCTGATGAACCTTTCAAAGTGATAGTGAATTTGGGTAAATATAGATTTTTTGATAACAACTGTTAAAATGCCTTAATAAATTAAAAGGAGTTTTCCATTACCTTCCAGGAACCTTTAACTAAACATAGAAATACCTAGGCATAAAAGTTCTCTTTCACTGGTCATAAAGAAAATTTGTTCAATAAGATTTGTGCACTATCATATCATAAATATCACTATCATAAATTTTAATAGAATTATGAATATTCAATTGTAAAAAATAATATAATACCATAGTTATTGATTACTACCAATCTGTGTAGAATAAATGACGATGTAGATTGATGGTTCTCAAGAATTTCACAATTTGGATTGATAAATTTGTATCCAATGATGAATACTAAACATTGATTCCACATTTTCGTGTGTTTTTGTATTTGTAACTAGTTTAGTCAAGTTAATTATATCAATGACATTATCTTTTTAGACGCCCAATACAACGAAGAGCCAAATGAAATTACAGAAATAACAGAGCCAACTGGATTCAGCACTGAGACTAGTACATCGTGGATGCGAGAAGCAAACATGGATGCTGATATTAGATGTTATGCGAGAGGGTCTCTCTTAAGACGAGATGAATATTTCTTTAGAATATGGCATTATGCAAAACAATTATTTAAATAATTTATTTAATAGGCTAAGCTTTTCAAACCACTGTGATAAATTCATGAATATATATACATATATATTATTTTTTGATCAAATTTTAGATTAGAATAAAAATTGAATTTACCTACCCATTATTGTAATAGTTTCTATAAGTGATTTGATTTCAAATAATTTTTTCTCCTCTTACAACATAGTTAGTTTAATTATTGTAAGATTATTCCAATGGCTAAATCAATATTGACTGTTCATGCATGATAAATATATACATATATTCATTTATTATACATTTATTCAAATGAAACTAAAATTAAATACTCTCAGAAAATACTACCTATATAATATAATATAATGGTGTGTTTCGATAAGATAATGATAAAATTTTAACGACATGTAGCTGTTTTTGCTTAGGGAGACATAATATAGGTGCATAATTATGATGTGAGCAAAAATAGTTATCCATGCCAAATTTATCAATCATTTAAAATAAATTATTTAATTCATATTTTGTTTTATTCCATTTACCATTATAAAATCCCCATCCAAGCCAAATCAATCAATCATATATCTATATGAAAGACAGCGTTTTTCTCAGTGTCTTATTTCGAGTATGGTTTCTGTTTCAATGGTTGAATCAAAAATTTTGACACCTATAATTTGACACAAACATTACTGCAGAATAAATAGGATCTCAACAAATAAAGATCACTCTGGCAATAAATTCAAAACCACTTAGCAACATCCAGAGTGAGAAGTTGACTTTCTTCTTGGGCGATATTTGCTTCTTATGTGGAGAATATGGCCAACACGCATCGTGTTCAGGATTCCTTGTCACCTGCCAATCGCTTTGCTTCCTCCTATAACATGCCAGCATCCTTCAGTTCCATCTCGTATATCCTATGGATATTACAGGAAAGATTATTTTTTCGCACATACAATTTAAACATGTGTCTAAAAAATACTCATATTTACTCACCCTGGATTCAGCAATTATTTCATCGAATTATTTTTCTAATCAGTAATCTTCAAAAATTGTGTTTTACCCAATCTAAGCTGCTAAGTTAATATTTATTTACACCCATTCCTTGATATACACGGGTTTTTTTTTAGCAGTTTTACAAAATCTCTATTCATATTATATCTGCATTATTTGTCCGGCCCTTAAGCATCGCTATAGCACTAATTTCGTGTGAATAAACATCTAAATCTGCTTTGAATTGTTTTCAATTCATATTATCGCAAGAGCAGACAGTCTCTTCTCACTTTGACTATTTCTAGTGAATGTTTTTATTCATTTCATAGTAGAAAATGATCTCTTTACAGAAATAATGGTGAAAGTAAAAAGTAAAAAAAACAGTTTTAATTAATTAAATGCTTCGACTAAAACATCTTTTAATTAACTTTTAATACAATGTATGGGCTTCGAACGAAATTCTGGTGATGAATAAATACAAATAAATTCACCGATTTTTCTATAATTGTGTTAGCGATAAAAAATAAACATCTGAAAAAATCTTTCATTCAGTTTTAGAAATGCCATAAATATTAAACTTTTGATATCTTTATATCGGTCAGTGAAATAGTTCAAAAATTTCTAGATTCTCTATATTTATACAATAGAATTAATCAAGTTTTACACCTTACTTTCAAATCCTCCATAGTCTTTAATATTCCATATTAAATATTCTGCTATTGTATTATGAAATCCCCTTTCATTGTTTTGCTGTTAATTCATGTTGAGAGTAGCGACAAATCAAACACGATTTATTTGACAATCTGAATGACAATACTAGCGGTGAAATGCTAAAAATCAAACGCATGCATCCGCATACTAACTGTCATGCGCGATCCATAGCGTAAATCGGATTTTTCATGACTGTGCATGCGTGTGTAAAGCAAGCTTATTACCAAATTTTGTCAGAGGTTGTACGTTTATCGAGCGGTCACGGCTGAATAGAACGAAGTTAAAAGCCAATCAGGACACACACATTCTGAATTTAGTGCATAAATGCAAAACTTTGAAGCAGTTTTGCTTCATCATTACGTAAAATTATTATTTAATAACATTACAAAGATTTGATTCATAAGGCATGAGCCGCATCCACCACATGTGTGGAGGGTGCCACTCATTTCTATATATATATATCTTTTTAACTTTGTTTTATGTGTACCTTCATTTTCTGTTATAAATATGATGTTCTAAAAAGATATTTAGTCCTTTAATACATATTTTCATGCCAAAAAAGTTAAATAAGATAATAATAAGTCAATAATAGTACTAAATAAAATTATATTTGGAAAACTAAGATCTTCTTTATGCGTTTCAATTATGAAATATATTTATATATATCAATTACATTTATTATCTACACAACCTACAGTTATTATATTACATAAAATATTTTTTTTGAAATTGTGTTGTACATATATATGTATTTAATTCATAAAAAGTATATTTTGTTTTATTGTTCCCCTGCGTTTGTTTTGGCACTTTTCTGATTTTGGATTTGTCGCTGTGTTGGTTTGTCACTGAACCCTTTTTTCTATATCTATTCTGTATTTAAATTACATCTCGTTACAAAAAAATCCAATAAATTCCAATACCTTCTCAGAAATTCTCAGCAATAGACGCATTGACAATTTAGGAAGGAAACATCTG
Organism: Himalopsyche phryganea; assembly: GCA_022494535.1. Taxonomy (NCBI): domain Eukaryota; kingdom Metazoa; phylum Arthropoda; class Insecta; order Trichoptera; family Rhyacophilidae; genus Himalopsyche; species Himalopsyche phryganea. The sequence continues at coordinate 2,933,967 of JAGVSL010000023.1, forward strand.
TGTTGCTTTAAACAATAAAGGCATTTCAGTAAGCCGAGTTTATGTACCTGAGTAAATTTAAATATTTGTACTGGAGTGTGCGCCGACCCGAGATCAATGTGCGGAGATTCTGAAACTGCTGTACGGCCACGCACACAACTTATTAAATAACTTAGAGGGTACACTGATCCTGAGCCCCAAAAATTTAACTCAAGATCCAAAAGCCTTTTCTTTAGACAAGATATTTTTTATCCTTGAACCTATTCCATGATTATATACAATCTTCATATCTTTTTTTACAAAGTTTTGCGTTAAACGTATCTACTGCGTAAATCGTGGGTCTGGTGTACTTTGAATAAAGACAAAACTCACATATGAAGAAAAACTAATAAGCATATTTCTCTACAAGCCAAGTTAAAGCTTGCCAAAATTCATTAATAAAAGAGTGGGTGTGCGTGATAAATTTTAACCAGATGTGTCAGATATTGGTTGAAAAAATTCTCAAATATTAAGATATCACCATTTTTAAAAAAATTATATGTATACAGAAACCCCGTACAAAAAAATGGGCAGAAATCATTGTTTCCCGCTGTGAACACTAAGCCTTTGCTACATTGATATTACTCTCCCACTTACTGTGAGTGGCGCACTGAAGACTAAGATCTCTCTTTCCTACATACACTGTGTTAAAGTAATATATGGCTCATTAAAAAACTATTAAATACATGAACGAAGTTTAATTAAAAAAAGTTTCTTTCAAATTGAAAATATGTAATTTATTAATAATATTATACAAAAACATTATTAAGTCATAGCATATATTAACAAAATGTTCATTCATAGGCTATGCATGAAGTACATTTAATTAAAACATACAGCATAGATATATTATTTACAATAATGAAGTTAGTTTACAAGTAATTCTTATATGAATAGATATAATGTATACGTGTTTAGAATTTATAATGATTAAATAACATTTGATTTAAATATCTAAAAGCTTTCCGAAACAAAATTCATCTACAATAATAATTTTTTTTTTGAAAATAATAATGATGATATATTATATTCCCTATATTTATATTAGTGAAACATCGTCTAAGGTTTATAACAGAATATAGAATAAATACAGAATTCATTGAAAACCATTCTGTATTCAAAAAATACATATTTTACGTGGAACTAAGCATCTCTGTATTAACTCTTTTCTACTAATATGAGTCGTTAGGACACGTTCCGGAAATGACGCCATTCAAAGATAAGAAGACATTATTGTGTTTTGATACATAAAGGCAATTTCTGTTTTTTTATTACAAATAATTTAAAGGTTCCACTTTTAAGGTGTTAACTGTCAGTTCTTGGTGGAAAAGCATTATATTTAAAAAAAAATAAAACACAATTCATTTGTACTACTTCCACATATTTATAATGATCAGGACCGGTTTCGCTCATCACTAGCATTATCAACTGATTTTAAAAAAAAAAAAAATTACACATTAATCGAGTTGTTACGTCAAATCAGGATTGTTCACAACGAATTTATGTAACAGAGTAGTTACATGAAAACATTAGGTTGTTTTTAAATTTATAATGATGTAATTAATTTATTCATTCCAACACTTACACCTACATAAGAGGTAAATCTTTTGTTCAATTTATAAAAACCTTCTTCGCATATAACAGTACCGTAGCACCGAACATGTTTGTTTTCAAGAGTCAATACAAAAGTTAAACTTCAATAAGAGAACCAAAATCTCGTGGCTTCGATTTATTTTAAAAGAAACAAAGATTACTATTTATATATGACATTAGTTAAAGTATAAATAATAAATAAATTAGATTTTAAGCATCAATTAAAGTAAAACCTTCCGTTTATAACAACAAAAATCGTAGTAGGAAAGTTAAATAAATAGAAGTGGATTGTTTTACTTAAAACTATTCATAAACAAATATTACATGTACGAAAAATATATTTACACAAAATACATTATTTTAATGGAATACTTAATGCTTATGGCCACTGTGAAATAAATAGAACAGGAAGTTAACTAATATTAGTACCGATGTTAGCAAACTTCTATGGTTAACATAACCTATCAACCTTATATTAAACAAGCTTTATCAAATAGCACAGGTAAACGGAGAGCCTCCAATGGCATTAATAAAATAATCTTTCTGATAGTTTTTCAGGGCTAACGACTTTTCTAATTCAAAGTTTTTTGCCAATTATGACATCAAACTGACACAGTGATACAAAGCGAGGTTGGGTTGATTTATTCGTTAGTAATTGTTATAAGAAATAATTAGTTCAAAATCTTCCTAACAGGACCTAAAAGTAAAGTAGTGATTCCTCAAAGAAAAAAGCGTACGGTTTTGAATGTAATTTAAGAATTCTATAAAGCTTGCTTCTATACTATACAATAAAAAAACTGATTTCAATGTATGCTCATTAAAAATACTTTAGTTGCAACAATGTTTATCGAATTAAATGCATTTTGATGTACAAATAATTTTCATTTTAAAAAATATTATAGTTAGATTGTTTATTTACACATTTTTTGCGGATATTTTTTAAATCGTTAGTTAAAAGCGTGTTTTGTCGTCTCCCGCGCTCTAATTGAATATAAAAACTGCTTTTACTCGTTTCCTGTAACCAATGTTGTAGGAAATAATATAATGCCAAGTATCAAAAAACAGCATGATTTGTCAATATAACTAAAAACTACTGAACTTTCCTTTACAAGCCCTCCATTGCCTGAGCTCAAATATATAAACTACAATAAAATGTATCATAAGATAAGTAAAATACAATTAACAACTAACAGCAATTTATAAAAAAAAGGAAGAATTTCAAAGAAATTGATTGTCTAAGGAACTTCCTTGCAATCCTTCAAAGGTGCAGTAATCCTAACTTGCATGTATTTGAAAAAGAAAAGAAAAACACTACTCTCTAATTGAAAAATCAGTATTCAGTTTCATGACAAAACATTTGATGTATAGATTTGTGGCATACAAATAACAAATTATAATGGAGTAGTATGTACAATATATTTCTAAAACTTCTCATCTCTATAAGGAATTTATAACCAATATATACATATACATTGAAAAGTACAAGATAAAATAATCTTTCTGGAACGGTTCTTGTTACATTGTTTTACAAAACATTAAATAGGCATATTTAGAAAAAAGACAAATCTGTATTTACCAAAGCAAGTAAAACTGGTTAAAAAATATTATTTGTCAGTTTAAATTACTTATTTTTTTTTCTGCCAATACACATATATGGAACATTTCTAACATTCATGTAAATACCTTTGTTGATGGTAGTAGAATTACAAATGTAATCATAATTTTTATATATCAATATCAGTCGGGTACTTTTTCCAATACTATCTTCTTCTTGAACCATATTCGTTCCTTATATAGAGTATATGGCCACCACGCGGGGTCTCCATAATTCCTTATCACCCGCCAAATGCTTTGCTTTATCCCACGACATGTCTTTATCCTTCAGTTCCGCCGAGTACAACCTATGAAAGAAGTCCCCAATGATAATCTAGCAGGCCATAATCTCACCGATTGGAATAAGAGGCAAGCAAGGATTGAGACTCTCCTGAGATATCTGCAGCACGAGACACAAACAGTTTCAACATCTCTCCACAACCACTGACGTAACAGGGTGCTGCCTGACATGTTCCCTAATATCCGAGATCTTTAAGAAATCAAACCACCTCTCCCCCAATATCCAACGCAAGCATCTCTCTCTGTCAGGTGCTATGATTCGCTACTTTATACAGCATTTGTAGAATGCAAGCATTGAACAAATGGCATTTGGTTTTAATCATGTACAGCTGTGTGTCACTGACAGTCAGCATTGAGTCAAATGTGACTCCAGCTATTTCTAAGAAAATGGCGAGCTCTTTCTCTGTGCTACCATCTTCCAGGATGTGTACACTGAGGTACCTGAAGCTGTCTATCTTACCGATGATCTGTCCCGAGCGGGTCAGGGTCCTATCAGAGTGATGTCAAGTTTAATTACAAATCACATTGGACTCACTTGCGTTTATTTTGAGACCAATGCAATCTGAATTAGTTCTTAGCCCATCAAGTCTCTTGGATGCTCTTAACAAATTTGTCGAATATGACAGCATCATTGGCATATTCAAGGTCACACAGCCTCAGCCTGGGAGCAACAGCTATATCACAATCAGACGGAATTAACTTCCAAACTATGAAATCATAGATATTAAACATGCGCGAAGAACGCAACCCTGTCTCACTATGGTGTTGTGACCCCAAACCATTCTATGGTTGTCACCAATTCTTACACAGCATGCATTATTCTCATGCAGGGATTTGATAATGGCCACTATCTTTGGTGGTATCACGTTTGCATCCTGTATCCTCCATAACGAAGGTCAATGCAGACTATCAAATGCCTTCTTGTGCTCCACGGAGCCATAAGCAAGAGTGCTGTTAAATTTGTGGCTCAATTGGAGGACACATTGAAGGTTGTATATTTGGTTCGCACACAACCTTCCAGGGAGGAAGCCAGCTTGACTTTTTCTAAGGATTTGCATTATAGGACCTCTTATTCTCGCTAATAGAATTTGTGCCATAACCTTCCCAGGGATGCTTGGTATTTGTCACAGCTAAGGGGTATCACCTTTGTTGTGGAGTGCTATCACCTCACCGCCCACCCAGTTCCTTGGACAATGTCCAATACTACAACACTACGTTAACCACGAAAGCAGAAATATCGATTGGAAACATATCACAAAGCATCAATAATCTATCTCCATTTACAAACAAAAAAATGATAATTTTAAATACTAGCATTAATAAATGAATAGAAACTTATTCACAATATATGTTTCATCTTACATGGGTATGCAGTTGAATCAACGGGCAAAAATAACTATTAGCACGATTATCAGTACGATAATACCTATACAGACCAAGAATAACTTCTTCTTCCTTAGCTTACTCTGTAAAAAAAAACATAAAATTAGAAATTGATATGAATTAAATATTTCAATGAAATATGATATTAAGAAATGCATTATTTTAATTCATTAGGCTAAAAACATATTCTACAATACATCATATATTCAAAGGTAAAGAAACAAAAACTTCGTGGAACTGAAATATTAAGTTCATTTCATTCTGAATTCTTTTTTATTATATAAATGAAATGTGTCAAAAAATATATTTAATTAACCCTTTGAGTAGTACGACCGTACATGTACAGAAACATACTGTGTCATCTCATATATTTTATTGACAATGGCAATAGTTTAAGACATCGACTGAGGGTGCTTGATGGAATTTCAATATTAAATTTGGATTATTGAGATTTTGTACACTTCCATGTATTTTGTCACTAACGACCCGGGTTTCGCCTTTCGGCATCTTCAGGCATTCGAGCACACGAATGGACTTGAACTCTGCTCGAATGCCTGAAGATGCCGAAAGGCGAAACCCGGGTCGTTAGTGACAAAATACATGGAAGTGTACAAAATCTCAATAATCCAAATTTAATGGCAATAGTGTTATATTATTTCTTCAGATATTACACATATCTATCAGTGATTTTTGGCAGTAACATTATTTTAATTATCTGAAGAAAAGAATTTTGTAAAAAGGTTAATAATTGGAAACAAATCTATAGCCAAGTAAATTAAACATGTAAAATTATAGCATATAGTCTGCCTACTTTAAAACTCATAACTCCACAAACTACACCACAGGAGATCATTAAAATACTATAAATTCATCATGTGAGTTCATTAAAAACCAACGGCATTGTCTCTGTACATCTGTGTAATAATTTAATAGTTATAATATCCTATTTTATTGTGTAAACAATAATAATTATTAGTGTTAAATATTGTTTTACACCATAAAAAATCAATACTAGAATTTGTCATTTGAAAAAGCAACAAAACATTAGCTTTAAAGTGGAATTAAATCTCATTTCTGGGAGTTGAGCTTTGCACTCTAAGCTAAAGATGCCTATAAATAAATCACCTGAGAAACAGCTGCTTGTCTCAACTCTTGGTTTCCACTAGCTACATGCTCTGAAGTGTGTTCAACACTAGCTTCAATAGAATCAACAATTTCCGATTGTTCATGAATCATTGAACCCATCTCTTTGAAGATTTCATTAACACTTGTGATGTTTTGCTAAAATAAAAAAATTATACAATTTAAGATATATAATTGGAAATAAAATAGACGGAATTAGATATAATATAAGTACTGTTAGATTTTAATAATAGATAATGGTATATTTCACATATAAGCAACAGGAAATAATGTAGTTAACTAGTGCATATTTCGTAATTAATAAAATTATCGCCCACCTCTAATTCTAAAGCACGGCGCTCACTTTCTTCATAATTTCTGATTTCTTGATCAGTGGGAATTTCAATTTGCTCCTGCCTTTGTTTCTGTGTATTTTCTAATGCAATTAATTCATTATTACCACTCATACCTGCAGGAGAAAAAAGCATTTATTAATTTTCATGGGCATGTTTGACCTTTTCAATTGGCATACTTTTTGATAAGATGATCTGCCTTATATTAAAAACTATTACACAAATTCAAAATTTGTTTTATCTTACATGTTCTTTTAGTGTAAAAATTTTGTTGGACACTGGTATTATAATTAGTTGTGGAAATATTCCATAATAATGAATTTCTAGCTGTTAAAAAATTATGCGAACATAGGTTTTCCTCTCATAATTCAGTTGGGCAAGATTTGTTTTTTATTAGTATAAGGCAATTTTAATAATGCACGGTTTTTAGTGAATAGGTTTGCAAAAAAGCAAAACACCTGATAAGGAAATCATTTTTATATCATGTGTATTTATTATACCATGATATATTATTTGGGCAGGAGGTAGAAAAAGCTTAGCTTTTATTAACACAATTATTGCAAAGAAAATGAGAAGACAAAAAAACATTATATTTAGATGGTACAACATATGGTAAATACAAATTTTACCTAATTGGAAAGGATCTCCAATATTAATCTTTGTAGGTTTGTTCCGACGTACATCTTCATTCGATTTCTGGGCAGCTTTCCTCTGGGTTGCCTATAGAAAAAAAATATACAAAACAAACTATGTATACTAAAACCAAAGCCATCATTGATTATTAATTCCAATATTTAAATGTGAAAGTTCATACATTAATCATAGGGTACAAATTTACATAAAAAATAAAGGAAAATAATAATAAAGTATTATTTTAACCAAAATATACAGTCATTAACAATTTAACCCTTTGCATTCCTGATTTTATATATTTTTTTCATTTTGCTTACTCCTTCATTTATTTATTATTATAATTATATAGAAAATTATTTCAAATAAGCAGCGTGACAAAATTCATTACACACAATACATATTGACAGTATATGAAAGAAAATAAATCTAAATGATTTTAAATACATACAATGGTTAAATTCAAACTAATGTGCTGTGTAATGTCAGCTGAGTTATAAAGGTTTCACGTTTTATAATAAGTAGTGTTACCTGAAACAAGTGCAACGCTTTCAAAAATTCATCACCAAGCCTTTCTCTGGTAAGTTTTTGTTGGCGCTGTTCGGCTGACTGCAAAGGCATTGTCATAATTGTTTTCAGTAAAGATGACGTATCTCTTGCCAACTGTTGGGTATAATTTTGTATTTGTTGACTGAAAAGATGAAAAAAAATAATCTTAACAGAGAATAAGGGATTACTCATTTTTCTATATTTTTACTAACATCATACTCAATAACATTGTCAAATTCATTATTTAGATGTTCTGTGCAATTATTTACTTGATTGATAAAACGTATGCGTACAAGTGGCAAATACAATGTAACCAATTTTGTATTAAAAATTTTGCTAACAATATAACTCCATTCCCGAGCCAGCCGTTTCCCACCAGCATATTTCACTATTATAATATGTAATGTTAAATCAATAAAATATAACATTGCAATGAAGATTATAAAAACATAAAGGACTATCAGAACAATAAATCAATCAACTTAATAAGGCGTTCAAAATATTGACTTACAATTGGTTCCTTATAGATTGCGAGTCTTGAGAAGAATTCAGCTGGTTGACCATTTTTTGCATCGATGACACTAAAAAACACAAGAATACAGTATTTGTCCAGACTTAATCATGTTTAATAAAAGGAATATATACAAATAGAATAAAAGTAAGCCCCACACAGTACATAATTGACATTGAAATGGTAAATCAAAGGTTTCAAAACATTCAGTAAATATTAATACTCTTTTTCTACCTAAAATTTTACTAAATCCTGCAAAACACAATGAGATTCTCTAATTTATTGTATTGTGAATAGGAAAATGGCAAAAAACAATACAGACAATAATTTATGCAAAATACGAAATATTAGTATGTATATCATATGTACATCAACATATTTCAAATTATTTATATGGATACCTACCAATATTAGAATAACAAACCATTTTACAAATGATGATGACTTTTTCATAGTGATACTGCTAAAAGAGTGGCATGTTGTAATGCATATTTACCAAACATTCAAACCAAAGATGATAAAAAGCCATAAGATTTAGAATATCCATATACCATATTTTGATTGAAAACAGATCGCGATGTAAGCACATATATAATTGAACTTACAGGGACACAGTACATTTTCTTGCAATAAATCTCTTCGTGGAACAAATCTATATCAAATAAATCTTCAAAGCAGATGAATTGCTTACACAAAAGTATCATTGAAAAGAAAGAATGAACTGACAGTTCAGAGTTTTGAGATAAAAACAATTTACCACTTTGAGTTATATCTGAAGTCTATCACAATATTGAGATAAAAAAAATGTAAGAAAATAAAATACATACCATTTTGGGATATTTTTTGAATATTACTCTCAATAGTTTGAGACAGCTTCGAAAAATCTGGCTGCGTCGTAGCCTCTCCAATAAACTGATCCCTAGTAAATGTATCCATTGTTCTGTGAAAGAAATGTGAAGTTAACAAATATACTACTTCAAATAAACGGTAGAGTTTTTAAATAGAAGTCTACTGTTACTATATGATATTAAAATGGGTATATTTTTAATAATTTGACTACAGATGGATACCGCAACAAATATCGAATGACACTTGATGATAATCGTTCACAGACTATGAAATACTAAATAGCACAACAAAAAATAATTAAATTTATCATAGACAATATGTAAAAAAGGTGACCCACTCTGTTGTGACCATTAACGGGGTATAACGTTGCTCAGCGTGCCTGGCAAGGTCTCGTCGCAGATAGACTTGGCGAGAATAAGGATTCCAGTAATGCGTATCCTCAGGGAAAACCAGGCCAGTTTCTTACGTGGCCGACCCTGTGCCGACCAAATCCATAATCTCAGATGCCTTCTCCAGCATAGCAACGAATTCAACAGCTCGCTGGCCTGTTGCTGCGTGGATTACAAGAAGGCCTATGATAGTTCGCACCGGCCTTTTTTATGGACATATTAAAACTATACGGAATCCCAACCAAGAGTATCGTCATCATCAAATGCATGCCCGAGAACAGTGAATGCTGTGTTAGAATCGGTGACGTACGACAGAATGGCTTGGAGTCTCAACCGAGATCAGACAGGGCTGTATTCTGGCTCCGTTCCGAATCTTCGACTTCATCTTAAGAAAGTCAATTCCACCTAACCGAGGTGTGACCGTTGCCCCCAATTTAAGGTTATGCGACCTCGAGTATGGTGACGACGCTGCTATATTTGACAAATCTGTCGGAAGGCCGCTGATGACCATCCATAGGATGTATTCGGCGGAGCTACGGGACGCTGGGATGACCTGGGAGGAAGCAAAGAGACTGGCGGGAGACAGAACAGCTTGGAGGAACCGCGTGATGCCCATATGCTCCGAATGGAGAGCTGACGTGATTTAAAAAAATATATGTACCACTATGTAAAAAGGAGCCTGATAATCTGATAGCATCAGCTGGGGTTATTTCGCCTACCAAGTACAATTCCGCCTAATAAAAGTTGTTTTGTTTATATAGGGACAACTTATTTTTACACTCAGGTAGACAAAATATTTGCTTATAAAATTATTTTAAATAGTCAGTTGAACACATAAAACCTTTTCAACATCTAGAATTTCTCGTAAGTTATTTTAAAACTTTATTTTTGTCAATGGCACGTGCATATGCAACTGTCAAAAAATCATCATTTATTTCCCAGTAATACAAAAATTGCTATATAGATATTTTGACTCTCTATTCCATTAGATGATAGCAATTAGAATGTATAAGAATATTGAAATAAATCGAGTTTTAAAGCCTTTAAAGACGCCAGGCGAAGTTGTACCGAAAAGTAAAAGCGATGTTTTGGGAATATTCTGCCTTGGGTAGGTACGGTTGTCAAAACATTTTTTTACAATATTATGTTTTTAATATAAAGAAAAAATACAATTTTTCCCATGATTTATTTTAGCTAGAAACAAAAGATTGTAAGCAAGCAGCATCAAAGTTTGTTCTAGATTTATTTGAAATTTATGTACCTAACAAATGTAATGTAAATATTAAATCAGAAGCAGTGCAATATGCCACAAATTATTTCACTGGCACAACCCTAAGTTCAATTTTGAAAATGTATGTAATTCTCAGTGAACCAAGGGTAATACCGCCTAGCAAATTTTGACGATGCAAAAACACAAAAGCGATGAATATAAATGGTTTATGGTATTTAATATGTTTGCGGCACATGTTATGACTATTATTCTACCTCATTGTTGTTACTCAAACGTAATAGTGATAAGGAATTACCTACTAATTTTTTTTTTTTTTTTTTTTTTTAATAGGCGGAATAACCCCAATTAAGTATACAAAAAATTCAAATTAACAACACACAGCAAGAAAATCCAGCGGAATAACCCCGTTCGACGGTGGGAATTTTTTTTAAGGGATCAAAAAATATCTGTCAAAAATCAGTTTAGTAGGTAGTAATGTCAAATATAAACTCTAATACAAAAGTACATCAATTATACCAGAGTTCTAAATTAAAAATAAATCTTGTCAGTAATTTTACAAATATAATTTGTTTATATCTATAATTATTCTGAAATTTTATTCAAACTGCATATTTATTTATTTATTATCTAAGTTATATTATATAATTTAAATTAAACTTTTTTTATATTGTATTTCCAGTAATAGTCAAAAATGTATACTTATAAATAAAAATATAAAATTAATACTTGTATTTAATTATTATTATGTTTAATACTAATTTAATTAATACTTATACTTAATATATTTTATTACTTTTAGAAATATAGTTACGTATGACAACACTTGATGCTAAGCACGTGAAACACCTGCTCCCTCTGTACCTAACAACAACAATATTTGAATGACAGGTGAACTGGCTTCGCTATCTGTGTTGATTGATTAATAACAAGACTTTTCATCATTAAGTGAGTTGTACATTTTCTACGCTATATTTATTAACCATTTAAAATAGTATATATTGACTGGCATACTTTTAAACTTGATACAAGATACCTACATAACCATATCTAACCTCAATTTTTGCGTAATTTTCAAAGACTTGATTAACTTTAATTTAAAATTGTGCCGCTCTAAGAAGTAATCCAAGCGTATGTATTTTACACTTATGTTCTTATTTTTAATGTGCTGGCATTTTTAGAGATGCCACACGCTTACATTTTTTAACTACTAGTTTGAGTCAATGTCTTGTCGAAAGCAATAATCACGAAATCCACATATATATTATTGAAATTAATGACAAGTGATACACATGTAACTTAATCGTTATTTTTAAATTGAATTGTTTTACTTAATATTGATGTTTGTAGGTTTAAAAAATAGTCTGAACTATTATAGAATAGTGTTATTTGTAATGTCATTATTATTCAATTTACGAGTTAAATCTATGTCTGATTAGCTTATATATCATAACCTAGAAGCAGTCGTCATAACCATCTTTCTTTAAATTGTAATTTTTTATATTTCCAGGTATATTGAAATTAATAATACTATTGTACTATAAAGTCAACAAGGATTTGCATCCCAGCTAATAAGTATAAGGTATTTATTTCCAATTATTTGTCATAGTTTGGTTTTCATAATTTTGACACTATTCAGATATTCATAAGAGAGTTCAAAATTTATCCACAATTTTCTATGTATAATATCTCATTATTTATTTGGTATAATATTAGAACTTAATTAATGGTTGTAACATTATAATTAGAAACAAAATTCAATGTTGAATTTCTGCCATAAGTTAAATGTAGCCATTAGCAATTACACTAATTGTCTTGTTGTTTTTGTTTGCAGAAGCTGGGAAAAATGACGGATAAAATCATTATCGTTGATGCCCCTTACTATCAATTTCAATCACACAGATACAAGCACATCCCTGCTTCAGAAATGCCTACGTACCAAAACTCTAAGACAGATGTATTGAGGAAACGACCCTTTCCGAGATCTGAAGACTTATATCGCCAAGTAAGATTTGTGTTTGAAATGAAATGTTTTAGTGTATAACAAACCAAATCAAACATAACCTAATCTAAGACATCATTTTGGGTAGTTTCCCTTGTAAAAATAGAAATTTTTAGGCCACATAAGGCAAAAGGAACAATTACACAATAATTTTTTTCTATATGTGTTTCTATCAGTTATGCACTGCTTTAAAATTTCGAAGCAAAGTTTTCACATCAAATGGTCAAAATGGTCCGGATGCTGAACGGTCCAATGATTTAGATCTGCATATTTATACATTTATTTAAAGTATGATCAATCCTACAACATTTAAGATTTTCAGGACAATTTTAAGTTGTTCCCACTTCATTTTTTTTATTTGTTTATAGCCGTGCTTTACCACTACTCTTTTATTTCAGAAATATTTAGAAAGTCTAGCTAGTAAATACAATACGGAACCAGTTGCAAAACATCCACGGTCATCACACGATATACATGTTCATTCGCATTCAGTAAGTTATTTACCTTTTACAGTATTTGTATAACTATTATATTAAGTATTCTGCTATATATAAAGCATTGTGTTATATACTCGAATTAAATTGTTTTACTGATAATTTTAATCCTGAAAACACCAAATACTTTTCACAAATAATAATATTTTATTCATCGATATAATGAATACCTAAATATATCTTGGATTTGTATATAATGACTGTTGTATGTTAGTTTAAATATTAGTTTCTGATATGGTCTCTTTTTTAATAACAAGCATTTACCATTTGCACAACGTAATTAAACATACTCACTGTTTAATTACATACCCTAAGTACTGCCGTTAAATGTCATTGGCTGAAAATTAATTGAAACCAGCAATATGATATTATTAAAGGTATCAATATTTTAGAATTACAATTAATTTTAATTAAATTCCTAATATGTATATTATATCGATTACAGCGTCAACGATTCAGCACAACGGCAGACTCAATAATGACTTTATATGAAGGCACTCTGTGTCAAGTCAGTCCATACAAAATACAACCAACAGTGATGCACTCGGTTTCTTCACCTGACTCGGAAGACGTTTCATCATTGCCGGTAATTCCAAACATATTTACAATGAAGTATACTATACTACAGCTTGTTTTTATGTTTGAGCTAGGGATTCTATCCCGAGACAGCCTAAGAAACCATTTGTGTATACAATAAATTCCCAGTTATCCAGGCTAATTTTGGGGAGGGGTCGCACGGATATTCAAAAAACACGTGGTTAGCTAATCCATTTCGCTACGCCTCGTTTTTAGGATCTGATGGATGGGAGAGAATTTTAGACATCATAAGCTTCGATCATTGCACCACAGACCCGACATTTATAAAAAAACTTCAACCACTCATTTTGAACCTTGACTCTACACTCGACACGTTTTGTTGTAAGCTTGATAAGACGTATACATTTATTTGATTTACCAAATCTTCAAACAGTTTATTTCTGTATAATAATGAAAAATAATCATTTTTGGATGATTTTCCAACTTACTGCTGAAGTATTCTTTGTGGTTGTTTTTCTGTTTTTTTAATATTTTAATTGATCTTGATTTGTTAATTTTAATCAAGACATTATTTCAAAAAAATTTTCCGATTTTAAATGTTTTTTACACTAAATATTTATATTACAAAAAAATATTTTCAAATTATGCTACTCTAACTCAATGCTTACAAATATTTTTTTCATGAAGATTACTACAGTCTTGAGAACTGAGAATTTTCCGAAACTTCAGAATCCCTAGTTTGGACTCGTATATGTTTATTTTCTATTATTTCAAGTTAATATTTCTCAGGTGGGTTACTAAAATCACCAACTTATCTAAAATCTTAATTTTGCAACTACTGGTGCAAAATAATGAAGATATTCTATATAGACACATTAAGTGCAAGCAAATCAAACTATTTAACTATAAAATAATTATTATTTGTACAACAACTTACTCTTTGTTATTCTTTATCTAAAAATTTTGAAACTAATTCTATCTGTTTATTCATTTTCAGGAAACGTTCATATCTCAACCGATATATTGCTGTACGTATCTGCGTGCGCGTAGGCGACTGCAATTTGACAAAGAAAATCCCATCCGTAAAATTTCTGATGGTCTGAAACTATTAATTTCCCAAAGAAGTAAAGTGAATAAAGCCGGTTTGGCTTCACAGAATAGTTCACTTTACAAAGTCAATACTTTATCGAGTATATGCTTGAAGGTGATAAATAAAATAGACAAAGACTCTTGGAACAAACTGTGAATGAGTCACGAAACTGCATAACTCTTTTCAGCTATTTTCTATGCGGGTAATATTTTTCGAAAAAGCTCTGAGGTTTCATAATGGCTGTCTTAAATATAGTTTATTATTTATACGTTCCTAAAAAGTATTTATTCACATATACTTATTATTGTACAACACTGTGATATATTTGAAGTCTGATTTACCTTCAAAAATAGAATGTACAATATATTAGAAAAATAATTTGCCTGTTAAAACTTTACCTCTACCATTATTGTCTTTAATGATTAATATTAATTGAATATGAGATTTATGACTGTTACAAAATTACTGCATGATCAGTAATTAAAAATTATTTACAAACAGAGATTGGATAAAGTATTATTTCTATTCCTTTCAATTCATTAATATTTATTAATATTACAGAATAAAATTATTATGTCATCACGTCACGTGATTGAAAATTTAATTGTACTTAATTTATCCATCAATTATGAATTGTGCTGTGATCATAAAATACACTAATGAAAATAATTCCAGTGCCTTCCACTCGAACTAATATACGAGTATTATTGTTAAAGAAATTTATTTATATAGATTATAAAAAGAAATGATTATTCAGTAAATTATTCCTAATATATTGAAATATGATTGAGAATAAAGACTACAGTATGTTAAGCCTTAATAACATATCATTATGATTGTTATAAGAGGTATCGCTAAACACGCTACTCAACGACTCATATCTATATAATTTATAAGTTTAATTTTTTGTGATATAAAAATACAAATGATGTATTAAAGTAAACATTACCAAAGCAAATAAAATATGTATTTCACTAGGAATAATATATTCCAAAATGCCATGACATGTCAATGTTAATCTTAATTGTAAAACTGTTGAAAATGGTACATATATCCTTTGTATTGTACTTGTCAGATTTAGGTTGTTATCCATGTAATATTATTACTGGGTCAAAAATATTAAAATAAAAGCATTATTGATATCAGTTGTATGGCTTCATTTTTATCCCACATCTAAAATTTATTGTTTTTATAACACTTTGTTTTTTTACCTTTTAAAAAATATTTAATAAGCCACATGAAATTGGGTAACCCTTTTTTATAAATTAGCTGCTTCGCGGCATTATATTGATATTAGGATTTTATTCATTTGGTAAACATTTATGGTTGATCTATAAACGAATTAAAGCCCAATATGTCTGTGTAGTCCGTCTTCACCTGGTTAACTGTTTTAAAAGATATGATTCCTTACAGAACTATTACAAACAGTTCTTTTGCATTTTAAACTTTTCTTTGTATAAATTTAGTTTAAATAAAAACAATGGTGATTTTGATGGGGATCTATAGATAATATACTAGGTGGATTCTTCGATTATAGGTAAGTTATTAAACTCTTTATTATTATGAAATTATATTTATTTCGCAATCTTTTGTGTTGTGATGGTTAGAAAACATTTTGTAGAAAAGGTGGGGGGGCGGCAAATTCAAGGACTGCCCCGGGCGGCACAAACCCTAGCTACGCCACAGGGTAAGTTATAACAAACAAACAAAAAATGATGTTATGAATTTGGAGACCAGTGTTATAGAATGAAATAAGTTGTCTCATTTTTTACAACCATACATACATAAAATAATCAAATGGTTATTGCAAAAGTTACAACTATTGTTTAGTCATATTTTGACTAAAGTCAGTCATCGCGCAATTAATATAAATCCCAGTTTTTTTGCTTTTCCAATCACCAAAAGTTTCATTTTATGAGCTCCAGATGCGCTCCTGCAACACATGACAGATACGTTCTTTAGATGATTTTTATGACCTGTAATCGATGTTTCTTTAAACAGAGCTAGTGTCTGTGTAGGCAAGCACTTTCAATATTTCTTATCTCAACAGATGTTGATCTACAAGAACTGCTTGATACTTAGTTGCTCTACCTGTCTTTTTCTGAGACAGTAATGATATGACGATAGGGCTAGGACGGAACTAGTGGTTAGCTTATCGTTCTTGTTATACTCCGTTTTTAAGATCAAATGGTTGAGTAGTCATTAAGATATCACAGACAATGCCGTCAAACACGAATTCATAAATCGATTGAAAAATCAATTTATAGAACTAGCCAGGCAATCAATAAACTAGATAATATTAATAAATCGCAAAATAAACATCATACATAAAATAATAGTAAGATAACTTTGAGAATTATTAAAACATATTGCTCATTCTTTTCCACCCTCAATCATTAGACCCTGCTTGTCTTGTTTGCGTCTATCATGTTAAATTTTATAATAGCAGTCAAATCATCCAATACAAGCACGCTTTACAGCATCACTCGCTCGCAATCTTCTAACAATTCTATGAATTGACTGTGAAGAGAAAGGACCTGTTCAGTGATTTAGAGTATTTAGACTCTTAAATTTTGCACGAGAACAGGTTGAGATTTCATTTTCTTGGGAAATAATATGGCTATCCATTTCCTGCAGCTCTTCATTAGTTAAGGATTCGCTGTAAGAATTTAATAAAAACTGAACATCATCAACACCTTCAATGTCTGCGAAAATGGCTACATGACTAATTTAATTAATATGGTCTTCAAAAATATCTCTGAACGACCTTTTCCAAACACCCTTCATACATGACTGGCTGACTTCATTTTAAGCTTCATCAATGTTTCAATCAATGACAGCTTTCATTATATAATTCCTCATGGCATATTTATCTCATCCATCAGTTTCTTCAATGAGATGGGGGGCATGGTTTTTCATAAATAATAGGCCTCGAATGGTACGATTGCACGGTGATCTATGTGGAATAAGAGGGAAGTGGTATTAAAAAGTAAGAATATTGCTACATTCAGGAAATTAGTGTACAAGATCTCAGGTGCCAAAAAATGTATTGGTTGATTACTTAACACCAAAAGAGCTTGAGAGTTAATTCCAATATTTTTTTTATTTCTGGGCAGAAACAAGCTTTACGTCGATCTTGAGGAGTTTCTAATTGGTAAATTAAAACCATAGCTCTGAAGCCAGTAATCTCTTTAATTGAAATAATTATAGGTGTATGATGGTATTCTCTTCCAATTGAGTCTCGTTTCATCATATCATAATCTTCATTGGATAGAATATTAAAAATCGATTGCGATATTACAAATTCGCATTTGCTGTGGTTTCGATAAACGAGGATTATCTGGATAAAAGTTCCAAAACATAAACTGGTATCTATTGAAATTGATAGAAGTCCTGCTATAGTTGGAAATCACATCTATAATTCTTATAATAAGTTTTACTACCTATCATTACATAAAATCTATCAGCAGGCTTTTTGATCAAAATATTAGATTCAAAAGATGTGATGAATGTTGCATTCAAAATAGTAAATTCTATTCGTGGGATTTTCATGGAATTCGATTCATGCGCAGTTTGCAAAGATACCGATAATAAGGAAATTATAGTATATTGTCTATGTAAGGAATTACAAGATGGTAAAAATATAAATAATAATTATATTATATAAACCATAAAGTAAAATGTGTTCCTAATAGAATCTGTCATGTTCTATGGTTGGTAGTAAAATATTATCTATGTTGGTAGCTCTGCGTCAACGCTGCCAAAACTACAAAACAAATAAATTATGACAATCTGGCAATGGCATCTGTTTGTAATGAGAGTGTATAAGGCTGTTGTTCCACAGTTTGATTTTATTATTTATTTAAAAGCAAATGTCATCAACTCCTTATAAACAACGTTTGTGAATTTTAACGCATCCTTTATGTTCATTATGTAATGTGTATGAATATCTTTCACCCCAATGCAACTTAAAAGTTCATTTATAAATATTAGAAAGTGATACGTATTCTATTCTTTGAGAAACCGGCAAAGGTAACTTTGGCAAACTTTTAAATACTGAAGGGATGACTTATGATCCTTCCATTCTGTTAATCTTGAATCATTCATGTATTATATTATAAATTCGCTTCTCCCATAATCCAGTAATGTTCAGAAGTATGTTTGACCAATGGTTAGCATTGTATATATTATTTTGGGGCGAATTCGAAATAGAAAAGACATGACAGCGTGGAAGAGTTAGACGCTATTTGCAATTTCAGATTCACTCATTACACTTGTCACTTCGCTGGTATCTAGTAATTTCGCCTGACAATGAAAAATTAAATGATACGTGTGGTTATTCAATTATTTTGTTTATATATCTTAGGTGCTGATTAACAATGGACCCATCCGCTTTCCAATATTCTTCACCTTCTGCCTTGCCACAGGAATCAAAACTTGTAACGTATATGGTAAATATATCGCTCTCATTGCATCATAATATAATTTTGATATTGCCTTGATTTAACTACAATACATCTACAAAATTTTCTAAATGGTACGGAAAAGAAGAATATTATTGTCCCTCGCTGACAATATCACGGGCTAACTTATCATCAATTTTGCAGAGACTATAATCCATACACGAACATTCCATACAATGCTAATTCATACTGTATGCCAATATCAGTCTCGTGTTCATGATGTAAATAAGGCTGATTATACAAGATAACACAGAGCTAGAATGCAAAATATGCAAAAATGAGATTGTAATGCTACTTTTTATTTTACTTTTAAAATTGAAAAAAATATGAATAAAAATAATTTTCTAAAATAAAAATAGCAATAACCAATATCTTAATGATATTAATTTTTTTCAAATATAAGAATATTTTAGCAATTTATTGATTAAATCTCATAATGGTGCCATGTGCTTTCCCATTAAGTTTATAAAGCTACAAGATTTAGAACAACTTTATATCTTTTAAAATTCTCTTTTCCGAAAAAACTATCTTTTATTCTTTAATGAAATTGTTTAAGAAAATGTATTAATCATGACGATGTTCCCATTGAAAGATTTGCAATATTATATCACACAAAACAAACTTGTATCTGGGTATTGCCATTTCTTTCTACAGAATCGTAGCTCCAGTACTCCTGTTCCAAATTCGCAAAACATTAGCAGGATATCACAATCATCTCCAATAGCTAATAAAAAGGTATGATAATCTATTTTAGTCATTATGTATTACGTTTATACTGAAGTCCATTATTGAATGGGTTGCATGTTCAAAAAATTTTGAATGGTATTCAATTTTGTCACAATGGTGTTAAACTAGCCTATTCTACATTTGTAAATTACTGAGACACAGGCATTTGAACATTTTAAGTCTTTACACAGATGTTCTTAACAATAACTTCTGCTGATAATAAAACAAACAACACTTACTAATTGAATAGAGATGAACAGTTCTAAGCTGCATGGATCTCTACAAATATATTAAATATGATAGTTCCTTTAGCAAATATAAAAAAATATCACTAATTTTTTACTTAAAAATAATTTGATCAAATAAAAACCTTTTTTGAAATTTGTTGTGAAATAGGTCAGTTCACTGAGGTGATGATTTATAATCTTCAAAACCACGGCTGTGTTGTGTGCTACATTGCCTAATCAACAAATAACGGACTGAACAAAAAATGATTCCGCATTGTATTACTAAAAATATTTGTATTCTGTATGAGTAAACTTCCATTTAACAAACCCAGACAATAGTATAGTGTTATCCAACCCTCAAGTGGATCATGGCACATGTGTTATTCGCCTTCAAGTTATAATCTTGTGTATACACATTCACTTTTAAGGTGTTAACTGTCAATTCTTGGTAGAAAGACATTATATTTTGAAAAATAAAACACAATTCATTAGTTGGTAATGAGTTGATAATGCTCGTGATGAGCAAAACCGGACTTGATCATTATAAATATGTGGAAGTAGTACAAATGAATTGTGTTTTATTTTTTAAAATGTATATGCATTGTCTAATTATCCTAAAAAACATTTTGGATCCTTTGCTAATGCGATTTAAATCCTTTAAATTCATTGACAGATCAACGAATTTACGCCTGGGACATATTTTACTGGAGTTGATGCTGTTTCGAGTTCACCTAAAGGATCTCCACCGTCACCTACTGTGCCAATATCTACCTCCCTGTCATCATCCTCAAATGCGCCCCAAGTTCATCAGGTATTATTTATTTAACACATTTTCTTTGTTCAAAAAGTTGAGCGTGACAAAATGCACAAATATGTGCAGACTGCCGCAACATGCAACATTGTGCAAACATTATTCAATGCAATGAAAATTACTCTGTAGAATATCTTTTGTCAGTGATCTTTTATACAATATTTCTGCAGTCAAAGTTTTATCATATGTGTTTGAGCCTGCAAATTCGTTTACATTTAATTATGAAGTAAGTGAGAAGTGTGGAATACTAGACAAAATATAATCACTTTTTATAACGATTAGTTGAAAATGCCCTGTTACTGTTTGAATCCATTCCTGACTGACTGAAACTATAATATTATGCAGGGACCCGGACCGAAAACAGAAAGGTGGAAAAAACCGTTATTTTTGCCAGACCGGAAACGGAAGCAATATTTTTTTGGTTTTTTTTTCAATTTACAAGAAAATTTTTCGCTGATAAAAGCCAGGTTTATTTAATAAATTGTAGTATAGACAAAGTGTGTCTTATTTTTAAAATACAAAGTCTTGCCACTAAGAATTGACAGTTAACACAATAAAAGTGACTTAAATACGAGCTGAACCGATATATTTTTTGTTTACTGAACTGGAAAGACAAAAATAACGGTTCGGGTCCTTGATATTATAGTAGGCCTACAAAACATTGTGTTTTATTTTTCAAAGAATGACTTACCATTAACATTTATCATGTCTTCCAATCCAAGATTGAGCCACATTGGTCTCATTTTCTCCTTTACTAATTTACTAAGACACCAAAATAATTGTAGTCACAGGTGCAAACATTCTGTAATATTATTTTTCTCAAAAGATAAGTATTTATAGGGTTTTAAATGGGATCAAGACACTTCATTAATAAATTATCCAGTGTAAAAGCAAATCAATGTTTTTTTTCTACTCATCAAACTTACTGATTATGTAGGTATATATATATACTGCCTTAGGTACTTAACTAAATGTATGTTGTTTTACAGGAAAATGTTGGTGGCACTACATATTTCTATTCAACTAATAGTGATTCAATAACTAGTACACACAGTCAGTCCATCGGGAGTCAACAAGGACCTGTTGCATCAGGCACAAGTCAGACTGCTACATATACTCCACCCCATATGTACACAGGAACCCCAACTCACGTGTCCTCATTTAATTCTAAATCAGGTAATGTGCCCGTTGTTAAAATACATACCAAATCTGTCCTACTGTTCTAAGGGCATGGTGTATTCATTTTCAAGTATAATAAATCAGACTACAGAAAATACTTGACCCGTCTACTAATTCATATTTTTACTATCCATATTTTTGATGTGGGACACGCAGCCATTCCACGCTTAAAACTATGATTGCCTGACGAAGAATCAGAAAAAACTTTTACGAAGCTCTAGGAATAGATGCTTGCAAAGGATAGTGGGATTACAGCATTCACTTGCTAATAATCTTCTAACATCTCCATGCATTAATTGTGAAGAGAAAGTTCCTTTTCAACTATATTGACACTTAACTTATGTGTATGTGATGCATGCATGCGAGAAACATTATATGTGCGTGCTTCAACTCTTCTATTATGACGATTCCCGGCCCTTGTCGAGTGTCCAAGACAAATAAATGCTGGGTTCTTTTTTTATTAAAAATCATTCGCAATATAACGAATCCGCACACGCCGGTTTTGCGATGAATGAATGTTACTTTCTACTAGAAAGTATTATAAATTTTTATCACTGTTGCTGGATTGTAGACACTATTTTCGCTAAATTTGTTATTGATGGAGCAAACATATCGCCCCTTAAACCTGAAAGGTTACTTTTATGCACCTCAGTTTAGTTCCCTTATGGTTTTATTGGCAAATATGTTTTTTAGGCTTGGCAGCCTCTTTCTACATGCCAGATGTATTACGTGCGGAAATTCTACAAAAAAATCAAATATCCCTTTCACAACCAGATCCTCAAAGTTTTCCCGGTAAGAAAAAACATGTAATCAGCATTTTCATTTATTACTATATGTGTTTGTCTTGATTTGTCTCTATATGTAACGCATTTATATATTTATTATAAAACTGTGAGATATAAATCTTTTTTATTGAGATATTGTAATAATTTTTAGTTATTTTACTTATGCAGTGTTATATTTCCAAGTGTAAAATTGTAAGCTAATAAAAACACATATTATAAGCTAGATAGTACCTAGTACCAGAAATTTTCAAAATTTAAATGTGTTTATCTATTGTCAAATTAAATTTAAATAAATAATTTCTGCTGCAGAACTAAGCCACATTCAAGAATTTTGGCAGGCAATTACCCAAGTAATCTATGACACTTCTAATGAAAAAAAACACTTGATTTTCATTAGAAACTTTCCAATCAATTTGAATGACATATTTATTTATAAAATACATTTATTGGTGATTCTTATTGAACATAAAATGTGGAAATGTATTTAGCACCCAATATCTGTGTTATTTTTCAGAACTACCTAGCTCGGTAGAACAGTATGTTGATGTAGTCCCTTTAGAAATATGTTCCGTAACTACTGGAGCCACTTGTTACCGTGCTGCCCACCGACAGACTGGACTATTGTTTGCACTTCGTAGACTTCACGATTTTCGACTTGCTTCGTCTAAGTGCCCATTACTCATAGAAAAATGGAAGAAACTTGACCATCCAAATCTCGTGCAACTGCGTGAGGTTTTTTCTACCAAAGCATTTGGAGATAATTGTATGGAATGACTTTTTAATAAATTTAATTACTTTCTCAATGTGATTATTATTGTTCATGAATTAGTACCTAACCTACCTTAATCTATTGATCAATGTTAAATTTGTAACTAATCGGTTATTGAAATTATTAAGAAACTTAGTCACCTGAAATAGCAAAATTCGCTTAATAATAATAACTTAATTGATGTCTTTTAAACCTTATTTATATTTTCCTTTCCAGCATTAGTATTTGTATATGACTATCATCCTGGCTGTGTAACTTTAATGCAAAAAATAATGACATCTGGAGGTTCATCCTCTGACTCAAATGGGCATATATCTGCGTATGGTGATCCATTTTGTACTGACCCTGATGCTCCTCGACCTTATACACACCAAGTATGTGTCTAACAACTGAGTTTTTGAATTGTCAATAATACACTACATTAACCCTTTGAGTAGTATGGGCACATATGCGTCCTAGTGTTGTATTACCTGTTATTAATTGCCAATCTCATATTTTTTATTGAATTATTATTATTTCTTCAGTATGGATACTGCACATATTTATAAGTGATTTTTGGCAATCTCATTATTTTTGTTTTGTTTGTTTCAATAAGTTAACATTTGGAAACAAATTTGTAGCCATATAATATGGAGCGTAAAATTCCTTTTCGGCTTGATCGCCCCATTTCCCGAAATCAGCATCAGTAGAGAACCACGTGCGCACTGAACCCAATAAAGATCTACGCCCAAATTGGAAGTAATAGCTTCTAGAAAATTATTAAGTTATAATAAATTAATTCATTTACATTTTAAAATTACAAAAGTTTATTTACTACTTGAAATAATAAGTAATATTCCTCCCACATTGACTCATAACATTTTTTTATATATATTTTTGTCTGTAGTAATAGTAAAAATAATCATAATATATGAAAAACTTATTTTAATAAAAAATAACTCACCGCTCAAAGGGTTAAAACATGATGCTGTTCATTTTGAAAATGCTCTACTCAAATCTCATTAAAGATAAGCAGTCACTTTACTGGAAAATGGGCAGGGGTTTGTAATATGGTAGTATTTTAATGTTAAATGAATTGAATGATACAATATCTTTGATTCAGTTATATAAGCTTTGTAAATTTGCTGTGATTATATTTTATATTATTGTAAATGAACATGCATGACATTTGTGCTTAAACCATAATTATTATAATATACACAATACTTCACTCCACTTAATACATCCATCAGTGTAATTTTTCATACATATTTTCATCTTTTTTTTACCTATCTTACATTGTTATCAGTTACTATGGGCTGTTACCATGGTGAAAGGAGAGAAGTATAGGTGAGCTTGATCGCTGTCTAGGGAAAATATGTGAAGTCACGCATTGCCAACGTGCTTTTGAGTTTGGAAATTTATCGAAAGGCATGATTTGCTTTGTAATTTTTTTGAATTTATTAAAAAATACATATTTAGATTAATTTTTTTATGCATTTAGTAGTTATTTTTATTTTTTTGCATCCTCTTTTCTGGTTTCAATCCCCTATTTAAATACTTAATTCTAAAATACATAAACTTCACATTTTTGTTGAAATCTTATTTCGGCTCTTTCAGGTTTTAACTACACAGCTCGGCATTTTTATTAATTTTTTTATCTTTAAAATCTTCAAAATAATAATTTTTCTTTCACAGGAATGTCTAAATGTATTATATATCTATGATTTTTACATGTGTTATGAAAACAATAAAAATTTGGTTTGTCGAAGTGACATCACGCATTTTACAAAAACAATGATCCAGCTCACCTATTCTTACACCATGGGCTGTTACCACAGCTGTGTATAACTGCTTACTTTTTTTTATTATAATGATAGAAAAAAATAAAACGGTCATTTTTTAAGTCTTTGTCAATTTTTACATAATCTTGAATACTTCCTTGACTCCTCTGTGTGTTTATATTATAACGTCAGCATAGTGGCAGAAGTCGAAAATCGGCTGCTTTGAGTTATGAATGCAGTGTGATAGATTTTAAGACAGTCTATTGTCTGAAAAAACAAGCTCAGCCATATTCTATTTATTTTTTACGTAATTTAAAGAAATCAATATGAATTAAGTCAATTTCGATCATTGTTATTGGTGGCAAAAACTATAATTTATAAAAATGAATTACTAGCAATTAAATGGAATTCGTAAATGATTAACGAATCTCATAAAGTGGTTGGTTTAATAAATAATGGTTAAGGTATGTAACTTGAAAGAATTCAATTTCATGATTTTCTTAAAAGTCGATTATCTCAAAAAAATGTTTTTTGACTTAACGCCTTCTGCCACTATACCGACAATGTATTTAATACTTATGGATTGTAAGTATTACATATTTCACACACATAGGCAATTAAAAATGGCTTTTTTTCAGAAAAATACTATATTACGAGCAGCACATGGAGGTAATATGTTACCTGAAACTACCATTTGGAGTTTGCTTGTGCAATTGACTGCAGCTCTACGTGCTATTCATGCCGCAGGGCTAGCTTGCAGGTTAAAAGTCATTAATTAATAATTATCGTTAATAACTAATTATTTAATTTGGTGAAACGTATACATCTTATCTCACTATTTAAAATATGGCTATATAATGATTACTTTGGTCATTCATTTTCCTTAAATTTTAATAAGTATGGTCAAAGATATAATTATTTTATACCAAAGTAACCTACCTTTATTATTTTAAAGGATATTAAATATTGACAATTCTGTTTCCATATGATTATTTTTTTAGAAAATTAGATCCAACTAAAGTTATCATGAGTGGATATCGAGCTCGAATTTCCTGGTGTGGGGTTGAAGAAGTAGCTGGAGCAGCTGGAGGAGGCGGAACTCCACCACCAGAAACTGAGCAAGCACAGCAAGAGGATTTGAGTGCTCTTGGCCGAATGGTTTTGGCCATCGCCTGTCGTAATGGACGCGCCCTTTCTCCCAATTTAGTTCACACCTACATACAGCTTGTTTCACGTACTTACTCTGCTGATCTCAAAAACCTTATTCTGTTAGTATATTTTTATCAATTGGTCAATCAACTCTACATTTTGATATTTATAAAATTGTTCACAAATTTAGTGCCATGCTAGGAAACAGTAATCCTTATCCATTTCATTCCAATGTTGCAATGTGTATTTAATATGTCAACGCAAATTTGATAGAGTACAGGTGTCATTTTTTAAATAATTTGCCTATAGAAGAATAGTTTATAATACTATCAATGTAGTTTGTTCATTATACTATTAATGTAGTTTGTTCATTCCTAATTACAAACAGAATGGAATTTACATGTTAAGTATCTTTAAATAGATGAAATATGATTTGAGTACAATTTTTTCTCACCTCCATTAGGAGTCCATATGCTCCACATAGCATAGTTAAAAAATATATGTATATCTCATTACTAGTTTGCTGTTCATATTAATTTTTGGAATTCAGTAGTTTTTACATAATACGTAAAATTATTATAATAATTGAATTGATATAATTAATATAATATATTACAATAAAAATGGTGCATGCATTCACAAATAATATTATTAAAATTGATTTAATTGATTATTTGTAAATATGATAGCAATTTGGCGATATAAGTATAATTTTTAGAATGTAAATAATAAAATCTTGTACACAATTACTACATAAACATTATAAATAATCTTTGGTTATAATTATATTCTTAGTATTTCTTCACACCCCAACATATTGATTTTGAAATTATGTTTATAAATCATTATAAGGTTTCAAAAAATCGTATTAGTAAACTAAATTTAATTGACTGGCTGTGTTGCGCTGCGTATTAGATGGTTTGTTAAATTAATGCGAAGATTATCTGTTATGGACTCAATTTTTATGCAAACAATATTTTACAGATATTTACTCACAGTTTCATCACGCCGTAGTGTGACAGATCTTATGCCAATTATTGGAGCCAGATTTTACACTCAAACAGAGGCATTGCAGAGAAGGGCTGATGTGTTGGAAGATCAGCTTGCCATGGAATTTGACAATGGCCGGCTATATCGGCTCCTAGTGAAACTGGCAACTGTCAATGAGAGACCAGAGTAAATATTACTATTTTATTAACTGCTCTTTCAAAAACATTGAGCCTTTGTATACTGGGATATTAATATACTTTTATTTTCTCATAGGCTTAACATGGATGGCTCGTGGGCTGAAACCGGTGACCGATATATGCTGAAACTATTTCGGGACTATTTATTTCATTCCGTCTCCGCAGACGGTAGACCTTGGCTAGATCATGCCCATCTCACACACTGCCTTAATCAACTTGATTGTGGTACAGAGAATAAGGTGTCTATTACTATTTAATTGTATGAAATCATTATTTTCAAAACGGGCAACCAACCGTAAATGCATTAATTTTAAATATAATAAATTAAAATATCCGTTATATATCTAAAGCCATATGATGTAATTAGTGGTACTTGCCACAATCAAAATTGTTCGCAAATAAGTTTTAAATGATATGCACCCTAATAATATATATTTGATGTGCTTTTTTTTATTCTAGGTTCAGCTGATGTCTCGTGATGAACAAAGTGTCCTCGTTGTATCTTATGCAGAGTTAAAACATTGCTTAGAACAAGCCTTTCAGGAGGTTTCTCAAGCTGCATCTACTCATTAAAATACTAATGCTTGAAGTTGTTTTTAAACTGCAATAAAACATGGCATATTAAAGTGTCATTTGTCATGAATATTTATTAAAAGTGATAAAAAACTATTTTTACAACAAAAAAAAATACAAGTACAAAAAATATGTGAAATGTAGTTCATAAATCTTTTATATGTCAGGAAAATATTGCAACAACCACGCAATTAAACTACAAGCATCATGAAGATATGCAATTTGAATTTTAATCTGTGAAGAAGTGATATCTTTGGTTAGCGTTGAGATTACTTAAAACATTTTAAATTATTTCCATTTTTTTTAAACCATTAACTGGTTTTGTCCCAAGTATTTAAGCTGTGTCCCTACATTGTAACTGTATGCTAATTGAATCTTGTATTGGTAAAAGAAAAGACAAATCTAATTAAGTTATAAAATGACAATCCATCTTTAATTGATGTAACATTGTTTACTGATAATACATTTTTATTTACCACCAGAAGTGTTATTACAAAATAATATATTTATTAACTGATCATTATATATTGACAATCCTTAATAATAATGTCAAATTACGACCTGCTATATTTTATTTTCAAATGTTTCAGGAAGTATATCTAGATTTGGATATTTATGACTTTACTACTTATACTAATAAATATAAAAAATACTTTGAATGCTCCAGTAATGGTTTTGTTCCCTGAAATAGCTGTCCCCGAATACACGAAAATACCGAACATTAATGTTTCATTGTCTAATAACCTAACTTGTGTTTGTTTTTAATGAATTAATTTTTATCCTAACATGTATAAATTATTTTTCTTGATTTAACCCTTCAGCCACGTATACCTGAAATAGATTTTCAGTCCCGGGGACGGATCAAAATTTTTTATGGAGGTAAAATTTATTCCAATCAACACTGAGAGTCACTGGAATATTTTTTGCATTTCAAATGAATAACCGAATATGCTCTATGTGAGTACATAAATTGAAAGATAAATTGATCTTTTGATTTGGTGAGATTCTAGTTTTATGATTTTACGACTCCAGTGATTACTTTTTAGGTGTTCACTATCAATTCTTGGTGGAAAGGCATTATATTTTATAATGTTCAGGACCAGTCTCATCTGAGTCAGTTGATGATACTTGCAATGACCGAAACCAGTCCTGATCACTATAAAAAATATGGAAGTAGTACAAAACGAATTGTGTTAGACATATAGGTTTCATAAATATTATTAATGTTTGAAAAGTTATAAATAACGTATTTAAAAAAAAAAGCATAATTTATAACATTTAACACTTTTTTGATTAAAATAAATGCGATAAAAAGTATTCACAACTAAAATTTCAATCATATCTTTATAGAATTCAAATTATTTTAATGAATTCGGTGAACTTTTGTTATTATACATGGACAATAAAACGGAGCATTGTTTTGTATGCCCAGCATGAGGTTTATGATTCTCTTGCTGTGCACTTCATCCGGGCTTGAAGGGTTAAAAAAATATTACATTAACTGGGACAAAATGTATCATGCGGCTTTAACATAAAATTATGTTTATATAACGAATTAAATATTGCAACTAACGATTTAATTTTTTAACAAATTTGAAATGTTATTATTTTTCAGCAATATCTTGTAATATGTTACCTATCTGTTGATATTAAATTGACGTCATCTTAATTTTTTTCTATTCGTGACTTTTTCTTCATGTTAATATACTGTTGGAATTATAGTCCTGAATAAAATAATAAATATACATCATCTAGTAATAGTAAGTCTTCATTATTTACGTATGGTGTGGTAGCAATTTAAATATGTATATGTACTCGAAAAACATAACCTGGCATTTTTCACACAGGTTTCGAAAATGTACCATTTAAATCTACCTATAACCACTTAATTGGATTGTCTTACTCATTTCAATTTACATTTTACTTAAAAGAAGAAAACAAAATATTTCACATAAATGTAACAAGGAAACTTTGTTTTATTATTATTGGGATGATAGTAGTTGTGAAATCTTAATGCATATAGATGAAATTAAATTTTTTATAAAACTTTAGTTTGCATTTCTTTTTATATCAATTGCCATTGAATTATATGATATTTGAGTATGGAAAAAGAGTCAGTGACCATAAAAACGAATCAATCTGATATTGAAACACATAATATGATGACATGCTTTTCATAATTTTTTGTGGTGTAGATTTCTCAAAATTTGTATATTTTGTCATAAACTTGGATATAATTGTCTTATCAATGGAGTGCTTGGAGTGACTTAACTGGTAATCTTCAGTATACGTTTAAATACAATATTTGAAACCTCTGAAAGCAATTGCCATTTTTTGTGAATAAAATATTTTATAAGAACCAATGTTTATTCAGTCTATTACATAATTTCCATTATTAGTTATAACCATTTTCCATCTATTAGACAACTTATTTATCCCATGTTTATAAAAATCTTCTGGTTTTAGAGCAAAATACTCATGAGTGGATGTTTTCACTTCTTCCAGGGAATAAAACTTTTATCATTAAGAAAATTTGGCAAGTGTCAGAAAAGATGATAATCGCTAGATGCTAAGTTAGGAGAATAAGACGGATGTTGTCAAATGTTCTATTTGAAGTAAATTTTTGTGTCATCTGGCGTTATCATGGTGGAAAATAATTACGTTTCTATTCAGCAAATGGGGTCATTCTTTAATCAATACCTGGTTTAATTTATCCAATTGTTTACTGGACTAATGAGTGTATTGTTTCATTTTATTTTAAAAGCTCAAAGTACACTATACCATTAATATCCCACCACACACATATGACCTTTTTCGGGTGCATTTCTGCTTTGGAGGCAGAAAGGTCTGCTTGTCATTTTCTTGTAACAGTATTGTATGCAACCCACTTTTCGTCACCTGTTTAATTCAAGCTAATTTACAATTTCTACCTTTTTTAATAGGGTAAAAGGATTCAGTTCTACAAGAATTTTATCAGTTTGTCAATAGCCATTTTGGCTTCACGCCATCATCAGAACTATTTTTATACTTAATTTAGCTTAGCAACTATATATACTGTTTTAGAAAATATTGACAATATTATATCGCCTCACTTGTGCCATCATAACTTTCATTTATTTAAAATATTTAACAAACGAATTGTGTCTTTGAGTTGTTCTTGGAAAAGAAACATAGTATTATTAATTAATTCTTAAAGTAAATGTATTGAAATTTTATTGATTATGTGTAATTATCTGAGCTTTTTTTGTAATGGTTTAAGTAAGGGTGATGAATCAATGTTTGTTTGGTCATTAAGTTGGTTATTACATTTATTATATCTATTAATTTATAGCTATTTGAGGAAATTAAGTCTAAGTTCATCACACAAATGATGGCATTTTTATTAATTACCATGTCTTCTGGTGTGGAGCATATGGCATCCTAATGGAGATATCTCAACAAAAGTTTTCTACGAGAACTGCTTGTTACTCAGTTACTCAACCTCTCTTTTTCGAAGAGAAAAAGATAGGGTAGTGGCTTTGTGTTGGCTTCAAGTATACATGGGTGTGATATGTGATCCGATATTGAATAAAGTTTCGTACTTCTATCTATATCACCAAACTAATAACTCACCATAACCTAAATTTGGGGATACAATGTGTACATGCGTCAAATATGCCATGCTTTTAAAAATAAGAGTTATATGTGAGTTTATTCTGGGGTAAAAACCCAGTTTTTTCCCAACCTCGCATCACTAGTAGAGACTTGCACAAACTGCATTCTCTTTTTGTCTGGTGAGCAAAGATCTGCAGATAGTCAGAGATCTGTTAAATTTTCTGTGGGACCAAACAGAAAGCTTTAGCACCATTACTAGCCTATGGAGATGCCTTAAAACGTTTGATTTGTCAATATTCAATTTCTGTATTTACATTCACCATGGCCAGGAGTTGTTTGTCATCAATTTCATTAGGCTGTCCAGCGCAGGAAAAATGACCAGAACATAACCTGTTAAACCACATACAACACATTCGAGTTTCCACGACACCTTCACTATACATTAAATAAAGGTTATTATTCCCAACAGTTTGAATTCATACATCATACCATGCCTCAAATGGAATTTTTTCTTGACCATTTTCGATTTTTTTGGGAAGATGTCAGTTCCGAAGTTGAAATAAAACTGGTCAAATCAGGTTAAAAACATATATTTTAATAGCAATCATAGAAAAGAAGAAAACAAGAATTTTCACCAATTCTAAATAAGTCTGGTAAAAACTTTCGCACCAACCTAATATTATATTATAATGTATGGTATATGAATGTTATATTTGATAACAAGACCAATTTTAAATCAAAGTAAGTTCCCAGTTTATTAGTTGTTGATATATTGGGTCTTCAAAATAGACTATGAAAAGATATGCCCTCGTTTTATTTAAAAATCTTGATTTTTAAAATACAAAACTATTCAATTAATTTGTTAGCATATTTTTTAATTTCTAGCAGTAAATGAAAGAAGTCCGTTAATAACCATCAATAGGATGTACTCTGTGGAACTAATGGACACCAGGATGACTTAGGAGAAAGTAAAGAGGATAGCGGAGGTACAGAGCAAATGGTCAAAAAAATAGTTTATTTTTTGATTTGTAACCAAAGCTTATATCACATTTTTTGAATAAATGGATAAGGTTTTTTTTGGTAGAGTAGAAATTGCTCATTCAAGAGATATAATGTCCATTCACCAAGAATTGAAAGTTTAAACTATATATTATTTCATCTCTTATTATAAATCCTGGCAGAAAATTGAAAAACAATATTCGTAAATGTCAGTAAAACGGCACTAGTTATTGCAATTCATTTTGGGGGCCGAAAATATAAGCATGGTACCTATTAATTACATTAAATGAAATGAATGGAAACATAATTCTCTTTTATAATAAACTTAGATTGCATTTGCCAACTATGCGATAATAAAAAATTACTGATTTTAGAAATTTAGATCAGTTTTTATAAATGAAAATTTATTTTATTAGTCGGTTAACACAATAATTATTATAATTAAGAAATCGGAAAATAAATTTAAAAACATCACTACGTCATGGTATTGCCAGTCACACTTAAGCTGCAAAAGTCGAATATTTTGTTGCCATGTTTCCCACAGGTGTGTCGAGAGGAAAAATCAATTATTAACCAGTTTTCGTCCACTAAAATTAATTTACTATGAATTATAGTAAGTACCTATTCAAACATATAAAAAATCGAAGCAATTTCTTTGTCTAAAATTTTTTAATTGTCAGGATTTTTAAACTGGGTTTTTAATTAAATGGATATGAACTACTTAGAAGTAGAATTAGTAAATTACAAAGTTTTTTCATGGAAAATAGGAATGGAAACTACAATTATAATACAATTCTGCTTGTTAATATAATTGCCAAGCACATTTAAATTAAATGAATGTTATTCAATGCACTCAAACAATTTGTATTATTATTATTAATACAAAAATGCCTCTAATTATTAACTTCAGGTTGAAAAATATATTGTATTATATTTCTTTGCTGATGGAAATCTTGCTTTTTTGCTTTTTTTTATGATTCGAATTAAATTGTAATTTTATGGCTACTTACTAGTAGCTTGACCGGTATATGGTAGAATAAACGCTTTCAGCTAATTATTAACTTTTGTGAACACACATTTGTGGGATCCAGTATGTACTTGATATGGTATACACATCTATGTCATACATGAATTCTAAAAATTGTGTTTTTTTGTTCTAATAATGATATAAATATTAAGAATATCATAGTGTTATCGTATGCTGATGTAGTGCTACGCCTTATACAACGTTTCGGATGAATAAGAAGTGAAAGAAATTGGGATAAACCCAAAATTCCGTGATATCAATTATGGTGGCATCCCCCACCCTTAACATCGGCTTTCTTGTTTGAGTATTTATTTTTACAATTATTTTGTGGAGAAAACAGTGATGGTGTTCAGAAAACATGATATTGCATTGATTCGCACAATGTATCGAGTAATTACTGGCGTTCGTTGCTAGTGTTATTATCCAGCTGATCGTCATGGGCCCACTACCATCGATTGATGTCGACAATTTTTTTTTGAAGTAATCGCTGAAAATGACAAAATAAATCTGCAAGCATTACAATACTATATTTTGATTTGACTATATCGAGTAAAAGATGTTTGGTGATTACAATAAATAGTGCTTAACCAAAAATATGAATAAACCGTATGTTCAATCGACTATATTCATATTGATGATATTGAAGGCTTGGTATATTCAATATCACCCTTAGTAATGTCTTCTTCTTTAAAAAAACAGTTGTGAATTGATCATGGCTCTTATTTTCATTGTTATACTGGCATTGGTCAGTTCTTACTGCCTCTGTGAACAAGTTATTTTGCTAGACACCACTTCTGAACAAACATTAGAATGGACAAGATATCCTTACGGAGTTCTAGCTAATACTCCAGGGTGGATTGAAGAGTCGTTTACTAATTTTGATAAGGGAATAAACTGGCGCTCATATGTCGTATGCGATGTGGCATACCACAATGTGAATAATTGGCTTTGGACACCATTCGTGGAAAGAGGACATGCAAATCGCATATATATTGAAGTGAAATTCACTATTCGAGATTGTTCTTTATTTCCCGGCAATGCTTTAAGTTGCAAAGAAACATTTAGTTTACTTTACTATGAATTTGATGTTGCTACAAAGGAGCATCCGCCGTGGGAGCCAGAGAGCTATAAACTGATAGGTAGAATAGCTGCCGGAGAAGGAAGATTCAATGCTAATTCGGAAGTCAATATAAACACTGAAGTGAAAAGTATTGCTATCACTAAGAGGGGAGTATATTTCGCATTCCGGGATCAGGGAGCCTGTATATCAATATTGGCTGTCAAAGTTTATTATATCACATGTCCAGAAACAACTATCAATTTTGCTCACTTTCCGGTAACACCCACTGGAAAAGAAGTCACTATCATAGAGCAAGCTAATGGTACTTGTGTTGCAAATGCAGAAATTGTGGACAATCCAACATACTTGTGCAAAGGCGATGGCAAATGGACACATTCTAATGGCGGTTGCAAGTGTAAAGCTGGCTATGAGCCAGATTTTGATAAACAGAGCTGCACAGAATGTCCTCCTGGCCGATTTAAAGCCAGTACAAGTGATGACTCATGCTCGTTATGTCCAGAACATTCCAAGTCAACTGAATATGCCGTCAGTGAATGTACATGTAACTTTGGGTACTACAGGGCTGAAAAAGATCCAAGAAGTATGCCATGCACACAGTGGCCATCGGCTCCAGAAAACTTGACCATTTCATTTGTAGACCAGTCAACTGTCATTTTGTCTTGGAGACCACCGAGCAAGCTTGGAGGAAGACTTGATATTGCTTACAAAATTAAATGTGATTCATGTAGTGCTGCTGTGCAATATCAACCATCTACTGATGTGTTCAATGAAACACGGATGACGATATCTGGCTTAAATCCTGTCACTACTTATAGGTTCCAAGTATTTTCTGAAAACGGTGTTACCAAAATATCTAGACATGGCTCTGAATTTATCGACATCTCAGTCACAACAGAAGCATCTGTTATTAGTTCTGTTAGCAAAGTAAGGGTTGTGTCTGTAAAAAGTACTGAACTCACAATAGCATGGGATGCTCCATTGATTAACGATGTGTCTGAAACCGATTTCGATTTGGTAGAATCATATGAAGTTCGTTGGTTTCCAAAGCAAGACATAGATAGCAATAATTTCACCACGATTCTATCATCAGATCTTCAGGTTACAATTTCTGGACTCCACCAACAAACTGAGTATGGAATTCAGGTTCGTGCCAAATCACAACGTGGTTGGGGAGACTATAGTCCCGTAATATTTGGACGTACTGGCCAAATCTCAGGTCCGGCATATATTGGCGATGAAGATAACATGCAAGTGAAAATCATTGCTGGTGCTATGGTAATTGTTGTAATTCTACTTGTAATTATAATAATTATGACAGTTCTGTATCTTCGCTCTAGAGCCAATGATGAATGCAATAAGAAACAACCTAACGATGGTAACACTCTTGATTATCACAATGGAGAGGTGTATACTGGCCATGAGAGTATGCCAGTGAAAACAAATTCAAATGTTACCACTCCATTGTTTACTGCTGCAGGTGCATCTTCTCGCACTTACATTGATCCTCATACATATGAAGATCCTAATCAAGCAGTTAAAGAATTTGCCCGTGAAATAGATGCATCTTGTATAACTATCGAAGCAATTATAGGTGGTGGAGAATTCGGCGATGTTTGTCGAGGGAAACTTAAATTACCACCATCATGTATGCAGGAAATAGATGTTGCTATAAAAACTTTAAAACCTGGATCAGCAGATAAAAGTAGATGTGATTTCCTTACGGAAGCTTCCATAATGGGTCAATTTGAACATCCCAATGTTATATTTTTACAAGGTGTTGTTACCAAATGTAATCCAGTCATGATAATTACAGAGTTTATGGAAAATGGGTCTTTAGACACCTTTTTACGAGCCAATGATGGCAAATTTCAAGTTTTACAACTGGTAGGAATGTTGCGTGGGATTGCTGCCGGTATGCAATATCTTGCCGAAATGAACTATGTTCACAGAGATTTGGCAGCTCGCAATGTCTTAGTGAATACTCAGCTGGTATGTAAAATTGCAGACTTTGGACTATCTAGAGAAATAGAATCTACTACTGAAGGTGCTTATACAACTAGAGGTGGTAAAATACCTGTGCGTTGGACAGCACCCGAAGCCATCGCATTTAGGAAATTTACATCTGCTAGTGATGTGTGGTCACTCGGTATTGTCTGTTGGGAAGTGATGTCTTTCGGAGAGAGACCATATTGGAACTGGAGTAATCAAGATGTTATAAAATCTATTGAAAAAGGATACAGGTTACCTGCTCCTATGGATTGTCCAGAAGCAATTTATCAACTAATGCTTGATTGTTGGCAAAAAGAAAGAATACATAGACCTGCTTTCACCAGTATTGTTAAAACATTAGACAAGTTGATAAGGTGTCCCGATACACTTCGTAAAATTGCTCAGAATAGATCTGCCAATCCTCTAGCCGGTGATACACCTGATTTAACCAATTTTAATTGTGTGGAGGATTGGTTAAATTCAATAAAAATGATTCGCTATTTAGACAACTTTCATGGAGCCAATATAACCAACATGGATTCCGTTGTGAATCTTACTCTGCAACAACTTACACAGTTGGGCATAGCACTGGTTGGACATCAGAAAAAGATAATGAATAGTGTACAAACAATGAGAGCGCAGATAAGAGTGAATGGAACTGAAGGTTTTTTGGTGTAGGTAGTGAAGTGTAGATACTGCATTGTTTTCAAATCTAGATCTACTGGTTAAAACATTTTTTTTTATCATAAATCATTCATGATTTATAGTGCATTCAATAATAAATATAATTTATTGTTTAAGTGATTGTTGTGGTGAAATCGGCAGAACACAGGTGATACCATAAATTGGATCTGAAAGTATTGGAACACTCGCTTAAGCTTTCTATGTTATTTAGGATTAATGGTTTAACTGATATCAAGTGGCAGCATTGAATCTTCTATTTATTACAAGCATCAGTGAAATGATCCCACATGTGTAATGCTTCCACTTTTGTGTAATATAAAAATACATAACTGCATTTAGCTTTTGAATGTATGGAAATGTGATCTTATGTAACTTAAGTAATGATCAGTTTTTTTTTTTAAGTAGTACCTACTATATTTAATGAAATCTCTAAATAAAGTTGTTCTCCAGCAGTTAATAAATTTAAACATCTCTTTGAATATATATATATATAAAAAATCGTTATTGATTATGAGAAGTGCTCGTAAATGTTGGACTGTTGATAAAAATTGTTTTTCTGTAATGTAGAAAAATAATGCGAATCTATTTCTTTATTATTTATGCTTTGGACCCATCTGCGTTTAATTTGTTCATTATCTTACAATTGCCATGTACCAGTATGGTATAAAATACTTTTATTTGTTGGAGTTAACAACTTTTTATTGATATGATCAAACGGTAGGTACTAAATATTATAAATCTACCACCATTGAAAAAAGCTAGCCTATAAATTAATGTTTTGTGAACTTGTGTGATATATTATACTTTTTAATTAGTTAATTTTACTTAACAAAACAATTGTATTAGACTTAAAAAACATTTTGCATGTGGTTATTCTCTACTGGTTGTTTCTCTTACTCTGTCTATGACAATTATTGCATTTATTAGGTTTTCATTTAGATAAGCAATGGAAGTTCTCAACTACTGATAGGACTTATATATTTTGACTGTAATTTTTTATTTATTTAAGTACATAATAAGAGAATCCATGACGAGCATTACTTTTTCCATTAGCTTAAATTATCATTTGCCTCTATGTTAAACTTTTATCGGTAATATTATTTTTCCAGATACTGATTTAACAAAATGCCATATGATTTAACATTACTATACAAGGAGAAGTAACTATCACCCACAGTGTGGTCATGCAATAATCACTGCTTTTCAACAATATTTATTATTGAAAATATAATTAACAAATACTACATTCAGGATAATGAATAATGTATTTAATATTAAAATCTCATTTTTTGGTAGCACTGTGAATTATTTAAATAGCATGTATATTTTAATTTATTTCCTTAAATTGAAATGTAAAAGTCAAGATAAATTTTTGTAACTGTCATAAATATTTCTATGAGTAGTTATAAATATTCTGCCTTCATAAGTTAAAACACGATTAATGGCAAACAACACATTCCGACCAAAGAAACATGAACTGTAATTTCAGCCTAACTAAAAAAATGTAAAACTTGATGGGTTGCATTTTGTTGCACTAAAAATTTCAAAAAACTTAATTATTATGTTTTAAAAAAATAAAACACAATTCATTTATACTACTTCCACATGTTTTTAGTGATCGGGACCGGTTTCGCTCATCACGAGCATTATCAACTGATAATGCTCGTGATGAGCGAAATCGGTCCTGATCATTAAAAACCTGTGAAAGTAGTACAAATGAATTGTGTTTTATTTTTTTTGAATATAATGCCTTTCCACCAAGAATTTACAGTTAACACCTTAAGAATTAATTACTATGATTGAAATCTCCGCATCATAATTCATTGCTCAGAATATATCCTGTTGTTATTTGGCTTTTTACTTATGATTGCCATTCTCATTTTATTGATCACTGACATTTTAAATAAATCTCATTCAATTATGTATCTTCTTATGAGAAAAAAAAATTTATATTGTCAATTAAACAGAAATTTACAAGACAGAGGTGTTTATAACGGCAAGATTGCCATTAACGCTTTTACGCATTAAAGCTTTTATGCCATTAACAAGTATAATGCATTTGTATCGGTGTTTATTAAAATTAAATTAATTTTCTAATCTTATGCTGGATACAGCAATCCTCATTATGTTTATTAGTTAAGAGATAATTATAAAACTAACATTGATTATTTACTTTCATAATGTTTAATAAATATTATACATATGGTGATGATATTTCCTTACTGATCAACATATACACTCATTTGAGAAAATACGGACAACTCGAAGATCCAATTTTTTGCAATCATCCATAGGTATTTGATATATATATATATATATTGATATTATTCACTGCCTGCGTGGTCAGATATTGCTTAAATTTGTATTTTTAGTCAAGGAATATTGGTCACTATTCTCAAAAGGAGCTATATAAGTACAATCTTGTAATACTATAGCAATAAACATGACCTTAAATTACCATATTGCTCTGTGATTTTATTTGGTTCATTCTTTGAGATGAGTATGTTATCCAATTTGAAGTGGCAGCTTAAATACTAAGTTATAATATGACATAAAAGAAATTATTCAACTTAAAATTTATGTTCAATGCTTCACAAGCCCAAAAACAAATCTAATGTAGAAATATAGAAACATTGTTGTCACAATGTTTAAGTCGTTAACATTCCAATTGTATTTTTTTAGATTAACTTTAAGGAATCAAGATTCTTATGTATTTATTATAATATAATTTAAATCTTTATGATACATTCAAGCAATTGATTTTGGAATTTGACCTAATTCTAATATAAAATTCTTTAATAGTTTAAATTGGTTTTCTGATTTTGCGTTAATTAAGCAGTGTCTTTAAATACAAATTCCATCTTTAACTATTTATATATTTCTTTCTATTACATTCATTATTTATTGATTTTAATTTTTAATAGTAAACAGTATAGATTTTTTAGTTGCATTGGATAATTAATAAGCTTTAAAATTTTGTACATATTCTGTGTACAATCCTACGAATTGTTAATCCCAATGACACTTTAATTAATTCTGAAATTTCTTGCTCATACATATATTTTTCATTTCATTGAAGCCTTCCAGAATATAATTAAGAAAATAAGCTGGGACTGCCAGGGTTGTTATTTATTTAATTATAGTGATCACAAACACAACTATTTTGTACTATTATTAAATAAGTTAACATAAGTTCTGAATTGTATTTATATATATTGTTTTGTTAAACCTCACATCTTGTTTGGGTTGTATATTATTATAATCCAACTCTTTAAATTTCTCTGATTATCCGGTGGAAAAGAAGAAGCTAATTAAATAAGTTTTTTTTTCAAAATTATGGTTGTGATTAAAGATTATTTCTTATTTAATATAATTTATTCCTACCGCATGCATGGTAGTTTCAATTTTTTTTTTTAATTTATTCAATATGCACTCGATATTTCATACAACACAGGTTGTCTTGGTTAAGTACAAAGTATATCATTTAATTTAAAGGAAAAATTGTCAAAGGATAAAAATAAATATTGAGATTATAAATCATATCGCATAGCATATATTTATGAAAAATTAATCTCTGTATAAATATCGATCGATTACCATTAGAGGACTAAATCTTACTTCAAATTCTTTTTGTCTCACTGTCAGTCGGAAATTGGTTAAAATCAAAAATAAATAACCTTGCAATATAGTTAGTCTGAAAATGCATCTTAAAGAGGCGAAACATGTGCCACATTTACTAACACAGCTAGTGGAAAACGAAATAATCAACTTTAATTTTATATTAAAAATGAATTTCCACAAAGTTACTGCCAAATCCATCGAATATATTATTTAAAGTCAGTGATGTCATAAATGTTCTATTGTCTCAAAGAGTCGGTATAAACAGTAATGCAGGATAAAAATAAATATTCTAAAAGTTTCCATTTTCGGTTCCACTGTATGTCCAATAATCTCATAGTATTTAAAAAAATCTCAAAAAAATTGAAGCTCATAAAAAATAGATTTTTCATGACTGAAACTTTTGAACATTTAAAATCTTGCCACTCTTAGTTTATACTTTTTATACCCTGCATTTATTTTACTATTTTATGATAATTATTAGTTAAAATTAATGTGAAAATGCTGTCTTGCCTAAATAAACCATTTTTATAATAACTTTTAAGGTGTTAACTGTCAATTCTTGGTGGAAAGATATTATATTTTAAAAAATAATACACAATTCATTTGTACTACTTCCACATATTTAAAATGATCAGGACCGGTTTCGCTCATCACGAGTATTATCAACTGATAAAAATACAAACATAACAGGCTTATTTATATAAAATTGAGTGTAAAAATGAAGGTATATAAAACTGATGGTTCAT
This sequence comes from Himalopsyche phryganea, assembly GCA_022494535.1. NCBI lineage: Eukaryota > Metazoa > Arthropoda > Insecta > Trichoptera > Rhyacophilidae > Himalopsyche > Himalopsyche phryganea. The sequence goes on from JAGVSL010000023.1 coordinate 2,975,981, forward strand.
GAACTGTCTTAGTTCATGAACTTGTCTTAGTTCATGAACCATCAGTTTTATATACCTTCATTTTTACACTCAATTTTATATAAATAAGCCTGTTATGTTTGTATTTTTATCAGTTGATAATGCTCGTGATGAGCGAAACCGGTCCTAATCATTATAAATATGTGGAAGTAGTACAAATGAATTGTGTTTTATTTTTTAAAATATTTTTATAATAGCTAAAGCATATTTCTACAATGCATTTTATTATTTCAGAATAAATTAAGTCAACCTCATTCAAAGGTTTCATGTGATTTCCATTAGAAAATCAGTATTATTTGTTATTTCAGTTATGAAAATATATATCTAATCTTAAAAAAATGATTTAAATAATGGTTACTTTTATTTCATCTACAATAATATTTTTTTTTTAATATTAATGTTCAATTAATTTATTCCAACATCATTTATACAGTCTTTTCTGTGCCAAATTTAGTTGATTTTTACTTACTAAAGCATTGTTTATAATACACTTGTCCATTTTTATTTAAATTATTGGGAAATTCAGGAAAATGATTTTTAAAAGTGATTGTTCAAATTTTATATTTTTACTATTACAGTTTTACATATCTTGAGCACATTATTGGTCTGTGACACTTATTTTGTAAGAAAGGCATGTGATGATAAAAGAATGCTTTCAAAAGCTTCATATTAGGATCCATTAACTGAAAAAATTTAAGTTTCTCACCTGAATTTGAAAATTGGTCCTATATGTTACGTATATGAGTAAAGAATATTCCAACATAATAATTTAAATATTAAAAACTGTACTTGTAAATTTTCTTCTATTACATGAATTTGAACTGGACATTTATTTTTAGTTTTGAATTCAACGTATCTATATACCATTGAAACGTAAAAACATCATTTCATACATGATTATAAATAAATTTGTGGCACAATTTAAATTGAGCCAATGATAAATTATCCACGTCAAAATAGGTTTTCTGATATTCAGTTTTTTTTAATTACTGACAAATAAAATGCAGGTATCTGTTATCTGCATAAGTTTTACTTTTGGATTTATTTTTTATTATTTGAACTTTCATAATAATATATTCAAAAGTGCAGTAGGCTTAATTAGACCCAGATTTAGGTGCTTAATTTTATGGTGGTAGATAAAATAATATTGAATAATAAATGATAACTTAACATTAATGTTGTAAATATGTACTTAACTATACAAATAACTTCTTTTATAATAAAATGTGCATTTCCCTGAATTCCAGTTAAGATAAATGTTTTTTTAAACACAATTGTGTTATACCTAGTACATATATTTAGAATTCTCTATAAAACGATGATAATCTTATGAAACAAAACTTTGTATGAACGGTTAAGATTTAATTATATTTGAAGGGTTATGTACAATGTAGTATCAAAATATATGAAATTCCAAAAACACTAGAACCTATTATTTTATTTTTTCCCACTGAAAAATGCTCACTGCATTAAAATTTAAATGTCTTAAGTTACTCCAAAATACAGCTTTGAATCATATTAATTACGACTTATATATTACTTTACATATTATATTAAACTTTTACATGTTAGTGTGTAATAATGAATCTTTACAATGTCTCTCATTGAATTTGCTGTTTTTTTTCTAAATGATCCGTTGCGAATAACTACTTATCTTTTATAATTATAATAAATACCTCCATTATAAAACTCATACTAATATGTTTGTTGAAAACTGCATACATTTCATTCATTGGCTTGGAGACTTGAATTATAATAGCATAATGTTTTGAAAATTATGTACAATATTGGTGGAATATATTTAAGTGATCTATACTGATCATAGTTATAATAATGATTCTAATTGATCTAAAACAAATGCGTTTCATATTGACCACTAGTTATTTCAGTTGTCTCCATCTATATATATACTGCCTTGCTTTCAATATTACTTTGCATATCAAAAATTAATTAGCATTATTGTATTATATACTGATTTTTTTTCTGTTGATAGTCAATGCACATCGTCAAATTTTTACTATTACTCTTACTTCAATCCCATGTAGCTATGATGTCAATAGCTAAACGTAAAACATTTTACTCACATTATATGTATTTAGTATTTGGGTTAATTTTTCCTATTTTGGTTTTAATGATGTATATTTCAACAGTGAAAAGTGGATGTCTTTTAGCATTTCAATTTAAAAAAAATCTAAATAAGCAATCGTTTGTTGAACATAATAGAAAACATAGATATATACCTTGTTTGTCATTTTTATATTGCTGCGAAAGTATTTATAACCCTTAAATATCACTTTTGTATTGTAACATTATTTTAAGATGGTTAGGATTATTTATAAATACATACTTATTTTAAAATAGATAAAAATATACAGTAAACATACGCGCGAAATGTAACCTAATGAATTTTTATAAATGGATTAGTTTATTTTAATGTACGCAAGCGATTATAAACTTGTAACATTGCTATTCTGTTTGCTTTTATTTTTTCGATTAAATTGTGGAATTTTGCTGTCTTTCTGTGTCTTACCTTGTCTTAAAGTTGTATAAAAAATGAATATGATTATATTATTGACTACCGTTTTTTTTACCTATGACTATCAATTCATTAAATATATTTTTATAATTTAAATTCCTTTTTAATTCATATTGATGTAGATACTTGATAGTATTGTTACTTACCATAATGATAAATAATAGCAAAAAGATATGGTCTTGAAAAGAATAGATTTTTATGGCGCAACAGCGAATGTTAATAATACTTGTTTTTTACTATTCTATTTTCAATAAAATCACAAAAATTGCAGCACATTAATACTTTAATATTTAATAACCATTTGACAAAAACTGTTTCTTCTGTGTTGAAACCATTTTTTTCAGTTTTCATTGTTTTTATTGCATTTGTTTGCAATATTTTGGGGGGCTATTTTTATTGATTAAAATTTATGCAATGATAATGTTTGCAACTGGGGCTTAGTCTTGTCACAACTTTCAGGATAGATGGAAGCGATTATTTCCGTTGGATTACTGTTATTTCTATGAATACTTAGTTTTAAGAATATTTTTATCAAATGTGTAATAACTCTTAAAAGATATTCAATAATAAATTTGGCGTAGTAAAAATTACCTCATGTTTTATTTGAAATCCATTGAATGCATATTATTCAAAAATAAATTTACTGCAACTATAATACTTCTTGTGATAACCACACATCTTAAATTTGCATGTTGGAATTAACCACTTCACGGTCGCTCGCTCACCCGTGATAGAAAATTGACAAATGCGTTACGTTCGCTCGCTCACCGGTGATAGAAACCACTTGGCGTTATGTTCGCTTTCAATCGTATATGATAGAACCATCAAAAAAATACTAGGGATACGTATTCCTATTTCAATGACCTACATGAAGCTACATATGTTCTAAATGCTGTAGAAAGCGATCGAAAATTTATGGCGTTCTGCGATAATTAGACCGAACTCATAAATTGTGAATGGACACAGTTTTAGTTTCTTTACAATTGCTATTCTATTGTTCTCGAGCTTTCGAATTGCATTATTATCCTTCTATTGTCCTAGAGTGTTGGGTAAAGGAAGTGAATTTCGGCATTTCGGCTTAAAAGGATTTGTGCAAATGCATTCAACCGTATCTAACATTACGGTAATAAAATTTAGTAACCATTTATCATTGTACTGCATCTCTCGAATATTATTATACTATTTATTTCATCATTACTAGAAGAAAATCCACATGTTTGACAACAATTTAATTTACTAAATGTATTAAATTACGGTATTCTATTCATTTTCAAAATTGTTTTTCAACCTGTTTCACAATAAATAATTAAAAATATTAATACACATTGTTTTTAAATGATCCATAGACCGTTAAAATGCAATTAAAAAAATCGATTCGTTTTGGACGATTTCCCCAAAAAAAACCGACCGTGAAGTGGTTAAACACTAATGTAATTTTGGAGATTATCGAAGTGTTCCTTATGAAATTAAATGACATTTGGTTATATATTTCTACAAAATTTGTATTTTTGAGACGTGCAATGGTCAGATATGTGTTCTATTGTTGATATCCTTTTTATCAGTTTATCAGTATTTTTAAGTTCTCACTGATACCAAATGAATTCCTTGTTTCAAAGTTTTTTCGTAAATTGTTTCTGATCCATCTTTTATGTAGGTACGAGTTATGTATCTACAGTTTTAATTTGAAGTAAATTATTAACAATTATAATTAAGACTACACCAAAAAATCCAAATGTATACTGTCTCCACCTGGCGGTTTACCTTTCTTGAGCCTCTTCAATACCAAAATAATCTTGGCATGTGAGGGCGTCTGAAATACCGGTCACTCGGGGGAGGTCCAAAAGTGTGGCCTCTTCAGTCACGTCAAAAGGGTATGAGGGGGCGGTTGGTTCAGCTCCTCGCAGAAATGATCCTTCCATAACTTTTTAACGCATTCTACGTCGGACTCTATCACTCCATCGGGTTCGCGAATGGACCAGGGAGTTGCTTTCCACAGATCTTCCACTTAATTCTAAACAATCTTCAAGTACCCATTTTTGTCAAGTTACGAGGGTGACATATCTTAATGACACTCTAGAAAACTAGATTTTAACTAGGGCCTTCTGCTGTTCAATAAATTTATCCAGTCTACAGATACTATATATATTGGAATGGAGAAGACGTAGCACACTGAACTTATTTTTTCTTTTATACGTTTAAAAACATGTTATTCAATATTTGATGAATAGCTTAATTCTCTTGAGAATTTCAACTTTAAATGATCGTGGCATGTAATTTGAAAGCCACCTACTATTCAATAATCATGATAATTAATTACTTGCATCACAAGCAGGCTGGAGAATAGATCGATTATGTAGGTTAAAATATAGATTTACAGTGGTGGATTTTGATAAAAAAGGAGATTGTATGGGTATTCAAAAATTACAATTGTTGAATATAGTTAACCCGAAGAACGCGCTCGACATGTTTACATGTCCAAGACTTTATCTCGTATTTCCGGTCAAACTAGAAGGAAACACTTAAGGACATATGCTTTAAAAAATAGTTCAAACCTTTAGGTAGATAAATTGGGTGAAGGAAATATATATTTGAAAAGAGCTCTCGATATCAAGTGTTTCGAATTTCAGCTTTGAATTACCGATACGCAGTATTAATCGTCAGCCCTATGTATTACACATACTTATGCAGCTACGCGTTTGCTTGTGTGTGCGTTGGCGGTGTATACGAAGACTGGACATTTTGCTTGCAAAGTCGTGGATTAAATATTTTTCAGCTTCTTTTTTTTCGATTTATGTTAGTGAGAATGCGACGAGTTCTTGAAGTATTTGGGATAACTAATAAATATATTTCACATGATTCTCCATTTTTACTGTCGAAATTGATCTGTTTTTGCCATAGTGAGCGTTTTAACAGATCGATTGGTTTAAGGTGGTACTGGTTCCCAGAAATTTTACATTATTCTTGTTATTTTACAAAGCTTGATAAAGGATTGTGTATAGAAAACATAAAGCAAGTGAAATATATCTATAGGTATATTTATTTTTGTAGAAAAGTCAGATACAATAAACTTCATATAATTTCAAGAACAAGCAAAAGCAACATTTATCGGTCAATCATAGTGAACACCTAATTAAAAATTCAATGAATCCAAAACAAAAAGATTTCTTATAACACTATTTATCATACATAATTTTCGTTTGAGGTTCATACATATTTTCAAATTATGAACTATTTATTACAGTGATATAGGTAAAGACAGCAGCAGTATTTATAACTAAATAAATATTTATTATAGTAATATGTTGACATAGAGGCATTATCACTAAAAATTGTCTAATGAATTGATATTTAGAATGAATTTATTTTTTCTTAAAATACTGATTTCACGATTTTTGAACGATGTAACAAAAAAATTTTAGAATGATAGTTATGATTTGATTTAATAATTATTTATGAAAATGAGTACCCCGTGACATCAACTTTATATATTTACAAATTTATAAATGACAATGTTAGCCGTCCAGCTTCAAACCTAAAAGGCCACAGAAAAATGCTGGTCTCATTATTTGTTTTGGGAATTTATGCTCAATGCTAATAGGAAAATTTTATTGCTGATTTTGAAATGACTATGCTCGTTATTCAAGCATCTATTTGATAAACGTATATAGTACATCAAATTGTTTATTAAAGACGGTAGAATCTACATTTTAATCATTTAAAATGCCTGTACTTGGGTATATATAGATTTCTTAAAGTAAATTTACCTTTAAATCACACCTGAATGTTAGCTACAGAACATCAGCAAACAAGCTCCATGTAATGTGTATCTTTTGAAATACTACTGTTGCTAAACAAACAATGAATGTGTACACCCAGTCCTCTTTTTCAATGCATTTTGACACTGACAGTAAAAGCAGCAAGTAACTCCAATATGAAAGTTATATAATTTGTATGTTTACATTAATGCGATCACTGCATATGAAAAAGCTTAAGTAATACTGACTACCTGAAGATTTGCAATATTGTGTGAATTTTTGAATCTCTATAATTTTGTAAAAATCAAAAACTATTAATAATTTAATCACCCTAGACTAGTTTATTTCTTTACTTTCCCAAAACACGTGTCACTGGCGACATATCCTAACCAGATGACATAACTTGAGCATTTATCACTGACAGGGCGAACTAAATCAACCCAGTCTTATTTTTCATTAATTTACATATATTTTCAACAAAAATATCTTACGTTTTTCTTGTTTCATTTTAAGGAAGTGAAAGTTTTATGTATAAATAAAAAAAAATTTTACAGAAATTTATAGAACCAATTTTAGTTTTCCACACATTCTTGATACTTTTTTATGCAATTATATAAAAGATATTTTTTTACGCGTAAATTTCTGGAACCAATGTATCTCGTTAAAAAAGGATTGGGTGTATAATTCGCCCACACCAAGTATGGGCCAAACTATTAATTTAAATATAAACATACTTATCCATTCAGTCTGTAGATATTATCAAGCCTATACAGAGAGGGAAGCTGCCAGTGCTTTGAAAACTTTTATTTGTAGATTGTTTATTTTTATTTATTTAAGTGTGACATTTTCTTCCGCATAAATTCATCTTTTTTTTAATAGTGAGAGGGGGCTCGAAAATCGCATGGAATTTTTTTTTACATTGTAATCATAGAGAATCTTACTCTCTTCCTTCATAGGTCATATTTAGGGCCGGTGTTTATTATTTAAGTTATAGATAATGTTTTAAGTAGAATTTTTGAATTACAGTGAAGTAACAGAGATCTGCATTTTGTTTTCCTCATTAATTCTATTATTAATGTAATCTATTCATTTGGTGCCTTGCTAATTCATATTGTACAATATATTTTTATCAGTGGCATGCGGTGACCTTTGACGTAGGGGATATTGTAAAAATAAAGAAATAAGAATAAAATCACTAAAAATATTAACGAAATTTTCTCTTTACAAATTATGACAAAATGGCTTCAGACAGTTTCTGTTGCAAGTTTTTATTTATTTCATTGTAGAAAATGATCTTTGTAGTAATACACTAGTTGCTTCTGATTACTAATTCACGAAAAGCATTCAAAAGAAATCCATCATAGCATTTTGTCATCAAGTGTGAAAACTTAGTAAGAGTCTGAGTCTAAATCATTTAGTAATACCAAATCCAACGACATTGACCACCTGACCACATGCCCCCGGAAATTGGTTTTTTGATGAGGAACAACATAAGTTTCATGAATAATGAAATTAAAAAATGCTCAATTATATGAGTATATAATAAATACTTAAGTAAATAATTTATTGTTATTATGATTGCGATTAAAACATTCTACTACCAATATAATTATTAATGATCAACCATTACTCTATTTTCTTAATTTTTTTAGAAATCTCACCTACTTTCATATGCCATCTCACAAGATCAGTGACTAGAATATAAAAAAAGAGTTACTTCATGTTTGCTCGTGAGACATTATTAACTATTTTAAAACTGTTTAATAACAAAAAAATTGGGTATTTATTTAGTATGCATGAATTATTACAATGATCAATTCAACTAAATCAAAAATATAATATGCCAAAAAAATAAGCATTGCCGACACTTTGTCATCAAGAGGTTAAAATAACTTAAGGCTGAGGGAACAATTATTGTTAATCCATAAAATGTGAACTTGAAAAAAAAACAAGGTGGAAACGCTCACTGAAAACTTAGTAACAAAAGGTTCTTTTGATATAAAATACATGTGAGTTTAGACAGGTATAATTATAATAGTTTCTTAAAAAAATAACAACCAAAATTTGTCCACTTAGTAATTAATTTGAAAAATGACTACAGGTGCAAAGACAAAATCTCTCAAGACAATAGTACTCAGTTAAAATAAATAATGTCAGATTGAAATGTGAAACATTTCCATTAATATAAATTTTCCAATGCATAATTTATAAATTTTGAATTTATTTTTATCTTAAAAGTATATAATATATTTTTGAAATAAATAATTTATTTAAAATTTTATTATCTAAATAGGTACATTTTCGAATATAATGTCTAGCTTTTACCATTTTCTAAAAAAACTTTAATAATTAGGCTTGAATATATTTATTTATTTTTTGGCCAATAACAGAGTTTTCTGGCTCAGTCAAAGTCTGATGATGTAGGTAGTTAAAGCCTGGAAAATAAATAACGGCCTATCCTACTCAGATACATTTGAACACAAAGTTCCAATAAATATTATAAATTCGATAATAGTAACAATATTAATATTCCATTGGATAATTCCAAGAATTAAAATAAAAGGTTTTAATGTAATGCTACAAAATAATGAAGAATTGCAGGATGCAAAAATACTATATAATCGATTTATCATTTCTTTATGAATGTGGAAATAATAACATAATTTTTTACTATAATTTTCTATAAAAAATATATGCCAATTCATTTGAATTACAAATAATATTCGTCAAATTCCATTGCACATGATTCTTAAAATTTAATTTGATCTTTTTTCATAAATCTCTTCTTTAAATTGTAAGAATTTTATGCACAATGGTATATTAAATAGAAATGTTTTTTTTCTGAAGCATGAATAACTTTCCATAAGTAAAAAACTGATTGTAAAATAACTATATACAACAAATATGAATTACAAGCTATACATGTAGTAGTAATACATAACATTAATCGTTGGCAATTTTTTACTATCACCCAAATAGAGAATATTTCAAGTGGATGTTCACACAATTTGTTAATGGGTTTTTATTAATGACGGCCTTCCCTATGTTGTACATGATTTTGATTACGACTGTGACAATATTGGATGAATTATAAGTCTAGAAAAAACAACAATTATTATTAAAGAAGGAAAACACGAATTCAACAAAAATTATCTTCTTTGGGTTAAATATTGTATGCTTCACTGAAAAATTTTTACTTGGTTTATGAAGTGGTTTGTGCGTGATATGGTTGTGATTACAAGTTGAAACTGAATGCAATATGAACTAATTGTTTGAATCAGAAAGAAATTTATTAGCATAATGTGAATTTTAATTATGTTTTGATATCAATTGTTGCACATTATAGAAGATTTATTACTGACATTCATGGTATCTTAAATTCAAACATTGTATTTATTCTGTGGGAAAATAGACACAAATTATTAATAAAAAAAAAACTCCTTAAAATATTGAAGTAATAAAGGTAGTGAAGCAAACAATATGCTTTCAAACTACTTTTATGTTTACTGAACCCATGTGGCAGGGACCCATAATGGCTCCGTTTGTACTTTCCATGCAGTTTTAAGGAGAACAGCAAGCGATGTTGCAAGATCACCATTTACAATTTCTTCATCGAATAAATGGCCATATAGAAACTCTATCCTACGGGATGCTTTTAGGATTTCGTTTAGTTCCTCATTCTAAAATGTAATAAAAACAATTAATCCTGGTTAATATGGCACTTTACTGTTAAAACATGTATGTGTCAATTAAACATGAATTGTTGAAGGAGTAGATAGTAAGATAATCACCGTAAAACCACGTGAATTACTCTCGTCAAATGTTGATCGGGCACGTGAGGCAATTCGAGTTTCACGTAACACTTCTATTGTCGGTGGTTTAATATTAATTATGTAAGGCCGCACTCTGGGTGTGCGGAGAGCTTTCAATGCTTGCTGATGAGGACATAATACACACACATATCCTAAAATGAAAAATATGTAACAAAATTATCCAATTAATAATTTTTATAGTTTGGTAGTTATTTGACGGAGGATCAAGCAATCTCAGTTAAGGCGGTATTTATACAGAAGCTCAATTGAAGTAATCAAGAGGGAAACAATAGCACTAAAGAGTCAAAATTTTTAATTTAAAATTGGTAAATACATGTTAGAGCTATGCCGACTCATATATTAACTGCTATTGTAATGAGATCCTAGTTAATGTCATTCACACTTAAGCTGCAGTGTACTATACAATGTTTTTAAGTCTTTCTTTTGTTTTTAGTTAGCAAGAAAATCTTGAGATTTATAAAAAATATTTTTTTTGATGGAAAAAAATCTTTACCAGCATTTATGATTGATTCGACACTTTCTGATGATGTTCCATATAAATTCCCTTTATATTCACCAAACTCGATAAGCTTTCCAGCTGCTATCTCTTGTTCCATTCTCTCACGGCTCACAAAAATATATTCTTTTCCATTTTGTTCGCCTGGTCTTTGAGGTCGAGATGTAACTATAAATTTTCATTAGAAACAACAATAAGATAACAATTTTTCTTTTACCACTTTTTGAATAACTGATAAATTAAAAACATTATTAACCCTTTGCACTCCAATGTCGAGTGTCATTCGACATTGGTTTTGTTCCACCAGCTCCAATGTCGAGTAACACTCGATATGTTCTAATACCACCTTTGCAGTGAATTCTAAAATGGGAAGAATTTTTTTTGCGTGTCTTTTTGTAATCGATTGAAGGACATGATATTCTGGCATTTTAGAAATTTGTGACGCTCTGGTAATTATCTGCTATGAATAAAAGAATAGGATATTTTGGGGTGTATGCAGGTAGCAAAGAGACAACAGCAGTAGGTATCGAACCGTGCTTTGGTCAACTTCTTTTCTTCAGCTGTGCATTTACCATGTCTGTTTTTGTGCTAAGAAACATTGAGTGAATTTTTCGTGATTTCGATTTTTATAACTGGATTGTGAATTAGTGAAATAATAGTGCTAAAATTTTTTAATCCATAATCAATCATGTCTAAAAAAATATCTAAAAATCGAAAACGAAGTTTGTCTAAAATTTCCAAAGCCGCAAAGATAAATATAAATGAATTTGAGAGTGATGCTGATGATGATTATATGGCAGAGGTGGATAATATTTTTGAAAATTTTCAAATAGAAAGTAAATGTGAAAATGAAACTGATATTCCTCAGGTACCAATAATATCCAAGAGGAGAGAATATGCATCTGATCCAGGACCATCAGTTGCTGTCGAAACAGACTCTGATTCCTCCGATGAAATCTTTCACAGAAGACACATAGTTTCTAGAATATTGAGCAGTAGCAGTGGTATTGAAAATGTTCAAGATATTCCAAATGTGGACGTTCTTCATGGGGGGATGTTACAAACCAAGATTATAAAAATTAAAATAAAATATAACATTGTATTAAAAACAATAAAATAAAAGATTTTAGTAAAGTGTTTTATTTGAAAAACAAAACTTGAAAAATTGCAATTTTGACGTGGAGCTGGTGGAATAAAAAAAAAAGTTCTGGAGTGCAAAGGGTTAAACAATATCTGCTTGTGAATGAGTCTTAAGGTAATCTAAAAAGCTTACCAAATTGTAAAATAAATACACTTACATGGTACAGGACTCTTATATTTGTCAGAATCAGTTGCAACTAATCGTCTTTTGAGTTCATTCCGACCGACTCCAGGTGCTCCGATCAAAACAAGGGGACGTATTAAGCCTGGACGAGGATATAAGCGACCAACTTCTTCATAAGTAGGAATATTTTCTCTGTCAAAGTCATCATTCTCGGCCAGATCGTACATAATCTTTTTAATTTTCACTGGGGGTTTACAAGGCAGAAGTGCTGCAGAATCGACGGATATTTCTGCGCATTCGGTTTCTTCCATATTGTTGTCCCCATCTTGTGCGAGGGATGACTGTGCTGCAAGGGCACGAGTGCACTGTACTGCTGCCGCAGGATTACATAACACTGGTGATGAAGGGACGGAAGATGTGGTTCCTGAAACACAATTAATATTGTACATTTATTACATCATGAATAAAATTCATGCCATGATAATTGTAAGAATGGTTGCAGTATTGCGAAAGAAGAATAATGAAAATTCAGAGTTCAAGTATTTTCAGTACAGTATGGAACATAATCATACAAATACAATGTGTTCGTTAATAATAAGGTAAATAAAATATTTTTTTTATGTTATTGCAGCGCTATTGATATATTTTACGCAAATACATGACGTTAAGCAATATAGCAACATTAAAATTTTGGTAGGTGTACAAATAATCTGAAATGATATATGAAATTAGTCATTTTAAAAGCGCAGAGATGAAACTATAAAATAAGTATGACAAAGAGTTTTAAATCCAATGCTATTTTATTCGCAAAACAGCAAATACGGTTTATCCCCATTTATACTGCAATACGCTTGCAAAAGTCAAAATATGGAAATAGATACCATCTAAGGTTCGTGCGTGTGCCTGAGATTGGCGCTCATGTATTATCCTCCCTTCTTGCAAAGCCCGCGAAGGAATCAACCCGGCCCGCATTACCCTGTCGCCCTCTTTTCTAGCCTGCCACCTGTAAAAAATATTTCACAACATTTTAATTAATTCTATTAAGTAATAATCCAAATCATCATTGGTTCAATGGTACTGGGTGGCAATTGGCTTAGTCTGGTAAAGATTTCCAAAGACTTGCATGTAGAAACATTCCATAAGTTTTTTTTGTGTCCACTTCCAGTGTGGAGCATATGACCTCCTAATGGAGGTATTTCAACAGAAGTTTTCTACGAGAACTGCTTGTTACTCAGCTGCTCAATCTCTTTTTCTTTTTTGATAGAAGGATAGGACTAGTGGTCAGCCAATCATTCTAGCTACGCTCTGTTTTTAGGATCGGATGGGTGAGAGAGAATTTTAAACATCACAAACATTCATGCCTAAGAACAGAAATCCACGAATTGATTGAAAAATCAATTTATGAAACTGTCCATACCGAGACTTGATCCACTGCACCACGGAGCTGATTATTTAGCATGCAATAATGTAGTTTTAACAGAATATGGAACCTTTGATAGCTCAGTTAGTAGACCAATGGACTGAAGGTTTATGGATATATGGACATAATTGGAAATCATTTCCAAATAACCACATATTATTTACGGTTAAGCTGATTAAGACTGTTAGCAATTTGAATACTTTTGTTATAAATACTATGTATTATCATTATTTATTCAAATATTCTTAAAAATTAATCAACCAACAAAATTATAAAATCCAGATTGTTTAATAAAAACCTCACATATTAAGATGTGAAAGGTTACATGATAAAAGGAGAGTATATTTTGAGAATAGGTATTATTAATAATAACAAACCAGTATGCATCATCTTGAGAGACAATATGAAGAACATCTCCACGTTGAAAGTCAAGACCTGCTTCCTTGCACGGAATATAAGGATCAGCTGATGAACAATAGTCGAAATGTGCACGGACCCGTACTTTACTTTCTCTCAATCCTAATTTTCCGTATGATGGAACCAATTTGAATGTTATGGTACCTTCAGAATTTTGCTATTTGAAAAATAAAATAAAAAGATGACATGTTTTCAATAATCACTTTTAAGTTGTTAACTGTTAATTCTTAGTGGAAAGGCATTATATTAATAAAAATAAAACACAAAATTTTTGTACTAATTCGACAATTTTATATTATGATCAGGACCATTGTAAGTGTGCTTCATGAGCGAAACCGGTTATTTTTTTAAATATGTAATTAATAGATGATTTTCATTCAATATGTTATGAGAAACTGAATTATAGGACTTGAGTAAAATGTTATATCAATAATCTAGTGCAGTGCTCCGCAACCTTTTCTCACCCACGGCGCACCTAAGCACTCACTAAAATTTCGCGGCACACCACAAACCAAAATATGAAAAATTTCATCACAAAACTTACAATTTTTTAATTTGTTTTTAAAATTCGATCATTCATTTTTTGTTTCACTTATTGAAATGCTCAAAGATGCCAGCAATGTAGCCAATGATTATTTTAAGAGTTGATAAAGTTCTGGCCCGTTTTGGTAAAGTAAAATATAAATAGTCTCATAGCAAAGTTCAAATAATCTTAGCAAAACTTTTCCTCGAGACAGCCAACATATTTCTGTTTGAAAGAATATGGATTGATATTTTTTCAAAAAACTACTTCTTTTAGGCTCTTGATTTGATAATGTACTGAGAATTATTTTGTTACATTTGTCCATTATTTGTAATAATTTCACCGGAAAAAAAATATTACCAATTTACCCATTATATGCAGCAATGTGTAATATTTTTGTTTTACAAATGAGGCAAACCCCATTTTATTCCACATCATTTCAATTGCACTATCTATGCAAACATATACAATTATTCCATTAAATATCAAAATAATACAACATTTGTCTCAACGAGAATAATTTAGACGAAGATCTTAGCCACCGAATGATTTTATTTTTTTCTTATCTAAAATTATCGATTGCTTGTCATTTATATCGTATTGAGCCGCGGCACACTTGGGGTCATCTCGCGGCGCACCGTTGTGCCGCAGCACACCGGTTGCGGAGCCCTGATGTAGCGGGTAGTAGACATATTAAAACTTAAAATTGAAAATCCAAATAAATATCAGCAAGTCGTTTAAGCAGCCATTTAATTTTGTCAATTGCATATATGCAATACTTCAATGCACTAATTATGTAGCTTGATGACAGAAAAGTATTACTTACGAGTATAGCTAGAACGTCAGCTGGAGTCTTCATTTCAACGTTTATGCCATTGACTTCAACAACTTCATCTCCTGCATGTATTAGCCCAGAACGATCAGCAGCACCACCATGCATCACCCTGGCAATGACAATTTTTCCAGTGTCTTCATCTGTTTTGATTGTAGCACCCTAAAATAAAAGATATTAAATTTGTATTTGGACAAGTTTAAACTTATATTTTTATTAATAATAATGTAAACAATGTTTATTAAAAATTATGTGCAATATATGTAAATAGTAGAGTACTACTTCTTTTTGTTATTGAAAAATGTCTGATAACTTAAGCATTACACCCAAGATAAATAATTAAACTGATTAATAGAATGTCTATGGGGCGTTGAAAAATGTCTTCCTTGAAAAATTCATGATAATGTGAAAAACTGTGTAATTATCGGGTTATAAAAAGTACCAATTAAAAAATATCAATATGAACTCAGAAATTTGAATTATTATCAGAGTAAATAAAATGATATGTTCAGGTCATTATTGCAATCACATATTTCTATAAGTTAAATTTACTGATGTTTGATTATTATTGTTCATTGGATAAAAAATATATTTTTGCCTAGTATGTGATACATACAAAAATTAAGTATATTTATATAAACATAACACATAAATCCTGGAAATATTGGAATGACATTTATTTGATAATATTTAGGTATCTGTTGTCATTTAATTCCTGTGTTGCAATAAACTATATTTCCGAAATAATCATATCAATATTTTGGTACTGCATTCTACAAGATGCCGAAACATTTATATTTCTACCCTGAGGTTTGTGTTTTTTTATCGATGAGTTTGATTGAACTGAAAGTCAATTATATAATGTATGTTAATTGTTAGACTCTATCTGTTTATGGTAGATGCATTGAAAAATAAATAATACATTTTAATGGATGCCTATATCCATTTAAAATGTATCAAGGAAGCAATAAGTAAATATGAGAACTTAATTTTCATTTAGAGGCAGGATCATACAAGAAACGATATTCTTTCTTGTACAAAAATAAGCAAACATGTAAAGTGGTGGCCCAAAATTTACATAGCAACAAAATCAAGCCATAGCTTTCGTTTTTCATAATTTTTCAGTTAGTTAACATTTGTAGTTTCTATGTAAAGATTTCAGTATGGGCGTTATTTTTATTATTTGTCTATCACGAGATTTACTATCTTTAATAACCTTTTATTTTTTTTAGGGTTCAAATATTAAAGGATTTTATATCAATAAACCATAGAAATAAAACTATGCTATATGACACAAAATCAGCGAGAAATGTTCATCAGCAAAATTGTGGCTGTAAACGAGAAATTGAGTCTATCAATTGAGGGTCACAATGTATAGATTCAATACTATTATTTTTGAATGATAAAATAGTAAAACATCATGGATATCAACAATAACAGATGTAGGAGTGCAGTGAAGTTAATATTTAAGAAAAATCTTAGTTATGATTATTAAAATTTGACATCATATGACATAGTTTCCATGAAATCTAAATATAAACAGAAATGGTAGAATACTGCTATGATATAGATATATGGTTATTTATTCTATTAAAATTTTAGGCATCTACCTAAGATTAATACTTAATTTTTTCATTGAGATGCACATGTAAATATGTGCAAATTCAAGACTAAAAATATACTGCAAATACTATTTGTATTATGCAATAAATTTATAAAAGTGTTACTTTGAAAATACTCGAATGTTATGAAATCAAATATAATGAAAACATGTTTATAATACGCATTCCTTATTTTATTGAAGGATAATAATTTGTAACTGATCTTGAATATAATGTAAAATAAATATGTATTATACATAATATGTTTTCATTATATTGTATAATATCATTCCGTCGAAGACTGGCAGCAAAACATATTAACTAGAAGGTACGATGACTATATTTTAAATATAAATTAATAAAACCGATACATATGAATCGAAAAACTATTAAAATATCTTAACATTATTGAAGGGATGGAAAATAGTGTGGCATAATCTATTATTTATCACCAATAAACAACTAACTGAACAGATACAAAAAAGAAACTATTTCTCTTTGACTGTTGGGCTCAAATAACTAGCTCAAGTCTAAAATTTGTATAATTCTACACTTTTATTCATATTCGAAAATGATTTGTTTTAGAGATCATATATAATTATTTTGGATGATCATTACCACCATTGTTTTAGCATAAACAAATTCATCGCTAAACATAAACATAC
This sequence comes from Himalopsyche phryganea, assembly GCA_022494535.1. Classification (NCBI taxonomy): domain Eukaryota; kingdom Metazoa; phylum Arthropoda; class Insecta; order Trichoptera; family Rhyacophilidae; genus Himalopsyche; species Himalopsyche phryganea. The sequence continues at coordinate 2,993,341 of JAGVSL010000023.1, forward strand.
AAGCATACACAAGCTATGTAGATAGAGTTAATATTATAAACACCGTTCTATGAAAACATTAAGTGAAAGATGGGATTTAAATTCTTTTTATGTAAAAATAATGCATGATAAAAATAAAATATATGTGTCTACTAGAAAAGATTGATTTAATAGAATGCATAGGTGCAGAAACAAGCAGTGTGAGGCAACAGCATAAACATTTGAAGCACTATTACATAGTTGGTAGTTTTCATCATTTAACTTACCACTATGGGCTCTGCGCTCTGAGCACCACCCTTTTAACCACAAACATATCAATAAATTAACAATGAAGAATAAACTTGATGAGATTAGTTATGTCATAAAAAGATAAGTTGTGCCTAAAAACAGGGGCGAACTGGTTTCACAGGAAATTGATTGTTCAGACAGGTGAAAATTGCATGAGCGGGTTTCATATATCAGTACCAATATAAAATTAAGTGTCATTTCCTCTCAGCACTCAATTGAGACATTCAAGACGAGAGTGTTATAGAAAGATTCATACCAAATGGAAGAGAATACAATATAAAGCTCACTAAGGCTTGAATTAGATGTTAATAATTCATTTTTATATTGCTCAGCATCAGTATACGCCTAGTTATAGTGTTAGGTTAGAAATTGAAAAGTAAAAAATAAAAATAATGACTGCCCAAGCAGGTTTATATTTACAAGTGCTGCAAGATTTAATTGACAATCGAATGTTACGTTACAATAGTATTATTATAATTATAGCAAATTCAAACTACAATCATGATTTAAATTGAATTGGGAGCAAAATTATTCAGTGAGATCTGTAAAAAAAATTCCCAGTCAGGTTAATGATGCCAATCCAACCCTGTCTTGGATATGCATAGTCAATATAGTCATCAACAAATAAATGACTATTCTCTATATAGCAAAGGCGTGTTTTTATAGGGTTTGCTTGAACAAAATTTATGATTTACTTTTAAAATTTAGTTTAGCTGTGCTTATATTGATGAAAATTAAAGCTTGCTAATTATTATAAAACTAATTTATTAATGAAATTTATTTATATTTGGAATACTAATTATAAATAATTCCAAATAGTTTTTAATGCAGAATATTGAATTTTTAACAGTTTTGGCATGCTACTATGTTTGAAATGTGTAGATTGTATGCCAAATATTAAAGTATATAAAGATATAGTTATCTGATTACCAATGGTTCATCACTTTTCACTAACTGAACAATTTTAACAGTTTCTTCATTATCATCGACATCTGGAGGCACTTCTGGTAAATGTGGGTAGTAGTCTTTTTGGGCAATAGCATCGTGAGCACAAAGTATTCCCTTAAACACAATTAATTTTTTTTTAGTTATTTTTCTTATTGTTCAATTGTTTATTTGTACAAAAATATGAACAAACTCTCTTTTTATATAATCTCTCTCAGCTTTCATGGAAGAAATTTAGAACTGAGTGAAATGTATAATAAATATATATATATACAGTGGGTGATCGGTTAACGAACATAATTCGTTCCATGACTATGTTCGCTATCTGAATTGTTCGTTAACCGATCACCCACTGTATATATATACATCCAATTATTTTGAAGTGTGCTTATTGAAACACATTTTACAGAAAAAATAAAACTAGTGGAGATAAAAACACAAAGTTTTACAGTTTAAGATTTTTTGAGAGTAATAGAATGTTGTCTATTTTCGCAGATTGTTGTCAGGAAGAAACATTACTGCATCTGAGAGTGACTGATATCAATAGTGGTATAGCAAAAAAACATTTTTGTAAAATGAATTTTTAAATCGTTTTTCGGCAATATCATTATTTAAGAATGGTTCTGTAGTCATATTATTTCACATGGACCACTTTTACAGATAACAAATATTTATGTACTGAACCCAAAACAGAGTCTGAACTTTTGTTTTTATAACAAAGACTGTTATTGATATCAGTCACATATCTACACAATAGAATAATTTTTTGTGCAAAAGGAAAACATCATTAAGTCCAATATTGAAACCTTTACCAGGAGAGCCAAAACATTGCTTTCATATGAAATTTGATGAAAAATGTTTTAATGTGAAATTTACTAATTCAGCAGCATTGATTTGATTGGCCCCTTTTCTCTTATATGTGTATATGCATTGTAGTTATTTTGGCATATTCAACTCATTTTTCAATGTTTGAGACTAAACGCCCTTTTCCTTTGGCAAACAGAATTATTCGAATCTAATCTTTATTACAAATAATTTCTTAGTTTTCATAACTGCAATTAGCTATGCTCAAGACCTGTTCTTCTTCGCCGTAAGATTTTTTCCACGTAACAATATAATAGATATGGTCCACAATCAAGTAAATGCATTCAGTTATAAGATTTGACAAATGGATTAAAGAATAATGTACTTGTGTAGTGTTACAATGTATATTTTCTTTCAATACTTTGTCACATATCAACTGCCATTCATTATTATGTTTTTAGTAATTTAACTCATTCATTGCTGACACCGCATGACCCGCATTGAAGATAATGAACAACTGTATGGCAATCGATATGGCATTAATATCTTAGTAATTAGCTCAGCAATGAATGAGTTAACTGAATAATAGGCTATGGTCACTTCCTAAAAATACAATTGAATATTACCAATAGTCAGGAAGAATGTTTTTAGAATATGGATGGAACTAAGTTTTTACCTGTATATGTGGTGTTTGAAGTAATTTAAATAGTTCTTCTCTTAGAGGCGACTGCGGCAGTGGAGCTCCCGAAATTAGCTCGAGAACTTCTAAGGCAACTTCCATCGAATTCGATAGCAGTGGGAAAAAACGTTCATCTTTGCCTTTGGCTACAATTTTATTGTGAACATGTACCAAGGCATGTAATTGTTTTGATTGTAATAATTCACTGAGAAATGTCAGATCTTCACCACCTTGAACTTCTTTAAGTGATGTAAGCAGCCTCGATAGAGCTGGAAAAAATGTAGATTGATTCAGAAAAAAAGCAGGCGGTTAAAAAATAAAAGCATCTTTTGTTATGGTCTTAACTTTCTTTTTCTGAAACAAATATTTTTAAAAGACATGTAATATAGTCACAGCAATGACTTATAAATCAAGTCAGATGATGAATTAGAAATATAAACCTCGGGTTTGAATAAAACATATGCATTCTAAAACATTTGCAGCTATTTCTACACAAGCATAATCAAGAATACTACATAATCCAGTAGTAAAGTCATCACATTGTTATTTTAAGACATGTATGGGATAATATTTCAACTAAAAAGAAATTACTTAATGCTGTACAAATTCACCCAAGTATGGTGGAAAAATTAGAGGGAGACATAATTGAGATATTTTAAGTTAGTCTTACATACCTGGATCCCAATTTTCCCAGTTATCATCCATTATTGCTGCTGTCATTCAAACAATGCCAATAGATAACTTAAACAATTAAATTATTATGATAGTCACACAACCAGGCGAAAAACACTCATTTGGAGGTACCCACCCAAATTCGATCAGGTTATCACAGATAATCAATAAATGAATATAGGTCCACAAATTAATGGTATAATGTGCATAATACAATTTATTGGCGATTAGTATTTTACCAAATCAATATGTTACAAAGACAAACTGTGTCAGATGACATTCAATGCTACCTACTAATATCGTGTAAACCTGCGCCGACGCCAAAGAGCGTCTTGGTACAATATAAGACAACTCCGCAACGCCTCTCGTGCGCAAGGCAAATAGCTCTGTAAAATGTTGGTACAAAACTGAAACTGACGTTACTTAAATCGACTTAGTTAGAAACTGGATATAGTTAGTAAGCCTTAACTAAAGGTTAATATTCGACGATATGCGATGTCAACGTAGTATTCAAATTGCATATCAACAAAAAACCAGCATGCTTAAGGGATGCCATATCGGTAAAATTTATAAATGAATCCAAAAAAAAAATTACGCAACGAAATAAGTAGGTGTAAAATATTCTTCAAATGGAAAACATTTACATTTTACAACAATACCATGATTTTTTTGGATTAAAATTAATAAAACTAGTAGGTATAAATATTTCACTTGCAAGCAAATTTTGTACATTGATTCTTAATATTCGTGAACATATAGTTTTGTATAAGGTAAAACGGAACATGAAAAAACAGAACAGAATTAACAGAACATGATTAAACAGAACAGGAAAAATCAGAACATGAAAAACTGAACAATTTGAAAATAATGTTGTTATCCGTTCTATTTCTTAATTAATTAAACATAAAAGAAATAAAAATAATATATGAATTCACTGTATGTTGGCCAATTGGCGTAAAAAACACAATATTACCTATGTGTTTTTTACGATAAATATCTACTCAATATTGATAATCTTGTACAACTACTGCCACCCGATTACAAATTTAATGCTCTCATATTCTTTTTTTTAACCTGGGAGTGACCTGTATTAAATATAATCATGATTTATATTGTTTATATTTTGATTTAGGCACTTATTATACCTCTGTAGGTACCTAATTTTATAGAAACAAAGTATACTATACTGTAATATGCAATTAGACTGTGTTTATTGAAGATATTAAAAACAAATATTTGCAAATGACCTTTTTATATAATACAAGGCACTTTTTTTTAAATATTTTAAAATTTGTGTGGAAAAAAAATTCTGATTCAGCGAAAATTTTGAAAACTGGAAAATCATACGAGATAATCTCAATGAGAAGTCATTCATGTCTATAATCATAAATTTAAATTGAAAAAAAGCCGGTAAACGAATTTCCAGAAATTTTATAATAATCTTATGCAGTGATTAAATATATTATTTATTTCTTATATGTTTAAAAAAGAATAGATACGACCAAAATATTATTTTCAGATGGTTCTGTTTCTCCATATTCTGTTTTTCCCTGTTCTGCTTAGTCTAGTTATCCCCCAAAACATTTATTTCACTATTCGCTACAATTCCGCCTGGCGAATTTAAAGTCTTTAAAACTCGATTTATTTAAATATTTTTATGCATTCTAATTGTTGACATATAATGGAATGGAGAGTAAAAATATCTATATCGTAATTTTTGTGTTTCTGGGAGATAAATGATGATTTTTCAACAGTTGAGGTAACTGCTAATGCATACACCATTTATAAAAGTAATGTTTTAAAATAATTTACAAGAAATTCTAGATGTTTAACAGGTTCGGTTTGATTAATTAACTATTGAGAATAATGTTATTAACAAATATTTTGTTTACATGAGTGTACACATAAGTAATGGCCATATAAACAAAACAACTTTTATTGAAATAACACCAATTGACTGTACATACCTACTTCATCTAATGGTTAACACAAAACAGATTATGTCGTAGTTTTTCGGGAAGAAGACACTACTGGAAAATACTAGTTTTGAGTATCTTTCAAGTTTTTTGAATAATTGAAATGCTATGCCTTTTTCATTTAATTTGTTTTTTACAAAATTGTTTTTAAGTAAAAGTATGTTTATAAAATAAGTGTGGTTTTCCATACAGTAAAGTTCTAAATAAGAAATATCTATTTGGATATGGCTAACTCGATAAGCAGTTACTTCGATTTAGTGTTCTCCAGAACAGTCAAAATATAAAACATTATCTTCTGATAACAAAGTAAAGAAATAAATAATGTCAAAGGCAAAATTAATAATATTAATGGCATAGTTATATTTTGGTTTTTCTTTACAGATTAATAAATTAAACATTTATCTGGTAAATTTGTTATTCCGAATTAAGCTGCAAGATAATATTACCTATTTCGTTATTAAATGTTCACTTTGGGGACAGTAACTAGGTATGACGAAAATCATAGGTATGTACCTACCTAGCTTATTATTTAGCATTAGTGTAAGGAAAAAGTATTTATAACATGAGGCAGCCCCAGTAATTGGAAAAAATTACTTATCGCGCGGGTTGGTCATAGTACATTTTAGACTGTTATACTTGGTAAATTTCGAGGTTAACTAACCTAAAAGTTATATTTTAACATTTTTTTGTAATATAATTATAATTTGCTGTAAATTTATCACAGCAACATGTCTTGGTTATTCGGATATGGGAGTAAAACTCCGCAACCTGTTGGCATTGGAAATAATAATGAATCAGATGGACAAAATCCTGGAAATGGTGCTCCAGTGGACAATTTATCCCGTGCCGAAAAGAAAGTAATGGAGGCATACAGATTTGATTCAAGTGCTTTGGAAAGAGCCGCTCAAGCTGCGAAGGATTTGGAGAAATCAAGTAATTACAAATTCAAATAATTACCTTCTTTGCTATCAACCTAACAATGGATACTGCGGTTGCGTAATAATTCTTACAATTACACTGTTTACAAATGTTTATTACTTTGATCACTCCTTCTTCTACCTTTATCATTCAAAATTGGCGTAGCTTTCATTCATAAATCATTATCAATGGGAAATCTTAGTAGGAATCTCAGTAGCAAACTCAGTATCTCACCAGGTTGTACCTATTTAATGCTGGAAACTATATTCCTACTCCGCCGTGTTCACAGAGTAAGCACAAGTGTATCTAATGTTCTATATTTATATATATTTCTTATTAGTTTTAAAACGTTTTTAATGTACACGAAGTAAAGGCCGAATTTCTGACTATAGTGCATTCATGTTGATAATGATTTTTTTTTTCATAGTTATTATAATGTTTCATCTATTTGATACACTTTATCTTTAGCGTGCCAGTCATATATAATTTTTTAATAGTAATAAAATTCGTTATTCTGAGAATTCAGACCCAACTACCTACTGAATTTATATATGTATCGTTTAGTTATACCTATCATGAATACACATTATATTAGAAATGAGAGGTATTTGTCATACAACTTTATGCTCTCCATAATAGATAAACCATAAATATTTAACTTAACATTTTTATTATCTAAAATCTCACCCACTTTGAAGTTCCATACTGTTTTGTATTGTTCAAAAATATTGTATCTAAGGTATTTCATCATCAGTCCTCGTAATGTGAAAAAATTACATGTTTATTCACATGTAAAAAGATACAAACAACAGAATCAGAAAAGTAACAGAATCTAAAAGACATTTGTGATTAGTAATTTGAGCAAGCCTTAATATGTATGGAATAATTGGCAAATTCCAAATACAAATCTGCATTATGACTAAATCATCTAGCATAAACTGACCCGAAAAACCATTTAAACAGACTCATGTAATGATTTTTTTCATGAAGCCCGACATACTACAGGCAATATTTTGTCAGTTGATGGTTTTTGTGCTCTCATTACTTCTCCATTAATCTCGAAATAAATTGTGCCGCAGCACTTCTGCATTAATTTAATCAAATCTTTGGTGCACAATATAATTTGATATTCAAATTTCAAATTTGAATCATTCAATAATACATATTTTCAGAGCATTCGAAGGAAGCATTGGAGCTTAGTAAATTACAAGAAGTTACCAGACAGCATGAACAGATGGCTAAAATAAAAGAATATGAAGCTCACATAGAACAAGCTAAAACTGAACAGAAAAGAGTTGATCATGAAGAACGACGAAAAACATTACAGGTATGGTTATGTGTGATAAATCATACTGCTATGAATTATAATTAAAATAAATATTTTAGATACCTGGAAGAAAGTAGCATAAATTTTTGCTGTACGAAGTCATCAAAGTACTGACTCGTCAATCCTTTTTTACATTATTTATCTTTTGATTCAGTACAAAAAAATCTTTTATCAATTTATTTAGTGTTTTTCATACATTTCATATCAAATTAAAATGTCTTAAATTTATATAATATTGTGTATGAAAGTAAACTAGATTTTTCACTATTAATTTATTTACAATAGTGGCATAAAGTATGCAAATACTTTATAAAAATAGTTTGCAGCTATAAAACTTCCAAAAGTTAGTTAAAATATTACTATTTATTGAAGAAATTATCTAGTCTTAATTTTTTAAATTTTGCTGGCTTTAGCTGAAGACAATTATTGTCTTTATTACATTATTAAGTTGAAATGTGTGCGGTGGTAGGAAATCATTTGCCTTCTACCACAATATTTTGTAAAGCTATTGGTATGGTAATTTACTAGGTTTCACATCACATCACAATCTAAGCATGCATCGATTGTAGAAATATCATACATAATATATTCAAATTTAGTAATGTATCCATAATTTGCTATTTTCGAATAATACGGGTTGGAAAAATTACAAGTATATCATTGTAATGCATTTTATTCACCGGATTGAAGGATTGCATCATAACAGTACAGTTTATGCATACTTGTGCTATTTTAAATAATATGATACATCAAACTTTACACCAACAAGATGCGAGACTTTGCCACAGTCTAAACATAGACACAGGCACCCTGTGGTTTAAACTGTTATATAATGTTTTGCATATAGAAGAATTGATAAATTTATATGCTATTACTTCTTTATGGAATAACAAAAGCATGAAAAGAAACACAAACGTAGTACATATTCCAATACTATAACATTTATTTTCAGCAAAATAGTTTTCATTAGTTCACATTGCTTAATTTTTGATGGTCTATAATAACTATATGTCGCACCATGAGTTCTTTAGTGTATTAAATCTAAAAGTACAGTTTTGAGATATCAGCGTTTGAAGTTAAAAATTCGTTTAACAAATTGATTTTCAAATCGGTCCATAGGTATCGAATTGAAATAAAAATAATACACTTATGCACCATAAATATACATCACATTAATGTATTACCTTATTATATCTTTATAATATAGTAAAGCAGTAAAGTAACTCAATTACAACGCATTTCACATTTTATTTGAGTTACTATGTTAAAGCAATATATAAACCAAAAAACGCTCAATAAAACTGCATTATTAACTAAAAAATGATAATTTTTGACTTAATACACTAAGTCAAAAACAAATTTAAACATTTATTAGCATAATGTGCATCTATTGCTCTGCATTTGGCGGTGATTACATCTCTTCTTATTGCTTGCCAAGATATGTATTTCCCTGCGAAAAGTATTTGAATTCCATGTCTTCATATAAAATTTATCAGCAATTTGATAACTAAAAATCACTGTTTAATTTCAGTCTTGTAACTCACTTTTATATAAGCTCATTGTAAAAGTATTTTGTATGTTATAAATTCTTCTCAAAGAAATTTTCAGTGATGAAGAGTTATATTGCATATCGATATTTTAGTGATATCGATTTCAAATCTATCACTATTAGATCAGTGCATCTTTATATTTGGAAGTACTGCGCAATTGACTTGCATGACAATCAAGAAATATCAAGTAGACAAATTTAAGTGATTCAAAAATAAATTACATTTCATAAAATTATCTTGGTCCAGTTGAATTTTAGAAATCAATTAAATTTCCTTTGTACTTTAATTTTGAAACATTAGTAGAATGCTACTCTCATTACCAAAAATATGACTGTACATTTAACAAAATAAACATACATTACCTCGGAACCCATGTTTTTGTGATTTTGTGGTTATGATGATTCCTGATCCCATATTCTGTACCACGTTGATTGGTAATACGGTTATTTACGCTCATACAATGTGCGTAAATAACTAAAAACATATTTCTCGTAATCCTATGTTTAACAAACATATGTTTAAAATTGAGAGCAATATGTTGTATCCACGTCAGCAAATAAAGTGTCAAAACAACTGCCATCACCTAAAAATTTTTTTAAGGAATTTAAAGAAGTTGAATGAAAAGTGAATACATTATTCGTATATAAAAACTAAAGGTAAATTTTGTTTTTGTGTATTCCTGAACAAACTAGTTTTTGGGGTTCCGAGGTATTGTATGTTGATGTTATGGTAATAACTAGTGGGTTCAAGACAACAGAGTAGCTATTAACAACTGATGTTAACAACTTGTTAAGAAAAAGTTCTCATTTAAGTTTTCTTCTCACTGTCAATATTTACAAGTTAACTACTGTGGTTAAGTAGTAGCAATTTTATTTAATCTTTAAATAATATACTATTGATAGAAATATTATCGTCTGAATTGTAGCTAAATCACCAAATAGACTTGTAATATATTTTTGCAGTTATTATTGAGCATTTCATATTTTATATGTTGTAGGAAGAAACAAAACAACATCAAATGCGAGCACAGTATCAAGATCAACTTTCAAAAAAGCGTTATGAAGAACAATTAGCTTTGCAGCAGCGCGCTCAAGATGAAAATCTCAGAAAGTAATTTTGCTTCAATTCATCACTTAAAATTTATTATTATACTTACCTGTTTTTCTTATTAAATATGATATTGATCATCAGATGCACATAGAATGAAAGATCAAAATCAAATTTAATGTAGCATAAGTACTCGGCTGATTTGCATATTCATACTAAAATATTCTCTTAAAATATTATTCTTATAAACATATTTGCTGATATAATGCCCATAGATAATTTATTTTATGTGTGTTAATATAAAATATCCATCCATAAATATAATTGATGTCCTTTATTTTGTAATTTAATACTATACCTTATACATTGAAATTATTACTCGTTTTGAAGCATAACTTGCCCTTTCATACCATTTTAACGATGGTTTGCTTTACGTTATTCAATGTTTAGAAATATTTGACTCAAATAGCTCTTTCGACATGTGTCATTTCACCAACTTCTTTAAGTGTGTTGTAACCTGCGCGTAATTCAAAAAATTCACCTCTGATTGCATATACAAATTATGTGTTTGGATATTTTCAACTAGATATTTCTAAATTTGATCTTTGCATATAACTCATTCATCTGTTAATGATTAGTTATTTACTTTTGTTATATTCAGTAACTGAAATGTAAAAATTTTCCAAAATCTTATTCATTTTATTATACTCTCAATGTCATTCCATGATCAACAGTAAATAATGTCATGTATAAGTTAAAATATTGTAGGATACAAATTGCTCATTTTTAATTGTTCATATTATTTCAAGCATCTATTTTAATAGTTCATGTGATTCATGATATTATGAACAAGGTTTTTTTGCCATCAAAGAGATCGATCAAAATTATTAATCATGGTTTGAATGAGATCTGAAAAAATGCGAGAACATTTTCCTCATTCAATATTATCAATTGTTTTGTTTTTTATTTTTCAGACAAGAAGAGTCTGTAGCCAAACAAGAAGCTTTGAGAAAAGCTACGATTGAACATGAAATGGAAATGAGGGAGAAAAACAAATTGAAACTTATTGAAGCTGAAGCAAGAGCTCGAGCAAAAGCAGACCGAGATAACAGAGATATAACACTTGAACAAATAAGATTGAAAGCCCAGGAAAATCGAGTTACCGTTATGGAAGGAATTAAGTAAGTACTTTCTTTAAAACACACTTAAACATTCATTAACAATAACAGTCAATAGGTTATACTTCCATTTTGTTGTCAATATTTCAAATGAATAAAACTTAAACTTCTGGATTTAATGAATAGTCATGAATACCATAACAGTATCTTTTTTGAACTGTGTTCACTCTCTCTATTTGAGCATTAGGATTCCTATTAAGCATTTCAACAGTAGATATTTAATAAGGAATGGCCGTCAATCAGGCAATTCAACCACCAATTCATTTCAGAAAGAGTAAAAATGATTTAATGAGGTTGTAAAACTTTTAGTAAGCTTATCGTTCAATCTAAAAATGTTTTCAGTGCATATTATAGGGTAAGGAAACATGGAAACATCATAGACATCCATGACTTTTTGATACAAATTTTATAGTCATTTTAAAAAAGTACTACTTCTCCACCGCGATCTGCCATACAACATAGAACAGTATTTATTTTATATCAAAGACTTTAAATTATTTTTTGCCTTTTGATAGAACTGCTGGAGCTGTATTAGGCACTGGACTAAATGCTTTAGTTACTGACTGGGACAAAGCATTAACCGCTGTTGGGGGACTTTCTCTTCTTGCTTTGGGATTATACACTGCAAAAGGTGCAACTTCTGTGACAGCCCGTTACGTTGAAGCCCGCATAGGTAAACATATAAAATAATTGATAACTTTGAATGCAATATACTTACCTAAACATTATTTGAATATGAATGTAAATGTCATTTACATCATTGTTTATCATTTCATGTGTAATATTTCAGGAAAACCAACCCTTATATCGGAAACAACAAGGTTTTCAGTATTGGAGACATTAAAGCATCCAGTGTTGACTACACGGCGATTGATAGCCCATTACAAACGTCCCAAAGATGCTCTTTCAGGAGTAATTCTTGATCCACAATTAGAAGAAAGGCTAAGAGATGTCGCTATAGCTACAAAGAATACCCGACAAAATAAAGGAATGTATAGGAATTTGCTAATGCATGGGCCACCTGGTACTGGAAAGACATTGTTTGCGAAGGTAAAGAATTATTAAGTTTAACTGGAAAGCTACACAATATAATAGGAAACTACTGACTAATTATCGAGATTATTTTTAATTACACGTTAACCACTGTAAATCTGAAGTCTTATAACTGTCTGATATTACAGTTGAACAAATAGCAAATAGCCTTAAAAAAATAATATGTATTGTTGAATCACTGTTAACATTGGATATTAGAAAAAAGAGATCATAAGTACATTGTTCAGTTATGATATCACAAGGCATAAAAAGAGATACTCATTAATTATCAATATCAAAATCGTTCAAATAACCATCTTTTACTCGAAAAAGTGATTATTAAAACATTTTTCTGTTAATAAATATTTTTATTTATGTATCAAAAGTTACAACATTTTGTTGGTATGATACGTACATGTACATTTTGTTGGTGAACCTATTAATTAACGCTTTATATATTGTATATTAATCTGTAACCATTCTTTTTTATTTTAGAAACTTGCGCGACATTCCGGGATGGAATACGCAATTATGACTGGAGGAGATGTTGCTCCAATGGGAAAGGAGGCAGTTTCCGCTATTCACAAAGTTTTTGATTGGGCAAACACAAGTAGAAAAGGTAGGTAGATTATTTATGTTTCTCAATATATTGAGTCATAACATCGTTTAATCAATGGGCTTGTCAATACTAAGATATTATTTTACAAAAAAATACTGTAATTTGTAACATTCATTTAAAATACAATTTTTTAACAATAATAATTATGAATTTTAATAAGACATGATAACATAATGAAAAAATAAATTCAAAAAAAAGAATGTGTCAAATTTGAAAACTGCTATCTATCCAAATTATGTATTTAAAAAAATGTTAATTTTAACATTTTGCAATTTTTTTGGATTAAAAAATATACGATAAAATAAATTCACAACTAAAACTTAAATTCGGACTTGAAGAGTTAATGGAGTACTTTATTCAGATATAAACATTTTGTGTAATAAGCTAATTATATTTTCAGGTGTACTACTTTTCATCGACGAGGCTGACGCATTCCTAAGAAAACGTTCTTCTGAAAAAATATCAGAAGACCTTAGAGCTGCACTCAATGCATTCCTTTACAGAACTTCAGAACAGAGTGAACGGTTTATGCTCGTGCTGGCTTCTAATACGCCACAACAATTTGATTCTGCTATCAATGATAGGTAAGATAATTCTTAATTAATTTGCCTCATAATGTCTAAATAATTATTGTAAGGCAATTACCTAATGATAAAAATTGTTCTTTTTCTTTTATTTCATTATAAAGCCATATATCTATATACTCGCTTAAAATACACCAACTATTGTATATTTATAAAAATCAACATAGAGAAAGGTCCTGTCGAAGACCCAATTGCGGTACCACTTGTAACATTTTATCATTGGGTAAATTTTGTAGAAAAACTTTTTTCATATTATGTAATGACTGTATACCATTAATTAGTTTCTATTTTATTTCACTAGATAAAGCAGTTATTTTTGTCGATAAGTAACCTTTTACATTTGATTTTGTTTTCCAGATTAGACAAGATGATAGAATTTGACTTGCCTGGAGTGAACGAGAGAGAAAGGCTGATCAGGTTATATTTTGACAAGTTTGTGTTGCAACCAGCTGCCGAAGGTCACAAGTAAGTGTTGAAATTGCGTAATTTATTCAAAGCTTTGTTAATTAGATTTATGAACTAGGGCTTAAAATGTTAAGTATCTTTTTTACACTCTCATTCGATTCACAATTGTTGACTATACCTCTTTAAAAATTACATTATTAATTTTTTAATATCTTATTTTTAGACGTTTAAAATTGGCGTCTTTTGACTATGGTGCTCTATGTGAGCAAATGGCCATAACCACTGCTGGCATGTCTGGAAGATCGATCAGTAAATTGGGAGTTGCTTGGCAAGCAGCAGCATATGCTTCACAAGATGGTATTCTCACTGAAAAAATGGTAACTGATATATGTGAGGAAGCCGTTAAAGAACATCAACTCAAGGTAAGACAATTGAAGGCAATGTAATCATTGCGTAGTATTTCCAGTAATAAAGTATTGAATTGTGGCCTATGTTGTATACATTACAATATATATTTTTCTTGATTTATCTCGCTGTCTGTCTATCTATCTGTAACACGAAAAGTATTCAAAATGGCACTGCCGCATATATTTATACTACTTATAATATTGTGCATAGTATTTTTTCTAGCTAAATATTTATATAAATGGTAACTCTATTTTTCTCATTCGATTCATTATTGTTTCACATATTTTATGAAAGGTTTCAATTACCTTTCTTCTAATATTTACAACTGTATTGATGACATAATTTTTCTTGAACGATACTAGTCTATCATTATTTAGAAATATGTATCAATTTAAATACCATATTGTTGTTTAATATTCCTCCCACCCATCTGATCCTTAAACCAAGGTGTAGTGAGGACGATTAGAATACTACTGCCCATCCATCTATCCTCATCAAGAAAAAGAGGCCGAGCAATGTTAATATTTAATTCTCTTAGAATAATTTCTGAGGAGATGCCACCATTAGGAATCCATATGCTGGAAATTGGGGGCGGACATGGTTCAAAAAAATTTGTTTTAGACAATATATTTGCAATTACTTAATCTTCATAATTAGTTTCATGTGTGACTTTCTTGTTTTTTCAGATGGAATGGTTATCAAAAGAAGAAAAGTACCGTGGTATGCTTCCATACCTGAATGCTACTTCAAAAAGTATTGGTAATAAGATGAGTATATCAGAAACACCCGTACTTGACTCAGTGAAGCAGTTTGTTCAAGAAAACGAGGAAAAGAATGCTCAATTCGCCAAATCAACTATTAAAGATGAGACTAAGTGACATTTGGATACCAAAAATATAACTTCTATTCAGAGTAGTCCACAAATAGATTCACAATCTGATCATTTGATTGAAGAAACATTACAGAATGATGAAATAGCAGCTGATTTGAAAACTAAGAAAGATATTCCAATTGATGATGCATTTAATATAAATACTGATATTAATAACTCGGATAGCGTAAAAGATGAATTAGCATTTAACAAGTCAAAAGAAGTTTTAAAAACATTTGAAAATGATAGTATTGCAACATCTTATGTAACTGAAAAAGAAATGCATACAAACTTTGTATTAATTGACATTGTTGATGCAAAACAAGATGAGAACAATCAAAGTGTTATATATTTACCATCCAGCACTGAACCTAAGGATTTAGAATTGGCAAATGATGTCTCAAAGCTAAAATCGGTAAAGATTGGAAAAATTTCTGTAGAAACTTTAGTAAAAATGTATAAAAAACCTGTTTAATTACTTCCAGATGTACATTTTTTATGAGCGCGTGAACATTAGTCTAGAATTTAAGGATATATAAATATATAGAAGGTTGATTTATCATAGATTAGTAAATTTTTAATGAATAAATGAACTATCCAGTATGTTGTAGGAATGTTTTTTTAATAGTTTTGAATACTTATACACAATAATAAAATGTTCAAATAGTTATGCTAAGTGGTGCTGCTATAGATATATTTTATCTAAAAATATTGTCTACTTTTTACAGAATCAGCTTGTACATTTTTACAGTAATTAATCAACGTCATTTGATTCTATTCCTATATCTAATATGTGAATAATTTAATATCCGATTTAATCAACAATATGTAATATACAAATTCGAAACATTGCATTTTCATTTGTTTGATCAATAACATATTTTAAGTTTTAAAAATTGATGCACCTGCAATGAATTTAGATTCACTCACATTTTAGCGCTTCATTCATGTCAGGAAATGTGTCAATGTGAAATAAATGTGAATAAGCTCATTACCGAACAGAACAATTTCGCAGAAAAAGAATAAATGGTAATGCTTTTATTTCGAGTCAATGTGCTAATTGCATTTACCCTAGAACCTGAGCTTCTCATCTATAATACTAGTTTAATTATCCTTAGGATTTATGATTACAAGCAAATGTGTTTCTTAAATCTATATTGTCTACAATGGTATAATAGTAAATTTGTGATTGTTGCTTGTCACTTGTTGAATATTAATTAATTGTATACGTAGAGCAAATAGATATTTGTTTTTTAATATGTAGAATTCAACATGATAAACTCTTATATCAATAACAAATAAAATTTCTTAGGATATAGGTTTGGGTAATGAAAAATCTGTATATATATATCTTGGCACCAAAATTGTCATTATGTATTCCTATACACATATACGCTCAAAAATCACCTGCCTAGTTTTTTTTTTATTTTAATAAATATATTAAAAAATTTTGACTGTATTATTATTTCATAAACATTTCTTTTAGTATCAAATATTGAATCATTTCTTTTAGTATGAAAACTGTTCATATCAATATGAACAGTTTTCAGTCTACATGGGTGAATATCAAATTATTTGATGAAATTCAACCATTTTGTTATCATATATAACCAAAAGAAATTTGAATTCCTACTTGTTTACCAACAGCTTTTGGATTTGATTAATTAGTTCCTTCCAATTGTATTTCAATTGGTAATCTACCAGTGAAGGTAGTATGTGTGGCAGATATCTTTTTACTGTGAGATTTGCTAATATTGTGGTATAAATAATATATTTTTCTAATTTTTTTGGTAGTATTATTTTTGCAAATTTACCAATATTGAAATACATTCTGGCTGACGAAAATTTTCTCACTGTGACTGTTATGGGATATCAAAAAGGTAGTTTTAATCAATAACACATGTAATACTATTATTAATGCTACTTTATAGTTAACATTGATGAATTTTGGAATCGTTTAACAAAGAAACTTTAACATCAAGCAATAAAGAATATTGAAACTGTTATCTCAAAAAAAAACATCTATAATTATTTATAAATATATAAATATCAGAGATAGCTGTTGTCATCATTTTATACTGAAAGGGCACTATTGTTAATATTTTATATAGGATTTCATTATTGAGTAATTTAATTTCATTACTAATAATAAATTCACAAGTGTATCTTAAAACATTCGAAAGAATTCTGATTCAGCCACTGCTGCATCGTAACAATTGTGCCTGTAAAATGCTTGATTATTCCAAAAAGTTACTGGTTATTAGTGCACATAATTAATGATATTACCCTGGATATGTGCCATGGATTGCGCATATTTCAGAATATAAATGTATTTTTAATCTTTTTAAAAACTGTTGTTACTTCATATTCAATTTTTTAAATAACTTTTCTTTAAATTGGCAATTTTCAAGTGTTCCTCAAGTGAATTTGTTGTGATTATCATAATATATTTTGGTGTGGATCTACCTTTCCAAATTCAAAGTTAATTTCCTTATTCAGTATTCATCGGCACTCCCTATGTATCATCCTGTACCTGCAAATCTATCTCTTATTTTACAGGAGAGCATTTCAAAGATTCATAACGCAAGTCCAAAGTAACGACTACATGTATATTCTTCAAAATTGGGTCAGTGCTACTATTTTTAATCTAATTTTCCTTGTTGTATGATGCCTATTCATAGAACTGAGTGCGTAGACAACTAACATACAAAATACATAATAATCACATATTTGGCAATTAAGTGATTATATGTAGGTAGTGTCAACATATCTTCAATACAAGATGGTTCCCTAAATATAATTATTTCTAAACCTGAAACACATTTTTTTAGAATGTATTCGACATTTTTATTATATAGCCGCGAAGAGATTTGCTCAGTGTTGAAGCACATTAACCTGAAAATATACCATTGCTTAACGAAACCAGTCCTTATTATACAATTGTGGAATAAGTATCATAAATTTATTGTATTTTATTTTTTGAAATATATTGCCTTCCACCAAGAAATGACGGTTAACACCATTCAAGTGATTCTAATTATTTCATTTAAGATAATATCTATATATAGTAGTGTAGTAAATTGGTAGAAATTTAGGTAGTAGATTAGTCATTTTTTTAGGAATTAAAATAAAAATGCAATGGCTGAATTCTTTTCATATTACTGTTTGGTAATAGATTCATAATAAAATATTTATGTTATATGTATATATAAATATAATACTAGTCAGGTAAATTTCATTTGCACATTAACATATGCCTTGGATACAGAATTCCAAACGTGAATCAAATGTTTTTTTGTTAAAATTTCTATTCATAACCTTTCGGTTTTTATGTATTAAAATAAGATTTCATTTTTGTATGTTCACCATTTCATTAATTAATATTTTATTTTCTCCCAAATATCTAGTAATAAAGTAAAATTAAAGTCAAGGAAAATTATTAAACGGTAATGTGACTAATTTTTTTTATTGTAGGAATTTGTATCGACTGATAATAAAACACAGCTAATAGCAAAAAGTATTTTATTGTTGTTTTTACTATTTCAAAATAATTTGTATAAGTGAATATTTTGCCATAACATTAACTATTTATTAATAATATTTATTAGATCACAAACAATAATTAGCAGCACAAACATCAAACACAATGTAGCAAGTTAAATCACCATTTTGAAAATAGCTAAAAACTTATAACTGAGCATATTACATTGCATTTGTAATTAGAAAATCAAATGATATTACACACAAGAGAAATATTTCACTGCTAATGATTTAAAAAATTATCTTTTGAATTACAAAGTCTTAGATTTTTCAAAAATGCCAACATCTTCAAATTGGTGATTCAACTGATATCTAAAATTAAATTACAAATAGACAACTAACTAAATCTGTACTACCAAACTTTACATTTGTGATGAGGATTCATATTTGAACCGATGGGGCAATTAAAATCTTTGGCGAAGTCATCCATGTTGGAGATTGGTCCATTTACACGGAATTGACTTGGAGCATGCAAGCCAGTGGTGATACGTAAATTCAGAGCTTCGGGACGGTATACGGAACACCATGTGTTTGCAACACTCAGCCAGAATAACTGAAAACAGATAGAGGTGGCATTAACAAGTATTCTCAAAGATCAATAAATAAAATTATGCTTTTGTTTCTTCTTATCTATTCTTTCCTATTTATTTATAGTATTTAGTAAGTATTTTACATAACAGCAAATTGGCAATACACCATATATGATTAATATTATATCACTTGGGATAATCTACACTCTAGGTTTAAATTGTAAATATCTATAAGATGCGATCAATGGCAGAGGTCTTTACCAGGAATTGAACATTTAAGGCTTCAGAAACCAAAGGTTAAGTTTAACTATCTGTGTTTTTATTTGTTTATTTCACAACTTAACAAACTTTGGAGTATAAACAAAATAATCTTATGTTATAATGAAAATCCGAAAGCATCCTTACTTGTTGAGGAGTATAATTAAGTCCTGGTAATTTAGGTTCCTGACCGTTCTTGTTGGCCCATCTGTTGTATGCCAAATATGCTTCTTTGATTCCACCATTATCAGCTATATTTTCTCCTTGCGTGTTTATGCCATTGAGCTGAAAAATAATGTAATTTATTATAATTACAGACACAACCTCATTATGTTCGTTCAAGAATATACCGAAGAATATGCTGAAAGCCTCTCAGTATTAGACATCCAGTGGCGAATAAAAATACTTCACCATTTCATCTTGACATTCATACTGAGGCGCTTATAGGTCCTATTGCAAAACGAGCTGACTCGCACTGCTCACCCTTGTGACTATAACTATTGCTACATGTGATGAAGTTTAAATCGGCTTCCTATTTCACCGTAGTTCCTTATCATTTCATTTGTAACCTATATGTCCTGCTGCTATCTAATAAACGATTTTAACATCTTTTGATGTAATAAAGCTTTTACATCGCCTCTCAACTCATGTTATTACATGTTTTATTTTATATTAATAGTTATTTACTAAATAGAATGTTCA
Source organism: Himalopsyche phryganea (assembly GCA_022494535.1). Classification (NCBI taxonomy): domain Eukaryota; kingdom Metazoa; phylum Arthropoda; class Insecta; order Trichoptera; family Rhyacophilidae; genus Himalopsyche; species Himalopsyche phryganea. The sequence goes on from JAGVSL010000023.1 coordinate 3,013,653, forward strand.
ATGCAACATTATAATCAGAACATAGCAGATTTAATTATTTTAAACATTGTCAAGACAATATTTTTTGACAGTAAGTTCTAGCTTAATCTTTATGTTATACTCACATTCAAATTGACTTCCTTCACAGTATAATTAGAATATTGATCCACTATACATTTAGCCTTTTCTAAATACTTGGCTTTTGTTTCCTCTGCCCACCAGTCGACTAGATTTCCAGCTTTATCAAATTGTCTACCCTGTAATAGAACATGAAATTTTAAAATGGAATCTTTAAAGAATAATTATTTATAATACAGCATATTTCAAAACTTTACAATAAGATAATTATTATGTGATTTACTTCAGCTTTTAAACATCAGAGGAAAGTAAAATATTATACGCTTACTTGATCATCAAATCCGTGAGTGATCTCATGTCCAATAACAAAACCAATTGCTCCATAGTTCATATACTTAGGGCGTTGTGATGAGAAGAATGTTCCTTGCAAAATTCCAGCTGGGAACTCTGTAATAATAAAAAAGAATTAAATAAACTTTCTAGCTCAACAACAATATTTTTAGTTCTGTAATACAATTTAGTATTACAAATTATGGTTTGATTTCTTACGTATGCTGTTTTCAGTTGCTGAATAGAAAGCATTGACAATTGCAGGTCGACCCCTTGTAACCCAGTCTGTTTTGTTGATAGGTTTTCGTAACTGTTTGAATGAATAGTCTGTTCCAAAAAGTGTTAAATTCAATACTGATTCCATATATAGGTCGGGTGATATTTCTAGCTGTAAACAAATAAATACAAAATGTAAAAAATCCGTTAGAGATTTTGATATTTTTCTTTTTATGATAAATTAAATATCAATATAAAATATGATTTGTAATCAAAAGGAAACCACTGCTTTTTTAAATTGTGCATTGTAATTGTATAACAATGTTTTTTTATTTAAATAAATACTTTTAGTATAGGTGTTAGTAACATTTTAATTAATATGGGTACATTGAATGGCTTGCTCAAGGGGAATTTCTCTTAATTTTGCTGGATGAGTGAGTTGTGAGCTTAAGCTACACTTACAACATATTTATTAACACAAAAGTCCATAAAGTTATTTAAAGTATTACTAGCAGCCACTTTAAATATTTGTTGACGACTCTTCTTGCATACTAATCATATTATTTTTCTAGTCTTATATAAACTCACAGTAATTTTTTTTTAGGTTGGATAACCATAAATTTAATAACAAACACATATATCATCATTTTCAGCAGGCGTTGATCCACTGCTGGATGAAGGCCTCCCCCAGCTCTCGTCAATCCAGCGGGTATTGGGATGCCCCTGAGGCCGCTTAGTGCTTCTCGGGTACCACTGAATGACTGCATTTGTCCAGTGGTTGTCTGTTCGCTGTGCGAAATGTCCGGCCCACCCTCATTTCATTAATTTGGTGACCTCTATCACATCTCTCACTCTTGTTTGCTTCCTTATCCATTGGTTTCTATTGGGGTCCTTACGCGTTATGCCCAACATGCACCTTTCCATGCCACGTTGCACCACTCTTAGTTTTTGGACCTCTCGTGTATTGAGAGTCCATGTTTCGCAGGCATTCGTTAACACTGGTAGCACACATTGGTTGAACACTTCACACTTCAGGCATAATGGAAAGTCACTCTTGAAGATATTACTTAAGCGCCCGAATGCATTCCATGTTAACTTGGCTCTCCGAACGATCTCGTCATCCATGCCTCCATCTACAGACATTTGCTGTCCGAGGTAGCTGTTGACCCTTTCGATTTGATTGCCGTTGATGAAGATCGCTTTTGGGTCAGCGAAGTGGTTTATCATAACCTTTGTCTTTGAGACATTAATCTTCAAACCTACTTTCAAGCTTTCATTTGCAAGCTTTTCGATGCGTTGAAATATATCTTCTAGAGTGGATGTGAATAGTTTGGGTGAGATTGTGTCACCTTGGCGGACACTCTTGTCAATTGGGAAACTACAGGATGGTTTATGAAGCTTTACACTTGGTGTTGCATTACCATAAATGTTATTGAGAATGTTTATACAGCGTCTAGAAATTCCTTGGTTACATAAGGCATCGATAAAAGAAGATTTTTTTATCGAATCAAATGCCTTCTCATGATCAATGAAACCAAGGTACAGTGGCAGTCTGTATTCTTGATATCGTTCTATAACTTCTTTGATGACTTGTATGTGATCCATCGTTCTAAAGCCTCTTCTGAACTCAGCTTGCTCTCTCGGTTGATTCTCATCCAGAACAGTTTCTAGGCGATTGTAGAGTATTTTTGTAAAAACTTTGTACAGAATTGGCAATAAGCTGATTGGCCGATAATTTTCAGATCTTCCTGATCTCCTTTTTTATGAAGGATGATGATCGAGGCACTTTTCCACGCCTCTGGGACATTCTCTTCGCGCAGGCATGTTGTGAACAGCCGTGCTAGCACTTCGTTCACAGTCCGTCCAGCTTTCTTGAGAATGTTGATCATAAGTCCATATTTTCCTGGAGATTTTTGATTTTCCATTCCTCTTATTGCATGCTCTACCTCTTAGGTATTGACTTCAACAAGACAGTTTTCGTCATCATTTCTCAAATGGTCGCATTTTCGAACTCGTCGCATTTTCATCACTTTTGTCATTACAGAGCGAACTGTAGAATTTCACCACTCTGTCCAGCAATGCAACCAGCATGGAAAGACCGCACAGTTGAATTCGACTGTTCATCTGATAGGGTGGCAAGTCTGATCATCCGAATCAATAGCAGATACCAACTTCGTCTAATATAAGTGTATGCTCCTACACAAAGCTACCCTGATGAAGAAGTGGTGGACCTTTACGAAGAGATAGATAAATTAAAAACAAACGAAATTGCCACTATAACATCATAATGGGTGACTTCAATGCGCGGATTGGTTCCTACCATCGAGAAACACATATATAACCAATTCAATATGTGTACTGTACTTAAAGTGACAATAAATGACTGCACTAATTAATATATTAAGGTCTACTTACATTTTCATAGAATTCAGTAAGTTTATTATCGTCTAATAGTTCAGATGGGTAAGCAATGTGTGTGTGCATACTGTCTGCCTTGTCAATAGCTGCTGCCTTTGTTGTTGTGTCCATCCAGTCTACATGATTTTCTAATATATATCGGAATTCAGACCTAGAATTGAAAATGAATTAGAATACAGTGGGTGATCGGTTAACGAACATAATCCGTTCCAAGACTATGTTCTCTAACCGAATTTTTTGTTAACCGATCATCGATTTTCCATAAACATTTTACAGATAGAATAAGTGGATTAGAAAGATCGTTTTAGTTCGTTAACCGAATATGTGTTCGTTGTCTGAACACAAAAATCTTTCGTGAAAGTGTTCCGATTTGTTCATAGTCAAAACTGTTCGTTAACCGATCTCCGATTGTATTAAAAACAAAAATCCTTTAATGTTTTCGATGGATTTAGCGATAACTTTGTGGAGATTTATTTTTGATAAAAAAATTTGAATTGATAACTTTGTTATTCCACTGGTTGGCACAAACCACTTCTTATAAACCGGCATTTGCACAAAATCTGTTTTCTGCCTACCTGATGTTATCTACCATTTCCAAGGCTGCCTTTTTGGAATCTTCGTTGAAGTATTTCCTAACGTATTGTGCTCCAACCGCCAATGACAAACTGGAAGAAAACAATGAATTAAAGACAATGTTAGATATATACAAACATCATAACAGTCTCAAAGACTTCTTAGTTCTTGTGTCAAAGATTTTGGGTCTTACCTTCCACTAACAATGTCTACACATTCTTTCCACCGGCTCTCACGTTCAGTAGTTCCAGAAACGGATGCGGCATATGCTAACTGACGTCTTCGGACCTCTTCGGAGAGATATGGTACAGATGCGCTGACTACTCTCCACATTACGTAATTTGCTTGAGTCCTCTTTGGTGTTTTCTTCAATAATGCCTGAAAAGGAAATTTGCATAGTTGAATTCAATGTGATGGACTTTAATAAAACTTTATTCACATTAATTTTTACGTTCTAAAGGATATTTTATTTAAAAGATATCAGACGTACAGTACGGCCCCCGACTCGAAAGAGGATTGACGTCGAGAAAGAACGTCACCAACTGTGTGCATGACCGGCAAAACCCTCGACGCGACACCATCGAATCGGAATGGTCCAGCATCAAAGATGCAGTTGCGTTAGCCGCTCATGATGTGCTAGGTGGACAGCCATAGTGGATGTCCGACGACACGTGGGGGAAAATTGAAGAAAGAGCGAGGCTTAAAGCGCTGAGGGATAGTAAGACAGACCCAGACCGGATCGAGGATCGCCGGACAGACTATCGGTACCAAGATAAGATAGTAAAAAAATCTGTGCGACTCGATAAACGCCGATTCATGGACAACCAGATTGAAGCAGCAGAGGCAGCAGCGCGCAAAAATGATACAAGAAAATTATTTAGAATCACGCGTGAAATTTGCGGTAGACGACCACCGACCCCCGGGCCCATCCGTAGTCCCAGCGGGGCAATAGATTCAGGCGTGGAGCGTGTTAAAAAGATTTGGAGAGATCATTTCTGCGAGTTGCTAAACCGTTCTCCTTCCTCCAACCCCTTCGACATACCCAGCGAAGCCACACTTGTAGATATTCCCCGAGCGCCAAACATCCCCGACCATGCACCGACGCACGCTGAGATCACCTCTGCTGTGCAGCGGTTAAAGAATGGGAAGGCGTGGACGGCATACACCCATAGTTTCTCAAGTACGGCCTGGAGGCGCTCTTGCAGCCCTTGCACATACTTCTCAGTAAGGTTTGGGAGCTGGAGCGCTGTTCGAGGGACTGGGACAACGGTGAGGTCATCACAATTCACAAAAAAGGTGACCCACTCTGCTGCGACAATTACCGGGGCATAACGCTGCTCAGCGTGCCTGGCAAGGTCTTGGCGCAGATATTCTTGGCGAGAATAAGGATTCCAGTAATGTGTATCCTCAGGGAAAACCAGGCCGGTTTCTTACCTGGCCGATCCTGTGCGCACCAAATTCATAATCTCAGATGCCTTCTCCAGCAAAGCAACGAAGTCAACAGCTCGCTGGCGTGTTGCTTCGTTGATTACGAGAAGGCTTTTGATAGTCCGCACCGGCCTTCCCTATGGGACATATTAAAACTGTACGGAATCCCAACCAAGAATTATCGCCATCATCAAATGCATGCACGAGGGCAGTGAATGCTGTGTTAGAATCGGCGACGTAACGACAGAATGGTTTGGAGTCTCAACCAGAGTCAGACAGGACTGTGTTCTGGCTCCGTTCCTCTTCATAATAATCTTCGACTTCATCCTGAGAAAGTCAATTCCATCTGACCGAGGTGTAGCCGTTGCCCCCAATCTGAGGCTATGCGACCTCGAGTATACTGACGACGCTGTCATATTTGATAAATCTGTCGAGGGTATTCAGGAAACAATGGACAGGCTGCAGAGCAACTCGTATCGCATTGGCCTCAAAGTCAATGCGAGTAAAACCAATGTACTCTGCAACAGTTTCTGTCCAGTCCCAGACTACCCTCTGATGAGCGCGGGGGAAGACATCGAGGGAGTCGACGGCTTCAGGCACTTGGGAGTACACATCACGGGAGATGGCAATCCGCGTAAAGAGCTCGCAATCCGATTAGGGATAGCTAGAGCAACTTTTAACTCAATCTGGAAAGTCTGGGACTCACGGTTGTACTCGGTCAGAACCAAGTGCCACTTATTCAACGCATGCATCCTGACGGTGCTGCTTTACGGTTGCAAGTCATGGTTCCTCACCAAGGCACAAGGTAACCTTATACTGTGCTTTGAAAACAGATGTTTGCGGCGAATACTAGGGGAACGCTGGTTTAATTTTGTCAGGAACTCGGAGGCAAGAGAGCGGACGGACCAACCTTTTATTACGTCCAAAATAAAAAAGCGACGATGGACCTGGCTTGGACATGTGCTGCGGATGCCCCAGGGGAGCCTGAATCCTTCCTGTCTCTTCTACCAATCAGATGGATTCTGATACCCTGGAAGGCCGTTGATGACCATCCATAGGATGTATTCGGCGAAGCTACGGGACGCTGGGATGACCTGGGAGGATGCGAGGAGACTGGCGAGGGACAGAGAAGCTTGGAGGAACCGCGTGATGGCCATATGCTCCGAATAGGGAGCGGGCATTGTTAAAAAAAAGGATATTTTAATAAACATCCTATTGTATGATTTAGGAAGCTCTAGGATTTATTGGATTTTAAATAGTCATCAGATACTGTTAAGTAAAGTTTTCAGAATATCGTAGGCCAATTATTTGTTGGCTGGTGAAATTTTATTCATATTTTATTTTATTTAAATATACTCTAAAGTGTCTCAAAACTAAACAAAATACTTACTTCCAATCCTGAAATAAAGCTAGGAACATCAACGATCACAACCTCGTCATCTCCAATTACTTCATGAGGAGAAAGTAGAGTATTGATATATTCTTTCCATGGTACGCTGTAATTGAGAATATATAATTGTAATTGATCTCCTTCCGTAGGTATATTAATACATATTGCAGAAGATAACAAGTATTTTTTATTAGTTAATATATCATAATAACCTTGGATAATTTTCCTGTAACTGCTTAACTGTCATAGGGTTGTATAGCTTGTTTGGGTTGCGCCTTTTTTCAATTGGCCATGAAATCTAAAAAAAGGTTTATTTATTAGATTATTGAATGGAATTTTGATTCAGAACAATATGAGCCAAGCTGTTCACGTAAAGACTTACGTTTGCCAATGCGATCTCAAATGTGAGTGAGTCATTCAGCTCCTTGGTAGCTCTTTCTCTATCTGCTCCCAGAAGAACGGTAATATCAACCATGTAACTATAGTATGCCTTTACTAGTTTATCTGACAAGCCTTTGTTTAAATATTCTCTGCTAAGACCCAAAGAAGCTTGATCCAACTAAAAACGTATAAGAAATGTACATAAATAATCAATAAATTTCAAAAAAAGGATTGTCACAAAAAACAATCTTATTACCGAAGAGTATTTATAATGTTGATCAATAATTTAATTATTCGAAAATATATAGTTATTTTATTGTTTTAAACACCAATCTGTAAATTTCTCCCTCTGTATGAATAACAATATTTTACTAATTTTATCATAATATCACATATGTAATATAAATTGTAAAAATACTTGACAATATTTGAAATTCCATCGCGTTAACCTTTTATTATAAATTCGCCAATAAACTTTGCAAACAAGTCATAATAATAATTGCTCAAGTAAATATATTTAGACACACAGAATATTCTTATTATAAGAGTCACATTTATCACGTGGAATGCCATTGTTCACGCCAACAATAAAATACATATATTTTTGATTGCTACAAATTTATTTATAAATTGCATCTTGATGTTTGAATAATCCTCTAAAATTGGGGGCCTCGCGACATAAAATGCCAAGCCAAACACGCTTATTAAAATACTTAATAAATCGCTTACTAATAAAAAATGTCATATAATATATACTAGAACACTTCTAACTCTTTTCGATTGCACGCTTTGGTATTATTTACACAGTAATTGCATATGGAATGTGTGCAATTTAACGAACAATTTTTAAATTTAGTTTTATTTTGAAAGTTCACTTACATCTATTATACGCTTAGTTGAATTTTTGACATCTATGCCGATAGAGAAGTCCATATAGTAATCAACTGAATAGCCTAGTTTGCGGAAATTGTACACTGATTGAATCCATGTGAATTCGTTTTCTTTCCACGAGTCTCCTTCGAGGGCTGGAAATCCTCCAAGTTTCTTCAAAATTTCGTGCAATGGCTTTAATCCTCTTTCCTCGATTATTGCTAAAAATAATTAAAAGACATATGAATTTACATAACGTTACATATTATTATGTATTCACTTACGGTTGAAAGTTAAAAGCTGAACAATGCAATTAAGAACATGAAAATTTTCATCACTTCTTTCGAAATAGTTACGTATATTTTTATTGGATATAGAAGAAAATGTCGCGCTCATTGCAAGTAATTGTGATTTGTATTACTAATGATTTCAACTGCAGTAATAAAAAAAAATTTAGTGTTTCTTAAGATTTTTTCCTACGAGATTTAAAATTGTATTATAAACATCTAACGATGATACAAAATGGTTATTATAAAACGATTATTTTTTCACCTTTACGACCACATAGATAGTATATAGATAGAATATGAGGACTTAAAAGCAAAAACGCCACTCTCCATAAAAAGTCGAAAATGACATATTTGAATGACTGCACAAATATTCTCCATATTCTTGTGTCTTGTGTATACAACTTAACAGATCAATTGCAATATCCGTAGAAAACTGTGAAAAATAAATTTATAAAATGACTTTACTTGCAAAATATATGCAATGACATTACCGCAGTATCGGTTTTATTTGATTTCTCACTATATGACTTTGTTGGACAGTGCCGCTTTTGCTTTTAACATCCTCATATCTGATATTTTTATTTTTTTTTAATATCTTCATACAACTACATTCCATATACATTTTTATTCTAAAATAAAGAGTATTCACCTCACTATCTTCGATCGCAATATTTATATTAAATAGCCATACACAAGCACCAAAGTGAAGTAAGTATAAGTCATTGAGAAACATATACTAAAACAACTTTTTGATATTTTTTGTAACAAACGCAAGAAAATAGGTCGCTTAGCAATACATAAACAGCAATAATTTTCAGTTTGCGAATGATATTTATAAACCATATTTAGTGAGATACTAGCATATATGTAATATTAAGAAACTGATTCCTAAATGGTGCATACTTTTAAATCATTGTGTTGAATTCGTTATATATCATACAAATTATAGTGAAATAACAAATAACAATAAGAACAGATTTATACTCTTGTAGACCTATTATATTGCTTTCGAAGAAGCCTTTATGTATTATTTATGCTACTATACGAATTGAAAAAGGGAGATGAGGGAATAAAATAAATAATAAGAGAAGTGCTTTTGAAGGTTCACATCTTTTTTGTGCAATTACAAATGAAAGCATAATTTTGAAAATTCTTTTTTATTAATTCTTGATGCAGCCTTATTATTTTTATGCATTACATATTTATAGTTTTTATGCATTTGTTTTTCGCCAGCCACTATATAGGATTTAAAACTTACTTTTAGTATCTATATATATACCTAGTCATATATAACACTTACTTTTATTCATGCACGCTTTGTAGAAGTTTCCAGCGAGGCGTAGCGGTTTTGGAGTTTCAGGAGTCATTTTTTCCTCAAGCGTCAGCCGCAACTGTTCCGTCAACTTGTCACCAATTATAGAAAACGCGTTGACAGAGGACTTAGAATCAGGAATGACGGTGTTCTTGAGGAATCCTCCACAAGAAAATTGATAGAAATCATCGCAAGGATCCATCGATTCATCTAAATTGTTTAAAATACTGGAAGCTGCAAAAACAAAGAAGAATTTTCGAAATAGGACGACTTATTTTCCGCACTTCTAAATTACGTTGTCGAATACTCAAATGCAGGTGTGAAAATATACTAATGTAAAATGCTGGAGTGCTAGACAAACATACTGTATATTATAAAAAAAAACTTGTTTCAAAATACTTTTATTGATGTGTATAAATATTCTTTTTCAAAAAAAGTCCTTAAAGCCATTAGTACAAAGCAATTAAAAATAATATATGTTGAGGTCAACAATATAAATATATTGCATTGATATGCGATTTAGTAATCACATAATCATGTCAATAGTGCTGTTAATTTTAAATTTCTGATTGCTATACAAAAAGCGTTGATTTTTATAGCACCATTCAAATAAAGTTTCAACAAATCTTTTCAATTTGCAGAACTTATTGGGTGAAACTTACTGTAGACTTGATTTAGTTGAATGCCATCAAATGATCTGGGGCGTCCAAATCCAAATAATATATATTAATTTCCTTAAAGTGGCTGATCGTATTTAAATTCATAAACCAGGATTGGATGTTGGAGTACCGAAAACGCTTATACCAGTTTATTTCATTATTCCTTCTGTCAAAGCGTTTATATGTATATAATCGACATACACACATAAACAAACGCATAATCGTCAACCAATCTTGTATAGTATACGTCGGCACATATAGATTTTGAGATTAGGTTTATGGCACTATGCACATTATCAACGTCCATGTTTATTCAATGTTAATTTTCACTAATGCTTTAGTATTAGTTACTTTATAGAAAGTAGAATAAAGTCAAATTACTTAAAAAGTATATTAAATGCATCAGTGAACTCCGACCCTAATAGAAATTTCAAGGTCAACTAATAATTATTTCATCAGTAAAGAAATGCATATACGGGCAGTAATTTACTTAACAAATAATCAGTAACTATTTATAAAAGCGGTTAGTAAAAAATCATAAACGGTCAATAAATATTTATTATCAGAGTTTTTGTTGAATTAACTACTCAAACAAAACTGCACATTGTATTGAATTACAGATTATTTAATTTCAATACTGTCCGTTTGATATAAATTACTAATATTTTTTTATAAATTACTAACGATTTATTGAATTTACTGAATAATTTTTGTTTGTCAGATACTGACCGAATAAATAATGGTGCTTGTTAGCGTTAGGCCGTCAATATATTATTCACGACGGCAATCATTGATTTTCAGATTAATCCAATCCGTGTACATATGTAACGGATTATTTAGCTTATTTATTGATAGTGACAAATATTTAAACGCACCGGTATGCACACAACCTGCAGAGACACATACATCGTCGTGGCTTTCTTCTTCTTTTGCGTTATGTCTCGATACAACATATGATGGATCTCCGCTGAGGGCTTCAGTCACACTTCCAGGAGTAGCTGAAAAATAGTTAAAATGAATGGCAACTGAAAGTTAAGCGGATTTACGTACAAATACTTAAACACAAGTAAACGTTTTGTCATTGAATACAAAACGATTGATAATACATCCTTTGTTACTTAACACAAAATTGATAATGAATGGTAATTATAATATTTACTAGGATAGAAGATAACAAAAATAACTTTGTTTGACAATGTTATGTAAATATATAGAATCCTATGGCGGTTTCAACAAAACATGATTAACGAAAACAGTTTTTCAGTCACTAAACATGTTTTTCTGAGACAGATGGTATGAAAGATAAAATCATGCTATTAGAACAGGAGTAGTGATGGAAACGTCATCTAAATCCATGCTTTTTTAAATACAAGCCCATAAACAGATTAAAAATCAATGAATGATAGTTTCCACTCAGGGATTCGAAGCCTTGGCCACGCTACCGAGTGGACCATAGCTGAATAGCATTGATTTCTTCGCTACGATAATTGTAACCACATAAACCTGTGTATACAAGTTTTATTCAACGTATTTTATTAAATATGCGTTGATTTTTTCGAATAAAAAAACATATTTTATTTTATAGTAACGTTTAAATTTTCTATCTAAATAATTAAACTGAAAAAATGTTTGTTCGTGTTGAAACAGGTATATAAGAATCTTTCGAAGATTCAATACATAAAATTGACTTGCATCAAATACTCTTTTGTCCCGCCGAGCTACATTTTTATGATTTCTATTTTAATATTGAAATATTTATCAAATTAGTTGTATTTCTTAATACCTGCAGATGTGGAGTGTTGTTTTACAATAACAACAGCCAGCGCAATGGCGAGCGCTAGGGCAACTGTTGTGGCTAGCACAGCAAATGTGGTCAGAGATTTCTCTGTGCTATTCCTTCTCTTCCACCATCCTGGATTTCTGTAACAATGAAAATATTCAAAATGTTGACTAACAGACAATACTATCGACAGTAAACGTTCTTAAACTAATGTCAGTTATCTTACTACAAAAATATTTTTCACTTTTTGTAAGCGCTACTCTTAAAGTGAAATTCAATTTTTCGAAATATAATTTTTGTCTAGCGTGTTCATTGTCTATTAGTATTATCAGCTTCATATTACACCATATTACCAGCAGTCAAATCTGGATTTCGTTATGACCGACGAAAAACATAGGTCAATGAAAATTATTGTTGATTTATTGACATAGCCATACTCTAGTGATTGTTAACAGGTTTTCAGACTAAATAAACATAAACATGAGTTTTGCTTTGTGTATTTACATAATTCAATACTTTGTACATTTACATTATAAACTCTTTAACTGTGCTGTAATTAAGATATCGTAAAATTTGTATTTAGAAAAATATATTCATAAACAAATCATAAGTTACTGCTCTTCCAGGAAAGTGCCTCAGGTTTAGTATCGCTAATATAACCTACTATTATAGCTATATCAAATAAATTGATATTCTTCGGACCGCATCGTTTGTAACGAAACCGCAAAGATGGCATTAGTTTTCCTCATACAAATCAATGTAGGTAATATATTGTCAAGTTACCAACAATGACGCACGTCTTGATTGTTATTTTTAATTGATATCCACAAGCAAAACAAATGCGACAGGATTATTTTCGTCGAAAAAATCATTCAGGGTCTAAGACCTCGTTCCAGTTTCATTTGTAGGTGGGTACAATATACTTAATAATAAATGTTTAAGCATGAATGTTTTATCAATAATTATTTCAAGTTTACATCATCAACTTTGCATTTCTTGTAACTTTAGAAGAAGAATTTTGCTAATTTCCCCTATGTTTCTCATTCGCCCTTATAGTGTTTAAGTAAGAATGGTTCGCAGAAAATTTGACCATTTTACTGTTTCTTTATCTACTATCACCCTGGATCGGGTTGATGTGCTAATTTCAAATCAGTCTCTTACATTACTAACTTGCCGGAATCTTTCCCTAGAATGATAAGGGGCATCCTTCCGGGGCGTCAAATTATGTGGCCAAAGTATTTTATTTTTAACTTATTTAATATTTTGTTGAATTTTTCTTTTTCAACGTTGGTTTTTTTAATTTTGCTAATTGACATTAACACGATTTTTCTCCAACAACATTAATTCATTTTATATCAATACACACATCTGTTTTAGCGGTGTGAATTTAATAAAACAGTATACGTATGTAATTTAAGACATCGACTAAGGGTGCATTATGGAATTTCAATATCAAATTTGAATCATTGAGATTTTGTACACTTCAATGTATTTTGTTACTAACGACCCGGGTTTCGCCTTTCGGCATCTTCAGGCATTCGAGCGCACGAATGGACTCGATCTGACAGACAGTAAACAGTGTCTAACGTTTATATAGAAGATACAAATACGACAAATATTATTTACGAGATAAAATATTATAAGTCTAGGATCCACACTGATACCTCAGTTAAAATTTCCAGAATCGCCTTAATCCTTATTTTGTAAACAACACATTAACAGAGTGGCGAATTGCCGCTATCCAACTAATATTAGAATTACCAGTGATTTTACAATTATAATAGCATTGTGGGTTTCGACGGGATGCAATTCGACGAAAGGATTAATATATATAATCGTTCCACATTTAGTAGCTTCTGTTAGGTGATTCAACGTATATGATACAGCAACGGGGAGTTTGGAAGATTCAGCTGTTCGTTCAAAATTGGCAAGGAATTTAACTGGACTCTATTGATTTCCAAAATTTCTTGGTAAAATAATTTATGATCCCCCAAGTTTTGATGCAACAATTTAACCCCATCATCCGCATTCAACGTATGGTTCTGCAATAACAAGTGATTTGCGAATGTCGAAGTATCTTTTTTTACTCTAAAGGCAGCTAAATATTCTGATACTCTTATATCTAATGTACGTTTGGTTTTACCCACATAGAAATGTTGGCAATCACTGCATTGTAATTTATGAATGCCAGATTTGTTCTTGAAGTGGACTCTATCTTTATTGTTAATAAGTAATTTGCCTAACGATTTTTTGCATTAGAAGCCGGTCTAACACTATCAGCGAGTTGTTTTTTTAATTTTAAAGCTTGTACAAACTAAATAACTAATTCTATACCAGTTCCTAGGTTGGTCTATGTCTTTAGACGTTCCCGAAATATGGCATCTTTTCTGCTAATTTACTTGATACAAGACTATCTATAAGAGACGCCTCATAGCCATTATGAATGGCAATTTGTTTAATAATGCTTAGTTCGTTTTCAAAATTAAATTTACTTAGAGGTATCGTGACTAATCTGTGAACCTGAGAATGGAAAGCAGCCAATTTATATGAGAGAGGATGCATTAAATTATTGTTTATGACAGCATCTGAATATGTCGATTTGCGAAGTATTTTAAAATTCATGAATAGGGTTTTTATTATCAATATTAAGGTCAAGGAAATTTATATTCTACCCCCTACTTCTAAAGTGAATTGAATTTTATCATCTAATGAGTTCAGAAAATTATGAAGGTTAGAAACTTATCTCTCAGTTACATTGAATAAACAAAGGATGTAATCTACGTAACGGAACCAATAAACTACGTTTCTAACTTCTGTTTTATTGCTAAAAATAATGTTTTCTAAATGGTTCATGTAAAATTCTGCTAAACATGTATTCTTCTCGAGATTTAATAGACAACGATCTTTAGATAGACAGATAGACAAAGTTCGCTTTCATTCAATAGGGTAAAAAAATAACACTGTGGAAGCTTTGTAGAATTGTAGAAAGAAAATTTATTCCAGAATTTTTTCAACCAATTCCGTTCAATTTTACCTATGTTATAATAATTTTTCCCAATTGTAGAGAAGCTTTAAACAAATTTTGAAATGTGCGGTTTTACGGGTGATAAAGAGCTACGTATTTTTCCATCTCGGATCTGGTATATAGGTTAGTAGGAATTATAGGTATGTGATTTTTCGATTGGTTTTGTGATGGAACCACTGCGAAAAGAAGCCCGATTGCCGTCGTAAACTGTTTCGGCTCGTAATGTTGCTCGATCCTAATGGATTTCTGTTCTGAAACGTAGTAAAAATATACGGTCGGTCAAACTTAAGTGTTTTTCAACTGATAGTGAGCATTCCGAAAAAGATATCCAATACGTCATCACAATAATATACTTTTTGGCAAAATATCCACATTCATATTTTCGATACTTACGAATTAACATGATTTTTGCATCAGTTTCGATGAGTAGTTTTTTATGTGGAGCATTCTACCGACTTCAATGAATCTTTTATTTATGCTATTTTTGTGAAAAATATGATGCGTTGACCAAATCTCAATCATTTCTATACCGTTTAAAAAAATCTGTTAACTTTATCCGCTACTACTCTTAATGAACTATGTTCACAGAAGATGTTTTAATTAGAACTTATTGTAAACCAGTCTCTTAACTTTCTTTTCAACATCAAAGAAGGTTGGAGATAGGAAATGACTAATTGATATATTTACATCCCGTTTTAATTCATCACATTTTTATCGTATTCACGATTTAATTGTAAAAAATTACGTGTTCTTAATAAAGAGTTAATACCTCGACAATCAAACTAGAATTGATATTATTGATGCAATAATAAATGTTCTAATAATCTTTGATAATAATTTAAGCATTGGTTTCATAATTAAGTCATTTTTCTTATTGATTTTTTTTTTAGTATACTTTTAATAAATCGGTTTTACGCAAAACAACGATGAAATATTTTGCAACAAATTGAATTCAAAAATTAGTTTTAAAGGTCTTGATCCGATTTTGACCTTCTCGTAAACAAAGAAACACTATGCCGACTGCAAATTCTACACACCCATATCCTTCGTTTTTCCGTAGGGACTTGATTATACTGAATCATTAATCCTCGCTGACAAAGAATCACGTAATAAATGCCATAAACGTGATTCTGCGACAACGTAGCTAAGTTTATCGAAATTTTCGATTCCATATTGGCAACATGGTCTAATGATTCGACACACGTGGACAACAATAGACGATTTTAGAATGAGCAACTAATATTAAGTAATCGAAAACGAGAACGGATTTGACCAAAAAAAAATCAACTGAGCGCGTTGACACAAATAATTCGGACAATACAACAATATAAACATAAATAAGTATCGACAATTCAAGTAAAATAAATATTACCAGTGATCATTGACACCTTCAATAATAATATTGCGATATTATTATAATTCGGTATTTTTAACAACAATCAGTCACTGTTGCTTTATTTGGTATCATACATGCAGCGTTTAATAGTTTTGCGATGGAAATGACAATTTTAATTCCGACACCAATCATTTTCATAAAAAAATATTATCGTGTAATCATGAAATTCCAATAAAGATTAACGACGAAAATCAAGCTATACCACGTATATTTTCAATCAATGAACACTCAAAGAATTGATTGCTTAAACCAAGTCGTTAAATATCTCATTGACTTCCCGCACCATGTTTTCTTCAGTATGAGAATAAAATCGGTAAATTATTGTTGCAACAAGAACACTTAACTTATATTCGATATTGCAATGTTTCATTAATCTGAAATAATCTGTAGTTATTGTAAGAATTCCTCTACCTAAATCGATATATGGAAAAAAGGGTATTAAAAAGTAATTTAAGATAATACATGTGCATGATAATTGAATGCGTTTTATTGTTAAGTGCAAGAGAATGAGTCATTCAAGCATTAAATGTCCTTTAGATGTTTGCAGTAACATTGACCTCTACATAATAATTTAAATTTATGCAGTACATTATTATATTATGGCAAAGGTATTTATTAAAATAAAAAAATTATTATACTTCCTTCACCTTACGTGTACCTCTCAAAATATTCGTTGAAAACCAATATTCGAATATCTAATATGTAAACCTTATAATATTAAAATGTATACAGATAATATAATGTATGAATTTCATCATGTATATTCATATGTATGGCCGTGTTAATTTTTAACACATAATAGTTACCAGCACGTATCTTGAATGAGTATAGAGATGCTTAAATAAACAAAATAACAATACATTAATATACAAATAGATTAGATTGACGGTGTTTTCGCCAATTGATGTAACCCTCAAAATTGAAATTGTTCAGAAGAGTTTGTTTGTATCGAAAACATTATATGCTGAGTTCCATTACGAGTACTAACGACTCCTCGTAAATTATCATGTTTGCAGACACGGGACTATACGTAGGGAGTGTTGATATAATAGTGGCTTGCATCAAATAGCCAGGTCAGAATTTTCAAACCTGAATCCATTTTAAAATGATGTTTTCCTTCGAAAAACTAGTCAATTTACTTTTATAATTTATAACATTTGGCCGAGACTTGTTCTGTCGTCTTTAAAATGAAATCCAATCATTAACTCATTTTCGTATTTTTTGAGGGATACATCAATTGATCGAAACTCCCTCGAATTATCATAATGTAATGCGACACCAAATGACAGTGTTTGTTAACCCAGTGGCATAATATGTATCGACATTATAAACGAATAATATTCGAAAAAGTTATCAAATTTTCGAGTATACGAATATAAAAAAGAGTCTAATCTATTCTAATATAAAATTGAGATCAATGCACCTCATTTACCCGTATTTTCATCAAGAGTTCGACCAATTTACTATAATTGTTATATTTATATCCAGGGACCCAAACCGCTATTTTTTTCGTTCCGGTTGCGTAAAAAAGAAATATATCGGTTCAGTTACGGTTTTCGGTTCAGCTCGTAATTAAATCTTAGCAAGTTAATGTAAATACACCCACACCGTCTGTACCTTTATTTATACGGCTTTTCGCTATAACTTAAGGCAACTAAAAGGTCAAAAGAGAATACATCCTAGTGTGTGCGGCTTGCCGCTGGTGCACTGCAGAATAAAGGGTGGATTCTGATGTAAACAGCTATAAGGCAAACAAAATTCATTTTATTATTCATACTTAATTGACTTCCTAAAGTCTTGCCAACTTTTCCCCGAGCTATGCTTTTAGGAACACAAGTACGAAAACAGAGTTTTATTCTAGAAGTTATTTTTTTAGGTATTGGTGTATTTATTTTTCCGTTCGTAAGTGTTTGAACCGCGCACTTTTAATAGCCAATCTATAATTTGTTCCTTGATATTTTCAACATATTAAATCAACTTTTTTTAAAATGGATAATTATGTATCTTATCATTTAACTTAAAAAATAAGGCACAATTCGCTTGTACTACTTTCACATGTTTATAATGATCAAGACCGGTTTCGCTCATCACGAGCATTATCAACTGAGTCAGTTATCATCAGTTGATAATGCTCGTGATGAGCGAAACCGGTATTGATCATTATAAACATGTGGAATTATTAAAAACGAATTGTGCTTTATTTTTTAAAATATAATGCCTTTCCACCAAGAATTGACAGTTAACACCTTAAAAGTGATTTAACTTATGTTTGAAAAAAATAGAAATAAATAACGGTTCGGTTTCAGTTCGGTTCCGGTTTCTGTTTATAGCTCTACCTTGATTTATATTTAAAGAAATATATGATATTCATAACCGATACCTGAATATGTATCATTATACATTTGATTCAACAACGGCTTAGTAACTAATCTAGTAATGTCAATATTTTGCTATAGGATTAAGGCTGAAATCGCTTTTACTTAACTCGTGAGTCAAATGTTATCATAATTATAATACAATAAGGACTATTTTGCATTACAATGTTTGTTTTTAACAACTTGAAAACATAATTGAAGCTGACTTTATTGGAATAAAATATTACCTATATGAATATTAAATATTTCTGCATTTAAAAATACACGTGTTAAAGTGTCGAACTGCATCCTTTTGACGGAATTCAAATTTTCGTTTCATTGCTTTCATTTATTTGCACAAAATAATTTATTTATAAAAGTAAAACAATTCTTTATACTAATTCTTCAGTTTTATATAATGATTAGATTGAATTGGTAAAATTGAGTTGTATTTATACAAATATGATGCATTTCCACCAAGAATTGACAGTTACAAGTGGAAAATAATTAAAATATATTTTTAATTAAGGTACCTTCATATAATCGAAGTTTCTTGAATGCGGCTTACTAATATGAAAAGGTTCCCCGTCTAGGCTAGGAAAACGAAGTGTTGCTAGAAAGTTAACGTCTTAGCTGATTTCAAGTTAGTAGTTTGAAATTTTATCATATGCAGAATTATTGAAGTCTGATATTGAACATACATGTAAGAATTTTAGTATTTTATATGAACACATTTAATTCATCTTAATTTTTCAACATCTGCAACGCAAGTAGCGTGAAAGCTAATGAATTTATTTGTAAAATGTCACGGTAGTTTAATTTGAAAATTCTCCTATAAAGCTTCAATATCATATTACGAAATTTAGACCCTAGAGCTAATAAATAACACGGTAATCAGCTATCACATGAATGTGATTATGTATGGCTAAAATTCGGCATACAAATAAAAATTAGTAAAATATTACGAATAGCCTTTTCTATGTCAGCGGCTTTTAATAGTTCTGTGCACTATTATGCTTTGTTGTTGCGTGACTACCGCTGATGGTTATTATTACGTCACGGTCAGTTATTTTTTCCAATATCTCCTAGGCTGTTAGTTATAAAATTACTATGTTAAGTAGGTTTATTTTCATTTCTTTATGCACGATTTCTCGCGAATATTGTAAATTGACTAAAGGTGCGATTTTTACATGGCCGGAAAAAAATCGCTGTGACCAATATTACAAATTGAGATATCAAACGATTTCTTGCGTTACAAAAATGTATTGGTTTTTTTTACATTCTATTTTTTGAGAAACTGCTATAAAATCGTTTATTTATGTTATGAGTTCTTCGGTTTTAGGCACGTATTCAGTAATATCATTTATAAGAATAATTATTTTACTATCAATGATGGTGTATTTTGTTTATCAAAATTATTAATAATGTATTTAGTAGTTGTTCGGAAAAAATGAATTTTACGTTGCTGTCAATCACTCATTCATTTGTTAATCTCAAATAAATTCAAAACTGATGGCGTATTGATCGAACAGAACGTAATTCAATCACGTAATCGATATAACTTATTTTTAGTTTCAAGTGTTTAGCATTTATCTATCATAGTCTTACATTTCACTGGTGAAATAACTTACAATATAAAATTTTAGTAAAATATAAACTATTTAACTTACTTGATTACTGTTTGCTTCATACTGTTTATCATCTGCCACGTATACTTCAAATATTTATCCTTTCGCAAATCGGATCCGATCCTGAAAAAAAAACAACAATATTTTATTAAAATAGCACACAGGGGAAGTCATTACGAAAATCATTATGAATATATACAATATTTTATAAATATATACTGGAATCCACGCTTGATTAATATTCTCTCTAATTATTATTCCTGTCATTTACTAAGCATTATTTCCAATGTCCACTATCCATAAAAAATGAATTCGTATTGTGGTCAATTATTTTTGTGAAACATGTTGCAAATAAATTAGAATTCTCTGAACGCATAATACTACGAAAACTCTTCAAGTATATACCCCGTTTACTAGAGTGTACAGAATAAAAATGAACGAGAATAATTAATTGATCCCATTTAAGATCCTCAGTGTCTACAATGCGCAAGAACATATTAACAGAATGTCAGGCGACCAGATCTCCCAAGATTATGTATACGCGAAAACTTAGAAGAAAATAACAGAAAAGGCATATCGGGAAAAATTCTTAGCACAATTATACAATATTCTGTCGGTAAGAAAATTGGAAAAATATGATAGTGGATAAAGAACAGAATTGAAGCTCAAATTATTACTTTAAATGTTTTGCCATTCAGAACAAGAACTAAAAACCATCCTTCGATTATATAAATATTATACAGTTTCTTTATCATAGCTGATACACAAATATTATAATTAATATACTTTAAAATAGTTAAACAAAAAATGCATCGGTAGGTTTTACAGTATATATTTGAATGGTCTTATTCATATCACATCACCTTTCGATACGTTAACGTACTATTTTTTAAATAGCATAATGAATTTGACAACTACGGTACGAATTTAAATGATAATATTATGATTATTATACTGTAGCTGTTTTATTTACCCTACCTCAAATCAAGTAGCGTGTACAAGAGAAAGTTGAACAAGTAAAAGCTAATCGTTTCTCAAAACGAAGGGTACCGATAATGAAACTTCTTTTTGTGTATTCAATGAATACAAATTAAAAATACTGAATACTTAATTTCATGGCACATTGCATTTTGTCTTGCAGGTGTCATAAGCCGTGAATTGAATGTTTGACATTGGTTACCCGATTAAAATTCAATAAACACATTTGTATAATTTCCATGCAGGTATATTTTAAAAATAGGTAGCATCAAAGAACTTTTTATGAATGCTTATTACTCTTGATTATATGGAGTGTACAAAACAATGCATTATAATAAAAAAATATATATAAATCACATCAGCTATAATAATTGGTCTGACCAAATATTGTGTGAAGTTACTAAAGCTAACTTACTAAAGTTTCTTTATCGAATAGTTTTAGTACATCTAACAATTATAAATTCCTAATAATTTTGTATGTTTGGAATTATGTTATAATAAGATTCCGTTTCTGTTAACCGAATTAAACTGTTCTCGAGAAGTATTTGTCCCAATAACTAGCTGGCAGCTTACGTAAATTTGAAATCGATATGCAAATAAAATACCTATGCGTAGTGTAGTAAAGAAATAATGAACAATATATTACAACTTTGAAATAGTAATACAGCGTTTCGTAAAAAATCACACAATAATATTACGATTAATATTTTTTTCAAAACGTCTTACAAAACGTTGACCAATAATATGTGCTTGACAGGTAAAACAGATTTGTTTTCAATATTTCAACACATTTTTTGTGGTTTGAAACATTCATTTACTACGTGAAAATTATTTCCTTTCAGAAATGCATGTAGCCCCGGAATGACCTTAATGTTATTAAATGCATATTATATTTATCGTTATGAATACTTCAGTTCAACCAGTGTTTGTATAATAAATATTTCAATAATATGAATCCCTTAGTGAATATTTTAAATATTTTCTAGTCACTATTTATTAGATTAATATAGAATTTTGTGAAGTGAGATAGAATGGCAACATGCCGTTCCTATCTCCTCCTTCTATTCTACCCGCTATGAAAGGAAGGTTAAGCGATAGATATCTTCAGAAGTCACCAAAAGTCTATACACTCTATTCTGCAATCCCTAAAGGGACGCATTCATATTTTAAAGAAAGTATACATAAAAGCATGACTGCCGGTACTATTTTTAATCCTTTCTTACTCTACGATCTCCCGTGGGGTGTTAAATGATTGGCTAGAAATATATCTACCTATGATCTATCACTCTAGTTTTAAAGTAATTTTGATCACTTGGATAGGTTGAGCAACTGGCTTTTAAGCGATCATCTTTATTCTTTCGGTGTAAGTCCTCCATTATATTATATTTTTCATATTTCACACGACTATAGTAATAAAAAATACTACACTTAGTAATGTTTTACTATCAAATTAATCGTGTTTTGACTAATGGTAACGACGCGTTAGAAAGTACTTTTTACTTTACAGTTGTTTGAAAAACAGTTCGCAAATTGGTAGTGTGTTGATAGGATAAAATATTACGGTGCGCATTGTTACGATAGCAATGTATCAGGCACACGCGGTTAGAATTTTTATTCGTCTGTTTAAAATTCAGGTGCTCGTCTGATAGAGGACGCCTGACCCAAAAATATTCCCAACAAGGGGAACGAAAGCATTTTTTCGCTACGAAGTATGTTGTAATAAAAAACAAAATTTATCATGCCGTCATTTTTAACTGAAAACATTGTTTTTTCTTTATGCGTTTTAATTATTTTCAGTCTCTTTCTGGCGTTACAAGAAATCATTTTGCAATATAAATCTTGATACCATATTAATTTCAAATTACATCTAAGAAAATGATAGGCTCTATAATAATAGCTTTAAAAAACTTGTATTGTTTCTAATTTGTTTTGAATATATGTCATAAACAGTAATAAAATATGTCAGTAATTTATTGTATATTTTATTCTTTTGAGTAAATCTATATAATATATATGTACATAAATATATATATAATATTTATATATGCTATTTTCAACTTTTAACATTATTATTTATTAATGGAATATATTTCGTGGGTTTACATCTAGTACGGTGATATTTTCAAAATTCAACCAAATCTCAACATAAGTTAAATAACCTAATATAAATGCCCACTTTCACGAGCAAAGCGGGGTAAAATATACTAGTGTTATAAAAAACTTTAATTAATAAAAAAAGCACACACTTTATTCATAATGTTTCTTTTTCTATTCAATTATTATTATGTAATTATGAGTTCTTAATTTTATTTAGTAAATCTTGTGAGCTGACCTATTATAGTATCAAAATACATGTCCTTCTATATCAGTGGTTCTTAACCTTTTCGAAGTCACGGTGCACTAAAATCAAACGGGTAAAAACAAAGAAAAATATGCTTTATTATAAATTTGAAAGATTATACAACAGTAATACAACAAAAAAATAATTAAAGAAAAGATATATATATATATATATTTAGTATGTATATGGAAAAACTAAAATTAACCCTAATATAATGGAGATTATTTGATGTGAAACCTGAGCTTGTCGGCTTTCGCAGATTTCAGAAATATTTGGTCGAATATTTGGTACAACTACCCTCAACGTTATTGTTGAGAAACCGAGCTCCCACAAATATGATCTTGAAAACTGTAACAAGATTTTCAGTGCTCTCATGCAGAGAGCTGGGTATTCGTCTTGGACAGAAATCCTAAATTCCTTCATAGTTACCTCAGAAAATTTAATTTTTTGATTAAGATTCGTTGATAAGGTGACCAATTCCAAAAACCATTCGAAGTGGGGCAGCACGTGCAATCAATTAGGTAAAATCGATTCGTCGGTTATCATAATTTCGCGAACCATTTTTTCGGTTTTCAACATTTCGTGATTTTTTTAGTCTTTTACCATATTTTCAAGCTCACGGTGCACCAAATGCACCGTGGTGCACCGGTTAAGAACCACTGTTCTATATTAATAATTGTTCTTTTAATGTTGGATCCTATGGATTGCATCTAAACAGACGGTGCTATACGAGAGTTGAGTAAGAATATAATTAGGGCCTATGAGAGGTTAATTAGGTAAGGTTGAGTATTTAGCTAGTATCTCTCTCTATATACCGTTTTCAGGAGTGTATATTGTGAAAACATCACAGGAATCCTTGCTTTTGGAAACTCATTCATAAATCGATTAAAAAATCAATGTATGAAGGTGGCCATTCTGGTATTAGAACCATTGACCACGCGACAGAGTAGTATGAAAGCGTTTTTGTTCGACCATAGAGCCGTATATTATTTTATATGTTAATCATAATACTATGAGTTGTATAAAAAAAACTTATCACTAGTGATCTGACTCACACAAATCGTTGACATATATTATATTTATATCTGTTTTATAATAGTATCAACAGAATAAATGAATACTTAGCATTTCTTTAATTCGGTTACCATGTCATGTTTTAAATATAGCATACATAATTTATATTGATGTTGCTTGGAACATTGATAAGTAATCGTTAAATATTGCCACAGGGTGGTTGTAATTTCTTTTTATTTTCGCTTTCGATGGATTCTATCTATAAATATCTTTAAATTTATTGTTTGTGTAAATTATTAATATTGTTAGAACAGCGTTTTCCAATAAAATTTATTTGTATATAGAAAAACAGAATGGAATCCGTCGAATATTTTTATTATATCACATAAAAAAAGTTTTTCACTTGTTCAAGGGTACGGAACCGTTAATTTTTTTTTATATTAAACAGCTATTATTTGTGAAACGCTTTATTCGACAGAATATGGAAAATAAAAATGCATTATAAAATGCAGTTTTATACTAAGTAGTATTTAATGAGAATACTTAAATACCTCGAATCATGTTTCTTGAATACCCAGAATTATTTGTGAACCTACAGTCAACTTTTATTTACCTGGTATCCACACCAATTTGGCGATTAATATGTGAGAAATGTTCAAGGGAGGAAGTTAAATGGGATGTCTTACATTACTAGCACAAATATTGTAATATATAGAGATCAGTTTAGATAACCTATTTTGTAGATTGAAACGACAATTCACGTTGTTGAGAAAGTTTATTTAAAAACTACAATAGCGACAATTTATAATGTTTTATGTTTGACATTGACTTAAATGTATTTTTTATATGTCACGAAATACGGATTAGGTACAAGTTTTTGTATATCAAAATTACAGTTTGCAAAAAATTGTAAACATGAGTGAAATAGCGTTCCGTTGAATTAAAAGATTTGTATAATCGTAAATAAATTGCTGTGTCATACTGTACATTACTTACTTTTATTAAAACTCGCTTGTTTTTCTTGTAAACAATAATATTTTAATAAGCTGTCACTACATGAATATTTAATTTGAAAGGATTACAGAATTAAATTAAGAGTAATCAATTTGTAAACAATGATTATCAACAACAAGACAGTATGAAATGCTCATTAAAATACGAACCTATTTTGTATTCTTAATTATTTCTAAAATATCAACTTTTGTTCATGGCTTATTTATTTTCGACTGTTGACACCCACTAAATAATATACTGAATTTTCCTGACGAATACGTATGTACGTTTTGAATACTAAAATACTAAAATAATGAATAATAAAGATGTCGAAAACGACAATGGCTGTCAATACAAAATCCGCCTTTTTGTTACTATGAGTGATAAGTGCATCAAAATTTTTTTATTTGTAAATTAATGAAAATGAGTTTACGTATATAGATATATTGGATATGGCATAGATGTTTGTCGTAAAAAAGCTTAAAAGTAATGAGTTATTATTTATATAACTAATAAAGATTTACCTGCAAATCATAATTTTAATAACTCCATGATATATTAATTTGCCTCCTATAGGATCACATATATCATGAAATCATCGATTTAATCAAATAATCGATGTTAATTAGTAAACTTTTTGCAAAACTGCATCGAATTATTATTTGCTAGTAGTTTCATTGCTCAAAATATGCCTATAATTGGGATTTTTAGAAAAAAAATTAACCTTACCGAGAAATCTCAAAAAGTGGTGTGACATAAAATGCTACATATAAACATATGATTTAATTTAGAAAATCAAGAAGTATGCGTTGCTCTTTTAATTTCAAATTTATATTTAAAATAAATAATTGCCGAAAATAGCAAACACTACTCTTCAAAATTGTCTATTGTACCTATTTAATATGTTTTAATATTGTTCATTAATTCACTGATGCATTCACTTCGTGTAGTCATGTTTATAATTTAACCGGTCGAGTTACTTGACATTTTCATAAAATTCAACTAACGAGAAATCGGCGTAAATGTACTTTAACGAAGTGCTGTCAAGAAGACAAGTTTTCACGATTTCTCTCCAGAGTTGTGAAATTACGCACATTATGTTTACTCAAAAAAATACTCTTTCTATATTGACTAAAATTTAATGAATAATGGATAATTTCTCATAAAAAGATATGTATAACTATCATTCCTACTTAAAAATGTCAAATTTATTCGTCATGGATGACATCGAATAAATAATTTCAGTTATCTACGTAGGCTTAAATTTATAATCATATTTAATTAGGCTCTCGCTTTGATTAATTTCAAATATTGTCGATGTCAACAGATTATAATTTGAAAATTATTCTGTTAATATAATAAATGGGAGGATGTGTTATTATTTGAAAAACAATGATTCTGAAAGTATAAAATTCTATAGTCAATTTATTTTGTTAAATACAAGATATATTTTTATTAAATCGTTAACTCCTCGTAATGACGTATAAATTATTTAGGTACATACTATTCTTTATAATTATTTCAAATATGCGTATCTAGAAAGTAAAGTATAAAGACATATCTCACCATAACTGTTTGATAGACAGATAAATTAAATTTTATGAAATAACAATGGCGGTAGATAAGTTGAAAGGTGAAATTAATCACCTCTAAACCAGCAGT
Source organism: Himalopsyche phryganea (assembly GCA_022494535.1). NCBI lineage: Eukaryota > Metazoa > Arthropoda > Insecta > Trichoptera > Rhyacophilidae > Himalopsyche > Himalopsyche phryganea. The sequence continues at coordinate 3,040,748 of JAGVSL010000023.1, forward strand.
ATAAAGACAATAGATGTTAAAGATAGCACAGATAGATAAAAGAAATGAAAAACAGAAGAAAATTTATTTTATGGACCCCATAAATATTTTACAAACATAATTTGTGCATATTATAGAAACTTAATTAACATAAATCTTTATGTAAAAAGAACGCGGTGCTTATATACATATTATATTAAGGAAAAAAATCGGCTTGAGTTAAGTTAAAATATCGACTTTAAAATTCAGTGTCAACCGATTTGTTGTATTTAATGATTTTAAAACCTGTTAACTCAGTCTTTTTTTCTAAGAATTTCTTTTATAACCTGTATTTTACATACTTATCATTATAATTATTTATTACCATAAAATTAAAAATGATGGCTTTGTTATTCCACTGGTTACCGCAGAATCCATCGTAAATATGTATAGCTATGTTTATATCAGATCACGAACTCTGCTGTTTTTTCTTGATTTATCTTTATATTCCATAAAATTTAGTAGATAGGTATTGATTGCTTAAGCATGAATTTCTCAAATAAAAATGGGGACACATTATAATAACAACGGTTTAAATCGTAAATAAACAACTATATGTGAATATAATCTCGTCCCCGTTCTGAAAAAGTCGTGCTTTGAGTTATTGATATGTAAATATTCGTTTTTTCTAGCTCTATGGTCTGACAAAACACACAAATCCAAGTTGTCTTATAATCGTGTCATAATATTCCTTCAAGGATGGCTGAAAATCACCTATTCCACTTTGTCACTTTGATGTTACATTATTTGCAGTCGTAAGAAATGCAAAGTAGAAGATGTATTTTCATAAAAAAAACGGTAGAAAATTACATGTAATCAACGGCACAACAGTTAAATGTTAGTATAGTTTCACAGCGGTATTAGAAATTTTTCAAGTGATATCCTCTTATTTTTTAGATAGCAATTAAACATGATTTGTAATATGTCCCTTCTGCAGTTTAATCATTCTATGATATATTATGATACTGCTCTTGTATCATTATTTTGTGGAATGTGCTGTTTTCTATTTAAATAAGAACATACATATAATGTCATACTGTATTAAACGGTAACACCATTAAAGTGATTAATATCCATATATAAAAAGGTTTATTATAAATTTGATGTAGTTGTCAGTGGATTAATTGTAGTTTATCATGGTAATGATGCAATAATACACATATAAACACAAACAATCGTCACACAGTAGTAATTCAATAATGCCATGTCACTTACAAATAAGCATTCCTGATTATGCAGCTAATTTTAAAGACTAATTCCCATCTCACACATCCTGTACTAAAACACATTTGATGAGAACAAAGAATATCTTGGAACTGCGCGCGTAAAGAATTTTATTATTAATATGTCCGGTCGAGAAACGCGCGTCTCAACAATAGTCTGAACATACACGTGAAATAATTTACGAGATCTAGGGAATTTTGACATGTCATAGAACTTAAACAAATCAAGCTTTAAGATTATCGAAATTATACGAGAACACTTTGACAGCATGTAACAAACAAATCCCATCTCGAATGTCTTGTTGGTTAATAATTTTGAAGAAATGTGTATTTTAGCAAAAGCTGTAATCCAACTGTTTTTTCTGCTTAATTGTAAAAAAGACAAAGTAAAAAAGTCAAATATTTGAAATGAGATATTTCAAATTCAATTTAATACTCACATTAATATAATAAGTATTAAGCCATTCCAAATTTTTCTTTTGTATAAACTTATTAATAATTTATGAAAACAAATGGGGAAAAGCACTATAATTAGATTTCTTGAACATAATGTTTTTTATAGATAGGATTTTCCAAAGTCAATGTATCTTATACATATGAGATCAACTTTTTTTACGAAGATTTTACAATGGAAAATATAATTATAAATCGATATTAATACAATGAGTTTGAAGGAACTATCCCTCCAAAAAATAAGTCATGTATGTTTGCTTGAACAATCAGGACGATTGAAGTAAAATCTTCAATCTTGGTTAACTAAATACGATGCGTTGTAAAATAGGTCAACAGAGAAAAGATTTTGATTGTTACGCAACACCTTAAAATTGCTACCATTAGAACCTATACAAATATCTGTATGTGTTATTTTGAATATTAACTGGATAAAAAATCAAGCTATAAACATTTGAACGGATTGTTTAAATTGAAATGATAAGAAATCTGCAGACTATCACAGATTAAAAAAAAATCTTGATAAGTAACTGTTGCATTATAAAACTGCGGTAAAGTTGAATGATAACATTGAAACTCCGCATTTTTTCATAATAAATACATTATCGAATTCAAAAAAAAACTGCATATACCTTCTTACTTCTGTTTCTTACTAAACAATTATAATTTGAGTTATTGAGATTTTGTACACTTCCATGTATTTTGTCACTAACGACCCGGGTTTCGCCTTTCGGCATCTTCAGGCATTCGTGCGCTCGAGCGTGGAAGTGTACAAAATCTCAATAACTAAAATTTGATATTGAAGTTCCATCAAGCACCCTCAGTCGATGTCTTAAATTATAATAGTTTATGTATTTTTACGCGACTTGCAGTAATTTGGCATTTCTCTAAAATATGAATTTTGGTAGTTATCGGTTAAAGCATCCTTTTTTTATGAAAACGCTTCTTGGTACCACAGCAAGAAATAATTGTATGCTTAATATTTGTTTCAATTGGATATTATATGTATTTCGAAATCCTTTCTTTCAATTTCAGGTACATACAGTTTTTTATTATTATTTTAACTATATGTAACTTAAAAATAATTTTGTTTTTTTAATTCTGAAGATCTCCTCTTGTGAATCATCAAATAATTTCATAATATGTATATTCGTGCAAAAGGGGATTCGGAAGGATCCCGATTCGCTGGAGTGACCAAGTGGATGTCACTGGCCTCTCCTTACCGAAGGATTGTCGATGGAAACGGAGTAGTTGCGATAGGTGGAGGTCGCGACGCTTAAAAAGAGGTAGAAAAAGGTGTATATCCGTAAGGGAGATAATAATGCTGCAATTTTTTCAGATAACCTAACATGGCACATCTAAAATAATAGTTCTAAGAGATATACAGAGTGTACGATTATAACAGCATCGAATCCAGGATGTTGGTATTGTTTTCATATCTAAAATATTTTTAGATACATAATTAAAATAGTCATCGGAACTCAAAACTTGTAGATTTGATGGCCATCAATAGATAAATAGCTTTTTAAAAGATTCGAAATGTTCTTACCAACAATTTCATTGAGGAAAAGGGAAAAATCTACCAAAAACACGTTGTGTAAATGGATAATCAGCTTTAAATGTTTACCATTAATTCTACTGGATGATGTCCGTGACCTAAGATATCCATTTTTGTCCATTAAGATATCAATCTTAATAAACATGCACCATATTTATATTGAAATACAGTTTATGGTGTATAAATAATAATATAGTATTACCTCATTACACATTCTGTATGATAATCTGTTGATATTTATAAAGTTATTTTTTCACATATATAATACGGACGTGTAATGAAGATTTTTCAACACGCCATTAATTGTAGACTAATAGAATAATTCTCAATAATAATGATTATTGCATCAGCCAAATATTGATAGAGAAGGATCCTCACAAGAAATAAAATTTGTATATTTAATATATATGTATAGCACACGTGTAACAAAACTATAAGTACGACATAGGTATCGTAATAATTATATTTATAAAACATACGTAAGTGTATGAAAATATTGCATACACATATATTATAAATAAATAATTGAATGTTTAATTTATTTTACCATCGTTATTGACTTATCTATTTTAAATAAGTTTTAATTATAAAAATATTGATCTATAACTCTGAATATTTCTTAGGCCATGAGTCGATTTGTGGCATTGTAAGCATTTCAGTAGGAAATCAAAATTTGATTTCCCGAATAAAACACTGTGTACATTTTAATAAACGCGATTAAATCATGTCAACGTAATTATTGTAAATCATAAAGTATTACTAAGTATATCCTACCATGAAATATGTGGATACATGAATAATTTAATTGCGTTGAGTGTGTGTTATAAAAAACACCAAACTAGTCCCTAGATTAGTAATTTAAACAAAAAAAATCCAATTAACCTCCCATCTTTTTGTAGTGCCTGTTATTAAATTTGAAATTTTAAGACAAATTTCACAAAAACTACGAAAAGAAATCGATCGCCAACTATTTTCTATTTTATACAAAAAATAGTTCGTAATACTTGTCTAAAATGTTGTAAAAAAGTTCCTTGAAACACTTCTTGAGATATATGTAATATGTCAAAAAATAATGTTTTATAAAATTATTTACGGATTATAATAGCGCTTATTCACTATTTACATATAATTAAAATAAATATCCGGGAGATTCTAACGCAGTTGTAGAAATGTGAGTTTAGGAATTGAAAGAAAATGAAATTGCTGTACTCACCTCAACTGCTTCATTTTTATTACTAACAAATTTGTGACAAAACGACATGCGAGCAGAGCTTAGTTATGATGGCACTAGGTAAATAATATGATATTACTTTTTGAAGTGGTTATATTGGGCAGCTGACAAGTCAGACGTGAGATAAAGCAGACTATATTTAAGCATACTATTTATTTGTATTGCATTTGAGTCATACGGTGTGTTTGCAATTCATATCTATAGTTTAGCTCCAACTTTGTTGACACGATAATAAAGATTTTTTATTACGTAGTACAACTTCTTTAGAAACAAATGAACATTGTGCATTGTCAAATGATCGATGATATTATATTTATATATTACTAATGTGATATAACTAGTGAAAATATTTAAAAAAATGTCAAAATATACCTGTGAATGAATGTAGACTTACAAATTTCGAGAAATAATAAACTACAACGCAAAGAAATTTTTCATTCAATCCACTTATTATTTAAGTGTGTGCGAGAAGAATGAGATGACTGTGGAACTCACCAGCATACTGAAGATTAAGTATGCAGAAGACCAGGATACAGGAAAATAAAATTAATTGTATTCCTAATATTAAGATCTTCAAGTAATAAAATTAATATCGAGAGAGCGAAAAGGCTCAGAAAGGTACAGTTCACATGGTTAGATACAAAGTATTTAGAGCTTTCCACAATGTAGCTGAAGGCCCTCTACCCTATGGTCGGAAAGAGCTTGGTAAAGAAGTACTTAGAAGACGGTGTGAAGGTAGCCATGGACCTGAATGGACCGTAGCGCCTGTCAACCAACACACTACACCAACACAATACATTCAGAATCAATTTAGGTAGACATATCAGTGACACCGTGTCGGCAATGTAGAATACTTTCATAACTTTAATAATAAAAAAAAACCTTATCATTGCCATACATAATTGTAATAAAATTACTTTATTTTATTTAATGTGTATCCTCATATCTTCTTATTTCTCCTAGCATAAAATCAAAATAAGAAAAACTATTTTTTTTATTTCTTTTGATTTGATAGATGGAACCCATATCAAATTGACGATAATGTATTTCGTGTTACCTTAGCAAGTTTTAGAAAACACCTCAAATATTTCTTATATGACATTTACTCATTTTTATTTTCTGCTTTATAAATTAAATTGTATTTATTGAAACGCTATTTTCCTTTTAGTTGGTGATTGCACTAATGGCTGGGTAAATCTCATATGAAACAAATATCTACAATATTTGAAATGTACTTAATATAATATCTCGAAAGTCTTAAAAAGATTATGTATAATAGATTAATTATAATTATTTACCGCATCAAATAAGCTGAGCAATATTAGTATAATGTTTTATTTCTATTTGTATTATTTATAGTTGTAGGGATATTATTCATTTATGGAAACACTGGATATAATTGATTAAATTGACCTAAACAATTACCAATTTAATTTGCATTTAATCATCAATTGTTCCAAACAAATGATCCTTTTTAATTAACCAGAACAGTAATTTATATTCATGTACTGAGAAAATTATAATATACAAGTATACTAGTTTTAACACTTTTAACTGTAAATCCACGGATTAAAATGTCAAATGAAAATATTATACGAAAATAATAATAAATTTTACATAATTCTTCCATAACCTATGATGACTACAAATCTAAATTCGTAAAAAAAATCATATTGATATCGTGGTAAATATTCAGGAAACAAGTTTTATTGAAATTTATATAATAATTTTCAGTAATGGTAATTGGTTTCTTCGTTATCATTTCATGTTAAAATTTTCCTCATGAGAGATTAAATAATAATCGTCAAAAATAGATATCAATTAATATACAATGTAAAATTGAATTTAACTTTTATAATATGAACACAAAATTCAATTAACAAAAATATATCAATAAGTAATCGTACGGATTGGAAAAAAATAACTTTATAAATACTTTATTTAGGTCGAATCAGTTTGAAAGTAGTTCAATATAATATTTGGCAGCGTAGAAGTGCAATTAACATTGACTTTGATTTCTAAAATTTTCCTAGTGATGCTACTCGCAAGAGAAACCTCGTGTTACCAACCAGAAAAAACACACTCTGTTAGAAAGTCATCCGGGGAGCACGACGATAAATATTCTACTATAAGAACCGGTATGATATTATTTTTTTATTTACCACTACGACATTATGAATACAAGAAATTATTATCATTAGACAGTGGCACGATCAGTAATGTATTGTCATCCTTACATTAACGCGATATCAAAAAACAATGTATTAATTTCTAACATCCGATATATTATATTTCCCAATACATATACTATAATTATATTCAACAAATTTTAAGTTAATGTCACGTTATGAATTGTTGATACATGACATGATCTGTATTCTAAGCTAAATCATCGGGCAGAACACAAAAAGTCTTTTCGAAACCCATAATATGTCAAGACATGGTGTATAAGAGCACGTTTAAAGTGAATTAAAAAAATTATCTTTAACTACAATCAAAATTGTTCATTCTACATATAAGTATTGTGTATTTATCGTTCAACTCATTAGCAGATAAAAACAGAGTATTTCTACAGCAGGAGTATTAAATAATAAGATTGAAGTCTAGTTTTTATTAAATAAAATAGCAATATAACTTTTTTTGCCTTTCAATTAATTTTTCATAGGATGATTGTTCGACATCAAATAATTTCGTTCGATGTAAGTGTACAACTACGAACGAAAATAGTCCAAAAATTAACAGTGAATCGTTAACAGCTATACATTATAAAAATATATATTTTAAGAAAATTAACCTAATTTATCGTGGACTATGTATTACCTTTTCGAATATGTACGGCTACAACTATATAATCACAAAAGCAACCAAATAATCGCACTTTAATAACTAATCGATTATCCAAGTACCACTAGTTATTGTTTTCACATTATTTCAGTAAAAGAAAGGTTACTAAAGTGTTTTCGAACCTGTAAGAAAATATTACCACATATATTGTAATGCTATAGGTATAGATAATTATCCTCGGTATTTTGCCGTTAATAAAAAATAGTGTTTTATTCATATTGACAACACATATTGATTTATTTTGATTGCTCTTGATATGCTGAATGAACATCGGTGATAAAATAATAAGAAAACGTGACGTGTTAAAAGAAGAAAAGAATCAAACGATTGACACATTATTTGTTTTTAAACAAGATAGCTGTCGTAATTTTGTTCGAATAATAAAAATACAACGTTATTGGTTATTGATAGGCCTCAAAAGCAATCATTAAATCTAGGATATAAGAGTATTTTATTACAAATGAAAATACGTCAGTATTTAATCAAATAAGACAGGTTACTTCACAACAAAATAATCCGTTTTATTGTAGTTAAATTATTCATTATTTATCACAAAAATATCATTCTAATCATAAATGTGTATATATTCTTTTATAAATTTAATATTGCATAAAAAAAACCATTAAACTTAATATATCGTCCTAATTCAGTAATCACTAAAAACTTCATAATATAGCTTGAATATAAATTAAATATAGGTGCACGACGAACGTAAATTTTCCATTTAAAAATTGTGATATAAAAGATTAATTTAAGTTATCAAAACAAGTGGCATTATTTCAATACGGTTTTAATTTTACTTCTATCAGAGTATAAATTAAGGAAATATATAGGGAAAATACTCTTTGAACCGTAGCAATAAATTATTTTCTTTAAAAAAAGTCAAATGTATTATAAATATGCAGCAACATAGTGCTCGTGAAGGTTAAGTTTGTTACAGAATCATAGTGGCATTAATAGCACAATAATTTAATCTAACCTTATGCTTTTTTGTATTATGTATTTCTAAGCCAATATTGCATGCATGAGTCTAAGGAAAATTTGAAAGAAAATATTACGTTATTTATTTACTGTTAAGCAAAAATTTTGATGATTTACAGTTTTTAGGTTTATTTTGTAATCATGGTAAAGTTAGAAAGCGTCTAGTATTCAAATGGTAGAGGATAATAGGATATAGTAAAATGGTCCCATCACTCTAAGCCCGTGTAATGTTCCGGAGTTGTTACCATTCTCAGACATTACACAAGAATAAAAACATGATAATAATAAATCAATTGCTGACATTCTCATTCATAGTTTTTCATATTGAAACGCATTCTCATTGTTCATTCACATATTTATATTATTGTGTATCAAAACATTTATGCTATAAAACTTGTGATAAAATAACCTTAGTGATACATATGCCATACGTAAATTCGCAGTGGGTAAAACATTACATATACTATGATAATATTTAAGCGGTTATTACGACTAAACTTTTTTACGTATTTATTTTTTAAGTTACCATAAACAAAATAATAACAAGCTACATATTTATTTCGAAATTATTTTCCTATATTCGACTCAAAGAAAAATTCTGATTGTAATAAATATAAACACAATTTATACAACTCCATTTTTGTCATAATACATAATAATATTACGGACATGATATTAAAGTCGATTGATATACCAAGCCAAAAAATATTATTAATTATTGCATTCAAAACAAATATCTTACGGACGTGAGAGGCTATGATAAACCATTAATATTTATTTATTTCTGCAAAACATATGCACTGCTTTTTTGTAGCAGTTTAATCCCTATGCTATAATTATTGCATTTACTTTTCTGCACAATCTAAGTTGAATAAATATTATACTATATAATGTTCAATTCAGTTGATCAGCTCAAAATTTATTAGCTGCACGAGGCTACTCTCGATGTTTAATAAAATGTGGAACATGCACTATAATACAGTTTTTTAAATTTTTTCATTTAATGCCATTCCAATAAGGATTAACAGTAAGCAATATTAAACATATCATTATGCAAAACGTGCTCGCATTGTGCTGGTGACGTTAGTATAATCTCATTTGCTATAACTGTAATAAATATCTGTAACCGTCCTCTAATTCATACCTTATTTTATACCTTACTGCTTCGTACAGTAATAATGTATAAATTGAACTTAATTAGAAATTTGTTGAGATGTTATACAAATCTAGTTTTAACGGAAATTTAATTTATTTAAGATACTATTATTAGTTCCATAAAATCATATTGATTAACAGGTTTATAGAAACCAAGTCGTGTACCATGCTTTAAGTATTTTTGAATGAGAGGATGGTGAATTTATAGATATCTAATTTATTCGTAGATTAATAGGAAAATGTCAAACAATGTATTCATTTGATTTGACTAATTTTCAAGCTATTCCCAGAAGTGAATTGGTTAATAATTAATTAATGTATAAAGTAATTCTTATTCATACAAATGTTAAGAGTAAATGAACCTTTATTGATTATCAATCAATGTTATCTAGTCTTCTACTATCGTAGCACACTATATCAAGTCATAATCCAATCAGTTCGATCAAAAGATTCAGAATAATGATAGGTTTTTACGCTTACTAGTTATGCGATCGTTCGATTAAAGTCTTTACCCAAACTACCAAATATTGTTTAAGGCAAAACATATTTGCCGTCAGCGAAACATAAATAAGAAAGTTGAAAGAGTTTATGATAAAGCTCATACAATTTAAAGACTAATGGCTATCATATATATTTTTTTTTATATTATTGGCTTTTCATCAAAATAATCGTAAGTAGTTTCTCAACCAGGCAAAGAAACTTTTAATTACCGTATGAATTTTGCAATTAAGCAAGTAGTAGAATTGTTTACGAATTGGTATTACCAATTTGTAGTTGTGTAATGTTTTAGTTCATTATAAGTGTGCATTTTTTTTTAAATAACGACGACTTATTTATTATATAAAACGATGACATTCTTTTTTTATTGTTATTCCTACTATTAATTTAATGATTTTATCTTAATAATAACATTCATGACAATATTCAAATCACAAAACATTATTAACCCGAATTCGTAGATTTATTTTGATGCTAAAAATCAAACAAAAACCAGGTAAGTTTCTACTCGTAAATATTCAGAGGTCAACAGGACGCAGTGTCTAATATCGAAATTCGCCTAGCCGAACTAGCGAACCTAGATTTTTAAAACAGGTTTTATCTTTACATTTAAGTTAGCAGCATTTTCAAAGGTTAGAGTTTTTATATTCAAAGCATTTGAATAGGATTTAAAAAGGCAACATTGTTTAAATGATCATAACAACAAACACTTACTTAACAGTCAATTAATCGAAGATACGATTTTGTATTGTATCATATTATAATGTATACAATAAACTATATTTCAAATTGCAATAAAAGCAATACCGAAAAGTATTAATTCATAATATTTTCAAATAATATTTGTTACATAGATTGTGAAAAACTGTTTACTAAAACTGCTTTTGTAAAAAGCACCTAAACACCTGATATAAACCGAGTTATTAGCATAAACAAAGTGAAACGTTCACACCGTATTTATACCAAACGATTATTTGTAATCGTACTGCTATTATTTTGCAGTGAGAAAATGTATTCAGTAAGAAAAAACATTGTTCTTTTATCAAGCCGAGACTGCAATAACAATGATTCTTGCTCCTTAGTTTGATATCACAGCAATAATTATAAAAAATGGCAAATCATAGTTTATCTAAATGATTTTACTCTCATATCATGATGTTCAATCTGATGACAATATGTATTTGCATCGTCTGACCAAGATAATGGGATCTTATTGGACAGTGTGCTATATTTTTTGATAAATAAAATTTTGTATATTTTGCATTGATATCGTTAATAATTGCACCGTTCCACAGGTTATTTTGTTAGTATTATATTGTGGTTGAAAGGTCAACATCAAAAAAAAAATCGAATAAAATTACTATAAATTTCAATAAACTTATCAACTGACAAAATGTTTATAAAGTTACTACCCTGAAATTTGTTATTGGCATGTAAATAATATTTTTAAATATGAAACATATATCGATGTAAGCACATATTGCTAAAAGTACACTGGTTTCAAAGTATAATAAATTAATAAATATTTCTATCATGTCTAATTGAATTATAAACATATAAGTGTAAAAAGTATATGAAAACAAAACTAAATAAAATTGCTTTATTGGTTATCGAATAATTTTCCATTTCGCATAATCATAAAACCGAGTTCACTTGGCGCGAAACGTAAAACTGATATAATTAGAATACATGCTATGCTGTCAGTTGTGGATAATTACAAACTACCGATTGCGGGGAAAGAGTAATTACATTGAAAGGTATAATAACATTATAAATGCACTTACAGTCTTAATCGGTGAGATCGAGTAGAAAGTCCAGAGCCTTTTCATAAGCATGCAAACACAAATAATATTACAAAAGAGAATTTATTTCCAACCAGAGCGGCGAGAGAGAAATGCGCGCGTTAATAATTAAGTATTAATCAATCGCCAATCGATTGAGTAGTTTTATTTCGATAATGTGAATATTTTTTTGTGTGGTGGTATTACAGCTGTGCATCCGCCTCGGGTGCGGTGCGACGACTGATTGCTTCTGGTACAAACAGCTTGCTTTTATGCATGAGCTATGGAACAAAGTTCTCGAGGCGGCCTTCCACACGATGGTGTTTTGATTGTAGGCAGTAGCACAGCATCTTGATGGTCATATAAGAACTCAATTAGCGCAATTTTTTAAAAGTTTTCATCTCCCATTCCTGGCAAAAAAACAGGAGTGACTTGCATTAAACCAAATGGTGGGATCAAAAGAAAAATCGCTTTCCTTTTCCGTTGGAATTTTCAAAATTATTCCATTTTTAAACAGCATCAATCATATCTATCATCTTCAGAATATAACTGATTAGACAAAAATTAGTGATATTTTTTTTTTTCGTCAAGAATTGACGTAAGAATATTTCTTAATTTTAGTTAAACTTTTTTTTATATGAAATTCAATGTGTCTCCATTTTAGTACGAACTTATTATTATTATTATATTAATTTAAAAAAAGTCTCGTACGATAAGTTCATTTAAAATTGTACTAAAAATTTAGAATATTAGTGCAACTGTATTAAAACAATGGTATTATATAATATTAAACCTAGATTATGTTACTAAGTTTAAGTAACGATCATAATGTAATATCTGATAAAAATTCAATGAAATTATTAAGATTAACTTCCAATATGATTTATCATTTACATATCATTTAAAAAAAGGGTTAACACTTTTCCACATAAATAATAATAAATATACTTATGTAAAAGAGTTGAAGGAATGGCAAAACACTGAAAATTTTGTTGTTTTGCAATTTCATGCGCAGCCAGAAGTATCGATTTCTCAAAATTATTATGCAGGAAAAGATAGAAGGGCCATGTCGTAGATCCGGCAAAATAAGCTCCTGGATAAGGAATACCCAGAGACGGACCGAAATTAACAAAGAGTTGTTTTTTTCGTTCTTAATGCATATAAAATGTATAGTATTCATAATAACAATAATTATTTCCAACAGCTAATTTCATACTTGTTTAAAAACTCATTTAAACACTTAAATGTGTCCAAGATTAAAAATTAACAAGTAAGAACCTTTTTTGAAGTAACATTGATAAAGCGATAACGTAAATAAACAAATTGACATAATTTACAATTATGTTTTTAACGATTCAATGATAACACTGGTTACTTTGAGGAAATTCATTTTCAATATACAAATTAAATTAATAACATTGTTATTCCGTTTGATATTTTATTTCCAATAAATAAATTATATCTGAAGATCTGACATTTGTAAAAATGTTGTCACAACTTGGATTCATACACAAAACTTTAAAACGTATTATCTTGATTGTAAATAATAATTATTTTCATGATTTTTCTCAAAATATTAATATCACCGCAATAAAAGTTGGAATGCATTATTTGTATCTAAGAACTTATCAACATATTTTGGATTTAACATATTTAACACTACACTTATCTTTACAATAGATGAACATAATAATGTATAATTAATTATTACAGCCGTCGTTGTTTGATGTACCAGGCTGAAGATGATTTTATTTACATCTACATTAATAAATAAGATGTAATCGTATTATCAAATAGGTATAAGCCTTTCTTAATACGTTTTATTTAAAATATAAGACATGTAATTAAAATTTATAATGAAAAACATTGTACAACAATTTTCAATCGGCCATATACAGAAAATACTGAAAAATAAATTGTGTTTGAAAATTTAAATTATTGCTGACCAACAACTCTTTTTATGTCAATATTTATTTGCAAGACAAACATTTAAGTGTTATCTTAGATTTTTTTGATTAATTATAAAAGTTTGATTGAAAATAATTCATTATGCTTTATTAGCATTAAGTTAAACGTATAAGTGGCATGGTCATTTTTAATAACCACAAGTTATTATAATAAAAGTGTAATCTAGGGATTTATGTACATTACTGAGGTGAAGGTATAAAGTTTTCGTTGGTCATTTACCCTTGTCACTCTTATCAGCAGCTCGCAGGAGCTTATTTTTAACGGCAAACAGTAATTTATTATGAGGGTTCATCCCTAGTTTGATTGATTTGATGTGGCTAAATCTATCGATCAAAGCTATTTACCAACTGTCTCAACTCTGTCGATTTCCTCCCTTAAACTAAATAAAAAATAAAAGAATATAACTTATTTCCTACTGCTGTAGCAAAATATCAAAAAATTCTAATATCATATAATACATTATTTTCACTGCTAATATTCTGTACAAATTACGTTTTATTCTTTTCCATATAGTTTGTATTATAACAGTCGTAAAATTAACGTGAACAACAAATTGCGGTTGGCAATAGGAATCGGTTTTATAAAAAACATTTAATTCCTGCCACCCACTCAGATGTGCGGTATAGTTTGCGTCTGTTTTTTTTAAAAGACTAGCCTAGAAAACCCAAATTGTGTGAACTCACAAATTTAAGTGTTGACACATCATATCATTTGACGAACTTAATTTATAACTATAGTGATGAAGGTTTCTTTAAATCGTTTAAGAGATTATCTTGATTTACGATGTTATTAGCTCAGAGGTGGTCGGGGGGGGGGGGTTGGGTTTGGAGCGGCTCTCGCGAGCTCCATATTAAATTTTACTAAGGCCGGCGTGCCCCTGGTTAAATTAAAAAAAAACAATTCTCTTAAATCAAATCAGTACCCACTGCAATTTCTGTAGACGATTTAAACGTATTATAAAAACTTTGTTGCCTTTTGAAATTTCTCGTAAAATACATTTATTTAGGGTTCATAATAAAAGGGACTTGGCAGTTTTTTTACATATTGTCTAACAGTGCTTAAAAATGCCGATGGTTGACATAATATTTGTACTTCAGATGCAGACGGATGCAACTCCATGTTTGGCGAAAATGTGTTTTTGACGGATTCATCATGTTAAAGGCATTATTTATTTATGGCAGAGAGATGCAGGTCCTAGCTACTATAATAAGAAAGATAGGCATATGATAAAGATACAAGTGCCATATGTATAATAGAAGCAGAAGGATTTAAGTGGAGTTGCATCTAAATAGTTGATTGTTTAAAGTAATGCATTAGGATGCAACTCCCTTTGCATCTCTCTGCCTCGCAAGAATTTTTATCTCGCCAATCCTTCATATAATAATTATACTGCTTCCAAATGTTCTTCAATATTTCAGACAAAATTTTCGGAACGAAGCTTTGAACGATTATCCTTCATACTTCACACGTGCGTATTTTTCCGCTTTACCGTAATTGTGTACAGTTCCTAATATTTTTTACTTCGTACCATCATTTATTATGGAAAACTTCAGTTTCAATCCAGTGTTTTTTCGTTTGCTCTGTTAACTCGGTTTGCTGTGAATAACGTGTGTTTTATACTAACATTAATTCATTGTCATCTCATCTGCGAGTATTTTCAACGTTTATTTAACTTAATTATTTACAATATCTTTAAAGCTTACTGAAAAATTAAAAGAAAAAGCACATTATCGTTATCTTTCAAAACAAAATAACCTAAGACTGAAGATTGTGTACAAAGAAAGGAATAGTAACTATTTCTGCGTCAATCTGGAACTCTTCACTCTCGTAATCTAAGTAAGGTACATTTTACAACTATTAGATTAAGTATTTGACGGTTGATGGCGTATTGTTACATAATATAAGTGTATTAAGTAACATTTGGTTGCTTTAATAATTATTGCGTATAATTTGATAATACTGATTTAAGAAATTTTCCCCGTCCCCGGAACACCGCGAATAGCTTTGAGATTAAGCGAGCATCTTGTTAACATATTGAGAGCCGATCACTGTATTATCTCCTAAAACCAACTATTCCTTTCATAAAAATATGAAATCGTTTACTTGAATAATAACAACAATAAAATACATAACAGAAAAAGGTTTCTTAACAACTTTCAGCAAAACGTTAAAATTCAACAAATGGTTTTTCATAACGTAAACATAAAAAATATCTTTATGTCGAATCATATAATTGGTAAAACATACAATTCAAAAATTATGCATTTGTTCATCATGGTGCTTAAAGTATAGTGACCATCGCTAAATCTATTATGTAATATTATTGTCGAAACCTGTATATTATATTTTGTATACAATATCAAACACGTATATTTGGAAAATCGCTTATTATTATTTTTTACTGTATAGAATTACTATCAATATTTGAAAAATATTCTGTGATTTTAACATTCCGTGACAAAGTTGTCATAGTAATAATAGAGTTGATTTTTTTTTTAATTCGGCAATGATTGATTCGAAAAATCAACATATTTTACATGTCATAATCAGAAAAAAATATTTAATGACCAAACATATTATACATATATTTATATTACGTGGAATCATAAAATGAAATTGTACCCATATTTTTTAAGTCAGGATTTGTTTTGTAAATTTAAAATTGTTCTGATTACTTTACCAACTACCTTCAGCTTGCAGCTGATCAAAATACCAGCTACTAAACTAATTCTGAGATATTATGTCTGCGGATAAATGTATTTTCCGTGTTAAGTTAGTAGTCGATACAAAGAGTCCTTCTTATAAAAAAAAAACCGACCGTGTTCTTTTATATGTGTTTTAAACTTGTTTCTCTTGTTGTGGTAATCTTATATTTGTTTATTCATGACGGTTTTGTGTACACGCCATCTTGAGATTGTTGACGAGTGTGAATCTGGCTTTATGAGGTAGAGGTGTCGCGCAGAGTTGCAGCAAACAAACGCCACCTCTTCGTCAATCTAACGACGACTTTCGTTTCTACATCTTGTCTCTTATAATGTAAACACACGTATTTGTACGTTATTTTGTACATTATTTCTGAAAAAAAAACAGAACAACATCATGCTGTACACAATGAAATCGCTGAGTAATCAATCTGTCCGTATATGTTTATTGTAAACGAATTCTTAAATTGAGTAGTACCGATTTGACATATTTTATTTATAACAAGCAAGACATTTTTGACTTATTTTTATGTTATTTTTAAATCATCAAGTCTGGAAATGATCAGCATAAAGTTTTTTGTATATAGCTACATAGATATGAGACGGAATATTTGGATTAATATAGCAATGTAGAATAAAATTATTCAAAAATGTATTTTAGTATTCATGTATTTATTTCAAAACAACACAGGCAAATTATAACAGTAAAACAATGTCAATCCAATTTGATGTGGCAAAAAGAAAATAACATACTACATTACACGAAAAATGTATAACAACTTAAAAATAAAATAATAACAGTTATTGTTTGCCAGTTTATAGATAATATTTAAAATACACGTATTATAAAAGATAAAACGGTTTTAATTACGTATTAGTTATAAAAAAAATTTAAATTGCCCAAAAAATACATATTTTTACAATTTCTTTATTATTAATATAAAAGAAAAATCTCTTCACTGTGGACTGTGGACTAAATCAAGATATGCACGAATCCTCGATGAAAACAACGTAGAAATTTAAAAATGATAATGAAATTTTCATAAAGAATTTTATATAAGACTAGTGAGTACCCGGCATGCGTTGCAATGCCACTCAAAGAAAGAAAGGGTTTGTGTTTTAATTCTGTTTATTGAACTGCTTTTGGATTAGAGGTCTGCACAGGCCGAAATTTCATAGACTTACCCGGTTCGAGCCCATCATCTTCCGGTCTGGCCCGACCCGAACCCGAATTTCAATATCACACTTGTTATAACACAATATTTTTGTTTTTTGTCTGGTGCGTACACGAATAAATCAGAAGGTTTTTCCTAGATGTCGCTGTATGTACGTATTTGATTCTTTTTTTTCAATTTTAGATTTTCAATTTTTTTTCTTCAGAACCCTTCGCGGGTGTGTGCACAACAACTCACCGAAGTTTCATCGAAATCGTATGAACGGTAAAGGAACGCGTAAAGGACAAACAAACATTTATTTTATATAATATTTCCCGGCATGATCACAATAAGTCCTTCCTGAAAGTTTCGTCGCGATCAGTTGAGTAGTTTAGGAGCCTATAAGATCCAGACAAACCAACAAACAGACATTCATTTTTATATATATAGATGAATTCAGTGACTCCTACTTAAGTGGTAATTCATTTTAATTCATAAAATTCATATTGATAACTTTTCAATTACCGGTAAATAAAAAAGTGACTGTGCTTGTAAACCCGCACCCGAACCTCTTTGGGCTTAATTTATCATTGGAACTTGAAAACTTATTGCAATCTGCCACATTGATAGAAATGCATAATTTAATGTTTGTGTCGTTACTGTGATCTAAATTGTTGAATAATTTTTCATGCAAATGAGTCAATAATTTGCAGGACGCATTATAGTTATAAGCACTGATTACATAATTAATAGTGGGGTACCGACCTTCTAACAAATTAATGGCTTAATCTATTTAAAAAATATGTATTTATATTACGCATAACGTACCTAAATATGTTTTTTTTAAATATATTTTTGCATGTCATTTATGCTGGCAGCTTAACAAGTGTTTGACTAGGTCTAGTAGAGACGTGACGAACCTTTTCCTGTCGGAAGGCCGCATTCATTTATTTTAAAATAAAAAAGCCGCATTTAAGAAACATGACCCAGATATAGTCCGAAACATATTTCCAGAAAGTAAATTTCTTACTCGGGTTCGGCCCGGGCCCGAATCTTAATTGTCTTTACCATCCCGAAACCGGTCCACGGGCCGGGTCAGGTAAAGGCCCACGGACCATGCCCGGGCCCGTGCAGGTCTCTAACATACTACATATATGCTTTAGACTAATACTACTCAGTGACAGCAATCGAAGTGTAGTAGATCAACTTTTTTACAATCAATCATTTGTAGAATATCATTTTAAGATTACTATCTTAACCGAAAACGAACTTGGTCCTAATATCGATAAACGTATGTAATGTATATCAAATAACCTACGTCCAACCACCATGACTCACGATCAAAGTGATAATTGTTTTTTTTATAATAATCATTTCTTTATTTCATCTCGCTCATGAAATTGTTCAAAATAATATCACAATTGGAATACAATCTGCATTTTTATATTCGCCTACGTCTGTTGCACTAAAATATCATTACCCGTAACGGCCATAACAAACGGAAATTTTCTTTTTCTTCGTAGAATTGTTTCTGGATATCTCAGTCATTTTAACTCCTTACGCTAATTTATATATAACGAAGGATATTTGTTTCAATAAAACTAATGAGTATTAATACAGCCTATCTACTATGGTTACTTAAAGTTTCCCTTCGCGTTTATCACCATGAAATAAAAACTGCTACTATAGCATTCATGTTAATGTTTCTGATAATGCAATGATATGTCAATTGATACTGACATTTTTCAAACAAATGAAAATACTTGAAATTAAACATATGAAAGATTTTTAAATTCACGTACCGTAAAAGTTGCTTACTTTGCATCACTTTTAGGCCAATTTTCATAGAAACGAGTATAACTTTTCGAAATAATTATTTTAAACTTACAGAATGTATTGTATACAATTTCTTTGATTTAATTCAGTATTTTTTTACTTTTATTATTATTTTGCATGTACGTTTTTTTTGTTTTTGAAAATTGATGCAAAGTAGTTCTTTGAAGAGGTCAACTTTTCTTAATTCTATATTTTTTAAATATAAAATATAAAAGGGTGCAAAGTAAGCATACATAAATATTCCTTTCTAGGTATGCAATATACTAGCATCATTCGTAGTTATGATATGACGTAGTTGATTCAAATGTAAACGGATGAAATGATTAGTTGGAAATACTAGCGATTAGCGAAATCGGTCCTCACCATTATAATAATTGTGGAAGTAATACAACAGATTATGTTTATTTTTTATAAATATAAATTTTATTGAGATGTCTCAAAATAATTATTTTGGATAATGTTATACTGTTATTTGCTATTTGACGTTCTATATATATATGGTAAATATGTCAGCGTCCGTTGCGCAGTTGGTAGTGTCGTGGGTTACGGCTACGGATGTCTCGGGCTCAATTCTCGATGGGGACAGTTTTCATAAATTGATATTTCAATCGATTTATGGATTTCTGTTAAAAGTTTGAGTGTTTGTGTTGTCTAACACTCCCTCCTCACCCACCCATCCGATCCTTACGGGGGCGTAGCGAGAGCGATAAGCTAACCACTAGTTCTGTCCTAGCCCTATCCGTCTATACCTATTCTCTTTAATAATGAGAGGTTGAGCAACTGAGTATCAAGCAGTTCTCATAAAAAAACTCTTTTGAGATACCTCCATTAGGAGATCACATGCTCCACGTTGGGAGCGGACATGGAAAAAAATATGAAACTCTGCTGATCAAACTGTAATAAATTAATGTTTTTGACCAAATTTTTATCTAAATTTAATAATTCAGATATAAAGCCCCATCTGAACGCTTGTCGCGTCCTTGAATATTGGTCTCAAGGATCATTTTATTTCCAATAAGTTTCCAATTCCTTTTATATGAAATGCGACACATATAACAATAAACAATAAATATCTATATTTGAGGTAATTATGTGGTAAAATTGTAGAATACACCTATTCATTTACACGATTTGAATACAACGCCGAAAATAAAAATCGAAATATTTTTAGAATATTTCTATTAGATATTAAACATGACGAAATTTAGTAAATAGACTTAAAAAAAAAAAAACGTAAACTAACTTGTATATAAAAACAAATTTCTGATAAATTTTTGTATTCCATATGTGACACTCTCTTCCATTTTACCATACGCCCTCCGCGTAAAAACGTGATTTTGAGTGTATCATTTTCCACTTAACGTGGTACTCACGGATATGTTGATAAAAATTCAAACTGAATACCAAGGACTTAGGTATACAAATAACATGAAACCACAATGAATACTCAATTAATTTCTAAATTACATACTTATTACAATGAATGAATTGTGTTACAATATGGAACAGATGTTTTCACTCCACCGTTCATAATAATTATGACAGACGACACACTAATAGGATTGGAGTGAATGCATAGTTTTTCCAGTATCAAACTGGATTTTATACAAATCGTTATCGATAAAACCTAACTTCACAATGTTAATATCAGATGCGATTAAATAATGCTCGATTTATGCATTGTCACAGTATTTTCAATAATTAATTAAACTATCAGACGTGAATATTTTTAATACAATAAAAGATCTGCGATTTAATGATATCATGTTAAAATAATATCGATATTTTCTTAGGTAAAAGTCAGGGCAATTAATTGAAG
The DNA here is from genome assembly GCA_022494535.1 of Himalopsyche phryganea. NCBI lineage: Eukaryota > Metazoa > Arthropoda > Insecta > Trichoptera > Rhyacophilidae > Himalopsyche > Himalopsyche phryganea. The sequence goes on from JAGVSL010000023.1 coordinate 3,061,966, forward strand.
ATGTTTAACGTTAATACGCTCAATATAACGGGCTGTTGGTGGATACAGAAGGACAACTATAGATACGTGTACCTCTGTTGACCGGATGTACCTAGTTGAAAGGGAAATACGGGAAAATTAGAGAAGACGCGATAAGTATTCTTGAGGAAGGCAGCCCTTTCCAGACTCTAGAGATACTGATTAATATTTAATGACAAACGAATTCAAATTGTATATTTGATACGTGATATTAATTCAGAATATTATTTTCATCGTTAACATTAAAACGGATCACATTTCTTTCGCTATTCTCTATTGTTTTTTTCCCTATTGTATTTAATTCCTCGTTGATCTATTTTATTTGTCTACTAGTAGATAGATAATAAAAAAAAGAAACACTAATTAACGATGAGTGAAAATATTATAATATTTCCATATTATTAGAAGTATGTAAACGAAGATTAAAAAACACAACGATTGAAGGATAGTAATATAGTGAAATGAGTTAGACTCGAAGTTATCGTGGCATTTATTCCAATAAAATAATAACGGTAATAAAACTATCAAAAGTAGTATGTAATTGATATTATTCTACATATACATTATTAGATTGAAGTATATCTATTGCAACTTACGACCTTCACTTATTCAGGCGATTCAATCTAGAAATCGTAAATTTCTCTATACGATCAATAACAATATGACTTCAAATTGGTTGTCAGTAGTAAATAAAGCGCCACCCTGAAAACTTTGTCTCGTACCAAACAAGCGGTGAAAACATTTTTGACCCCAAAAATTAAAACTTAAACGCAGTGACGGCTCGAGGTAATCGAATCGGGGCAAATATTCCACGTGCAAGTTATTTTATTTGGTTTTTAACCTTTTTATTTACTTATCTAAAAAAATATTTTTAGATTGTGAATTTATAGTTAGTCAAAAACGTTATATTACACTCATTCAAACCGATAATGAAATGAACGTGCTGTAATGTGACGTGATGCATTAAATGAAGACGATGCACTGCTAAAAAGTATTATAGATGTGTGTTTAATGTGCCTCGTATTATCCTGTCAAAGCATTTGTAATTTGAAAAAGAACCGTGTATAGGACAGACACAGAATTCGATAAGTTTGAAAAACTGATAAAAATTTATGGATTCAATAATGACTTTTAAGGTGTTAACTGTCAATTCTTGGTGGAAAGACATTATATTTAAAAAAATAAAACACAATTCAATTGTACTACTTCCACATATTTCAATATATGTGTATATATTCATAAATATGTGGAAGTAGTACAAATGAATTGTGTTTTATTTTTTAAAAAAAAGAATCAATAATGAAACAATTTCAGACTAAACTATTGAAAAATATATTTTTTGGCAGACATATGCTAGTAAATTATTAAAACATTTTGAGTTACCTAAAAATCACAGTGTAACCCCGACATATTATTCCTCGATCTATCGCTTCTTCATATGCGTCGTTCAGATGCCGAAAAATGCTCATACAGAATTATTAAAAAAACTTCGCATTGATCGTTCCTCTATTCATCGTTTTTCTGGAATGATTGTTAATTTTTTAAGCTAATTTGCGTTTTTTCTGGATTAATCAAATGTATTTTTTTTTTGAGAAATCTCGTCATAGAAGATCATATCTCGTCATAGAAGATCAAATCTCGTCATAGAAGATCATAGGAGATCATATCGACACTGCGTATAATCATATAAAAGACACATTCGTGATTATATGTATTTTTCATTTTCGTTGTCTACGCACTCGGTAGGCATAAAACAACATTAGGTAAAGTACTTACTTCACCGTTTTTTCGTAATGTATAAAAACGTAACCAGCCCACTTATACGAAAGATCTTTACCGAAAATCCACAAGTACAATGTCGTATCTGTAATATCTCAAAAACTATAAAAATTTGAGCAATACTAAAATAAGAAATGAGTTTTAGAATAATAGTGCTGTCCCAATTATGAAGAAGATAGATGCAGCCGTTACTTTGCAACTGCGTTTTGAATCTTTGAAACGCTCTCTGTAAAATGTCATGTTGAGTGTCGATATATATTTATAAAGTAATTTCAAGTTCCTGGAGAAAGCCTTCTGAGAAATTTTAACATCAATACGTGTTAAATATTGTGTAACCTTTGTCTGCAATGTCATTGTTACTATTTTAGACAACAGTACTTTTCTTACCTTTAAAAACTCAAAATGCAGTAGGACTTATAGGATTATATTATATTTTTCGATAAAATCATTCAAATTGGCTCAACAATATTAAAAGTTAGCCTCCATAAGCAAATCTCTCCCATGTCAATGGTAAGATACAAAAACTAGTTTGAAAGCTAAACTCGACCATGACCTACTTGCTTTAACATTGACACTTGCATTTTATGCAATGATAAACAAGAATTCTTTGCCGAAAATATTCTGTTAGAGAAATTTTATGTTCATGATTCCAATAAAAATATATTGTTTATGAAAAATCGCTTATAATTCCAACGATTACATATTTTATTAAAACATACTAGATATTAACGTCGGTGAGATTTGATGTAAAATTGTCCTCAATGTAAAATGCCTCTCGTCATTATCTTACCCACTTATTCTAAGATGCGACCCTACTCTGTATTTAATACGTCATATTATGAACTGTACTGAAGCATAAAATCCCGTACGCAGTAGAAAGAAAAATGAAAAGTAAAAAATCTATGACTGCAGAGTATGGTGATAAAAGTAAGTACGCAATAATTTTCACAATAGAATTTTTAGAAAAGTTGTAATATTTTAAATCGCCTTATTACGTGTGTACTTATTACTCTTTATATACAAAAAAATCACCTAAATATTTAATTTGCATCCATTTCTCTGTTAGACGCAAGTCTAATACAATAACTGAAATATTCACAAGTTGAGAGCAAAGCTTCTAGCTCCCAAAATAACAACAGTTGCGATTCAAATTCTTTGAAGCTTATATTTTTTACATAATTGTTGTGTAAAAATAAAAACAAAACTTCAATATCCAATTTATATTGATATTCCAAGATGTAAAATAATTTTACTCAATTATTGGTTACACATAATAATTATTATTGTATTATAATTACGTAATTATCATATACAAATATAGAACACTGATTCTTGAACGTATTTTATTATTGTAAATCTCATAATAAAGAAATTACGATTTTGCGCTGCCGTGTACTGTAGTTTATTTCGTGTATTTACTAGATTGAGATAATAATTAAAAAACAGTTTTCATAAATTTACAATAAAATCCATTAGACGAATATTAAAATTCTTTAAGAAGTTTAATATTCGTTATTACTTAATTTGCTTTCTAAACGGTGTACTGGCGTCTCGCAAAAATATGGTTTTTTCAATTGTAAATCAATGTACCCACATAGTTATAATTAAATGGCTGAAGTATGGACATTTATGACAGGGGGGGAGGCAGCTGACATGGGTCTCACAATTTAAGAGGTCTCAATATCGTCAACTTCATATTAAGTTATAAATTTCTAGCCTGGCCGTGACGTCCAGTTTTAAAGCAAGAATATCTTTGTTTTAATAAATACCATTATAAAAACTATTACGTTGTATTTTCTTGTCTACGTTTTGAATTTTGAAGGGTTTGGTCTCAAAATATCAGTTTTCTCGCGCTTAGTATTTTCTCAAAAAACCCTGACTATGTTGTTTGGTGAAACGTTCTGAGAAAGTTCCGTTCGTGTTTTTTTTTATGCAATCGATATTACATGCAATCATTTATTATTTATTACAATATCTGTCAAATATTTCGAAATGCATTATTTAAAATTTACGATATAATGAAAATAAGAAAACATAAACATCAAAAAAATCTCATTTTTACTATCTCGAATTAGAATAGTTTGATAGTCAAAGTTTAAATATCGGCTTCTAGGAAAAAAAATTATAATATTAATTTAAGTATTGAAATCATCGACCTGAGCTTATTACGTGTCCCAGTAAAAATATAGCGATAAATCATAATATTTGTGAGCAAATATTAAACGTCAATGGAAAATTTCTCTGAAATAACATGAACGTGTTATAATAATGTATAGTTACAATGACTGACACTAAGTGTCTTGATAAATGGTAATAATTGGAAAGCAAACAAAAGAAAAATGTTAGGTTACTTGTGTGATTCAAGATTATAATAAAAAGGGTCGCAAAACTTATAATATTATTTTCCTACAAATTTTGAGATACTATATAATATACATTCCAGTGAGATTTTGTCGAAAATATTAGTTAAGCTGTCCATAAATATTAGACACAGCCATCAAATATACACATTATATTATACATTCACAGTCTTTGAATGCTTAATATTTCCCACGTTTAAACTAATTAATTTTTTTCCTTTCCTTCTTTTTTATATTAACAAAGTGTCAAATGACACCAGTGAAATCAATTCTTTAAAACTGAATAACAACTAGATATAACCTATGTGAAAATTTTGTCATTTGCTCATTTTTATACGTCGGATTTCCGTGCGCGCCAATTCTCGAAAAACAGTTCAGTCTATCTACTGAAGTACAAGATATTATTCAATTGATTGATAGCAATATTGTTTTATTAAATGGTTTATTAATAATAAGAAAAAAGCAGTTTTGGCTATTAGCTTTTAATATATTTGTCATTATCCAAGAATTGAAAAATCGGCTATGACAATTCTTTGACTACAACGCTGACCCAATTATTAAGAAATTAATTAATAACTAGAGATATAGTATAGATTGAAAAAATCAGTGCTTAATCTAAAAAATATCGTTTCCGCCATATATTTTATTTTGTTAAACATATCGCCATAAAGTCGTGTTACTTCAACGATTTAGCAGAGATGATGAAAAATACAATAATTAAACGACATTATAACGAAAGCTTATGATGTTTTTAGATAAATGTTTAGTATGCGCAGACATTAAATCTAGCTCTACTATTTAGGCTGACTTTATTAACATTAATTATCATTTGGAAGGGGGGTCAAGTTCGGGCGTTGGCATTGTAGGTTGTAGGACAGGCTGCTCGTTCACCCATACTGGTTGTGCTACTAGCTACTACTAGATTCCAGGGACGGCCAGAAATAATTTATTCGGTAGGGGAAAATTGACATGCAAAAACTATAGATTAGTCCTGCAACTTGAATATAGTTTTCAAATCATTTATATTGACTCTCGAAAGGCGAAGGTAACAAAAGCAGCGGGAACTTTTTCCATTTGTATCAAAGATTATTATTATGTTACTAGTATTATAAATACCAGTTGGCAGTCTCACCTGTGAACTGTGCAGCCTATATAATACAGCGGATAACACAGTGTCGCGTAAAAGTATAGAGTATACCTTTTTAACTTTTCACAGTGAATATTTAAATTTAATAAAATATAATTTAAATCGAAACTATTAAATTGATTATTAATTAATCCACTGCTGTATGGAGCCGTCCATTGTTCTTAGTTTTAATATATATTTACTTTATGTATAAGACTGTGACATAAGAACTGGGCCAGCTTCAGGAATTAGGAAATCTACAAAAATGCTTCGTTAATTAATGTTTTCACTCTGTCGATTTTACCATATTTGTTTTGTGAATAATGTGGATTGTATTCAAACTATTTCAGTATTTAATATTCTTACGTAGATATATAAATTTATTTATCATTTTTACATCCCGCATATATTATAATAGTCCTGTAACGCCACTGTCATACAGCTAGACAAAACACCATCAACAATATTTACTGCTTAATCTTGAATAACCGGATTTTCAGGCCATATAAGACAGCTTCCAAACCTTTGCTCCAGAAGCTGTCCCAATAAATTGAACTGAAATATGAGAACCTAATTCTCTTGTTTAGAAAAAATATTTATTTCGGTTACCATTTTCAATTAAAATTTGCTAGATTTATCGCGACCCGAGAACTAAAAGGTTCTAAGTGTCTATTTTTGACAAAAGTAACAATGAAGTAGCAGTCTTCCAAGTGACGCGAATGATACTTTGAAGACTGCCTTATTGTTACTTTTGTTTTATCGAAAATCGACACTTAGAACATTGTAGTTCTTACGTCGCGTAATGTTAAGTCGAAAAAACATTGTCCATGGTTCAAACACATGTAGAAGATCCATTTTAGACATACACCTAATCTTTTTTTACGTGATATATTGGTTCCGGAAACTGACGCGTAAAGAAGAATCAAAAATTTATTGAAAACTAAAATTCGTGTAAAAAAGGCTTTTATTTTCATAGAAGCCATCCAAAAATTTGCGTAAAAATGAAATCGCGCAAATAAAATCGCTTAAAAAGAGAACTGGGTCATACATACCTTTATAATATTGTTTAGATTTTCTTCATCTTTTTTAACTTTACATTAACGATCGGCTTCTTTAGTAGAGCGGGAAGAGATCCGCTTAGGGATCAGGAGATAACAAATCTTGGCAATGTTGATTGTTTCAATTAATTTAAGATAAGACATTGGGCGTTGGTGATGTCCTCTCCTTCTTCTTGCATTCATGTGTCAAAAAAAAATACATAACTATCCGTAATACGACATATTTCTTGCCTTTTTTTAAATATCTTATACTATAATTTTGTGAAAAATGTTTTCGTAGGACATTATCTTTTATCTAATTTGAATTTATGGCGTAGAAAAATATTAATTGTTGGTAAAATAATACTTAAGGAATTCGAATTATTCTCATAAGTGCTTCGTAAATATCGTCAAGAAGAAATAATATATGGCGTTGTCGACAGGAATTCGATAATACACATGTACTCGACATTTTATCGCTAAAAACTAAATATATTGTTATTTTCCACTAAAAATGATGCTCTTTGATGTTTGAACGATGTTAACGTTAGGCCGAAAATATATAAATAGACCCATATCAATAAACTTTCAAGATGCGCTTGCATCAGTCATAAAAGTTTGCCGAATCACTAGCAATCGATGGCTAGGACTCACATCTTGGATTCAAGTAGTAAAATATTTATTATAAGTTTCTAAGCGAAATACTTCGACTGCTTGAAAATATCGTTTAATATTGGATGGTATAAAAATAAACATATGCCAAAATAATAATAAAACACGGGTTGTGAAATAAACATGTGCGTACAATCAGCGAACCAAAGGTTTGATAGCTACTACATCAATGTAACAAAATAATTAAAGATTAACCAAAACTATTGGGACTAAACTTCTAAATACTTATGACAATTTCGGATTGTCTAAAAGGGCCCTTGACTGCTACATTGATATTTGTTTACAATTTATAATTAATAAGATAAGTTAATTGAAATAAATTATAAGATATAACGCTCTTAAAAAAGATGAATGACTGGAAAATTTTCAGATATCTAGGCATGTCTATTGCCTTATTTAAATTCGACCCGAAGCTGAAGAGACTACAGATGCATTTATAAATAACAAAAAAACATAAATTCATACATACCGGTTCTCCGCGATTTGGGTCCATTTCAGTGTTTCAAACGAATGTCTAAATACATATCTACGTCGCTTAAATTGTATTTAAAATATTCCTTTATATGATAATTTATATTTGATAAATGAAACAATGCTATTTTGGTTAAAAAAATATATTTTAATTATAAATTTTATAGTTTCTGAATACAGGTGGTTATTCAGTTTACATTTTTGTCAACAGAGTTTTTCAATTGTGTCAAATTGTATACAGTATTAACTGTATAATTATAACAAAAATCGAAGCAAGTTGCATGACTGATTTTTATACGTATATACATAAATAACGTCACACGATGTTGGGCTCCTCCCATCGTCACATTTCGCCACAAAATATCTTTCTATTAGAAAGAGTAGTTTATATGTTGTTGGTTTTGTGACAACCGCCAGTCCCTCTTTCCAATTCGTCACATAATGACATTATTTTATACCTCCTCCCACACTCGAGCGTGACGTCATATATGAACTAACCCTAATTATTTTCATATTACGAGTACAGAATTAAAGTTAATTGTTCCATAAAAGTCATAAAACCAATTTTTATTTTATATTTTTGCTCTGTTATGTACACAAAGTTTGAAATTTTTTCTATTTTAGCAGAATCCACTTTGTTGTTTAAAAAGAACATGTTTTCAACACATAAAACAATAAACTAGAAAATAATTGATTAATGACATATATAGAGCATATTCGGTTTATTTTGAGTAAAGTTTTTATCATTTTTTTTAGTTCGTTGGTAAGCATGGTTGTTGAGTCCACATTAAACTAAATCCTCTGTTTGCTATATCAATTCCATTGGTATTTTCATTTGCATTCGTAACAACAGTCAATACAAAAGGTTTTGATGCAGCTAAAAAAAAAATAATAATTAATTACGTTTTCATTGTATCATAATGGAATAATATTATAAAACACATTCATTTATCTTACATATACAAAAGCATAACAATTGATTATGTAATAAATATAAATATGATGTCACTATATCTATAGAATAAATATTATAAAAATGATAATACTAGAATAAAAAAAGCATATCTTCAGCATATTCGTTTAAAGAATCTATTGAAATATTTGATTGTTTGATTGAAATGGTATTAGTTTATTCTAATTATTGTCGTTTAAAACTCTAATGAAATATATTATTAAATGTCAGTATTGCTTAAAAGTAGAGTTATAAACAATTTATTCTTTCTGAATTTAATGTAAACGGATTGAAATTGATAATAATTGTATTTTGTATTTATACGTAATCTGGATTAAGCATATTAATGAAATTTAAATTCTCTTTCATCTCGTTATCGAAAGTGATATCCAAGTGATTCATTATAATATTTTAGTTTTCTATTTCATATAATAAGGAAATTGAAGGGACTATTTTTATAAAATACAGTTTGATTATTTTTCAATCAGGCTGTATGAGAAATGAGAGAACAAAATTGTTTGGTTCTTTGACAAATCTGGCGTTTTCCAAAACACATTCATTTTAATGCTGTGAATCCATTGATTATTCGCCAATGAAGGAAAATTCTATTCGATTTTGCTCTTACGAAGAAGAAAGAAGTTATATATTGTATATATTCGAAAAACTATTTTACTTGAGACGATTGGCGCAGCCCAGTTGTTTCCGCTCGGTGTTACCGCGAAGCGATAAGGTGTTCGAACCCCCGGCTTGTCTATATCCGGAGATTCAAACACTTCTTGCTTGTAAATCGGTAGTTTATATTATTCAAAATTTTCCGTGTAGCATAAATATAATACGCACTTCAACGAGCATAATGTATTCTTATTGTGTTCAATGCCCATGTTAAGTAAAATATTATTTATTCTCGAAAAACTGCTAATTTAGAAATAACTTTGACAAGCAGCTGTGGTTATAATTAACATTGTAATAATTCATAATATTATTGTGAACATACTTGTAACAGGAGGAAAACCAAGTCCGCAATATCTATCGGACGTTTGGGGCGCAATCGGGTTGGGTATAACGACAAAATCTGTGGTACACATTGCACCAGTTGCCGATCCCACCGGAGTCCCCAAAACCGTATTGTCACTTCCTGGAACGTCGCCTGTGACTGTGAATGAATATGGCCCGCCTTGAGTCCATTGTATGCTGCAAAAACCTGCCTCCATTCGTATGCAAACACCGTAATTAAGATTTGCAATTTCTCTGGTTCCTTCAAATCCAGCAGATGAGATGGCTTGGTTTTGCATTGTCCCATAATTGAAACTATTCACTGTTCCGGTTACTCCCGTATGGTACATTAGGCATCCACTTGGCGCTAGAATTGATACATAATATACAATTTGATTAGCAGTATTTATTAAGTTTATTAGAAAACTAGTAAAGGTATCTTTAGTGATCCTCGTAGTCAGAGCAGTGTTTCTTAATCCTTTACACACTTTAACACTTATTTGGCATTATACGGCGCTCTCCCTTCCCGAGTTAAAACGAAATTTTTAAGTTACGTTATTTTATATGTGTGTTTCTTGCACTGATTTTATCATCGTAATATTCAGTGATGCACTCCCCTCTTCAAATGTCAATGATATAAAAAAAACATCCCCCAAATATTAAAACACCGCTCTACAGGTCCCCCTCTTCGAGGCATATCTATTTAATTGCTACGCAACTGCTTAGGACCACTGAATTGAAAAGAAAATTTGCATTTCCCGAACAGTGTCTTCGTAGTCTTTGAATTCCAAAATAAATATACCCATGATCGTTATTCAATCGCATATTAGAAATTCTAAAAATAAATAATTAAAGAATAATCTCCACAAATACCCCATGTTTACTAAAACTTAATTTTGAAGTATTCATATAAAAATTGTATGTACCGTAATTGTGGCGGGCAAATGACAAATTTTAAATTAAAAACAACATAATGTATAAGATATTATGGTTGTACAAATTGCGTGTTCAAAAAGTATATTTTATTACACTCATTCAAATCGTGATCGTCAAAATAGAGAGGTTCTGCGGAAATTTATGCCTACGCAATCCCAGAGTTGGAGAGATTACGAATTCAAGTCATACAATCACAATATTAAATATTTTCAATTACATTTAATATATTATAATACTAGCCTCTGTTTCGGTTTAAGATGTCGATTTAATGTATTAGAATCTAATTGATATTTACAATGAAAACTACTATCTACACAATGAATTACAATACAAAGATAACAATTAAAAACATGAATTGTTCAAATTTAGATACGTTTAATTCGTAGTCCAGAAGCAAAATATAACACTAATTTAATTCATGTCTGATGGAATTTTATAATATCGTACGATGTTTTGGCCAATTAATTGATGTAGCCCTCAAAATTGAAATTGTTCAGTAGAGAGTAAAAACTCTTTTTTATCGAAAACATTACATGGTGAGTTGCGTTATGAACCTTTGAAATGCACTCCTCTAAATTTTCATGTTTGCAGATACGGGATTATACGCACTATTATAATATAATAGTGGCTTGCATCAAGTGGCCGGGTCAGAATTTTCAAACCTAAAACCAATGTAAAATGATGTTTCCTTACAAAAGTGGTCAATTAATTTTTCTAATTTACATCATTTGGCCAAGACCTACTTTGTCTTCTTTAAAATGAGATTCAATCACTAGCTCGTTGTCGTGTTTTTTGAGTGTTATAGCAATTGGCCAAAACACCGACGAATTATTATATGTGATTTTCATTTTTTCGGTGAATTCAGTGCTCATCATTTATATTAAATGAAAATTGATAACTTTGTTATTCCACTGGTTGTGTAAATATAATATTTGTCAGTTTGAAAAGCATCTTTAGACTGACTTTAGCGTAAGATACCTATACTTTACCTATAATTAGAAATTAATTATTTTATATACGAGAAATAATGAGCTGAGAATTCAGAATTGGTTTTCTTAATTTTTTTACACGATTGATTACATCGTCACTTCATTCAATGTAATTTGTGTGATTCTTTGGTCACAAATAACGAAATTTAATGGATTAATTAAGACATCTCTTTATATTCCGATATGCTTTATATTATCATATCTCACCTAAGGTAGGACAGTTGCAGGCTAGCTGGGTAATCTTTATGTTCCATCGTCTGTTGAAACTAACCGCTGCGCTGGTATCAATCGATATGGTGATTGGACTGTTTCCATTAAAGTTAACGTAAACATGCTGGTCAGTGTTGTCACCGCAAATTCTGGGCACTCTTGATGATCCCCCAGTGACAGTCAAGGCGTCTGTAAGACACAGGCCGTCTCCATTTGGTTGGGCCAACGATAAATCCAAAAAGTCGAGTCTTAGCTATGAACAAAATACTCTCATCGACATTGAAACATTTATGTTCAAAAAAAAATTCAATTTCTAATAATTATTGATATAAGCATCAATAATTATTAGAAATTGATTTAAATGATAAAATTAATAATATTTCGTCACATATTCAAAGGGTTTGTAAATATAAGTAATTTACATCGACACCTTGAGAAAGTTTTTCTCTGAACGGAAGTCGTTTACTACGCAAATTATACGAAGTCGCGTATCGTATTTCATCGATATAATTTAAAAAATATGTATTATAACTCTTGTAGAAAATTTAAATTTAAGGGTCCGTCCATATATGACGCCACACCCTAAGGAGGCCTGGGCCAACTTTTATTCTGAAAGGCCACATTGACAATTCAAAATGAACAGTGGGCCGCAAGTAAAACATTATTTTTATATTAAATTTGAATTATTGATATAAGCATTTGTTACATGTTTAAATGATAAAATTAATCCATCAAGCACCCTCAGTCGATGTCTTAAATTATTATTTTTATATATTGGTAGAAGATTAAATTATCATAAAAACAGAATTTCAACATAAAAAAGTGATTATCTAATAACCAACAATTTAACGAGGCGATTGAGCCACACAAAAATACGCTTCGGCCTGTAGTTTTCCCAGGCCTGCACTGAGCGATAATATAATGTGATGATTAGTGACAAAGAGGCTAGTATTAAATGTCAATCTACAATACCCTAAAAACATAAATTCATTTTTTCTGAAAATTAAATGTTTTGCGCATGCATTATACGGAAACTGATCACTGCATGGAAAATCTTGTCAGCTTTTTAAGACTATGCCTTAAATTAGATAAGAGGTTAAGATTTTGTGACAATGGTAGGTGGGTGCTTCAAAAATATCAAATGTTATATGACGTCGTTCATATTGATTTTGTATTTATCAGAAATAGATTTTAGATAGGTAGATTTTTTCGGTATTTTTTTCATAACCCTAAATCCAAAAATAATAAAACACAAAGAATCGATTTAATTTTCAATTGTCGTACAGTAATTTGCAGATTTTTAAGCAAGCGCGGCAATTTTATGTTTAAAAATGAGCAAACAATATCACCTAAAAAAACATTATTTTTTTCCATGTCCGCTCCCAATGTGGAGCATATGGTCTCCTAATGGAGGTATCTTGACAGATTATTTCTACGAGAACTGCTTGTCACTCAGTTGCTCAACCTCTCTTTTCTTTTTCGAAGAGAGTAGGGATAGAAGGATAGGGCTATAACAGGACTAGTGGTTAGCTAATCGCTCTCGTTACGCCCCGTGAGGATGGGATTGATGGGAGGGAGGACTCAGACTACGAACAGAAATCCATAAATCGATTGAAAGATCAATCTATGAAGACCGTCCGCACCGGGAATTGAACCCGAGACATCCGTAACCGTAGCCAGCGACGAAACCAACTGCGCCACGGACGCCGACAAAAAAACATAGCAATAAGTAATACATTCCAGTGGAGGAAAATTCTTTCAGAAACATAATAATATATGCAACACCTTTACTGTTATTTGTGATTTTTTTAATATATTATCATATAGAGTCAAAATAAGTGATAACTCTTAAGATATTTTGATATTTTTTGTGCGTCATTAGAGATTATGGATTTGAAAATTAAAACGCTATAAATGTATCAATAATTTACTTGAATTGAATTACCAAAAATATATGTCAGATGTGTGATAATTAAGCCCAATAGATAAATTATCACTACTTTCAAAAAGTAAAGTGATAATTCAAATTCAACGGGTTTCAGACAACCATTTTAAGATTTTGTCGGAAAATAATTATAAAAAGTACTTTCTGAGTTGTCATACGTGCCGATTGAAAAAAATGAGGACACAGACACTATTTAAGAATAGTAAAACAGTTACCCCCGATAGAGTGGCAGATCCCACGTTATCCGAAAACGCGCTGTTCGGGACTGAGAAAAGGCTACCGACTGAACTCGCTATTGAGTACATACCTGTATTATTACATTTATTAGTACACGTTTTTCGAAATTGTCTACGCGCGATATTGAAATGCGAGATATTGTGGGGTTACCAGATAATTATTTTTAAACAATAAATGAGTTGCCTACCCCGTTATGTTTATATTTACAAATGCTTAAATTAACTAGTATGTCAAATAATGCATATCGACGGTATTTTGGCCAATTGATGTAACCCTCAAAAGTGAAATTTTTCAGGAGAGAGTAAAAACTGTTTTAATCGAAAACATTATATCGTGAGTTGAGTTATGAATCGTTGAAATGCACTGCTGTAACTTCTCTTGCAGATACGGGGTTATACGTAGGAAGTATCGATATAATAGTGGCTTACATCAAGTGGCCGAGAACTGCCATGTCGTCTTTAAAATGAGATCCAATCATTAATTCATTTTCGGATTTTTTGAGGAACACATCAATTGGCCAAAACACCGTCGATTATAAGCTATAAAACCATAATGACAATATTTTAGTTAAACGGTATCGAAAAAATGCGCACATATTTAAACATTCATTTTTAAAAGAAAGGAATTTTACGCGCACAAAAAAAAATAACAAAAATTCTTTATAAGATATTGCCGTTTAGTACATAGGACAACGGATATCAATAATTGATTATCAGTAACAATTATTCCTAATTAACTTCATGTTTAGAAGATCTTCTTCGTCTGAACCACTTCTCAAATAATTTTTGCTATAAATTACCAGTGTAAACTTACCTGACAAATATCCGAATTACATCTATTGATTGTGATTGTACAGCGAGATCCGCCCCCAAAAGGTCCAGGATATCCAGTGTTTGTGAAATAAGTATTATTTACATTTGATGAAGACCCGCATGACTTTTGAACTGAAAAATGTAATTATTTTTTGTTATCATTCTTGTATTCTTATTGTTTTTCCTAATAAAACTAGCAAGTACCACCTCCGCCAATAGCGTCAATATCACGGAACAAGAAAATCGAGAGGCCCAAAGATACGACAAAATGATTATTTACCTATACAGCAAACTCCTCGCCTGGAAGCACATGTTCCTGTTATTGATCCTCCTAAATCATTACATTCTCGTCGGGTAAAACATGTCCCATTGAAGCTTGTAGCTCCTCCGCACTCTTTGTTTTCAAAACGAATAATACTGAAGAACGGAAAAACTGAAACAATGCAACATCTCTATATCTTTACAACAATAATGATTTTTTCCCAAAAGACTTTAAATCAGAGATGAAAATCTGGAATAAATAGATACTTTTACCGATATGGTCTTGTTTAAGGTAATGGAAAATATTTTGATTCCTTCTAAAATTATATATACGCTCTTTTCTTTAAAACTAAACATATTGCAAGAAATTTTCTAGCGAAATTTTCCTCTACTGCAGCTACTTCTAAATTCTATCGTACTTTAATTTAAGACATCGACTGAGGGTGCTTGATGGAATTTCAATATCAAATTTGGATTATTGAGATTTTGTACACTTCCATGTATTTTGTCACTAACGACCCGGGTTTCGCCTTCGCCGGCATCTTCAGGCATTCGAGCACACGAGTTCGAGTCTCAGTTCGAGTCCATTCGTGTGCTTGAATGCCTGAAGATGCCGAAAGGCGAAACCCGGGTCGTTAGTGACAAAATACATGGAAGTGTACAAAATCTCAATAATATATCGTACTTATTTTTTTATGTTGATACCTACATTCAATCAGCTGATTTAAAATCACTCATCTTCCTTTTAGTTAAAAACTGTTTAAAAAGTATGTATAACTATGAAATCTTTAAGGTGATAACTGTGAATTCTTGGTGTTTTCCATCTAGAATTTAACTATCAACGCAGTGAGCGAAACTGGTTCTGATGAATAAAACAAATTGTGTTGTATGTCATTAAATGAAAATAAAAAAGACGAAGTGACGGAGATGTATACAGTACTAGTGGTGTAATGTAGTCTTATTGATAATCCATATTATCTAATTGAAATAATATAGATTCCAAGCAAAACTGTAATTTAAAAAATAGAAATTTGTTATAATGTATATTAGAGAATATTTTTAATACCTATTTCCACATCACGTTTCGTCAGAACTATAGATTAATACCGAAATAAGCTTAAATAATATTATTTGACAATTATTATAGTACTAAATACATTGCTATTTTTGAAACATGATGATTTGAAATTTAACTTTAAATTCTGGAAACATTATATTATATCAATATCGCCCAGTGAATTGATTAACATCTCCCATAATTTACCCGATTAAGTGATATGTTAAATTTGGTAAAAATTAGGAACCACCCACTGAGAATATTTTGAATTATATATATTTGTTCCATGGCTTCCAATAAAAATTAAATAAAGCATTGTCATTAAAATCAGATAAATCTAATAAATTATCTAAATGCTAAAACGGACAGTTAAATACGGTTTTTCAGACTCTCGAACTTCTCCTGATTGCTGACGTATGCCTTGTTAAGTTAATTTATTTAGGTTAAATACTCTGGATAAAGTAATGCATTTAAAATTATCTCATTAAATTGAAAAAAATCTATTGTATTTTATTATGAAAATGTACAAGGTACTTACATTTCGCATCTCGTGTATGATTTCCAACATTAGTATCATTTGCGTCAACGGTCATTTCTACGACCGAGAAACTGAAATATAACAGTAAAGCACACTTTAAAATATTGACCATCATGGTCACTAAGGTTTATGAAAATTGTTTGAGATGAAATTCTGTCTAACAGGGCCTTTTATGCCCTCGCTGCTCGTTCCTCGTGAAAAATAACGGCATGAAAAAGCAAACGTGCTTTTTGATTAAGTGTTAAATGGATGGTATACAATTTGTTATTACAGCTAGAACATGTAATATTAATTTAGATGTATTTGACATAATGTTTACAAAAACTGTACATCATGACTGGCCAGACATAAGTAATACAATTGGTATAATTTAAGACATCGACTGAGGGTCCTTGATGAAATTTCAATATCAAATTTGAATTATTGAGATTTTGTACACTTCCATGTATTTTGTCACTAACGACCCGGGTTTCGCCTTTCGGCATCTTCAGGCATTCGAGCGCACGAATGGACTCGAACTGACAGACAGTAAACAGTGTCTAACGTTTATATAGAAGATAAAAATACGACAAATATTATTTACGAGATAAAATATTATAAGTCTAGGATCCACACTGATACCTGAGTTAAAATTTAGAGAATCGCCTTAATCCTTATTTTGTAAACAACACATTAACAGAGTGGCGAATTGCCGCTTTCCAACTAATATTAGAATTACAAGTGATTTTACAATTATAATAGTATTGTGAGTTTCGGCGGGATGCAATTCGACGAAAGGATAAATATATACAATCATTCCATATTTAGTATCTTCTGTTAGGTAATTCAACGTATAGGATACAGCGACGGGGAGTTTGGAAGATTCAGCTGTTCGTTCAGAATTAGCAAGGAATTTAACTGGGCTCTATTGATTTCCGAAATTTCTTGATAAAATAATTTATGATCCCCCAAGTTTTGGTGCAACAATTTAGCCCCATCTGTCTGTCAGCTCAAGTCCATTCGTGCGCTCGAATGCCTGAAGATGCCGAAAGGTGAAACCCGGGTCACATGGAAGTGTACAAAATCTCTATAATTCAAATTTAATACAATTGGATTTAATCTTATATACCTATATAGATCATATATTTGATATTATAAATTAATCAATTAACCTATATTTTATACCATAATTTATTGTGCAGTAAATATATGTATAAGATTGTCATAATTATATTATTACAAATAAGAAGAGTGCCTTTGGATTTCAATTTCAGAATATTTTGAAAAGTGATCTTCCATTGCGTTTAAAGCAGTTTTAATAACTTTTTACAGTAACACGTCTCCCGAAGCTATAAATTAACAGTTATTAAGTTTAAAATTTACCTTAATTCATATATGACGATAAAAATAGCGTTTGACATGTGACAACTAAAATAATTGTATTTTTTTATTTATATATTTATATTTCGATACAAAATATCTGTTTCGTTATTCACTTTCTCGCGATGAGTTTCTTATCTCGTTTTTTGTGCTCTATAACATTTTAACTTTTTTATAACAAAAGACAAATTAAAAAAATAGAGGTCGCCCTATAGTCGGACCAATACGGTATATTCGATGACAAATATGCTTTCATATTCATACATGTTCCCTAAATTTAGTTGGAGTTCATTCGTGTGCTCGAATGCCTGAAGATGACGAAAGACGAAACCCGCGTCGTTGGTGACGAAATACATGGAAATGTAAATTTCAACAATTCAAATTTACCTATTAAGGGCGGCAAACAAAAGAGTCAGCACATGGATCCATTAAGGCAACTCGAATGAACTAATCTTTCCAAACGAATCGCCGTGGCCTGATTGAGTCGTCACTCGTTAAGCCTAATACTTATTGATAACTAAACAAGACATACTCTTAAGACTGGGTCAACCAAATCACAGAGATTTATGATGAAATCATCACGTTCGGTGTACCACTACGAACCCAAAAGAATGTACAGAGCCTCCATGCACTAGCAGGTTATTACAAATATCATTTGAGGACTCGAACCTCAAACAAAACATTGCCACTCAACCGCGGCGATCGGCAATTAAAAATGATTATAATTCATGCATGTATACGAAATTAGTCGAAAAACCATCACATTATTATATTGGTGCAGTAAACTTCTTGAAACCCGATAAAATATGCAGATTTTCCCATTTTAAAACTGAGATTGTATATTTATTATAAATTCTGTAACAAACAACTTCACAAATTAAAATTTAAGCGTGATGGAGTTAATTTAAATAATATTGTTTTTGTAAACAGTTATTAAAGAGGTCATCCTCTCAGATCTTGTAATAAGGCGATAAGCCAAAAAACCCGTGCATGTTTAATTTTATTTCGAGAAAACATAATTTAACCTATTCATATTTATAGAAATTTTGCTAAATCTTATAAACCCTGAATTTTGTCAATTACATAATCAGTTGGATGCTTAAGATCGGTAAGTTTTTTTTCTTGCATTCGACTTTATATTTAAAGATCAGTCAATAAATTATTTTTACACTTTACAAATTAAAAAAAGTATACAGTTACACTGTAGTAAGCTGGATTGTATTAATTATACGAATAGTTGTGTAATTTTTTTCATTCATATACTGTCACTGTTACAGAAGTTTCCGCATTGACAAAATTAATTTCTACACAAACATCCATCATATTTTATGTTTATAAAGAAACTAGTGAGTACCCGCATGCGCTACAATCCCACTCAAAGAAAGAAAGGAGTTGTGTTTTAATTCTGTATATTGAAATACTTTTAGATTAGAGGTCTGCATGGGCCAAAATTTCATAAATTTACCCGGTCCAAGCCCGAGTTTCAACATCACACTTGTTACTCGAAGTCCAGATTTATTTTTCTCAACCCGAAAATAGTCCGCTTTTTTTAAATATAGTTATTCATTTATACTTTTAAAACAATACATGTTATTGTTTCCATATTTCCAATGATATTTATAGCACACGTGAAATAGGTTATTTAAGTTAAATACTATTGTCTTATGGCTGACCCATGACCCGAACATAGTACGAAATAATTTTCTTAAATTTGAATTCCTTATCTGGGCCCGGCCCGAACCCGAATCGTCTTTAACCTTCCTTTTTGTCCTTTGTAAAACCCGCGAACCAAGCCCGGGTCCGTGCAGACCTCTATTTTCGATACACAATATTTTGTTTCCGTCTGGTGCATACACAAATAAATCAGGTTTCTCCGAGATGTCGCTGTTCGTACGTATTCGATTCTTTTTTTTAGATTTTCTCTTCAGAAACCTTCATGGGTGAGCGCACAACAGTTCACCAAAGTTTCATCGAAATCGGATGAATGGTAAAGGAACGCATAGAGGACAAACCAACAAACATTCATTTGTATACATATATATATAAAAAGCAGACAGCCTACAACCATACACTTGATGAATTCATGAAAAAATAAATTGTCTTGTTTGCTCAAAAATTTATATTTTTTTACAAGTATTGATTATTTTACTTCACATATTCCTTCCTACAGTTACTAATTACTTGTTATTGCCTGTAATTAAAATATTTTTTCAATAATTTAATACAAAAAGTAGGTATATATTTATTTTTTATTTTTCTTCACACTTCATTAGAGTCAGCCTTTTATTTGGGACAAAATTCTTGGGCCCGAGGTATCCCAATTAAGCGGAATCGACTGTATTTACTAATGTGTTGAGTGATCAAGAGTGTTATTCCATATTGGATGTAGAAACAAACAATTCTAACAACATTAATACAAACCAGTTTCTAGAAGTGGATATTAACGCCACCTGTAGTAGTCTCGGGAACAATCTTAGCAATACGGTAAATACGTGGGTGGTGGAAGAATTAACAATGAAAAGATGTTAAGGAAAACCTTTTGCTTAGGTTTCATCTGTTACGTAACATAATGTACTTTATGTTAATAATAAACCCAAAGTTATAACCAATCAGTGGTC
The DNA here is from genome assembly GCA_022494535.1 of Himalopsyche phryganea. Classification (NCBI taxonomy): domain Eukaryota; kingdom Metazoa; phylum Arthropoda; class Insecta; order Trichoptera; family Rhyacophilidae; genus Himalopsyche; species Himalopsyche phryganea. The sequence continues at coordinate 3,082,336 of JAGVSL010000023.1, forward strand.
AAAGTTAAATTTCTTACACATGATTTAACCAGCTTCATACTTTGATATTAGCATTTTTATCACCAAAGAAAAAACTTTATTCGCCTATTTTTAATAAGCTGTCAAGCAACTGTTAATTCAACATAAAATGCTCAAAATTCATCAGTGTATGATTTTTATTTAACTGTAGATTAACGATTATATCAAAAAAAAATACAATTTTTTATACAAAAAGCTGACTAATTTCCAAATTCCAAACACAAATCGAGTCGACAATGCTTTTCACACAAACAAATTTCTAGAAACAGTACTTTCTGTAGGGCATCAGTTTTTGTATTAATTATACTGCCATCATAAGTATAAATACAGTCAATATAAAATCAGATATTCTGAGAAATGAAAAGTTTTTGAATAAAATTTCATTGGTTGATAATGTTAAAATTATTATCATAAAGAAAACAATCGATAAAACTTGTTGAAATCACAGTACGTATGTTTTATGTATCATTCGTCAGAATATGCACTTTTACTTAAGATGGCAGTATAGTATAAAATAGTCTTTATATTGTGTATATCTATTAAAAACTCAATATATTTACCACACAATACTTTAGACAAAATATATCAGTATGGCATATTGTAATCTGAATTTACTAATACTTTTTCTTTAACTTCCGAATGTCATAAATATATAGGTAACATTGTCATGCAAGATGTCCGTGCTCTACAGAGCTACCAAGAGAATCTGGCAGTCACCTGACCATTCTGCAATCCTTGAGAAAGACAGTTATTGGACTAAGTTGAAAATTATCCCTCAATGGTTTATTCACCCTTCTGCAAGGAAAAAGCTTAAGATTTCTGGTGGATGGTTGTACAGAGGGCCATAGATGTAGATGGTATGTTTTATAGGACCAGTAAGTAGGGAATATTATGTATTGAACTCCTCAATAACGAAAGAATGAAAATCTATAAACATACAGATTAGATGATAGAGATTTTTTTATTAACTGTTGGATGTAAATACTCCAAGCTATCTAGTAAAGCTCAAATTTATCTATACGAAATTTGAAATGTTACTGTTTTATTTCACTTTTTAAATTATCTTAACTGAATACAAAATAATCTTCCGAGGGTGGGGATGACAGCAGCTGGGGAAAAAATATTTCATGTGTATAATGGAATAACAATTTCAAATCTTGTCAACATGTGGATCAACTCTCTTCAAAAGATAATAAATATGATTGCTTACAATTATAATAATACCATTAATATACAATAGTCCATTTATTGCTTTTATTTTTGGAAATAAAAAAAAAATGCTGAAAAATGGTTTGTTTATTATAATATGTACCTATTTTATGGCATTATATGTACATAAAAATAATGGCACTATAATAATGAAGAAAACATACATAACTAACAATGCATAACAACTGCTTAACAAGTATTATTGTACGATTTGATTTTTCCTTTAAATGTTTGTTCTCCAAACTAAATTTCGCTATCTGAATCAAATCCATAAAATATTTTTTTAATAGATAAGCAATATTTTTTAATGGAATATTGTTTCATTATACAAAACAAACAAACATTTCTCAAAATATCATAACTTTGAGTTAATGTCGTATTTGAATTTACTTCATGCGATAGTTTCAAAATTATACTGATAATGTAATAATCACAACAAAAGAGGATTTTGAGAAAATCACGAAATTTTTTAGCAATAATTGACATAAATTTTTGTAAGATTTACATCAATTAATTATTTAACATTTTTACATGTAACATATTTATAAGCTCTTCCCAAGAACTGCTTTCATCTTGTTTATAATTTTAATTGTTAAAAAATCTTTACAGATTTTAATATTAAAAACATAATTCTTAAATTCTATTCTTAGAGTTGAATAAAAAAAATCTTTAAATGCCCATAAAATCGTTATTTATTATTAAATACTTAATAGAAACTTTTTTTATTCCATTTTACTAATTATTTATTATATTTTCAAGTAAAGCTTCCTTTTATTGGTTAATGAGATCACACATAATGAGTGTAACAAAACAAGAATTTCAATTATTGAAATTCTTGTTTTGTTCCACTCATTAATAATTAAGTATGCATATTTTTTAAATTCAGTGCATGTATTCAGTGGCAGATTGCCCCATAATGAGGCGCGTTAGGTACCTCCAATTCTTAGGGCCTCAAAAATGTTTTACCTTAATATTTTCAATTCAGTTTTAAATAATTGCTTTTATTTTAAATTGAATTCTAAAAATATCGTAATATGCAATATATTTTGTTGTTGAATAAATAATGCAGTATTTTTCAATTCATGCTTTCATCGGAAAACCTTCGGCATTAATAATGAGATATTTGTGATTGGTAGAGTTTACAAAAAGATATTTTTTGTATGCGGAAAAAATTCTGCAACGCTTTTTTTATCTAAAAAACAGGGCCTCCAAATTATATTGCGCCTAGGGCCTCCCAAGTGCTTAATCCGCCACTGAGTGTATTTACCACTTTTAAGGTATTAACTGTCAATTCTTCGTGGAAAGGCATTATAAAAAGTGTATTTACCATTGAGATTATGGAATATTTAATATCAATAAAATAGTCCATAGATGATGACAGAAGTGCTTATGTGTTTGCAAATGATTACTTATATTAAGTATATTATGCACAGGCTTATATTTAAAAATATTAAATGAAAGGAAATATTTACTACTCTTAAACTAATGGGTAACCTGTGCCTAAGTATTCATAGAAAATTAAAAGTCAGGAAAATAAATATACACATTTATATTATTACTATTTATATTCACTCATACAATATTTATCAATAAAACATCTTTTTAGGATATTATTTCAAATAGAAAGTATGAAAAATTCCACTTAATAATACTGATAAGAGATTTCTGCTTAAAGTTTAAAAAGAAAATCATACAATTAGATATGTTCCAATTTTCTAAGAATGTAAAGAATTTAATGAAAATGGAAACATACAAATTTTTATGGATTTAATAAATAATACTTTTCACAAGCTCAAACCTAATACCAGCACCAAAAGCTGTTTTTTACTTGAATGCTGTGTAAAAACACTATAAATTTATTTTTAATAATGTCACAGATATAATTCATGAATATTAATTAAACAATCAATTTATAATAAATTAATTTTTCATTTTCATAAAATACGGAATCTCAATATACAATCTACAAATTATATATATATTTTAAGACGATTATTTACAATAATTAAATAAGAATAACTCATTAGCCACTATATTTATAAAACTTTTTATTTCTTCCTTTGATAAAATGTTTTCAAGTAGCTGGTTTGTCAACAACCGAAACTTGTTATATTGGCTTAAAATATTGTTCTTGGTAATGGTGTAGTGTGATGTTAAAATTTTCACATATTCACTTTGTTTTCCACTTTTCATAAGAAATGATGTAAAATTGGATCTGAAATTTCACAAATTATATTAATAACTAACAGCATATACCATTTGTATAGTATACAGCAGCGTGCACTATAGGACTAAACAGGAATGTCTACATATGGGTAGCAAGCAATGCTCCCCCTAGCCTGCGCACATAGCAATTTGAAATCCCTCGCGCACTCATCCAGGGTTTGCGCGCACTCCAGTACAACTATTCAACTATTCATAAAATTGAAATAACCCGATTCAGTTACAAAAATATCTCTGACTTTGTTGAAACATGCGTTGAGCGTGTTAAGGTGGCTGATCGAAATGTCTCTATTATTTGAAGCAACATATATGTTTTTACCCTAAATCCTCAATTTTTTGCCGTTTGCCGATAAATACTAAGTGAGTATTTCAATTGCAATATGTACAACAAAAAAAGGTCCCGAAAGGAAAGAATGTCGAACATGTGGTGAAGGTAGTATCGTGCGTTGTGGACTATTTTATGATTAGATAATATTGATTATTTTGATTAAGGTATGTTGGTTATATTATAATAAATTGCTATGCATCTCGAAAACAATTATTTGTTTTGTTCCACTTTTCCTATCAATTAAAAATTTTGAATTCATAGAATTTAATACACTCATTCCTCATATTAACCAGATCTTCAATTATTTATTCTTTACTGAATAATTACTCAATATCATTGTTATTTAAATCTAATAAGTATTTCTCGCCATAGAAATTTCCAACAAACGTTTAAAGTTATATTCCATTCACCATGCTAAAGTAAAAGATTTTTTAAGATATTTGAAAAACAAACCTGCGGGACGAAATTGTAAAAATGTAGTACACATTTTTCAAGAAATTATATTTATACATAAAAACATTTTGGCTGCGGCACAATCTTCTGCATCGTAATGATTTATGATTAAAAAAATACGAATAGGTTTTTTGAAAATAAAAAAATATAAAATATCATCATTTTGGAGAAAAAATTGGAGGGGGGGGCCGCAAATTAAAGAACCGCCCCAGGCGGCATAAATCCTAGCTATGCCACTGTACATACATTAATACAAATAATTAATGTGTTTTTGTTTGTTACTCAAATTTATAAAATATCATTTAAACATTGAGTGGTTTCTTTAACCCTCAGATGTCGAAACGTTCAGCGAGTTAATCAAACATATCGTCTTGTGGATGAATTCTAACTGGCTTCACTGATCAGTTGAAACTGAAATGCCATCCAATTAGAAATTGAACATTAAGATAATATAATGAGAATTATTAAATCTTACCTAGTATCAAATAAAGAAATTAATTTAGATGAAGTACATAATATATGGACTAGTTATGTGAAAAACTATAAAATTTTAAGCAAAGTTATAATATATGTTAATTAATATTAGCGACTGATTATTTGCTTCATTCTGCTTTTTTTTTCTTAATTTGTGATTGATTTTATGTAAATAAATAAAATGAATTCTGTTATTTTTTATGTTTTATTTTAATAAATTATTAAATCATAATAATTTTAAATATAATGTACAATGCAAAACAAAAGAACCACTTTTTTTATATCAAATATTCAAATACGACATACATTGACGTTTGCAAAAAAATTTAAATGCACTGGAGTGGCCTGCGCAGCCTTTAAATTCTCTCGTCTTAGAGGGAATGTTGGTTGCAAATAGTTTTTAAACAATTTCATAGTTCCAGAAGTATATTCTACAAAGCTATAATACCTGATATGATCATATGGATTATTCAAAATTTCATTTAGAAGTAAAAAGAATATTTGAAAAGAAATCACAATGCTGCATAATACATTAAACGGAATTTCAAATATTTTGTAATACTAGTCATAAAAATAGAAGATTTTGTTATCCTTTTGTAAATTGATAGTAAGAATATTCCAAATTAACAGGAATTCGACATAAAAAATTAAAAGAAATAATTGTTATGAATTGTATTACAGTAAAACCGCAATATATCAGACTAAAGTGGGCAAGGGGGTGGCCGTGTGAGCCAAAAGTTTGTTTTATAAACAAAATAGTTTTCTTTATGTCTGTATTATATGAAATCTATTTTTTTTCTATATGTCCATAATTTAAGACTATGATTAACACACAAATAAACAAATTTATTCCACATGGTTAGGTGTGGTTTAGCTCATGTTAATTCATCGGCAGTTGCATGATCACATGGAGCGGTGACTCTTGGATTTAACATTAACAAGACGTTTTTAAATATATTCACATTCGCCTGTTAAATCTGTTGAATGGATGTCCGATACATTGTTTTACTAATACAAAAATGAATACTTAAAAATAATTGAATACATCAAGCTTATTTATAAAACTGCATTCATTTGTGCTATTTTGAACTCTTGTTAATTTCTAGAAATTTCCGGTGTCTTTACTAAGCTGTTTGATGATATGTAATAATATATCCATATTTTGAAGTATATATGCAACCCAGTGACTAAGTAATAAATTGTTCATATCATTTTTCACATTGAAAAGACGCATTTAATTGGATCTAAAAGACGAAAAATAATTCCAAAGTACTAAATATATATTGCAAATTTAATACTATGCTGAGACCATTTGAACACATCACGCAAACAATTGAACGCATTTTTAGATCAGTATACATTCGCACAAACACTTGGTGGATAATTCAAGTACTAAAGAAGCGAAAATTTGGCTGTCAAAGAAATTGCAAAAAAGCGCGCTAATGACTAATAAAAAAATTGACTTTGTTTTTAATTGCTAAATTTATTTAATGAAATGGAACAATTACTACATTGAGAAAATATTATGGATGAATTATCCCTTATATGAAAAGTGAAGATATTCTCAAAACAGATAAATTAGAAAAAATATCTAGGTTTAAATTATATATATAGTTACGACCAACCAAAGCAAGTGTCTCAAATATAGTATAGAAGTAATTATGTCTCATACTTTTCAATCATAATCATTGGGGATTTTACTTGTTCAGGTGAAATAAAAGTAACTTATTGTATTTTCATTTATATTTTCTCACTTTATTAATACAATCTATATAATATTATTATAATAAGCCTTGAAAAACATTGGAAGGAAAATTTTTACAAAATAATGTGTTTACAAATAATAGTAAGATAATTGCTACAGAATTATGATATTTAGTCAGAAATCAATTTTCTTTCCTTATCATACATATAAATATTTTCATTACTGACTATATTATATTGTAACAATAAAAATCTACACAAAATTAAAATTAACTGCTTCAAATTTAAGAAATATATACTAACAAAAAAAAAGAACTTATTCGCCGGAAACAAGAATTTATCCTAAATATCATGTATTAATGTTTATTAAAGTTAAGGATAAATTTTATTTTTCTAATAATCTTAAGAAATCAATTATCTTATAAGCATTTACTGATAAAACTTTTTTCTTAATTGTAACACAAATCAACACACAGTTTTTACACATATTTAAAATTATATGATTTTACACAAATATTATAACACAATAATTTGTGTTCTAAAATTAGAGTGTGTAATTAATCATTTAATGCACACACTATAACAATGTGTCCTGATTTATGAATTATGCTGAAAATTTATTTATTATTTTCCTTAATGAAAGAATATATGGACACATAAGATAATTATCTAATATAATAATTAGCCACTCAATATCAGTACAATATACATATTTAAGATATTTGTAAGTAACACAAAATACACCGTTTATTAAGTATAAAAAATTATAAATCAATAATTTTAAAACCATTGCAAAAAGAAGCCTTCATGTTGTATATTAAAGCCGATAGTGATAAAACTTTAAGTTTCCCAAGGCCCGTAATTGTCCAGTCAGATGACTGAATTACAAGAAGTAAATGTGAGAAGTTATTCAATTATTAAATATAAAAAAATCTGAGAAACTATATTAAGGGCAGTTTGGCATTACTAATAGAGAATAAACAAAAGAAAAAATTAATCAAAAATAAAACGGTTAACAATCTGCTGAGTGCACCTATAATATTAAATTCATTAATTGCAAACAAGATAGTATTTAGTATTTGAAATGGTTTCTCATCATAAGAAGACGATTTCTGCACATTATGTGATTAAGAATTTATATTTTACTATGGTAGGGAGCAAAAAAAAAACAGTGAAATTGCAGCTAATATTGATCTACCTGTACAACACACTCAATCAATAATCCGAGGTTTGAAAATTATTTTATGAAAATAAATAAAGCACATCTAATATTTTCTCAATGTCTTATTACAACATCACTGTATTTTTAAATAGTAAGAATCGAAAACGAATATGATAGGTAAAAGCCATATTTGCTTTCATTTCCTTAGTGGAAGCAAAATTTAACAGCACTAAGCCGAATAAAAGAATCCTTGTGTAATGTTCTCAAAATCTATGCACAAAAAGCGATGAAAAAAAGTGCTTCATTTGTAAATATTGTTAGTTATAACTTGAACATTCATTCTGGGCATAATGTAACTTAGACTTAATAATATCAAGTTTTCTTAAACATTTGTTTCTTTTTAGTATTTGGATTACTAAACGCTTTTTGTTGTACTGGATTAAATAAATATCAATAGTGAGACAAAATTTAAATGATATTGAAATTATTGCCATGAGGTGTGTATGTACTAAGACAGTATCTTTTAGATCACCATGCACTCCATGGCACTAGTGGCAAGACAAAAAAATATGCATGCATTGTTTTTAAAGCAGTATGAATGAATGTGTTTGTAGCAATACCTTTCTTTAATAATAACAGATTCACTAATTTATTTGAAGATTTTTTTAAAATAATAACAATGGAATCATTCAAATCTATCGAAATGTGATAAAAAATATATTTTTCTAATCAATTTTAAACATATTGACACCAGTATTCTCAAACTTTATTTGGAATCGAATGGAATTGGTATAATTATGCATTTAATATTATGAAATTATTATATATTATTTGTTATAACATCTATTTCTCATCTCAGATATCAAATTTATGTTTGAAAATTCAAATTTCATATATTTTTTAATGACTTATATGTTAAGCTATACAAGAAATAAAATATTTCTGTTTTCCAGTATTGCAATATTCATTTTTATTATGCAGTTGCTTCTACCTATGTACATATGCTAATGAAAAGCTCATAAATAATTTTAAAGTGTTTTGAAATTCCATAGTCATCTCTAAGCCCCATATTCATATATTTCTAATTTGATCTATGTATCTTTTTGCATTGCCATTTATCAAAGTAAAGCTTGCGTCGAAAATCACGAGTTTAGATGCAATGCCAGTTTAAAAATTTATAGTCAAATAACAATATTAATTAGAATGTTCTTTGCCCTTAGAAAAATCAGGTTCTTTGATTTCGATCTGTCCCTGAATTTTGGATGAATTTCCCTCTGTCCGCCAAAGTTACCGCCGAATTCATAGAAAATATTCCTTCTGTCCGATTGAAGATTGTAAACCATTTTTAATTGGTATGTGCGGTGGCGGACTACCCTATAAGCGTGTGAGAAGTGCGCTTGAGACCTCCGAATCTTAAGGGCCACAAAAATAACTCGTATGTGACTAAAGGAGATAACAAATAGAGTTTCTTTTTGTTTATATATGGAGTATGAAAATCTCGAATAAGTTTTGCAACTTTTTTTTGCTATCCGAAAAATAGGGCCTTCAAATTATATTGCATCTGGGGCCTTCCACTCCGTCACTAAGTATGTGTACAAATAGTTTAGTATGTCCATTGTTATCACTTGCTTTTACTTGTCCATAATATATTTCATTTTCAGGACTATTACTAATGGCTGTTGGTTAATGTGTAATGATATAGCAGAGAATCAGAAAAAACCCTCACTACCGAATTTTGCCTGTCAGAGGATTATTCATTCCATTCCACTTTTAATTATCTTGCAATCTAACTTATGGGCACCTTTATAATACATGTTACAACGCGCAAAAATTTTAATAATTGTTCATGCAAAGAATAGAATAACACAACACATCACAAGCAATAACTTCCGCCAAGCATATTTGTAGAAGTGCTAAAGATTTTACATAATATGGTTTAAATTTCTCCCTTTAGAATCAGTTCAAGTTGGTTCAAATGAAAGAGTAGCAAAAAACAAAAATTGGGTTAATTTTTGAATATATGATTAAAAATTAAGATATTATATCTAATGTTACTTGAAATAATGCAGCACGATTAGGCATTTTCAATGATTCAACATAATCTTCTCATTATGTCGTCTTTTATATTAAATGCATTTACTTTTAATATGACATGTTTTGTAATAGAATATTCAGGAGAAGACATATTATGCATACAAGAAATAACAAAAATGGTACGAGAAAATAGAAAAGACAGAAATTTCATCTGAGCCAATTATTAATAATGGATTAACAAAACTATTGTATTAATGACCAGACTTATAATAAAGGAAAATTGTATGCCATCGATAAAAAAACACATACCATTACGGTATTTCATTAATTACTTACAGTTGATTTAAAATAACATTTATGATTAGAAACTGTGTGGTAATAGAATATATTATGTACATAAATACAATGTGTTTGGTAAACTTTTTGATATGGCCCATGGATTGAAACCATAAATTAATGAATTTGTGTTGTTCAGCATAATACAAATTGAAGATATTTAAAAAGTCTATCAAACACTAAGTATATTTTATTGAAGATTCTCAATCCTCAGCAATGCAATCATTCTGTCTGCAAACTCCCCAAACAGATCTGGATTTCAGGAACAACGCTGTATCTAGAATGAAAACTTACATACACTAAATGTTTTCATCGCAAATAATGTAGCAATAAATATACAGATGGTCGCATTTCAAGAAAAAATATTTAACAACACAATAAAATTTTGATCTTACGATAATAATACGTTATGAATGAAATTGGGAATGATATCAAAATATTCATTGATACAGTCCTCACGAGTTGAGGACAATATGTAAACTTTACCATTTTAAAAATGCACATCTGGCATTTGAAATATCTGAAAAATTTGAATGTATATTCTATAAGAAACAGATATAGCATCTACTATCTAAAAACAGTTGCCAGACAAAATCTTAGAAAATATAGCATTTTATTTTATAAAATCAATCACAATTTGTTTTGTACTACTGATAATGCTCGCGATGAGCTAAACAGGCCCTAATTATTATAAAAATGTGGAACAAATTGTGTGTTATTTTTGAAAATGCAAGTGGCATCTTAAAAGTGGCATAGCATCATTTTTGTTTTTGATACATAGATACTTCATATGTGGGCTGTAGTTATAATAACAGAATGCTATATTCCATGTGGTTGTTTTGTTCTACAATTTGAAGTCAGCAATTTCTGTACTGTTTGTCAGCTATAATTTACACAGTAGAACACTATTACATATAATAACATAAAGCAAATTTATCTATGAATTTCGCAATTTCATATTTTTCGATAAAACTGGAGCCATTCCAATGTGTCACAAATAAAATTATTTATTATCGCTTTTGCAAAATTGTACTTACAACAGATTCAGTCAAATTCGAACACATGAAAATAATAAAACTTACTTGAGTTTATACTGATGGACGTGGCTTCTTCTCTTTGACAGACGTATTATCATCAAGCTTTCGTCCTTTAGCATGCGCTAGCATAGTCACTAGCTTTTTATGAGAATCTCCAACTATCCACCCATGTTGTTCAATCGGTTCAGGTTCCCTGCTGGATGTATCAACAGCAGTAAAAGAGCCATCATCATCGCTGGAAGATGACCAATAATATAACATTTCAGATGCTGCCCTCTTATTTCGCCTCTGCGTTGCTAGTGGTTCAGCAATTCTCGCAGGCTTAAATTCATCATCATAATCAAAGGGTTTTTGTGACTGTCTGCGTCGCCTCCTCGAACCCTGCACTTTTGATGTATGATTCATAGGATTAAATGATACTCTTCGGGATTGATGTAATGCCGATGCAATCCGGAGAGTTTTTTGTTGAATTCGCAGTTGGTTCACATGAATAGATCTTCGTTTTTTTCTTTTTTTAGAAGAATAATGAACATTATCTAGCTTTTCCTCAGTATTTAGTGTGTAATTAACCATTTTCTTTGGTTCAGTTGAATCTGTTACTTCTGAATTTGGATCAGGTACGTCACTTTCCATTTTATCATTTGTCATATCAGAAAGTAATTTAGGTTCATCAGTTGGGCGGTGACGTCCACTTCTGCGTGGTCTACGATGATGACGCTGTGAACGAGGAATTGAAGAGTATTCTTCAAATTGTCGAAAATCTTCAAAATCAGATTCAGAACTCCAACTTTCAACAAGGACATTTTGTTTTCCAGTGGTGCATTTTCGTTGTGATTTCCGACTAGCCACACCAATATTGTCCTTGTAGAAATCCATATTGGGCCGCCTCTCAACCTTATTATAGTGGCCTTTCTCTGAGTGAACAATAATTAGTTTTGAAGGTACATTAACAGAGCTTTCGTCATCTGTAGATCTGGCCTTAAGCCTTGGAACTATTTTTCGTTGACGTATTCTAGCATTAACTCTAGATTCATCATCAGTCTCATAGTCTTCAGACAGATATTCATAAGTACTTGCACCAGCCACAGGAATTCTTTGGTCTACAGATTCTGCTGCTTCATTGTCGGGTTCATTATAAAAATCAATTTCCTCTGCCAGATTTTTAGATGTGTCATCCATATTTGGTTCAGTACCAATTATAGGATTTTGCTCCAACAGACTATCGAATAATTGGTCCATGTCAGTGTGAGCATTCACAGGTGATTCCGGGGTAAAATTCTCTGTAATAGTTTCCTTTAAACATTTTTGATCATTTCTAATGGCATTATTTTTGAAAATTTTACCCATAATTGCATTTTTCTTAATATTCTTGTGAGCTTTTGATAGTTTTGTATGTTTCCTATTTATTTTAACAATGTTAATTCCTCTTTCAACAGAATTAGAACTTAAATTTGTTTCTTCTTCACTGTTGTTTTCAATATAATCATCAGACATGTACACAAATTCATCCCTATCGGAAAAGCTTAAACTTGATATCTGTGAATCTTCATTTTGTGTTTCAATTACGTTTTTTTCGGAGTGAGACAAGGAATTTGCAAAATTATCAGCAAGTCTCTTGCTTGATGAGACTGAAGACTTTTCTTTGGTACTGAGAATAACTGGGGTTCTAAATTTGAAATTATCTGACACATTGTTTTCATCATCATCATCAAAGAACTCATAGATATCCAACTGGTGTTTATCATTTCCTTCCTCTTCATGAAGGTGTTTTTTACTGTTATGTTCTTTACGGTCTTTCTCGTTAAATTGAGATGATTTCTTTTTCCTATCATTAGTTGATGTTTTATTTTCATGTTTTGATAATGTATTATCATCAATATTGTCATCTAGTGTATTTTTAATGCTTTCTTCATCATTATTCTGAAAATTTGACCTTGCCATGTTGTTATCAGACATTGAGGTTTCGGGATCATTTACGAATTCTAGTTCGGTAGACTTTGTATCTAAAATGTCATGCAAGTTTATTTCTTGAGTAGGAATTGAAACTTTTACGCCATCAAATCCTTTTAAAGCTCCTTTTGTCATTACTTTTTTATTATGAATTTTTTGAGCGGTTGTAAAATTATTTTTTTTCTTATGATTTTGTCCATGTTTTGATAATCTCTTGCCAGATTTAGATCGAAAGCCAGCATCTTGCTTTCCGGACCTTCTGAAAAATAAATATGTAAAGTTTTGAATCCACAACACTATGAAAATCCCTTATTCACACCAATGCATAATCCTTTGTAATATTCAATTGATAATCATTAATACTAACTGTAACATTGGTGGAGCAAATAATCATAAACAAGTGTAAGGGATTTGGTTTAAAAAGCATGACACTATTTAACAAAAAATATTTGTCTGCTTTAACTTTTCAAAGTCAATCAAATAATCACTTTCCATACAAATCAATTAGGCTACATCTCGTAGATAAAACAAAATTGTTAATGGTATTAAATAATATAAACACGAGGGTCTTACCTTGACTTGCAGTGATTTCGCTTTTTGGATTTCTTCGAATGCAATCTTGGTGTCAAAACAGCTGCCATTGCTTCTTGGGCAACTTGTGCTTTCTCACGTGCCTTACGTTTGATCTTATCAAACTTATCTTCAAATTCATTGAGTTGGTTTATATAGTCTGCCGATTTTTCTAAATATATATTCTTATTCAAACTTTCAATGGAATGTTGCACGGTGTCTTGATTAGATATTATACTGTCACCATTTTCAGAAAACTCATCAGAATTGTTACGAGCCATAAGGCTTTCAGCAGAATAAGGATCATGTTCAGAACAATCAACATGCTTCTCAGCAACAAATGAACTGAGAGATAGAGAACTATCTTTTTCTTTGTAAACTAGACAGTCATTATTCTCAGGCTTATCCGGTTCGTGGCTAATTGCAATAAATGAATCAGGATTATTCAGAATGCTCGTTTTCTCTGTATCCTCACAATTTGATAGTGATTCAATTATACTATCAATTGAGTCACATTTCTTAAGCTCACAATCATTATTGAAGTCATTATTTTTATCGCAGTCGTATGAAAATGATTCTGATGGTAATAAAACATTAACTTCAAGAACAAGATTATTTCTATTCAAAGGGTTTTCTATTGACGAATCAGGTTCATTTATGATATTCTTGCACTGCTGTGATCTGGTTTCATCGTGATTTGTGATGCTTTCTTGTGCGAAATTATTATAACTACCCGTTACTTCGGCATCAAGAGGAGATACCATATCATTTTTATCAGATGGTGGATACTTTGAAGTTTTTGGAACTGTTTTATAGGCATCAGGCACTTTAGTTTGTTTTCTTGATGTATCTGACTCTTTCAATAAACTACAACATTCGAAAAATAATGCTTCATCGCCACTCAATTTCTTCCATGATAAATCATCATTCTTTTCAAGGATAACTTGAAAATCATCCTTTTCTTCCAAGGTTTTAGTATCTTCTTGCAACATGGGGCTAGTGTTTTCTTTTTGTGCCGGTACTGTTGAGCTCTCATTTTCAAAACTTTTACGTTCCGCCAAACTCTTATAAATTTTAATAGAACTATTTCCCGAAGCACATTCTTCATTGCAGTAAATATCACCATCAGGATTAGTGTTATTTTTTGACATGGAAGAATCAGACCTTACATGGTCATATGTTGACTCATCAGTGTTCGACTTAGGCTCCATTTCTTTTGCTTCTATTTCCGACAACTTAGATATATGCATTAATGTCATCTTGTGTTTTAGAAGATTTTCAGGCCTTCTAAATTTCCTTTTGCAGATTGTGCAATATGTGTCTAGTTTTATTTCTTTTGAGGCATCCAATTGATTTGTTAAAATTTGGCCATCATAATTTTCTAATGATGAATGATCTATTTTTGAGGTGCCCATATCATTTTCAATCACATCACTGGATAGCATACAAGCATTTGAATTGTCTTTTGTAATTGATTTATCCGAACTGACATCATCATGACTGAGTGAAGATTTTCTCAGCCGCTTTTTTTGGGGTCTACTGCTTCGACGCAAAAAACTTAAATTTGATTGCACATCTAGGTCATCTGTGTCACTCGAATCAGGTTTGAATGTTTGAGATATTTTTTTGATTGCCATGATTGTTGATTTTCGTGGGCGCTTTTCAGTGAACATGCCAAAATCAGCTAAATATTTGTCTTGTAAAATAGAATCTTCATCATTTGCTTTGTCAGTATTTTCTATATATTCACAGCTGGCAAGAGTGCGTCGACGATGACTTATTCTTCGAGCTTGGATGGGGAATTTTTTAATATCTGTATTTTCTGAGAAATCAACAGATTTTTTAACAACCTCGGCCTTTTTAGGAGAAGAGTCCTTCTCATTGAATGCTTTATTAAAAGAAATTTTCTTACTTTCTTGTTTAGCATTTCCTGCAGATGTTGCATCAATAGCAGAAAAACTTGATTGATCAGAATCATGCAGTCGAGTATGTTTAATGAAATCATCTTTTAATGTAGGTTTGTCATTTGATAAAACAATTTTTTTATCAGATTTTTCTATTGAGGTAATTGTGCTATCAGGATTATTTTCAGCGTTGGTATCATGTGTTGATGTTGCATGATTACTGTATTCTGTATGTGTATCGCCTGAACTTTGGCATATATTACCATCTATTTCTTTGGCTAACGAACGTTTGTGAGTTGAATCTTCCTGAATTCCTTTTAATTTACAATCATCTTTTCTTTTTACAGACTGGTTTAAAATATCATCATTTCTTGGATCACCTTTCATCAAAATCAACTCTACGTGACAATTTTTAGATGGGGTGATGGATTTAATTGTTGTTTTTGAATTATCAATTAATCTATTATCTACATTTAAAACACTATCTAAAATTTTCTTGTTTTTTAATTTCTTTTTAGATTTTAAAACTATACTTGATTTTGATACATCAGAAACGGCACTTTCAGCAACAAGTTTTTGTTCTGGAACTGGTTCAGATTCACAGATGCTTTTTGATAGTGACTCGATTTCAGAGTTGTTTTTATTTTCAGACGGCAGCAGATTCTGGCCGGCTGGTAACTGACATGTGAAAATATTTTCACAAATTTCAATAGATGAAGATTCCGGAACAGTGTCATATTCTAACAAGCTACTTATAGAACGTTTATGTTTGTCCTTCTTGTTTTTCTTTTTACCCCTGTTACTACGCATACGATCACTAAAAACAGATAGACTAATTTCTTCAGAATAAACATCTTCTGTTGAGTTAAGATTTAGTGATTGCACCTTATTAATAGTGTCAACTTCTAATTCGTTTGATATGACTAACTTTTGATAACATTCAGATTTATTGGACAAAATTTCACCTTCCCCAACAAAATCTGGTATGTCAGGTAAGACAGGCCCTATGACTAACTTAGTGACGTTTTTTTGTCGTGATTTTGTCTTATCATGTTTATTTCGTGTTTGAATTTCATCTTCGTTTACAACAGGTTTCAACGGTTCTGATACAGAATCAATCTCACATATTTTTTCATTAGTATGTGAATATTTTAAGCTGGATTTAATTCTGTGTTTGGATGCCTCTTTAGATTTACTCATTTTAGTTTCAATAGTCACAGATATGTCATCTTTAACCACATCCTGTGAAACTAATTCCTTTTCAGGTTTAAGTCCTTCTTCCTGATCAAATATATTCTCTGATGAAATACTAGATTCATTTAAGGAAGAAGTTGATATGCAAGTTTTCTTATTTCCTCTTCTGCTCACACGTATTTCATCAGCCTGCTGTTCCTCTGTTAGAAGTTTACTGTCAAGATCTCCAAACAGTTTAGTTTTTGAATTTTGATATTTGTTTTTCTTCAGCACCTTGTTTATCCTTCTCAACGCTAAATCGTCCCACTTTTCAATATCCATCAAATCAGTGTCATGTAATGTAGATTCATCCAGTGAAGCATCGGTTGATAAAAAATTTCTTGATTCTGATTCATTAACAAAATTAGAAAGATTTAAAGTTAAAACATTGTCTGAATCTTTCCCTGAAATGTGTTGAGATTTAGCCTTTCTATTTGATTTCTTTTTACTAAGCGATTCATCATCATAACAGGCATCTTTGACAGGGGTACTCTCATTTGACTGACTAGGAGTATTAGATTTATCTTCGGTCTGCTTTTTTTGTAACCGACATATTTTACTGATTTCAGAAAGAGGTATATTCTCCTGAATATTGTTGTTGGACGATTCTTCATTTTCAGATGGAATATCTTTTGTATCCTTTTCAGTATTTACATGTCTTCCACTATTCCTCAAACTACGTTTCTTATGTTGTCTGTTCTCCATAAGTTTATTATCATTCCTTAATTTTTTTGCTGACAAATTTTCATTGTCAGTGTCATAAGAAACACTTGTTAATTTTATCTGCTTTCTATTCTTTTTTTGCGTAATCTCCTTTTGATGATGCAAATCTGTAGATTTTTCAATTGCTTCATCTTCACATAAAATGTTACTGTCTAGTAGATTCTCTGCACTCAATAGCTTTTCATCTATTTTGCTTGAGCATTCATCCACGTCCTTTTTTTTTCGAGGTTCATTTAACGGCAATGCATTTATCAAAACCATGACGTCCTCACAATCAACAGAATTTTTGAATAGCTTTTTATTGATTTTAATATTCGAGTTAGAATCACTTTCGTTCAATTTTAGATTGTTTCCTGGTGACAAATGTTTTGAAGATCTGGTTTTTTTAGCTATGAAAATTGAATCATCTTGTTTTTTAACTGTTATGGTATCATTTACTTCGGCAGTGTTGGCAGACACATCCTGAGATTTTTCAGGAGGGCATTCTATGACTTTCAACCCTGAAAATTTAACATTTTCTTTTATTGGACTTGATGTCTTCTTATCCATCTTCTTATCACTCAGTTTAGTATTCCTAACTCTTTTATTAGTCGTAAGAATAGCTGTTTCTGCATTGTCAGAATTATCACCAGAAATATCTTGAGAAATAGATTCAATTGACTTATCAGATGTATCTAAATACACAGAGTAATCAATTTGAGCATCGATTATCACAGCGGGAAATAAATGTTTGCTCTTTGATGTTTTTTTATTTTTTTCCAATTTTTTGCAGTCATTTTTAACACTTGAGCTCTTGGTGCATACTATGGATTTTTGGATAGATGATATTGAAGATTTATCATTGGCTTCGTTAGAGTGGTCATTTTCTTTTTGCAATTTAAAGATAAGATGTCCATTATCACTCAACTGAACTGAATTTATTGAAGCGATTTTATCATCACTGATGTGAGAAAATCTCTCTTTATATACTGACAATCTACCAGATTTACGTGTATTTTCATTTTTCATAGTATCATCTGGTGTTAATGGTACATTTGTAGGTATAACCCTTCGCTTTTTTAATGGAAAACTGCTAATCTTGACATCATTATCATTTGGAGGATTATTACTTTCCAAACATTCAGTTACTGGCATCTCTTCTGAAGTATGGATATTTTCTGTGATTGGCAGATCAGAAATACATTTCTTCTCTTGCTTTAAATTCTGTGCTCTCGTTAACCTCGATGGGGATATTAGAACTGTATTCTCAGCTTTCGGTTTGTCAGAAACCTTTTTTGGTTGTATCTTTTCTGGAGTCAGATCAGTCGTCTTTTGACATGAAATATTTTCAATTTCATCAGTAGTTTTCATGGAATTAGCATTCACTATTTTCTGAGCAGGAGGAATCAATGTAATTTCCATTGATAAAGGAAGATCATCATTGTCCACAAATGGTTTAGCAGTTATTTTCTTTTTTGCCATGACAGCTAGACATACATCATCGTCTGATTCTTCATTTGCAGATAAAATGATTGTTTCTGTGGTCTCAATTATTTCAGGGACATTCGACTTGTTTAACGAATTAGATAGATCCAATTTACCAAGATTTGCTTTACACGACTCACCTGGTATAATTGCTGAACCTGACACATCTGGGTTTAAGTACATGTCATGACAGCTCTCAGACGACTGGAGATTAACAATACTTTTATCAGCATGCTTATTACTATCTTTTATATGAGATTTATTTTTGCTTTTGCGTAAGCTCCGCCTGACATTTGTTTCTACTTTAACTCTAAGGTCGACTTTTGATATATCTGTAATTTCTGACTTGTCATTCTCTCCTAAACCCTTTGTATCTGACTGGAATTCAGTGACATTTGATGGAGTTAGAGCTGTTTCAGATATTGTGTTGTTTTCTTCCATTAAAAGTTTATTGAATGATACTTTTTGAACATTTTCTGATATAGAAGTCATTTCCATTTTTTTAACAGGTTCGTTGTAAGGAAGAACATCATCATTTGCGGTAATTGACTTTTCTTCAATTTGTGTGACAGAATCAGATCCACAAGTTGTTTCATCTGTATTATCACTTAATGGTGCATTGATTGCTGAAGGTTTTATGGGTGCAGGTTTTACTTTTTTTGGAGTAACTACTCGTTTCTTTGAAGGAAGAACTGATTCCAAAACTTTTTCCATGTCTTTTTCAGCTGTTCTGGCATCAACCAATTCAGACTTATGTGTGTTCCGGAGGATTCTTCTAGGCGGAATTAGTGGATTTTCTATGGTTGGGATATGTATATCAACTTCATTTATTACAGTTTCACCAGACTCGATTGGTTTTTCATGCAACTTTAACACTTCTTTTATGGATGATTCAAATGTTACCAGATCATTGTCCCTACAAATTGTTGTATCTATAAGTTGACAATCTGAACTCTCATCTACGGTTGAGTGCTGAGTGCTACTAACTTCATCCTGCTGTATAGCTGGTTCTTTTTCTTGGTTTTCAATATGCAAGGTCAACAGATTATCTGGCTGATCAATTAATGCAGATTCATTACAAATGTCTTTGGATGGTGTGGTGCTTTCAACAAAAGACGGTGGATGTATTGGTTCAATCGGTTTATCAGTATTGTCATCAGCATGACTTTTCAGGTTATAGGTTGGTAGATCAACTATACTTATCTCTTCTTCTTGATTTTCACTTAAATCAATCAATACTGCATCTTCATTTTGAGGCAAATCAAATATAGGTCGTTTTCCACTAGAAGACTTAATTCTAACAGCCCTCAGACTAGATGTACCACTTTCTATTTTGGATGTTTCAGCAAATGATTTTTCAATTGAAGTTTCCCTCTGTAGGATATTTGATAAATTCATTTTTATTGTAGACTCATTTGGAATAGTTTTAGTATCAACTTTAGTGGGTGAATTTGGAAAAATTCTAATGGCCGTATTTGACAGTTCTTCAGTTAGGTCGATTACTTCAGCAGATGACTCTGGAAGAGAATCTGATTTGCTTGTCTCATCTTCATCTACCATTAAAATTACATCATTATCATCAGCAGAGACAATACTATTAATAGTTTGCAATTCAACAACTGGTCTTTCTGTTATCATTCCTGTAACAGGATCAATCAAAAATAGCTCTGTATTGACATTAACATATTCTATGGGGCATTTTTCGGCTGCATTTTCTTTGTTCAAAATAACAGTTTGGGTGGATATTTCAGATGTCTGTGGAGTGAGAACTTTAATGTTGAAATCAATCTTTTGTGGTGAGACTGGTCTTGTAGTCATATCATGTTTATCAGAAACATTAACTTGAGAGTTATCTTGTTTGTTCTCGAAATTTAATGGCAAAATATTCGCAGTATTTTCAGTTCTTTTAGACTGAATGTTTTCTACAGCACGGGCAAACACCTGTGGTAGAGCTTTCACAATTTCTTCTCGTTGGTCTGGTGATAATTTCTCAATTGTATCTACCAAAGTTGGTTGCAGTAATGA
This sequence comes from Himalopsyche phryganea, assembly GCA_022494535.1. Taxonomy (NCBI): domain Eukaryota; kingdom Metazoa; phylum Arthropoda; class Insecta; order Trichoptera; family Rhyacophilidae; genus Himalopsyche; species Himalopsyche phryganea. The sequence goes on from JAGVSL010000023.1 coordinate 3,103,183, forward strand.
GAGGCCATATTTAATTTGAGGTAAATCTATGCTCTTTAAACTATTATCTGGTAAGGTATCAGAAAACGTTTTTCGGTCCGGAATTAATAAAGATGGAATCGAAAAGTCTTGCACTATTGTCCGATCTCTTTCTACATTCAGTGATACACCAGATACTTTATGAACAGAAATGTTATTACTTTTATTCATGTGATTTACAGAATATTGTGGTATCCTTAAAGTTGGATCGAAAACAGGTTTCTTTGTGCTTTTGACTGAAATAGTACTTTTAGCAAATGGTATCGATGAACCACATTTATCTTTAGAATATTTTTGGCGAAGTGATAAAGCTGTCGTAGTTTTTAAAGATAAATCTTCGGCTTGTGGTATTCTACCAGATAGATCTAATGGCTGTTGACTATCTTCTTCATTTAAAGAGAAATTCGTTTCGTTACTCAAGGCTAAGTCAAACGTTGGTTGTGGTTCAGGTGGAGTTACTTTTTCAGGTGGAGTTACTTTTTCAGTTAGTTTACCTTTAAGCATTGCTATACAATCATTCAATCCACGTTTTGATTTGGGTTGTTTTACCTTTGTGACTGATCGTATTTCATTATCAGATATATTGTCAAAATTTGAAACAATTCCATGTCTTATATTTGTAACATTCTCAAGCTGTGATGATTTGCTGCATTCGGCTTTATAAGTTGCAGTGTAAGACTGGGTTGGATATAAAGGTGGTTTATCAATTTTATCATTAACTGTATGATACTCGTTGTTAAGCATTCTGCTGGGTTCAATCACACTGTTGGGTATAACTGTATTTTCCAAATGTAAATATGACATTGATCCTCCACTTGAATTATTTTTTGACATATTTAAAATATCTGTATCAAGGTCCTTAAGGAATTGAGTGGTGTTTGTTTTCCATATTTGATGAGCTTGCTTGTGGTTATCATTATTTCCCGAATTCGTAGATTGACTGTTGTTAACATTAGGAAAGTTTGCACTTGTCACATTCTTATAACTGGCTTCAGAAATAGGAACTGTCTCTATCTGTGCTAAAATAGGTAAATTTTCAATGTTGCTCAAAGGGTTTATGTTTTGCAAAGGTGAAGATTCTGTGATTGTTTTGGAATTACTTACGTTGAGATCAATATTTTCATCAATAGTTGATACATTCTGTAAAGATACTTCTTCAACTATTTTAGAGTCTACTTGTGGATTTGAATGTTCATTATTTTCCATACCCTGTGTTTCGGATATCTCAATGGTCTCTGCATTAATTGTCAAAGATGATTTTACAGCTTCAATTTCTGAAGAAGTTTTAACTGCGTCATCTGTATTCTTTTCTAGAGAGTCTGTACTGTTTTGTTCGTTTTCACTCTTTTTTAACATATTTTTGGATTTAACTAATCGCATATTTTTGCAACTTATCCATTTTAAAGGGAAACCTATGACCTTCTTTTTGGATTTTTTAGATTTCGGTTTGGGTAATAGATCACTTACTTTGTCAACTTCTGAATTATCGATTAAATCGTCTGAAACAAGTTCACTAGTGGATTGTTTTTCACCACTATTCACCAACGATTCTTTGGCTTCATTTTGAAGTAAATCATCATCAGCATTTTTATTAGACTTGAGAATTTTACTATTCTGTTTTTTTAATGACTTTTTTAGTGAAATATCAGTTTTCTTTACAATCTCAGATGATTTTGGCGTAGATTCACTGGTATCGTTGATGGCATTAGGACGCCTCCTCAGTGTTCTAGTTTTTTTCTTCAGTTTCTCATTTAGACTGAGGTCTTTATGAGCAGAAGGGATATCGTTTTTTGAAATCCTAGATCGATTTCTTGTATACTTCTCTTGGATAGATAATTTTTCATGATTTACTTGGGAAATAGCGAGTGGTTCCTTTTCTTTATTAACAATTTGTGACACTCTACGTTTTGACATTACCTTGCTTGGTGATTTTGGTACATTTATATTTTTAGCAGTAAAATCTCTTGAAATGTCCTTCTCGAGTGTTTGTGGTTCAGTCTTTGAATGGAGCATTCTTTTCGGAGAGTGACTATTTTCATTTGGTTGCGCTTCTTTTTTAGTTATCAGAAATTTTCTTTGCCTGAGCGCTTGAATATTATTAGCCACTGATCTGGTTATCCTTCTTACTTTTTTACCTAGTCCACTTTTTAATGTAGTGATAACTGTAGTGCTTAAAACTTGTTGTCTTTGTAAGTTAGCCTTAGTAGAGGGGAGAACTCTACGAATTATATGAGTCTGGGTGTCATTCTTGAGGTGACTCCGAATTTTAGGACTAGGCAAGTCTAGAATTTGCCGTGAAGCTCGTTTGGCTGGCAAGTTAGCCAACATTCGCTGGATGGTTTCGGCTGAAAATAAAATGAACAGCCATTAGATTCACTGTAATTGCAACAGCTTCGAATGATCGTATATGTATTGTGATTGGCAAAAATTTTAAGATGATTCAATTCCCTGATTATTTATTTTATTAATTAATAAATTCTGGAAGAAGATCACCAGATACGAAAATGAATAATACTGATATGCATACTAACCCCATTATTGCAATTCTTATTCAGAAAATTTTAAATGTTGAAAAATAATTAAATTCCACAAAACACCTACGAAATGCATAAAATATAAACTTGTATGGGATTTAATAAAACATGTTTTTAGACTTCAACTGATTAATTGTATTCTTTTCTTTTTATGCATTAATTAATACTACATATAATTATATGATTGAAGTTAAAACTACTTCAACACAGATACTTGATAATAAATTCTGTTTTCGTATTTCTTCCTAGTTTATAACTGAGAAAGATGAAAAATAATGAAAAAATCTTACCATCACTAGGTTTTATCCGAGGTCTTGAAGGTATTTTTGGCCGGGTTGTTCTATCCTTAAGTTCACCATTGTCATCTTCTTGGGGTCTTTCTCTTTTGTATAGACCTTTTAATCGTCTCTTGCGTGCTCCAAACGGTTTATATTTGCATTTCTTTTTAGCCATTATCCAGCCATAGTCACCTGCACATTCCAACACATGTCTATACAGTTCACCAGGTGTTAATAACTTTTTACATTTTGTGCACTCTCTTTCAGAGGATTTTATTTTTCTGGTTGTTGTGCGTAGAATCCTGGTGGACCTATTTATGATCCTTTGAGGAATTTTTTTGATTTGTCTAGCTATAGATTCTTTTCTTAATTTGTTTTTTTCTATGGCTTGATGATCTCGTTTTGTGCCAGGTAAGTAAAGATGTTTGTAAAGTTCCTTTTGAAGGAGTTCTTGACCCACCAATTCGTAGTGGGTGGCATGCACATGCGGATGCCTTGTGGCCTGATGTGCTTCTAATAATCGCAGACAGTCAGTCCGACGACCACATACACAGCACACATAGCACCTCGGTCTAGCCCATTCTCCACTTAATACTGGTAATACCTCAGATGACTGTGCTTCTGCTGTTATCTTGCAGCGAGGCACTAACCCTAAGCAGCCAAGTATATTTTCATCATTTGAAGGTTCCCCCAGTGATATGCTGCATTTTTTCGTGACTTTATTTTCATTAGCACTTTGCGAGGATTGTGGCACATTAGTGGTAAGTGGTTCAACCGATGAAGAGTTGGTAATACTTTTATATCTCAAACATTCATCTTCGATTTCAGGAAATACTCGTTTATCCAAAATCGTGTTAAGTTCATTTATTTGTCTTTGTCTTTCACATCTAGAACTCTCTTCATCGTTATCTATTGATACACATTCCTTGCTGACAATATAAGTATCATATTTTTCTCTCATAGACAATTGTGTCCATATATCTAGTTTAGATAGATCTCTCGGACTAATCTGTTGTAACTGACGTATTTTTCGAACAATCTTGCCGTCTTCATTACAGTATTTGTATTTTTTTATTGGATCCCACTTCCATTTCCATGAATTTTTTGTGACTATTTTTTTAAAAGTTTGCACTTTAGCTCCATATGAGTAATGCGGGACTTTATCGGAGCCATATTGATCTGAAGTGAGAAGTGTTGGGAAAACTGTAATAGCGTTCAATGATATATCACTTCCATGAATTTCAGCCGGTTGTATCGGAACAGCTGGAATAATAGCATGAGTACTTCTGATTTTAGGATCAATAATTTCGGGAACATCACAGGCTAAATTTTGCATCCCTAATTTTCCATCTAAAAATTTCATTAAATTTTCTCGAACATTATTAGCAACATTGGAATAAAAATCAGGATCAAATTTGCTATTCGGATCATTTCTACTTTTATTAATGACAAAGTCAGTGGGGTCATTTTTTACTTTCGATTTGTCTTTACGAGATATCTCCGAAGATGCCCGATTCTCAGTTATGGGTGCTTTCTGTGACCTTCGTAAGCTACGGGCTCTGGGAGATCTATTTTGCGTTACACCCAGCCTTGAAAGTATTTGGTTATCATTCGCATCAGGTTTTAATGGAGCTCGGGATATGGGACTGATAGAATCCTTTAACTTAAAAAGGCTTTTATCAAGATTTATATCATCCAATATTATGACTGCACTTTGATCTAAACCATTTTTTTTACTAATCTGCACTCTCTCACTAGGTATTATTAAGTTTGCCACAATATTGTCCTCAAAATCAATAAAGTCATCATTAGTTGAAGACGTGTCTTTGATTGATTTTTCTGATTTTGCGGAGTCGGATACAATTTTTTTCTTCAAAATTGTTTTTGCTTCAAATGATTTTGCATACAAATGAATTAAATTCGTATTTGGTTCTATGCATGGAGCTTTAGAATTTCGTAGTTCTATGCATGGATATTTACTATTTCTTGATGCTATGCTTGAAACTTTAGAGTTTCGAGATGCTATTGAATGATTTTTCGAATTTCGTGTAGCTTTTCTTTCCAATGATTTACCCTTTAATTTTTTTTTACTATGTATACTTTCTGATAAACTAACACCACTCGTATGGACATCTTTCATTTTTGTGGTGGGTAATATTTTTTTGGAAATATCAGATAAAAGATCATTATCACTACATTCACTTTGAGTATTTAATAAATTTTGTGAAGTATCACTACTTATTGGGCTTGAAGAAGTTGACTGAAGTACACATTTATTAACTAACAAATTTTCATATAAGTAACTGTTATCCCCCTTTCTTAAACACTTGCTATTCATCTGGTCGTGTTGGTCATCTATATTTCTTTCCAATTCTTGTCCGTGAACATTTCTGTTGTGGCACAACAAAATTTTTAGGGTGGAAAACCGTTCTTGACATAATCTACAGGCAAAGTATTTAACCGAATGTTCATCCATCAAATGATTGAATAAAACTGGTAAGTTTGTGGCAGTCTGTACACCATTATTTTTATTGCACATGTTACACCCAGGATGAAAATTCGGCGCAAAGATCACCTCAGCATTCCTCATACTTGATCTTCTATTGGTTGAAATGTGATGGATTCGTTCAATATGTTTCTGAAGGAGAACTCCGTTAACAAAGGTTCTGTCACAGAATAAACACATTGTTCTAGCAGGTAAGTTTGAAAGTCGCTCTGCTCGCGGTTCAAGATCACAATGTTCAGCAACCTGTTCTGGATTGGGTGTTTGATCCATTTTAACACAAAGAACACTAAGGTTATCACTTGCACTTGGATTGATATCAGTTGTAGATTTATTTTTGCTAGCAAGGTCGATCATTTTGGTTTTTCTGATTTTCGATAGGATATCTGATATCCTATCGAGAGGTAGCTTGCACTGCACGATTGGAAAAATGGATGGTTTGGTAGATGTTTCTGCAGAGCTGTTACGGCGGGGAACAATGCGCCTCGGACGCTGTACCCTGCCTCCCCCACTTCTATCGGGACCTGCTCCTTCACCCTCCGTATTTGACATACTGGATGTATAAGCTTCCTTTGCTGTTTCCACATTTTCAGAGGAGTTCACCATCATTCTCTCAGCCTTACTTTGATCTCTCATTAGCCTGAAAAAAGGATAAACTTGAATTAATGATTATTTTTTAATTACATAATTTACTATAAAATATGAATTGATTCTAATTTTTTGTTAATGTAAATATGGTAAGAAAAAGTGAAATATTATTTTATTTTATTTGCATAGTACTTGGGGAAAATATTTCATCCAAGTTATCTTTCATATTGATGAAATTAACTATAAATTATAAATCCGCAGAAAAACCATAGTTATTTTAAGTTGGATAATTTAAGTCTTAAAGTATTATATTGAGGGTGTTTTGGAAAAATTGATGTAACCCTGAAAATTGAAATTGTAAAAACTGTTTTTATCGAAAACATTATGTGAATCTTTGAAATGCACTCCTCTAAATTCTCATGTTTGCAGATACGGGATTATACTTAGGGAGTGTCGATATAATAGGGTGGCTGTTTTGAACTTAAAACTGAAATAATGGACACATTTAAAAAAACAGCTTTTTTAAATTTGTGTAGATAGTCTTGCCACTTGCCAATATATATCTGCACTATGCTGACCTATATGATGCAATAGGCAATTTAAAAAAGCAAATTTTTAGTTCGCAAGTTTCAACAAATTCATGTTGTATGGGGATCACAGACAAAAAAATAGCCGCCATGGTCAACCTGAAAAGGTATGTTTGATCTACCATTTCTCGAATTCTACATGTTAAGTGCTTTTGTTATATATAATATAGCATTTTACAGGGGTATTGAGATAAAAATATGGAATAATCTAAACATTTAATTAGATATTAGACAGCCGACTACAGGCATAAGGAAATTCACCAAGTGTCTAGTGTTCGGCCACCATTTAACAACAACGTTAAGCATTCTATTTCTCGTTTTAAAACACACAAAACTGGAGCGTTGCACTTGAAATCGAATGTAAAGCTGACCAATGGGTATGTAATAGAATTACTGATTTTGTTTCCCTCTCCCCCGTTTTGCTTGAATGGGAGCAAGTGAGAAGGAGAGAAATTATCTGATCACCACTATGTATGTACGATTTTCGTTCGCCTATTCGTTGAACCAGGACCAAACTCTTCAACCATTTGTTTCCGTATTTTATTTTTTTTAACTGACATATTTTCATTATATTTTTTGCCATAAATAGAAAGCTATTCTACCATTTTTATTTTCGAATAAGCAGGGATAAATCGTCAGTTCAATGCAGAACTATGTTACTAGGTTTTTTTCGAAAAATAGTTTTATTGGCTTATTTTTAAGATTAGGTGATAATTTATAAAGTGTCAAAAGGGTTTCATTATAATTGTAATATTTAGTTTAACTTCTTTATTGAAACAAAGTATTTCTGATAGGAAGATATAGAATAGTTAAGTCTTGAAATACTCTCCGGCACAATTTACGAATAAAGTCAGTTAACCTAGTTCTGCTGACGAAATAAAGTTTATTTTATCAGAAAAACACGTTTTAAAGCCTTCTGTTTCATTGGTTGGAAATTCAACAGTGAATGTTTTCCACTACAGTACTTAATCCATTTTATAAGGCAATTTTCTATTTTTACATCCTTTTTGTTTTTTACACGAGCAACTCGAGTCATAGAATCAAACGACCCAATCCCTTACGCCTCGGTCCCGTGTTGATTTTTCATTTTTAATTGTTCGAATGGTAGCTTCATTTAAATAATATTACTTCAAAAAAAGACTTTCACGCTGCTTTAAGGAAATTACTTTCCTTGTAAATTTTCGTGTATATTACCAACGGAAATATGGTTTTAAACAAATAGAAGTATTAAATAATGATGGCGGATAAAAAAATAAGTGTTGTTGATGTGTTTGCATATTGCATCGATGTATCGAAAATATGTCAATGAAAAAGAAGTTGTTGAAGATACGTAAATAAATCAATTACCCAATTTAACCCTCCTTAAACGCATGCTTCGGCGATAAACGTTAATATTTATAGGTAAGCTGATAATTTTGCTCCTTCTCCTTCGCCCACATGAAAGCAGAACAAGAGAGACAGAGGAAACAACATGATATCTATTACGTATGTATTAGTCAGTTTTAGATTGCTCTGTGGCGAATTCGTTGGAGGTTTGTATGCTTTGAAACAAGAAAGAGCTGCGCAACGTAATTGTTTTCAAGCGATTATTAACTAATTCCACATTTTCATAATGATCAGAACCGGTTTCGCTAATCTCAAGCATTACCAATGTGTATGTATGTCATTATGTTTATTATCCATCTTCAGAAGTAGAAAATAACGACTTGTTATAGATGTCAATTGTGTTAGTGTAGTAATTCTTTCATTATTTTTTTCATTTTTCATTTTATTTTAATGTTTTTTTGTACAATTTTATATTGTCATGCTTTGCATCATTGTGTTTTTTATTGTTCTGTCTAATCTCTGTAAATTAGTTCGCGATATTCATGAAGTTTCATAGTGATGGCGGAACACTGGGCAATGAAAGGCTGGACACTGGATTTTGGGGGCCGACCACTGGGAGAATTGGCATCTTTTTGTAAACTTCTATTATTTTATGTTTGGTACAATATTAACTATTACATTTTTAGTTGGTTACATTAATTAATCCCTGTTTAATGGAATAACAGCGAAAAAGTATGTATTTATAATTCATTGACTCAAAATCCTTTTTGAAAGAACACCTGTCACGTAACTGACTGACCACTGGCGAAATGACCCTAATGGCTTACATAAAGTGGCCGAGTCAAAATTTTTAAACCTAAAACCAATGTAAAATGATGTTTCCCTTCCAAGAGGCGGTCAATTTTTTTTTTTTAATTTACATCATTTCGCCGAGACCTGCTCTGTCGTTTTTAAAATGGGATTCAATCATTAACTCATTTTCGTATTTTTTGATGGTCACATCAATTGGCCAAAACACCGTCGATATATGATGGATCATTTGATTCAAATTTGATAAAATTAGACATAAAAACGAATATAAAAGTACCAAGTACCTCTTCTTTACAAAAAAAAATCTTTCCTCCCATAAAATCACGACTATTTCCCAAAAAAAAAAAAAATATTCAAACCACTGCAATACATACTAATAAAAAATCGTCCTATAAACATACAAATCATGGCTGAATGTTTTCAAATCATTGATAATTTTACGAATTTTGAATGTTATTCCATTAAAAGTCTGACTTTAAGTTTTTCTATTCAATTTATTAAGCATTCCATAAAGAGTATTTTGTACATCAAACTTGACAAGTATATTTCAGTGCAATTTGATATTTCAATACATCACTTTCTTCTAATAAAATAAACCTCTAATAACTAGAAAAATAACAATGCCCAATAAAATAAAAAAATATTTATAAAAGCTCTAGTCACAAAACATAAACAACATGAACCAAATACCATATTTCAAGGTACTGGTTTAATTCGAAACCACTGCCATAGTCAAAGGTCATCATACCAAAAAATCAAAAGATTTTTTATTAGCCTATAATTCGGTACTTGAGCGATTAAAGATGTGTAATTGAAAGTATTTTAAAAAAACAATGCAAAAGAAAACTGTGTGTAGCATTTAATTAACGTCATATTCTATAGAAATGTTGGAACAGCATGTTTCAAAGAAAGTGGTGGATAATTTATATCCAATTATTCATAATGCTCATTATAATGTGATTGTAACGATTTAGATAAATTGTATATTTGATAATGCTCGCGGTGAGCGAAGCTGGTCCTGATTATTATAAAATGTGGAAGTAGTACAAAAAAATTGTGTTTTATTTTTAAAATATAATGCGTTTCCACAAGGTTAAAAGTGATTAATATAGAAAGAATAAATAAATTTGATGTCGGTTCCGTGGTCAACGTCGTTGGCTTTGGCTCTGGATCTTACGGTTTCGAGTCCCAGTTCGAACCCTTACATTAATTGATTTTTCGATTTCTGTTCGAAAGCATGGATGTTTATGATGTCCAAAATTCTCTCCCATCCATCCGAGCCTAAAAACGGGAGTGAACGATTAGCAGCCACTGTCCTGACCTAGCCCTATCCTTCTATCCCTACTCTCTTCGAAAAAAGATAGGTTGGGCAACTGAGTAACAAGCAGTTCTCCTAGAAAAACTTTTGTTGATATACCTCCATTCGGAGGCCATATGATCCACATTGGAAGCGGAAATGTTTTTTTCAACATCACTGAGGTAGGGTTTACATGGATTGATCAGTAAATTTTTGACGAAAACTATATGTTCACAAATATCTGGTAATTTACTACAAATATAACTAATTAAAATACAAATTACAAAGCCATTTTGTATGTATTAAGGAACCAAGTGGAAATATTAGCGTGTCTTATGAGCGTGAGGGTCTCACCTATTATGGACCATGAAAATATATTATTTTAGTTAGTATATATGACGAAAAAAATGGTTTTGCATATATAAAGTCAAAAAGGGTTTATTGAATAATTCTATTCATAGAAAAAATATTAGAATAAGTATAGGTCAGATTTCGGGCTAGAGAAATATAAATATATTTTTTTAATCGTATAAATATTTGAAATCAAAACAGATATTGTATTTTGAGTAAACAACAAAAAAGTCACATATCTATTTCACTGACCGTAAGTCAATATTGAATCTATTCAATTGCTAAGTGTATTTCCCATCTCCATAACGTGATAATCATATGCATTGAATTCCATATTAAACAAAAAAACGTTTTGAGCTGCTTAGCTAATTTGACACGAAAAATTAATTATTTAGTAGGTAGGTTGTCCTACAGTGATAAAAACATATTTTTAAATAGCTGTGATCTATCGAAAATGTAGCGACGTTTTGCGATACAACTCTTTAATAAATTGTCTTTTGTATTTACATATCTAGATCCATATATCTTGAAGTATGTAAATATTAAGATATTTACCTCATACGTCATTGAAATACAAGGGTAAGTTTGTGGATTTCGGTTGAAACTTTAAAAAGATGAAGCCTTCGGGGGGTGAAGATCGCGTCATTTTTGTAAAGTGCGCATTTTTTTCGGCGATGTCATTACCATCATCAGATAGAAACGGCGGATTGATTTTTTCCCAGGACTTCAATGATTATTTCCAGGGTTTGACCACGTTCTTTTTTACATTGTAATCAAATGTAAAAGTAAACTAGTTGAATATTGGATTATAGTGTAAATTTCACATGATTTAAATTTATATGATACTTATTGGTTCTGAACTAAGAAAACTATTATACGCATTGATTACGTTCTTTTTTCGAAAATTTATTCCTTCTGAGAAATTATTTATTGCAGATCGAATTGATTCCTAAATATTGTAACAACGTTATCTACTAGTCACTAGAGTTAAAGAATGAAATGAGAATGACCATCTTAAGCACATCGCGAGGATGACACCGGGGATTACGACACTTCTTTCCCTCGTGATTAGGGTTGCCAAATATTTTTCAGACAGTTACAAGACACGCAGTCCAAAACAGGAATTAAAATTTATAACAATTATTTAGTTGAACCGTATTGTCGAAGTATTTGTACTCTTTTGGATAACCGTAAATGATACGAAACGCCGCACCTTGTGATTTACCATATTCGCATTCGAGCACAAAGAGTAATGAAGAAGAAGAATGGAAGGTCATGATAGTCACAATATCAACTGATATAAAGATACACTTTGATTCTTGCATCTCGTATAGCACGTAGGCAAGTGTTCTTATGAGGACAGATGTTTAACTTGTGAAGAAAACGACGGAAAAAAGTTGTCGCGAAACGCATTCGGAAACATATTAATATTATAGACCAACGCTAGTCACGTGCCATGCAATAACCTCTATCGTATTGCAATTATTTCTGTATATTTTTATGAGGCGAACCAGTGATACATGATGCATGCGCGCGAGCAAACTGTTCGCGAACTGCTAACGCTGAAAAATTCTTAAGTAAATTTTTCAAAAGTGCAGACGTGTCAATTCGTCATAATTTCACTTTGTACTGCCTAATCTATACAATATCAATTCAATTCATCCGTATTTTGAATTATGACATATATTTTGAATATAAACGTCTCAATTCAATCACTCGATAATATTTCTAGAATTTTAGCTTATTAGCAATCAAAAAAGTATTTTCACTCAAAAGTACACGGCATTTGGGAAGAAATGTTTTTTTTTCCATTTCATTGCAGCACAAAACGGTTAGAGACAACTGCGGTACAACGTGCAAAGCCAGAAAATAAAAAGTGAATGTGCCCTATGACCCCCACTCCAACAAATCGTTCCATATACTGATCCTATTATCGAAGATGATAACGTTAAATACGGGTAAATTGCTTAAGCAGGTTGAAGTTCGATGCCCCGCCATCATCATAAAGAAAAAGCTTGGAAAGGTCACCATCCAGTCAGTGGATATTTGATTAACGATGAATCCATAATATTTACATCATGACAACAAACTGTTGCAAGTAACTATGCATTGTCCTTTAATGTCATACTTTCTTTTCTCTCTCTATTTTTTCTTTTAAGCACAATAGTGCACGGTATAAGATCGGCCCCACGCAGCTCTGTATTGGGCCAATAAATGAGGCATAATTTCTTTTCTTTACTAGGTCGTTATTGCTTTATGGAAGGTGGACGTGAAACAGCGGCTGCGTACATATAACGGGTGGAGGTTGGACAGTAAACTTGTATGTTGGAAAAAGAGACAAAATCTATTATCTATAATTTAAGACATCGACTGAGGGTGCTTGATGGAATTTCAATATTAAATTTGGATTATTGAGATTTTGTACACTTCCATGTATTTTGTCACTAACGACCCGGGTTTCGCCTTTCGGCATCTTCAGGCATTCGAGCACACGAATGGACTCGAACTGCATGGACTCAGTTCGAGTCCATTCGTGTGCTCGAATGCCTGAAGATGCCGAAAGGCGAAACCCGGGTCGTTAGTGACAAAATACATGGAAGTGTACAAAATCTCAATAATCCAAATTTAAATCTATTATCATTTAAGTACAGGAAAGTAATTTGATAAATCATCATATCTGCTTTCTTGTGTCGGTTTTTGGTTAGGTACTAAAAAATAACATGGACTACGCTCAAAACTGATAAGTTGGAAGATAGAACGCCATCGCTTATGACAATTCCAAGATATTAATTAGTATGCTATTGATTACGTTGTATTTCAATAACATCATACAAACTCAATGGACCTTAATGATGATTTGACATAATTAAATATTGACCCTTTTGAAACAATACGATTAATTACAATGAGACAATTAGATCCAGAACGGTTTCGAATATTATAAATTAATTGAACTACATAAAACTGATTTCAAATTACTTTAAACGATATTATCAAACACTAGGTTCTCGAGGTAACCCACTACAGTATCAGTTGCATATATATTTTTGTACCTGAGAGGCTAATAGTCATATGTCCAAAAACAGTGAAATTGAGTTATTAATGTCACATTATTTGGAATTATAAGATCTACAAATTGGTATACGGTGGTGCTTTGACTTATGTGGGTTGGTTACCGAAAAACCCTATTCAAAATGACACAGCCCTATCTGGACATAGAATCTTTTACTTCGATAATAGGTTTTAATTTTAATCAACCATTTAGAGCAGTGTTTCACAACCTTATTTGTGCCATGCCCCACTTCACCTCAATCATAATTTTATAGTTAACAAATTCTGAAAAAAATTGATGGCTGTTTCAAATAAAAAAAATGCAAATAGTCATAACTATTTTTAATTTATTTAATGAATACAAATTCGCTTCAAAACGACCTTTTCTCATAGATTCGTTGATCAGTGTTCGCATAACGGACTGAACGATAAATGAACATCATGAGTAGCTGGTATAAATCCGAAATTCATATAATCATCCAAATACCGGCGAACTTCTTTCTTGCTTTCAATACTCATTTTGCGCACGGGGTTAGGAATTATAATTAAAATAAGTTTATAAACTTTACATAAATTAATTAGGAACACTAATAGTATATAATAAAAGTTGAATGAAAAATACCATTAATTTATTACGGACGTGAATAATTCTTTGCAACTAGAAATCCCACAAAAACACAAACTATTCACTATAACCTTAACACGCGTCGTGTTAACTTTTACGCTAGTGTTGCCATCTTTTTCTCGGAAAGTCAGGGTTGTAATATCAAAAAAATATATTCGACAAATGCGATTTTTTAAGAAAAGGAATGTAACAAATATTAATGATTTGCGCATTGCGCTCCACGTTGAGAAACACTGATTTATAGGTGTATAGTCCTATGTAGATAGCGATCGTTACTTGGATAGTTATTTTTTTTAATAATCATTTCTTAAATTTTGCGGTTTGCAATTCAATTAGAAAAAAATTAAGTTGTTTAAATTACCTATACGAAGGTACTATGTCCGGCGAGAATGTCCAGACACAACTTGTGTACGTCAGAGTTAAGCATTTATTGGTAAATTTAAGCAGTCGGAGCTGTTTCGACGAATTTATTCGCTCTTTTGACACATTAATTTTAAAAAGTGTGAGTTACAAATGAGTAGAAGAATAATTAGTGTTATAATATCAACGAATCTGAAGATTAATAAGCAAAAAAATAATAGAAACTGGGTATGTTTTATTTATCCTGCTGTGTATGTATTACCACAATTATTTTTTTAAATATCAATCACATAATAATTTTAATAATAAACGCGTCTTTAAATTATTATCACGGTAATTTCTCTATGTTGCAAAAATTTTTTTTGAAAACACTTTCCATCTCAAAAACGGTCGTCAAGAATGTTTTTAAAAAATGCAGCCCAGTGGAATTCTAAAACTTGAGGCTAGCATGAACCTTCCAATATAACAAAGTAGGATATAATCAATGGAAAACACCAAACAGGGGGCTTTGAAAACACACATTAATTGTTTTCCTATGTATGTACAAAGTTACTTTGGAAGAACTGATGAACAGAAACGTTTACTTAAGGATGTGTTCAATCAGCATATTGAATAATCAACTCAACGATATCAACTTTCAAAGAATCATAAGAAAAAAGCGAAAGAAACCCCGAAGAGTAAGTTTCTCACAGCCGATCTTCGAAAATGTTTTCCAACGCGATTATTAAATAATTGTCAAACATTTTATTTAAAATAACTTTAGACGTTTCATTAAACTTTGTAAACTACCTTTTGTGACTTTGATTTTGTATTATGTATGTACGAGTCAAAGTCAGGAGGGTGCAACGAAGTGATCCCTGGAATATTAAAGTGGGCCAATGAAACTATTCCTATGGCGAGAATATAATGGTCGTTTTCTACTTCGTTCTTTTTAACCGATATCCTCAATTGAATCTGATAAATTAATTCACAAATACCTTTTAAAAGGCCATACACATATAGAGGCAGATGGAATCCTTGCTGCTATGGAGAAAAAGCTTAAAAATATCAACAAACTGACCATTTAGACTCCTTAGGATTTCCAGCAGCTTATTCGTCAATCTCCTGAATATGGAATAGTCTGATTTTAATAGTTCAAGAAAATATTTGATTCCTCAAAATCCCCATTCGTAGCAAGGAAAAGAAATGTAAATAATGAACAATTACTAACTTTAAAAAATCTCTTGGTTTCTTTTGTAGAAAATATTTTTTTAATGAAGATTTTAAAGCGCTAAACCTTCGACGAAGTAAGGATGTCCTTTATGATTCACCAATTCCAATAAATATAGCGAAATATCTAGATTTGATGGCTTTAATTAATTTTAAACCATTCATCTGTAATGCGTATTCTAAAAATTGGCAAAGTGGTGAATTTTGCAGATTATCATTCAGCAATTCGGATTAACTATACCTATAATTTAAAATTCTTCAAAATTGTTTTATTCTTAATTAGTCATGTCAATAGTTATGCAAATAACAATGAAAACTTTTCTACACAATGTTTTTCTTATTATTTAACCACTTCGCAATGGACATAGAAGTTTTGTATAATTCAAATTTAAAAAGTCTCAACGGGGCAAACAATCTATGTCCATTATATCCCAAAAAAACCAAACATTTCACCAGTAAATGAAACTTTCCGATAGCGAAGGCCCTTAACTATCCATCTGCAAAAGAACGAAAACGATAAATAAATGAAATGTTAATTTATATAAAATAAAAACCGTTTTAGAAATACGTTTTTCCATATATTTTCTGGCCTTAAAGTACACGGGAGAAGTCGAACTGACTTCGATAACTGAGGATAAAAAAGCAAAAACTCTATTATCAATCAAAGTCATATGGTGAGAAATAAAATAAAACCGATACTACGGTAATGTCATAGTTTTAAAAAATAAAACACAATTCATTTGTACTACTTCCACATGTTTATAATGATCAGGGCCGGTTTCGCTCATCAGTTGATAGCGCTCGTGATGAGCGAAACCTGTCCTGATCATTATAAAAATGTGGAAGTAGTACAAATGAATTGTGTTTTATTTTTTTAAATATAATGTCTTTCCACCAATAATTGACAGTTCTAACCTTAAAACTGAGTAATGTCATAGGATATATTTTGCATGTAAACACATTTTATAAATTCATTTTTCAAAGTTTTCTAGGGACATTGCACTAGACCTGTTAATTTGGATACATACATACACACGAGTAAGGAGAATATTTGTGCATTCATATGTAATTCTCGACTTTTTGTGAACAGTGGCGTTTTTGCATTCAACCTAAACAATTATTGTGTTATATATTCGACACCTCTCGACAACCGTCAATGTTTTACATAGTACTACAGAGAAACCGCAAAACGAATCCTTTTACTAATGGCTAATTTAAAAAAAAACAAACGAACAAAATTTTAAACGGGCGAAATGGTGAATGATAATAAAAACGACGAACATCCCGCTGCTGATCAAATTCTTGGATCAGAAAAATAATATTATAAAAACTGCATACCGTAGCGAAGCCTGGAGGCTAGAGCGATTGCGTTGTTCACGGGTAAGAATCCCAGAACGAAATTTCACAAATTGACCTTTTAATCGATGTATGTGATGTCTAAATACGTCCCACCCATCCCCGATCCCAAAAACGAGAACAGGGTTAGCTAACCAACACTTCTGTCCTAGCCTGATCCTTCTATCGTTACTCTCTCCGAAAGGTTGAGTAACATGCAGTTATCGTAGAACACTGTCTATTGATATGGGTTCCATTAGGAGTCCACATGTTCCACATTCGGAGCGGACATGGTTAAAAAACACTCCGTTGAATATTTCCGACGTAAAACTGGGTTTAAAATATGAAACTCGACTGCAAAAATCACACAAAAACGGCGGGAAAATGTAAATTCCGAGGATGTTATTTCGGAGTATTATATATACATTGTATAACACAGTGGTGTATTTCAAAATGATTTGACTTGTCACTGGTGGTAATGTTACTACTAGATTCAAATCTGATATTAAAAAAATAATGATTTGGACAAAATAATCCATATTTAAGGAGATATTATGACGAAAATCGCTCTCATTTGTCGTCATAATTATCTGACAAAACTATAATACTTGATATGAAGACAACGAACATATATGATACATATCAATACGTACCCTACGAAGGGTTGCGTATCTTATGTCATGTTGTAGAACACAACATTATTCCAAAAAATACTTGATTGAATCAAAATGTTACAATATATTTAGCTATATATTTTTGTCCCTTAATTGTTAAGAATAAAGTTTCAACTAAAATGTAGTTTTTATTAAATTTGAATTATTGAGATTTTGTACACTTCCATGTATTTTGTCGGCATCTTCAGGCATTCGAGCGCACGAATGGACTCGGATTGACGATTGAAGATGCTGAAAGGCGAAACCCGGGTAGTTGGTGACAAAATACACGGAAGTGTACAAAATCTCAATAATTCAAATTTGATATTGAAATTCCATCAAACACCCTCAGTCGATGTCTTAAATTATATAATGTAGTGTTTGTATTTAAATAGAATTTCAATTGAGGACGAATTTGTGTTTAGCCAGAAGAAAAAGCTTGATGGAGGAAATATTTTCGTAAAAATAGCTCAAAATACGACTTTTTCGACGGTGATTAAAATTACTTATTATCATAAATTAAAATGTAATTGTATCATACTGCTGAATTCAAACAAGTTCAGAACAGGTTTGTCCAACCCGCGTCCCAAGACAAATGGTATACTTTAACATATTTTTCGTAACTCGGTCGCACGTTACTCAAACACGGATCCAGCAAACAGCGGAAACAACGCACCCACAATTATCAATTTAATAAAGAAATTTGAGAAAAGGTTTCATGATTTCCAGAAAAATCACCAGTACTTTTGGAATATTTTTGACTCCATCTTCAGTCGATATAACTATGTTACCGTGAAATTTACAAATTAAATGAATTCAGTTGCAATCAACATTTTAAAGAATGTAATCGTGTAGCTGTAATATTACACGACCTATCTTACAAAAAAGAAATATTCTACTCTTCAAAATCACACCTTATTTATTTTATCGCTATATTATCACACGGCACATATACTTCATAGAAACTATTTTTAAGAAGAAAGAATACAAAAGGAAAAATTAGAAGCAAAATTTCTGACAAGCAAACTGGAAATTCACTAAGAATTGTTGCAACCACTTCTATCGAACCAGACATCGATGCATCGGTATCACAAAAACAGCGGCAAATATCCCATTCGTTTTATCTCACTCTCATTTTTTTAATAATCATTATAATAAATGTTAAACGAACTTATTTATAGCTATGTTATGTGACCCAGAACAATTACTCTTCGATCAATGTTGCCCAAGATATCCAAAAGGTTTGACACCCATGGTTTAGGTTTAAATGATAATTGACTAACACAAATTTATTTTCAAAATATTGTCATCCTCTTCTCGGTCAATTCAAAAGATCGAACACTAAAAATGAACCGTGTTCTAATCTGAAAGTAGTTCCATATTTCCAGAGATACGTTAATACTGTACGCATTGCTAAAATTCTTTTCATTCTGTTCTATTTTTCGGTGCTTTGGTAATTTTATATTACATGTATACTAAACGCGAGAAACTGGAATACGGAAATATTGTTTAACTGATACTTTGGCAGCTTTTTTATTTTATGTTCATAATTGAAAATAATACTTCTTAGATATTTCAACATTAAAAAATTAGGAAAACCATTTGTTTTATTTTTCAGCCCTAAATGTTTCAATAATTTTAAAACTATTTCGTGGAAATACGGCCAATGTTGGTAAAATGGGATGTATTACAGAAGGTAATATATTGTTATCTAAAGTTCAAAGTCCGTAGCTCCGTAATGTTACGAAAAGGACATTTATTTATTATGCAATAACTTAATTATTTCTCATTGTTTCTGTACACGTGTGTAATGATTAGGTTGTTAGATTTTTCTTTGTAATTGTAGTGTTACAATATCGAATGTGGAAAGGAAAAAAACGTAACTATCAATTTTATTGATTTTTCTTAAATAACTTATTAAATTAATATCATATTGGATAAATAAAACGCAAGATTATTAGTCTTCATGCAAATCGATGTTGTGTATATTTAATATTTTGATTTTGGCCGAAAATCATTAAAAAAACGTTTTTCGTGGCTCCTATAAAATTTGTTATGTGTGTGTTAAGTCCTTTTTCCTTTCCATAGTCAATATGTACACTCTATTTGTCTTTATTTATCGATTTACCTATCTGTAACGCATTTATATAATATATTTTAGTATAACACCGTGAAATATGAATATAAATATGAATCGTCGGTGACTTTGTGGATATTCATTTTTAATATAAAATTGATATAACTATGTTTTGTTGAAATAATGTAATAATTTTCAGTTAGTTTAGTTATGAAAATTAAAAAATGTAAGTCGATGAGCCAATAATATGGGAGTACTAACTATTATGATATGTATGGCTTATTATCAATTACTAAATCAAATTTAAATATTGGTTAATAGTCCAAATGTTTTCTGCAGAACTAAGCCATGTGTAAGAATTTTGGAACGTGTTAGTTTCTAGTTCAAATAATAAAAATATTTTAATATTCAAGTAGTGTTCTTGCACAATTTCGGGTGAAAAATATATTTTCAAAATAGCATTCCAATCGCATTTTCAGTATTTCGGCAGTTATCGGGTTTTGTAGTTTGGGACAATATAACACGGGAATCATTTATTAAATATGCCATATCTTTTCTTGGAAATAACTGAAATATTTTTGTGTGTAATTATCGTTTTTGTTATTAACTGTAATAATAAGTAAATAATTTTTGGATTAAATTTGATAGATCGTCTTAATTCGCTTGGTTAGAATACAGGGTATTCGACATTCACTGCACTAAACCCAACGTTATGTCAAATGTGTTTTAGGATGTATTTACAAATAAACCAGTCGCCATCTTATATGGAATCATTTGTTTATTATTTTTATTTTTTTGAAAATATCACGTAGCAGATTATAGTTGTTTCATTAAATTCAAGCATTTTACAAAAAAGTTAAATGTGACGAAGTATTTTATTATCTCTACTATATAGCAGAAAATACATGTATGAATCTATCTGTATGTCTGTGGGTCATAAGAACTCCTCCCAAACAGTATACAGTAGCGTCATGAAATTTGCACATTACGTTCTGGCTGCCATTTTTAGGTCAATTGTACTATTTTCAACTTTTAACTGGAAAAGTATATTTTTTACGTCTCAATACGGAATGAAAAAAGCAACAGAAAAAATAATAGTAAATGAATGTCGCTTAGTAATCGCTTTTTACTAAAATATTCCGTGAGTGACAGTTGAGATAATATGTATTGTCTGCATAACGAGTTTCGTGTTTGTGACTTGGTAGAAAGTGAACGTGATATATTCGTACATCCTGGATCGTTTGGCCAATCTACCAAACACGAATTGACAGGATTCTTCCAACTCTACAAAAATGAAAGCTTTGCGAATACATTATCATTTAGCGATGTTCCAAAATTGTATTATTGGCAAAGTTGTCGCAAGTAAGATGCATTTGCTAAAGGACATGGCGGAATTCGATCTAGCAACACTTTTGGCACCGTGTACTCCAGAAACTTTGATTGTAATACATACGACTGTTGTTGCACTAAGTCAAATATACAATAAGTTTCAAAGATCCCCGAACCGTCGATGGAATTGAATGTGACACGTATAGTGAAGCGTGCCTGGCATTTGGATTACTCGATAATGACAATCAATGGAACAAAACATTAAAGGGAGCTGCATATTCGGATTCATCATCGAAAATTCTGACACTACATCAGTCCTATCATTTTGTAAACCTTCCAACCCGAAAGCTCTTTGGGATAATAATGACTGCATGTTTGAAGATACTTTGAATATCTTGCGTCGAGGCAATCCTCACGCTGCCTTTAACTATACCGATGACATCTACAACGAGGCACTCATCAAGCTTAAACACATGATCTGACAATCTTTATCGGAGATTGACATGATAAGTCCTTCACGGCAGCGCGCACGTAACATGAGTTGGGGAAATGCTGCGAGAATTACTCTGATCTAATGTTTAATTTTGTGGCGCTGCAGGAGCCATTGTTAAATACAGATCAAAAAGCTATCTATTGAGAAGTTCTACTGCGCCATAACAAGGGTGAAGGTGGGGTAATTTTTAACTTTTATTATTACTGTTTCCAACTTTAAACATTATTATTAATTGATATAGTTTGTGGGTATTATCTACGACGATATTTTCAACATTCAACCAAATTTCAACATTAGCTAGCCAACGTTTAAAAAATAATAGTTCTATACAAAGAACACAATTTTTGGCAGAATAAGTATTTCAAAGACTGAGATGTTTGAAGGGAGAGAGTGTTAAATTGTCAAAATTTCAATGGCATAAAATCCCGGCCTTTAACGTCGTAGTCTTGATACGGTGCTCATGACTTCAAATCCCAATACGGACAGCTTCATAATTTTATTTTTCAATCGATTCATGGATTTTCTTTCTAGAAGTCTGTGTTGTCTAAAATTCCAGCCCATCCATCCGATCGCAACAACAGAGCGGAGCGGGAACGATTAGCTAACATCTATTCCTTCCAGTCATATACTTACTCTCTTCTAAAATAGAGAGATTGAGCGAACATAGTTACAAAAAAATACTTGGTACGAAAATTATATGTTTCTCGTTCCCAGATTATCGATAATACAACAGAGGTTTGAAAAGAGTTATCTGGGTTAATGAATAGATAATAATAGGGATCGTGAGAGAAATGATGGTAGATTGGCACACGGTCATTTTCTTGCATAAGAAGAACCTGTAGACATATGGATACTCTTATAATAAGTGCAACGCAACACTATAAAACCAGTACCATCCTTCGAATATTACGTTAAGCAGTGGACTGAACCATTTGCTACGAATAAAATTTGATTATTATAAAAATTAAAATCTTCAAAAGAACCATGGAGTAGCAAGAGAAGACTTCGAGTCTAAGATCCCTAGACGATAAATCAAATAAAATGATGGGAAGCCACAATAGGGAAATTTAAAAATGGTCTCTGCCAAAAAGGGGTGGTTGGTGGAAAAGGGTGTGAGCGGTGCACGGGGATGATGAGAGGGGGGTGGGGTAAAAGGGGAACGGGTCGCTAGGAGGTGGCCCGCTCGTTGCCAGCGGCAACCGCGCCTCGGCCCACCGACGCTCGCGGCCCCTATCGATCGCTCCTGGTTGCACGCACACACCGTCGCGACATTGCGTCCCTACACTTTGTATCAGACAACCACACACAAACAAGAGCGCGGGTATTTGGTAGTGGAGCCTTGTCACGCGAGCCACACTCACCAACGTTATACTCGACGCAATATCATCGCTGCTTTTTTGAAAGCAAAATGTCCCTTCAGACATGAGTATTACACGAATATGCCCATATATATATATATATATATATGAAAGTGAATGAAATATACATTATTCCATTTTTAATGTATACATACAGATCAAATTTATTTAAGACATCCGATTTTTGTTAACTAAATACTGTTCAATTAGTGACATTGTTGTGAAAACAGATGTATTACTACATATTCAAAGATCATAATAAATCTCCATTAGCGTCAATCGGTTGAAAATGCCACTTTAACTATAATTAATAGATTAGATTATTGTCGGCGTCCGTGGCGCAGTTGGTTTCGTCGCTGGCTATGGTTACGGATGTCTCGGGTTCAATTCCCGGTGCGGACGGTTTTCATATATTGTTCTTTCAATCGATTTATGGATTTCTGTTCGTAGTCTGAGTCGTCCCTCCCACCAATTCCATCCTCACGGGGCGTAACGAGAGCGATTAGCTAACCACTAGTCCTGTCATAGCCCTATCCTTCTATCCCTACTCTCTTCGAAAAAAGAAGAGAGGTTGAGCAACTGAGTGACAAGCAGTTCTCGTAGAAAAAATTCTGTCAAGATACCTCCATTAGGAGACCATATGCTCCACATTGGGAGCGGACATGGACAAAAAAAAAAAAAAAATAGATTACTATGATAGCTTCACTACTTTAAATGTAGTATTTAAATTCTGCTTACTACATACATCTTGATGCATACTTCAATTTGATCATAGATTTAAGCAAAGTGCATACTATAAGTAGGTCAATATATTATTTACTATCACTATTTTATATATTGTCATTGACATTTAATTTTGGTTCCCTTCTGTATTAAAGCTGTGTTGTTAATGCCTAATTTTCAAAGGGAATCGAGATTATACAGAGAGTATATTTTTTACAGGTTTCCCGACATGAAATAATTATTGTTTTGATCATCTGGAAGCAGCAATTGAAATACAATCTGACGAACGTTAACCTCGGTTTTCGCGTAGGGGTTTAATAAACATTAGATATGTCTAGAAGCCTAGTATTTTTCATTTAGTATTCGGCAGATTAAAACACATTCTCTAGGGAAATGAAGAGACATAGCTTTGATTTATTTTACGAATAATAAGCAACGAATTTATAGTACAAGCATTCAAAATACAACAAATAAATAATGTACCATAACCGTGTTCGACTCAGCAGTATTAAATTATTTCAAATGTATCTGTCCTATTAACATTCCGCGTTGTGCAAATCAGTTGTCCAAACATCAACCTATGTACCCAACTTACGTAAAAAAGTGTTCCTTATCTAAAAATTTATATTTAAATTTATAATTTTATATTTATTTATAACTATGAAACATACATAGAATAATTGTAGAACCTATGTCCAAAAATAAAATACGATAGCATGCGGAAGGCCTACGTCGGATTCAAAACTATAAAAAAAACATTTCAGATTTTTTTTTATAATTTACTTTAAAATGTATTGTAGTTATGCAGAAAAGTAGCACAAGATAATATAATTTTAATAAATTTTCAGGGAATTCATATCAATTTATGGAAATAGCAATCAGGTAATAAATTAAAGAAATAACAAAAAGATACACACACAGAAAAGAGATAGCCAATAGTTAACAGTATAAGTGGTATGTGAATAGTGTAGTTCTTCTGCTGTTATTAATATCCATGGCAATAGTCACCCCAGTTCGATCATGAATAGAAATTGCAATTTCGAGTCCTGTTTGTATTTCTTCTACTGAAACATTAAGAAATCGGAAACGTAAAATCCCTACGGGATCCCTTCTCGGGATACGAATCGTATTTTAGTCGTTTGCAAAAGTTGTAATTTACATACATCCAATATTTCAAAACGAATTTAGTAAGTCAGTAAAGGTGCTGCTAGTTGTGTCGAAATTCCTTAGCATATGTATACAGCGTTTAGAGATTAATTACTAAACACGATGCATTTAATAATTGTATCAATGTTATCGTTTGCTTTCGACAAATGCGCTGGAACATCAGGATTTCATTCAAACGGAAAAACGACATTGTAAACAAAAGGCATCTTGTAATATAAACGAACATGATTATTTGGAATTAGCAGCGAATGCTTGGAAAAACACGGGACGATGATAATTACCCTTAAGTATACAGCTATACGTAAAAGTTACTTCCTGAAATACCCACCAAGCATTAGACATATTACATGGTGGATCAGTACCAAATCTATCGGCGTACAATATAATACGTATATTTATTATAAGCATCTCTTAAGTGTAGCATATCGAGTATTATATCATTATTTCGATGACCGACGGCCCTATTTATTCGAATAATCTTGAGCGATTAGTCGAGGAAAGATTGACAACAGAAACCCTCTCGCGGATTGGAATTCAGGTATGCAAGTTCAGTTTTCTGGCACGAAGCTAATCGACATAAGAATAATCTTGGTGTGTCTGTCGTTTCAATATTGATTCAATTAATAACAACAAAATCCAGACGATCTGTGAGATTGATGTATCTGCCCGAGAACAATAACTACCGGGGGAGGCTTGAAAGTTTAAGGTAAAGAGTATGACCGTATGAACAAACATTGGATTATCTTAGATATATAGGTATCGACACCTACAATAATTTGGAGGACAAAGTTGATTCGGAGTAAATACATACGATTGAATTGGGTTTCAAACGAAAGTATTTTAATATAAACTTAAAATGAATAACTTTGTTATTCCACTGGTTGCGATACTATATTGAATTGCTACAAATTTAATGCCGTATCCCTCGAAAATATGAAGGCATGTAAGCCATGTGTACACAGTACTTTTCAATATAGATGCGAAAAGTCACACTGAACTAAAGGTAGCCAAACACATAAGGTTAATGTGTGCGATATAACGGGGTCATAGAAAGGGTCTAGAGTAGAAACCAAAATCGAATAGTGAATGACTTGTGCCAAGAAACTGAAATAGGTCTCGCTGAATCGATAAGAAATAAGATTGTGCGCCACAGTAATATTTATAAATCATATTATTTAAAATGGTAGAGTCCGTCTTCCAGCAAATGGTCAGACACTGGGTGAACATGAAATGATATTATAACATAGTATCGTATATATTATATGAATACATTGTTTTTGACTTAAAATTTTAATGGTAACGGGTTTCCCAGTACTCCAGATAAAAAATCTCAGTATGTAGGAGATAGAAAACTACCAAAAGGCACTGAGTAACCGCGAAATACTGAATACCAGGCCGTTTCTGTTTTAGTTCTCCAAAAAGATTAACTTCATTTACAAAGCTTTCAATAATTTAAGACATCGACTGAGGGTGCTTGATGGAATTTCAATATTAAATTTGGATTATTGAGATTTTGTACACTTCCATGTATTTTGTCACTAACGACCCGGGTTTCGCCTTTCGGCATCTTCAGGCATTCGAGCACACGAATGGACTCGAACTGAACTCGTGTGATCGAATGCCTGAAGATGCCGAAAGGCGAAACCCGGGTCGTTAGTGACAAAATACATGGAAGTGTACAAAATCTCAATAATCCTTTCAATAATTGATGTTTGAAAAAACTAAGAAAACAAGCTTTCCTTGATTCATAAAAGCATTCTTCTCGTATATTTAAGTTTACGAAAGAATATGCACCATTATTTTTAAATCAATATATATCTATATGAGAATTAAAAATTGATTATTCTTTAGCTCCCACTTGTAATGCCATTGTAAGTGGCATTATATCCTAGTTCCTTTCATAAGCAACTTTTCAATGAAATATTGACGAGGAATGCATGTGACGGAGACATCATCGCGTCTTCGATATAAGAATATTATGTATCACAGTTAAAGCAAAGCAGTTAAAGGGACATATATATAAAATGAAAATAATTCACTGGTTATACCGTATAAATGTTAAGCACATCTTTTAAGAGCCCCTTTAAAAAATGTTGTCGACCAATGCGTTATAAATAATATACAAAAGATAAACATGATTTGATTACAATTTTTTTATTCCAAAATTTTTGTTTTTCATTCTTTGTATGCAGCGTTTCTTAAACTGACAAGTACTGCCTCGAAAAGAAACACCATATCGCATAATAGCAAATGACCTGTTGAAAGATTTTTAATAATTTAGAATCATATCAACTTGAGAATCACCTCTACTCGCACAGACTTCCAGTCGAATGGTGGCGATATTTTAATATTAGAGGGCATTTAGATGTCGATTTTTGAAAATAATGACCCGAAAGAAGCATTCGTTTTGTGGCGATGATTATAAGCGACCAATAAACAATATCATCACGTACGCAGACAGACTTTAAAGTACGGTTCCCTCTTGTTGAAAGGCGTTGCCTTTCTATGAAATTACTTACAAAAAATTTTAACAGATAAAAATCACAACATTTGAAAGAATTAAGTCACCTTTTATACAACACCTGAAATTTAATAACTATTGAACAGGTGCTGCTATATTTCGCGGGTGACATTTCGAATCTATATTAAATGTTCAATATTCGGTTGAAAAATATTTCAACAAGGTACGGAACATTTCTTGGGCGTTTTTATACGCATTAGTATCAATACAAAACAGCATATTTTTCAGTTCTAATAATCACACATGATTTCCTTCTTATGATAACTAGCGTTCTAGTTCTACCGCGACTAATCAAGTCTGGAAATAAGTCCCGGAGTGTTACACAGTTTATTAACCTGCATTATCACTTCAATAACAACTTTATAAATGAAGACAACAAAAGCAAGTGCGATCGATATTGCAACTGTAACGTAAAAATAGAGAAGCAATAACACAGCAAGTAGCGACTAGAATTATTTTGTTTAATGTTGCAATTCAATATGTTCAAGTGGATTGAAGCTTTTTATACCTTTATTATTTGCATAATAATGATATATGTATCGTCATCTCATTTCTATCTTGATTAGGCATAAGAATCCAGATTTTCAAAAGCAATCGTATGAAAATATATTTTCTATGGATAACTTTTATATGGATAATATGGTAACTTTGTGGAAGTTAATTTTTAATATTAAATTAAAAAATTATGAAAATATTTTCAAGCTTTTAAACATTATGCTGTAATCTTAGAATTTCATGTTACATCTTGGATCAAATAATAAACTTTTAGTCAAGCCTACTGCCCGATAGACATTTCAAACATATGATGATGAAGAAAAATTCATAAAACGATTCTGGTCCACTTCGTCATCTAATGTCAAGTTGGAAAAAGAAAGTGATCACGAATAATATTTATATCATCAGACTATTCTTCTGTTATATTATTGACTTATTTATATTAATAGATTTTTTTGCGGGAACTTGTTCCAAGTATTCCGTTTTTCTCAGAGGACTAGAAGTTAGCCAATCGCGCCCTCTTCATATTTATGAATTCGCTCGCCAAAGTTGCTTTAAATTAAAAATAACTTTCAAGTTAATATATGTTGGGTGCTCCTTGCTCTAGTTAACATTGTTTTCTGTCTGAGATTTTTTAAATGTTAGCTATCAAACATTGCAGTATAGTTCGTTTTACTTTTTCAACTTAACGAATACGGAAATAGTGGTATTTTAAATATTATGATATATTGGTAAAAGAACTACTACTGTACTGAATATTATGTATTGGTTTTACAAATTATTTACAATACATCTTTGGCGTCTATCACAACACGTAACACTATGAAACAGTAATCGAGTTGAGGGGATTTGATAAAATAGAATTGGTGGCTTTTACCGGATACTTCAATAATAGAATAAATACATAATATAAAATTAAAAATTGATTACTTTGTAAAGAAAATCATTTGGTGCTACAATGAGTGACACACATCTCGCTCAAGTGAGGACCTCTATCTCATTTCGTAAAAATAATCTAACATACTCTAATTAAGAACGTGGGTTTACCAGGTATAAATTTGAGGGGTGCATTCAAATATTCATTCTAAAGAATTCGAGAAGATTCGCTTCCAAATTTTAATTAGGCCATTAAGATTATGCTTCCATAACACTCTTCGTATTAATTATATTATCATGGGTTGTTGATCAACATCCCTAAAGAGATCAATTCTTTCTTTTAAACATTGCTTCGTTAAATAGCAAGAAATACATAATTACAAAATATATGCGAAAAGCCTCTTTATATTGTTAAGGGCATTTTTTATAGAAAATACAGAAATCGGTGTAACGCTGAACACTATTAATTTGTCTTTCGGCACTAACTCATCAGGGATCATCCAGATTCTTTTTTGATCCCAGGTTAAAAACAAATATACATGATTTTAAAAACCAGTCGGTGATTAAAACTTATTTGCCATAAATTAAAAAAAAAACAATAAAATCTAACGCATAGGAAAAATATATGCACTTATAATTGCCATATTCGGCAAAGGCAAGCTTACGTTAAATAAGCAGAAATTTCATTCGATTCTGATACACACTTTACAGATAAGCATAGGCACTTTCTTCTCACATTTTACGCACAAATCTTTTCTTGAACTAATATATCTTGAACGAACATATAAAATATCTCGAAATATATCGATGGCCCAGTTCCATAAGACGACAAGTCAAAAATTTGCTGTTTTGAGTTAAGTTAGCCATTATATTCGAACACCGCTCTTCTACAGTTCTACAGAAGTACAGCTTGTAAAATGTACAGGTTTTCTCTCAAAAGGCAGATATTTGCATCTGAAAATCAGCAAAATTAAATAATTTCTCAGTACCATATACACAAATATCCAAATTTCGTATTACGGAAATATATTTTTGTGAATCGTGGCGTTTCATAAAGAAACAACCTTTGATCCTAAAACTATAAACTATTGACCACCTATTTGAATAAAAAAGTAATAAAAATAATAAGCCATCATTTTTTACGAGTCAGTTTAGATGAATCAAAACTTTGATCGGCCATATCTCAAAACTAGCAATTTCTAGTTGTATCACTATGGAACTAGGCCATCGATATGTTTATTTAAAAATTATACAACGTCACTCCTATATTAACTATATATACATTATAGATATACATCATATCATCGTTGTTATGGAAGAAGACACTAACTGAAGAATACTAGTTTTGAGTAATTCGAAGTTTTTCAAATGTTTGGACATGGAATAAGTACCTTTTTCATTCAGTTTGAATAAAACATTTTTTAAATAAAAGTATAATTTATAAAAAATAAGTGTTAAAGTGTTCTTCCATACGGTAGAGTCGAAATAAGGAACATATTGGTATAACTAACTCAATGTCTTTTTTTCGATTTAGTATTTTCTTCTAGAACAACGACGATATAATAAAATATTCGTAGATTTCGCGGCGCGTAAACCTCTCGAAAAAAAGCTTTGACAACTGAAAGAGTCTTACCACTATCTAATTTTTTTTTTAATTTAAGTCACATGATGCCTGTGGCTCAGAGGTAAATTATCGCAAGTCACATTTGACAAATTTTACAGGAGAACGAAAACAAACTGAAATCGCAAACGTCGAACTCACATTGCAAAAACAGTCAGCAGCTTAAAGTTGTAGGTGGAGCATGCAAAACATTAGAAAAGAGTTTAACAAATATTATTATCACGGTAAAATATTGTATGTGGGACTTTGCAATGCATTACCTGAAGACTTAAATTGAACTTGCGATTTAATAAAAATGATTATCATCGCTTCAATTTATAATAGGCAAACGAAATTTAACCACTATGTAGAAATAAATATACCGATTCAGAATACTCTAAAAAGTCAAAATACCTAAATGTGGATTGCGATAGTTTACCTCTGAGCCACAGATTTACGTAATCTTATAGTTCTGCTTTCACTAGCAGTGCGATATATAATAACACATTTATAAATACACATTTCATAATATAATACAAAACGAACGTGGTAAATATTAACAGCTAAATGACGTACCTATATCCGAGCGGTCAACGTCGTTGGCGTCGGTTGCGGGGTTCACGGGTTCGAGTCCCAGTACAGACAGTTTCATAAATTGATATTTCAATAGATTTTGTCGAAGGCATGGATTACAGTGATGTATAATTTCATTCTCGCTCATCGGGGGTACAGCGAGAGCGTTTAGCTAACGTCCTATCCTGTTCTGATCTTATCCTTATTATATTCTTGGGCTCTACGAAAAGGTGAGGTTGGGCGACTGAGTAAGACGTAATTCTCGTAGGACAACTTCTGTTGAGATAAGGCTCAATTTGAAGTCATCATTTTTAACTTTTAATGTGTTAACCGTTAATTCTTGGTGGAAAGACATTATATTTTAAAAAATAAAACACAATTCATTTGTACTACTTCCACGTGATGAGCGAAACCGGTCCTGATCATTATAAACATGTGGAAGCAGTACAAATGAATTGTGTTTTATTTTTTAAAATGGAAGTCATCATGTTACACATTGAGAGCGTACATGGTTCCAAAAAAAATGCATAAATTGTAATACTTTTCTACTACGGATAACACTTAAATGGATTAAGCCGTTACAAAAAAAAAACAATGAAGGAGCACAGTGAAATTGGGAGAAATCAGACAGTTATACATGGTTTTAATTGGTATTACTGGACGACAGAGCCTGTTCAGCGGTAATCTGATGGACAGGGCATGTCACTATACCATTTTTATTTAAGAAAAAAAAATGTTAAAAAATGGAAGCAAGTCAACTGGTGATTGATATTTACCAATCTCAAATGGTTTGAATCACAATTTTAAAGAACGAAATTATGTATGTCCTTTTAATTGGAATCAAATACCATTCAATATTATAACATTGTGTATCGCTATGTTCAGCGCAATAATAAAAAATATAAATAATTCGTAACCTGGTCAAGAATCGCTTCTATCAAAGAATAATTAATCGCTATAAAATTTAAAATGACAACGTTTTTATTCCACTCCACAAAATAGAATAATAAAGATAAAAATATCATAATTTTACTATTCGGGAAGGTATTAAAATAATATATTTATATATTTTTTTTTCATCACGCTGACTTTATACATACAAGTAACGCGATTTCTATTGATATGAAAATACTAATTGACTAAAACATTCATATTGTACTATAGTTTTTCAAAATATACCATACTCGTTCCCGATTTAAATTTATTCATCAGTAAAATCAGATACTTATGGCAACAAAGAAAAATTAATTTCAATTTAATCATGCCGTATGTAAAAAAAAGGTAATTTTTTTAACAATCATCTTATAGATGTTAAATTCCATAATTTAGATATAAAGTTAATGTATAAATAACATTGATTTATTTTGTAATAAAATGATATATAAATAATTAGTTGGCATTTACTTGGTAGAACTCTATTATAATAGGATAAAATAACAAAGTATTTAGTTCTACAATTTTTTTTTATAAGGTAGTTGATAGCTATTTCGGCTTTACGCTATCGTCAGAACTATACATATGAATCCATCACCCTTAGTTAAACCATTACAAGAAGCCCATGTAATTACGCATAATCAGTAAAATTTCAATGCAATAGTTCTGACGATGGCGTAAAACCGAAATAGCTATTAACTACTTAACTTTTTTGTAGAACTAAATACTTTGTTATTTTATCCTATTCAATAAATAGTCATTGATGTACTGATACGTGTTACTTTAACTTTCATTTTTCAAAACCAATAATACCGGTAACAATAAAATATGTATACACCGACTATTTTCGCATATTCTCGTTTTATCATTTCCATTTAAAACGGTTTTAACAATAATAGAAAAACCCGAAGAAGCGAGGTATAGAGAAAAATGTTCAAACAAAACCGTCGAATAAACACACAAAAAATCATATTCCACCCTTTCATCTTGATACTGGTGTCTAACAAAGGTTCATAAGTTGACCTTCAATTATTACGTATAGTTGGTATTTCGATAGAGATCACCTTCGGTTATATCTTAACGTTTCAGACATGATTGCAGGGCGCCGAGCCCAGTGTGGGTTTTTAAAGGGAATCCAAAAAAGCCGACTGTTACTAAAGCAAATGACGGCTTTCGCGAACGTATAGCAACAAACTGTTGTTTCATTTCCTTTCAGCCTTGGTAAAAATCGAAAAGATGTCAAATAAAATATTGTGAGTCATAATATTGTCGGATATCTAGGTCAAAACAGAAAAAAATAACGGAAAAACCTTCATTTGAACAATTAAATCGTTTCCATCAAATGTTTTACCTGGTTCTCATAAGGATGAAAAAGTCGCTACATCCGTGAAAATACGACACTGCTATGTACTAATAGAGATCAAGAAAAATATTTTTTTGCAATCTCGAGAATCAGAGAAAAATGGCAAATTTTCAAGATTCATTACGAATATCGTAAAGGAATTTTTCTGAATATTATAAACTAAATATTAAAATAGTACGAGACTAAACATTTTTATTTTTTAATAATGGTTCATAAATAATACAGATTTATGAAAACATATCACGATGATTTCATAAATCTAAAATGAGAAAAAATATTACATAATTATTTTGAAACATAATGATCGATTACTTAATGGATAATTTATTCTTTAAGGAAATGGCTTTTTTAAAAACGAATGCAATCTATTGATTTATCCGATAACTTGAATATATTTTTGACAGGATATTTCCGGAGATAGAAAAGTTTCTCTCAGTTAGTGTAGACGTCCTAAATTGTTCTAAAAGTTTTTGAAAGTATTTAATAAAATGTGATGCATTTAAATCACGCGAGCCTTGTATTTCATTCGTGCAGGAAAAGTAAGTCCCCAAGAGAAATAATCTCTTAACGGGATAGCCACAAAACTAATTTTGACTTAAATGATTTTACTGAGCAAATCAAAAGATCCAAACATTCATCCTTCCACTAGGTGCTAATATACGAATATACATTACATACACAAACATTTTATAATCCCCTCCAACAAACTTTTCGTGTGATTCATTTCCAAAACATTATTAATAAAATATGGTGAAAATCATTTTTTTACAAAACTTTACAGATGACACGATAAATTTTCGGGCGCGTTCGAAGCTGTCGAAGGACCTGCATCCGCGATCACACGGTTGAGAATCCCTGGTCTAGACGAATGACTTATACAAATATTCTAGGCAATGGTTTCATTTGGAATGTAATATACAAATATGTGAAAATTTTTAAATATCTCAAAATTCTCATTAACAATTTCTGGAGAAACAAAATTCTCGAAATTTCAAAATAAAAATTCTTGAAATAACGGACCCGAACCGAAAACCGGAAAAAACCGTTTTTTTTTTCCGAAACCGAACCGATATTTATCTAGGTTTTTTTCGATTTACGAGAAAATTTTTCGCTGATAAACGCCAGATTTAATGAATAAACTGTATCCAAAAAAATAATTTTAATTGAATTTTATCAGTCTATAAGGCTTGCGATTAATGAAACCGGTCCTGATCATTATAATCATGTTGAATTAGTACAAATGGTGTTTTATTTTTACAATATAATGCCTTTCCACCATGAATTGACGGTGAACACCTTAAAAGTGATTTAAATACGAGCTGAACCGAAAACGGGAACAGAACCGATATATTTCTTTTACCGGAACGAAAAAAATAACGGTTCAGGTCCCTGGAAAAGAGAATCAAAATAAAAAAAATTTAAAAGAATTTCTCGAGAATCCTCGAACAACCTAATTCCATATGGAAGGAGTTGTGAAGAGTTATTTAAAAGTAATTTTAAGACATGTTTGGACATGAAAGAATAAATTGTCCTTCGATTCAAAATCATTGAGAATAATAAGTCGTGAAATAAAAAAACATCTGAAGTTTAAAATGTCGGTTAAAAATGTTGGCTTGAAATCACATAAATGGATAAAATCTATAAATATTGTTTTAACAATGTGCTGTTAACTTTTAGTAGGTATATTATAGATTTGAGGAAGACCATTGAGTTGGAAAAAAATATCTCCTGAAAGCGTGATGAAAACGATATTTCGAAAATCCTTCACAATTCACGACAAAACACGAAGCGGCAAAACTGTGTTTACGTTTGTTTCTCATTAACAGTGTGTGTGCAATAATATAATTATTATTCCACAGCAGTTTAAGCACGAAATCATGGAGCATCACACCACACATGTGAATTGAACATAAAATGTATTTATGATAAAATATAGCCTTGTTTATTTGTGAATAATAAATCATAACTTATCTCGATATTTACGAGACATCGAGGTTCTCATTTTTCAAGATACTGTTCGTCTTTACAAGAGAATGTTTAAAATTGTGTAAACGTGGTATTCCTATGTATTATCTGTTCAAATAGTTCAGTTTGTAACTAACTATAATTATTTTGCGAAAAACGTTAATTTATTCTAGAATGATTATTCCAGCTTTCAAATTGTGTATACAAAGTTAACACAATTAAAATTAATGGATTAATTTTATATTCAAATGATAGAACTCCCTTATAACACGGTAAAAATAGCAATTTATTTAGTTCCACATGAATTCTCAAATATCTTCTCTAGCTGTTTCTTCATCATGTCACTGTCAGAACTAGTAGATCTGCTTGGATTAGATAAGATAACTACTTCTGACGAATTCAAGATGCCGAAAAACTATACACAATGCTTGTAGAACTAAGTAAATACATTGATATTAATTTACTATTTTACAAAATTAACGTTTTTTTTTTTAACAGTAGCAAAAATAACGAAATGAAAAATCTGGTAAACCATTTGGACAACCCAAAACCCCCTAATTTTCTAGATTAAAATATTCAAAAAATATGGAATTTAGGTAAAAAAATAAAATCACAATAGTCTAAATCTAGTCACGGGTATTTGCCAGTTACAAAAAATCATTGTGCTACAGGAATTGAAATGAGTGGCAAACCGAAGAAAGGATTTCGTTTAAGTATTCGGAAATAACATGTTTTTGCAGAAATTAATTAATATAGACAGTAATTTAAGCGTGATATGTGTTTCGCGTCTTTGCGAAGCATTTTCAGACAGAACACCCTTTAAAAACTTTGTTTATTTTATATATTATATTGACTGCCTGTTATCATTAATTACAAATATCAGTGAGGAAGAGGGTTGAGGGGACTCGCCGAATGAATTCATATTTCAGAGGAAGTCCCACTTTAAACAAAGCAAGGATGAGACTACGGTGATTCAAATATATTAACTAGGACGATTTTTGATTTCTTAAGATTAGTTATTCGTTTCCAAACATTTAATACTTAAAATGAATAACCAATGCCAGAAAGATCAAAAATTAAATTCATTTTCCTCGGTGTTTTTTTTTTTTGAATTCATTCAAAATGTGGATATCAACGATATCATAAAATATATCTTAGAAGGATTCAAAGAAGATCGCTAATGATTTATAGAATGTATAAAGAAGTTCTGTTATGTTAATATTGCAATGCGAATAGAAATAATGTAGCTTCGAAAATTTCTCGTAAAATTGACATCTTCGTATGAATAGTTTTAATTCGTATCGAAAAAAATCATGTATATACGCCATAAAAATATATCAAGCATATAATAATGACAAGGCTGAATCAAGTGAAAATTTAAGAATTCGAACCCTGTCTATATGCTCGTAATTATTATAAATAAGTGCAGTCTTTTTGCGGAGTTATATTTCTTATCAAAAGAAGGTTGTTTTATTGCAGACCAAGTTCACTTTAATAATTTCGAGCATTTATTTAGGTACATCGCAGTAAGGTTTATACTTCAATACTAGATGTGCATAAATAGTTGGCACAATTCATTCGCATCTATTATTCAAATTTGAAATAAGAAAAAGGTTGCCCACCCTGGCACTATAATACACCAAAATTCCTCATGAGACGCAGTAAATTTAAAGTTTTTTGATGAATGCACTAA
Source organism: Himalopsyche phryganea (assembly GCA_022494535.1). NCBI lineage: Eukaryota > Metazoa > Arthropoda > Insecta > Trichoptera > Rhyacophilidae > Himalopsyche > Himalopsyche phryganea. Next base: position 3,139,874 of record JAGVSL010000023.1, read on the forward strand.
ATAATAACCACAATTCAATGCATTAAAGTGGTAACAAAATCATCATCATGATTTTATATTCACACGTAACAAATCGATGAAGAAAAAGGGTTAACTTTTTTTACCAAATCGCTTTAAAGACACGTTAGGACTTCATTACAGATTTCATTTGTGGTTTTGAAAAATATACTGAATCTTCCATTCAAAATCTCTAATAAAAAAGCAGGTTACTACGTGCAGCATCTGACTATTTTATTTAATACGAATTATATGAAAAATCTATATTTTAAAACTATTCATAAGATGACTACAGAAAAGCTATCAAAAATTGAGTAATGTAGAAACGCAGAACTGTTATTTTTTACTTTTTCGGATTGAATGAGAGCAATCAAAATATGCAATCCTAAAAATGGGTATTGGCAACTTGCTATCTGTGATTAAATTTCCCCACTCCCAAAATGCAAGTGTGTTATACAGCCAATGGAATAACTAAGTTATCAAGTTTAATTTTATATGGGTTAAACCAGTGGTCGGCAAACTTATTCGCCAAAGAGCAAATATGTACATTACAACGATTAAAAAAAATTGAGATCCAAATATGTTTATTAACTTAGTAAATGTTTATTATAATTTTAGACCTTCATTAAATTATGGGTACACTGAATAAAATTTGATTTCATACTTTATAAAGATGTTATTTATTGATAAAAAATTATGTGAAAGTAAGGTATCCATAAATTTATATCATGACAATGACTGACAAACACTTAATGCGAACAATGTCCTTGCATCTCCTTTGAAAGTTTGAGTATGTCGGGTTTGTATGTTTGTGTTTTTAATTTTAGGCACAATTCCAGGTTCTCATCAATAAGACGATTTCTCAGTTTACTCTTCTAAATTCATGCTTGAAAAAGATTGTTCGCGTGAATATGTAGAACCGAAAAGGGAAAGAGCAGCACACGCGAGTTTTTTCAGCTGATCATAAGAGTCAGGAACACTATTTCAGGCGTTGAACATGACTTACTTCTTCTTACTTCTTACTTAGCCAGGTCTTTCAAAACAAATCACTTGTATGAACTAACGTTCAAGTTTAGAGCTCTATATTTCCTTGCTTTTTAAATCCAGCAATTGTATTTCAAAGTTACCAATGTCAATGCCAAAAGGAGAAAATTTCAAATCTATTATCGTATTATTAGGAGAATTTTTAACGAATCCTAAGGTCGCTCTGCTGTTTTTAAAATTCCTGAAACATGCTGCGACTTGCGTATCTGCTCGTGGATATTTGTGCCAGAGCCTCACGTAAGAGGATAAAGAGCCGCACTTTGCCGACCACTGGGTTATACGATAGTTGCAAACAAATGTTTTCATTATATTGTCAGTATGGATATGAAAATAATTCTAAAGCTCCTTCGGATAAACATATTTTATCATATATTTATGTACTTATAACAGTTCAAAATTTAAGATCCAAACTTTATCGTAACCGACGTTATATATTCTCCAATATTAAATCATATCTTATTTTCAACAGAGCGACCTCAAAAAAATAGAATATCGTGAGCCTATAACGAAATACAAAGCTAGCGATTGTTTCTTTATTGTGAGATACGAAAAAATCCTCATACTTGTATGTGTTTGAAATCGGAGGTCCTCATTTATTTAAATATACATTCCTATCACAAATTTTCATTCCGTTTCCAAATCGACGGTATTAATATTTTTTTCAGGATCAAAACGACTTGGTAGTTATAAATTGGGGCGTAGCGAGAGTGATTAGCTAACCACTATTCCTGTCCCAGCCTTAACCTTCTACCCCTACTCTCATCGAAAAAAGAAGGCTGCACAACTGTGTACAAAACAGTACTCATAGAAAACTTCTGTTGAGATACTTTCATTAGGAGGCCATAAGCTCCACATTGGGAGCGGACATGGTAAAAAAGTTATAAATTATGGTAACGTAAAATTCACCTACATAATATATGGTTCGTAGCTAATTTTCATGGCATCAATTAGATTGGAGATAATTAGTCAAAGAACGTCATTCTCAAAATTGGCAAATAAGCAACAGACTCATCATATAATCAATCCTCTGGTAAAACCAACATTTCAAAATGGTCCTGGTCTGGCTTTGTCCAGGATTAATTAAAATAAAAAAAAAATACTCCTCAAAAACGACTGACAATGCTTTTTTCCTGACTTTGAAACTTCAGATACGTAATAAGGTGGTTTCCAAAATTAATAATTTTATAAAAGCAAACAGTTATCGCCTAAAATGTTACATAAGACATTACACAATACACCTGAGAAATAAACACGTTGTAGAAAATGTGAAGTCTGGCTATGATGACGGGTGAGGTCAGGCCCGCCCCCAGGCGATAACCAAATGCAGCAATAATTCAGGTTGCCATTGAGGGCACAAAATTTATATATTTAGTGTTAGATTAATCACATTAGGAAAGAAAATTTCGCTATTATGTGACGTATCTAAACCACCGGTTGTTTGGGGATTCATGATAATAATTCACTATGAAGGGACAAAGCCACTATATTACTTATATGGACCTATATATTCAAAGAAAGAACATACACGTTATGTTTAAGATATATAACGCAATACGTATGTGTGGTTGTGAAGTAGAAATATGAATGTGTTATTTTAAAACTGTCAACAATAAAAAAAATTAAGTTCGCTGCCATAGGAAATATTGGAAGATGTTCTAGGTATAAGTACCCTTTCTAGGGAATTTCTATACGAAAAATGATTTTACGAAAATGCCAAACATATTCATATTCAATTAAATAAATTAAACTCGTACAATACAAGCATGGCTTGTGAAATTTATTTCTACTCATTTCAAAACCTGTCTAGAGATAGACATGTCTGGTGCGTGCGGGCGTTGGTTTATCATGTTGTGTGATGATTATATTTATATGATGATATATATTTAGTATGAGATGTAGCGGAAATGATCATATTCGTCCAGATGATGTGACCAAAGGCTGCAAGACTCACCGTAGGTTGTGGGGCGGCGCGCGGGGGGCCCCGCGCCCGCCGGGCTGCCGCGGCGCGCACAGCTCTGCGGGCGGGCAAACGCCCCAGAACAGATGCACAGGCGCACCCTATTCGCTTCACACTTCTACTTCCACTGGCCTGTGAGCCTCCTCGCAAATTATCAATTCGAATGTTTTAGGCGAATATCCATTCGTATCACACAGTCAATTTGTATTTAGACGAAATTTATTTAATATTGGCCATATTTTTGAAACATTTATTTATGTTTTTGTTTACTCATCATTTTGATTAAAACACATTACTCGGTTAAAATTGTTTAAGCATTATATTAACAATACTTGGTTCTTTTTATGAAATCAACTTTAAAAATCCGCAACAACGTATCCGTTTAACTGACACATTTAGCCATTCAGCTGTTTGATATAGGTTTGCTGCACAGAGTAACTAGCTTACAGCTGAATATTTCAGTCTCTGAAAAGATAAAATAATTTTTCATGCAAAACGCATTGCTGCGCAATTCATATGGCCTAGAAGATTTCTTTTCGCAACCATGATATTGTATATTTTACCAATGCGATAAACAGATGAATAGCATAATATGTTACCAATCAATTAAACATTTTCGACGATTTATATATTATCTTTGTAGTCTCGAAGACATCACTCAATTCAATGTTATCTATTTATTTTAAATTATAGTTCTTTGGATGAGATCGGTAGTAAGTCATCAGTTTCCCGGTGAAGAAGTAATTACGTATCAGGTAATATTTTATCTTTGTTTTCTTTCATATCGTTAGTGCACTTAAGAAATTTACATTAAATTTAGATGTATGCAGAATAATATTGGAATAAAAATAGTTTATAAATTTACATTCTCTACATTAAACTATGCTCAAAATGTGTAGACGACATATTATAATATGTATGTAATGAGAATATTGACAACAGTTTTACCATAACTGATGAGTTACCACGTCTTCATAAGTTGATTATTTTTTTAATTCTTCGTTATTAGCTTTGTCGTCTTCTACAGCACAACCACATACAATAGAAGAATGATTTTAACATAAATGCAGAAAAAATATTACAAGACTATTATTTATTATAATATGATAGTGGAATTAAATCGAAGAGTTTGAAAACATACAAGTTTAGTATTTTTTTTTAAATTCGTTATACTTATTTCGATGGCCTGGTAGCTTTACTCATTATTATAGAGACGACTACGACTATATACTAAATATTTCCATAGTTTTGTTATGATACATTTGTAAGCAATGTACTCTTTGTGGGCAAAGTATATTGTATAAAATCACATACCGCATGCAAAAATCCAATTCATGAGCGTAGACGCATATTTCCTCGCAACGATTTCAATCACAACGTTTGGTCCACGAATGGTAAACGTCTTGATGAACAGTGCACTGAGATCACTCGGTTTTTAGTTTCACTATTCACTACAACGCTGGCCGCCCTCAATGAGAGTAGACATCGAGTCCTTTCATAATAATCCCAACAAGGACAACAGCATGATTTTTCTAACCATATCACTAGCAAATTATACACAGCAATCACGTAATGTCAATCCCACATCTGGTCAGTAATCACGAGAGTTTTAATAAAACATTTTTAAACAGTGTAAACACCGATCAATAAAGATGTTGAAGGCGGCCGCAGACTTTCGCCGGGCTGACGGTTGCCATGGCAGTGCAGCGGAACCACACGCCGTTTACATTGCAAACGGCGTAATAGGTATCAGTTGCCATAGTGATTGGAGAAGCGCAACAATATTGCACTTGCATTGTAAGCTTGGGTGTGGGTGTGTGATATTAAAGATGTGACGTAACGAGGAATGGTTGGGTGAGCGGTAGCTTGCTGCAGATGGTAGGCTAGGAAGCCGCTACAAGTTTCATCACATCATCATCAGACCTCACAGAATGGTAGTTGAGAGGGCCGGTCCCACGGAGCGGGCGTTTTGTCGCGTTGGTCGCATTCGTCGCTCTCCGGGAGGCCCTCGCCGCCACACAGGCTATTCTACAAGAAAACAAAGTGGTTATTAATCGAACAATAAAAAAAAATAACAGAGACTGGCGATTTTTCACTCAACAATTGTGTACGTATTAGTGAAGTCTAAAATAACAACAAAGCATCTAAGCAAATAATAGTACTTCACGTGCAATGCAGAACCCTATAAATGTGATTCGCACACCATGTTTCGGTAAAATAGACCAGTGAACTGCAACTTATTGCACATGAGAATATTTTAGATAATATGTATTTATTTAGTGAACAGTATATGTATCGATTCAGTTGTTGAGAATATCAACTATTAATACGAAACAATCGTGCTTGTTAAAATGGTGATTTTTAATTATAACGCTTCACATCTTTTCCTCTTTACACCTCAAGTAAGAATATGTATGTAGATAGAACCCAAACAACCTTTAGGTGCAACCAGATAGGTATATCGAATGATTGAAAAGCAATACGTAAAACGAAAACTTATCCTTTGTTTTTTATACATCAGGTTCCTGAAAATGGAAAATTTTATTAGCTCAATTTCTTATTTAATTAAAATTATTTAAATATTTTGGCCCAGATGGAAATTTGTAGTGATCCGTTGATAAAAGATTCATTACATACATGAGATGAAGACGAAGATGGTCCCACAGCCACTTAAAGGTTTTTTGCAAGGAATATTCTGGGTAAATTTCATATATTCAATCTTATTATTATTAGTCTATTTTGGCAATTGAATTTTGGCAAGAAAGCAATTAAAAAAACAAAGAAACAGCTAATGGCCAAGGTGCCAGGTATTTTTAAATCGCATGATATATAATCTCTATAAGAATTTGTAATGTTATTCACTTATATGTAATCAAAATATCAAATTGAGAAAATCTAAATTTGTCATTGACTTTTCCAAGACTTGAATCACATCCCATCTGATCCACCTGATCGCTGGAATAAAACTCTTACCACTAGACTACAGAGGCCAACGATATTCTATTCAACTCAGCCTTGATTTTGCTCGCCATCAAAACGTTTCGTTGCAATAAAGCCGGAGGCGAGGAAAGTTGCAAGAATTCTCCGAATTACATTAATATTTCTAAATAATATCATTTCATATATTATACATAATATCATAGCATTTTTCTCGGTCGATGGATTCCTTGATTTTTATACGCTGTCGTAAATTTTCCCTGTTCTTGTTTTGCACGGTGGTTTCCGAAATATATCCCTCGAACAAAAAAAGAATCGGAAAGAAAATATGAAAGTGCTCCGCAACCGCTGTGGGGCGAGAAATACGAAACTAGGAAAGTTGAAAGTATGTATGTACTGCAAATAACCAGATCTTCCACGATATACGTTTGATATCAATAATTTCAGGTACCTACTTTAAGTTGCTTATCAGTTTTTTAATCTTCTCTATAGGATCGTATTCTGCGGAGAATCCAGTTTAAAATCAAAGAACACAATACAATGCCTGTTCATTCGCTCTGACAATTTTCACTTATCTTGAATATGCCACAGACAGCACTAAAATTTCACATGACTAAGCATGCAGTTCCAGTCAAAATAATAAACAATCCATAATTATTAACTATCGAGTTCATTATAGAATTCCGTTAATTATGAATTGCAGATCGTATTCGATGACTCGACAACAAAAAAAGCGACATATCAAATAATTTGGTGAACTAATAATATTTTATATTATGCAGACAGCTAAGAAGTGAAAATGTGATAAATAAGATTTAGGACAGTGACGTGACAAATACAGCAAACCGTATAAATATATTTTCAGCGGCTGTCGTTCAGTAGAGAAACCTGTAGATTGGCTATTATTTCTCGAACACGGCATTTAAACCACAAAAACGTATATAATAATTTTGAAAAAGGTATAATGTTCAATGTGGGTGTATGTTCAGAAATTAAACGCAACGGGTAATCCATGTGCAGAAATGTTTTTACCTATGCATTTGGAGAATATTTAAGTAAGTCTAATTAGAATCTAGTTCGCAGATAACCTTCCGTCGTCGACTTAATTTGCAAAATAAGTGAGAAAAGTGTTACAAGATCGTTGAAATTGTGTATACTTAACGTACTTTATATATTATAAGACGCATATTTTTACCTATTTTGGAATCTCTGAATTCACAGTCTGTGTTATTGATAATCGCTGTCAAAAATGCAAAAGATATCTTCTGGGAAGTCTCGGGAAAAAATTATTGAGAAAAATCAGACACTGAATCTGATAAAGTTTCAGGCTGATGGTAAGAAAGTATGTAGGTATATCTAATATGTATAATGTATACCTACTTTTAATACTTTTTAAAACAAAGTTTTAGTTGTTTTTTTATGATTGATATTTAAAAATAAGGAAGCTTCTTATAGTCTTACGAACATAAGAGGAAATACAGTAATACATTTCAATTGTATAAGGCCAATAAATTCAAATTCATTTTTTTAAAATTAATACTATGTGATAATAATTGTATCTTTAGATCCATGAATTAAAAACACATATTAGAGGTATGAGGTGTGTGGACTGTGTAAACCGGAATAATTTAGAAAACAAATATTACCTGATTTGTTTGTTTCATATTAGAATGGCAAATAAAAATTATAAATAATATCGAATATAGGCATTATGACAGTGTTTTATTTATATAACGCAATTATTTATTAAGGCAAGTGACACTTAACTTGCTGTTTTAATGTATGTCAAATTAAATGAGCTTGTTTGTTATTTTTCTGTTCATAAATCCACACGATATTGTTTCATTCAAAAGAAGAATCCAACAGGTCTTTTATAATAACAAGAATTCGAACTACGCCCAAAGTAGATCGACCATTTCGATTACGAAAATTAGGAGTTCGCTATAATCTACCTTATACGTTTATTAATTATTAAAAGCTATATGTTTCTGAAGAAAATGCTTTCACATATTGCTTTTATGTGTAAAAAAACTAACACTTTCAAATTATTTAACATCGTTAATAAAACTTGAATAGTACAATTAACCAACAAAGATACGTGATATGTCGATAATTTTCCTAATACTGTTACTAGTACATTAGAATACGAGTTCAATTGATGATACTTAATTATTTAATGCATTTAAATACTGTAGGTGACCCGGATGACATTTTAATGGTTTTAAAAAATGAAGAAATTACTAAGTTTGCCACACAAAATGTCAGTAAGCAAAACAAACAAGCGGGTGAATGAACAGAACGAGCTCAAAATATCCAGTCCGGCCGTCCACTGCTGTGACCAGTTTACTTCTGACGATATGTAACTGTGAGGAAACGGCAAAATGGAGGCGCACTGGTGTTACTTGCAGCTTGCAACTCGGTACGGGCCAGGTAGGTAACACATATTTTACAGCTCATAAAATGTATGAAGTAAGTATGACGAAACGTCGGCCACGCGGCGTTCTTGCAGTAAGGTGCAATATAATAGAAATACTATAGCTGCCTACCTGTGCATGCAATTACATTAGTTTTTCAGATGTATTTAATTACGTACGGTTACATAACAATGCAAAACATATAAGTTGTTCCCTGGACACACGAGAACTTCGACGAAAAAATACGTACTGACTATTTCTTTTCAACCAAGAGAAGAACATTAAAATCAGTACTTCATTAAAAATTAGACACAAATTAAAATACAGTACAATCAAAACTATCGTCTGACAAGAAATTAATTACGAGTTGAACTTTATTATTCTTTTCATATAGGGTAAATGAAATTGAATACTTTAGAGTAGTTAATCAAAAGATCAAATTGAGGTGAAAGGCGGCTCAAACATTTATATGACATTGGAAGAAAAAGAGCACGCCCAGCAACTCGACTATCACGTCTCAACATTGGTATTCAAGATGGGCATGGAAATAATTCGACGTTAAGAAAATACTTAAAAATGTGAATGTAACAGAAAAAGAAATCAGTTTTATTAGCCCCAACACTGCTTCAGTTGGAATAGTCTACCCAGTAGCCTAGAGCTTTTGAAGACAATTGCAGTCGAATAAGAGTAAAAAATCTATAAAATAATGTTAACTCGTGTTGTAGGTATCTTTAACGTAGTATCAATTGAAAATTGAAACATATGGATGTTAAAAGGGGATTATTATTATGGGGAGACATTTAAAATTGCAGACAAACGGTAATTATCTTTTTGGTTGGGCACTATCATTTATTAGATTTTCTACTTTACTGACAAATAAAAAACCAATGTCATGTATTTTAAGGATATGTGAATAATTTGTTCTTCCTGCACGTTTAGAGGTTACATGAACGATGCGATAATGAGGACTGGTTGTCGACTAATCACTCTATATACTAGGACTTATTTAGATCGCATAATGTTATATTTTGTTTGAGGGAAAATGGGAGAGTAAATAAGGATACGTATATACGTATTCGACGGTATATTTCCATACATATCTGAACAAAAGCAGATGTGTTTATGCCGAGCTTAATGAATTGTTTGTATTTTCTGTACACATTCTGATTAGGTGGGTACTAAACATACCCAATATCGCAATACAGGAAGGTCGGTGGTCAGATAGCTTTTCATCACAAGATCTCAATGAGAAACATTTTTTTTCATGAAATATACATATAATTTATTTTACAGACTTGAAATGAATCGATCAAAATCATTATATTTGGCGTAAAGGTGTTGAGCCTTACTGACCGGGCACTGTTAGTGTCCGGGCACTAATAAATCTGAGAATAGGACCGAATGTCTATATATGCCAAAGAGGTACCGACTTGTTGACAACGACGGCAATGAAAAGTTTCTACTCAGTTAATCTTGAGCATTTTAGAATATGCCGTTTTAGATAATATTATATATCGTCGGCCTAACTAGCCAACTGCTTATTTACATCTTAGCAAAATGTTCAACAGAGCATAAAAACTGATAAAAATCAGTTTTAATCAATATTATTCTATGCATTTTACATATGAGTCGCTAAACACGCTCCTGGCGATTTTTCAATAGAACAAGTTTTGAATGTACGCATCTGTTCTATCGAGAGCTCCATCAATTTTTCCAGTCCCAAGTCTAAAATTTCTTCGTATTTTGTGCCCCGTTCGAAATTTAAAAAAAATCCAAACTTAAAAATGTCGTTGCTTTACATGATCTCGATCCTCGTTTTACACGGTCGACGAGCTCCGAAAAAACGAGCAAAAGAATATTTTACTTTTCCTTATACCTAGGTACCCACCCCGAAAGACACAAAGTAACTAAAATTATACTTAAAACTATGATTCCGCCCATGACAGTTTTTCGTGATTTATTTATTTATATTTAGCGACTCAGCGATTCATATATTATGTTATATGGATAATGTTAAATCATTTTTTTTTTCAGTTTTTAAACTCTCCCTAACATTTTGATGAAATGTAGATAAGCAGTTTGCTAGTTAAGACGACGATATGTACTTCACTGTAGGAGGATTTATGTAAGATAATATGAAAAAATAGCAACTAGAAGAATGCGAAACATTTTTAATATTTCTCGCTGTATAATATCCAGTGGCAAAACTAGCTGAAGAGTATTCTCGTAAAGCAAGGAACGGGGTTGAGGATGTTGAAGATATGGAAGAAGAGTTTTTGAAAGATAGTTGAAAAAACTCTTCTTACTATATTTATGTTACTTTGTTTCAATTAAAAAAGTAAATATATTTGTAATTATTTTACTCAGTTCTTAGCCAAATATAAAAATGTGTAAATCAAATAGACACGGGCTAGACGCACCCAGAAAGAAATTTGCAATGAGGAGTGGTCAAAGTTGTATATTATATACACAACTAATCTTGTTCGGATTGTAAAAAAACTGTTGCCATTTTAGAGCAATTAGAAGTAATTAAAAACAAAAAAAAACTTGAATAAAGAACTACAAGCATATGACTGAATGGAATTTAAAAAAAAGATGCTCCATTAGTCCATAAGTTCTACATTTGGAGCGTGAATGATATATAATAAGGAAAATATCAATAAGTAGAAAATCTAAAATACATAATTAATGAGATCACTCCCTACCCAAGGATTCAATATTTGGGATAACGAAACCTAGAGGCCAGAATGGATTGGTAATTAGCCATGCTTCGGTGAAAACGAAGGTGATGTGTGACAATATAATAAACAGCAAAAGAAACAACAATCAATTAAGAGCAATAAATAAAATAATAGATGGGTTTATGGAGATATCATTTTTTGTGGAAGTTATATGATTTTATCATACGAATTTTAGAAATATTTTATATAATGACGTAAATCCCTCCTGTAAAAATGTTAAATGTAACTGTCCATTTATGTATGAGTTTTTTGTACTTTTCAAACTACATAAAGTATAATATTAAAAAATCGACATAATTAATAAAATCAATTATATTTAACATATATGAACGAAGAATCAGAGTAAGAAAAATAAATGTTTATATTCTGATGTCTCTTTAGTTACGCCACAGATCATAATTTAATATGTTTAACAATTTAAAAATTAAAAAAAAACATTAACTGTATAAGTAAAAATATAGGAAAATAGTCGCATTGTATATTATACCATGCAACTAGGTACCTTATATATACCTAGGTTATACCTACTTTCTTATGTGTTTTGTAGGTCCTCTCTTTAGGACAAAATTATTATAATGTACCGTCAAAATAATTTGAATGAGAATACTATAAAAAGTATCACTAATATCGATTATTTCCAAACATTACAAGAATTAACAATATGAACAATCAATTCGTATGGTAATAAAAAAAGATATATTTCTTTGTGATGTATGTATGTTTTCTCTATTCTCGAAAAAGAATTTTGTGAAATGTTGTATTACCTGCGAAACTTATTCAAGATTTTCAGGCAAATAGTGCATTAATGTGTTAATTAACATTAACAATTTCATAAATAATAACATAAACAACACTGCTTTACGACCCCGATGTCTGCTGGACAGTGCATTCCGTAAACAATTTTGGGCACAAGGAGGCTACGGCACAAGAGACAAGGAAACAAAATATACAAATTTCCAGTTCAATACATAGAAAATGGTAGGGAAATGCAAGGCTATCTATCAAGTATCAATTAAGAACGCTGAGAAAATTCTGTAGCATTTCGAGAAATTATATTTTACCTCAAAAATCCGGTTTGGGCATCCTTCAAATTTTACAAAAACAGATTCACTATGAACAGACAAAACACCGCTGATCGATGCGCGAATGGCCGTCTACACTAATACAAGGGTAGAGAGGGAAGCACTGAAGGGAATAAAGCAAGACAGAGCGAGAGACTACACAAGAGTGAAAGGGAGGGAGCGAAAGAGTGAGTGAGAAAGAGTGACAGAGTGTCTACGCGCAGCTGTAGCACTCGCGAAGTAATAGAGAACCACAGGTACGCACAAATATTTTACATAACTGATGTTTTTGTTCGACGTAAAAATAAAAAATACGTTAGATCAAAAAATCATCGACCGGAAGAAATCGAGCTGATCGAGGAAAACCGTTATTTTAACCGAGAATTTTACAGCTAGGCCGGGTAGGTATATCCGATGTAAGCCGAGTATATAATTATGTATGTGTGTGATTTGGATTTTCATTTGACAATAAATTTATACTAATCACATTTACAATAAAACACAATACAATGTTCTGTTGTCTAGACGCATAAGAAAAAACCTGAACCTGTTTTTGAACAACAAAAAGAACGCACGAACTGACGACTGATACAAATTTACATGAAAAGGTGGCATGACATTTATGCTATAAATTATACATATTATCACATTTTGGGGATGACAGATTTTTTATAAACAGTAATTAACTAGACTATTATGCGGAAAAGGGTATAAATAATTAGACAATCCTCCTTAACAATTAAATTAGCCAGAAACCAATAGTCCACGGACACCACTATCTTTAATCTGATATGGCGGGTTTGGGGGGGGGAGGGAATTATACAGATTCAATAATGCAGCGAGAATGTGAAATTGTAGTCGTAGGTAATTTTTGGATAAGGTAAAAATGTATTCGCCAAACTTTAATATCGTTGATGGAAGAAATCACTAGATCGAAAAAATTATATATTGAGTTAGATATACCAAATGTTCCTTATTTCAAACTCTACCGTATGAAAGAACATACCTATTTTTATAAACTATACATTTACATGGAAACAGTTTTGTACAAACAAACCAAATAAAAAAAGTATAATATTTCAAAAATTACAAAAACTTCAAAGTCCAATAACTCGAAACTAGCATTGTTCAGTGAGTGTCTTCTTCGAGAACAACGACGATATATACATTAGAAAATCAAATAAAATGTGTTTTTGTAATAAAAATCTTGCCACGCTTTTTATTTGAGAAAAGTAATATTTGTAGGACCGGTTTTACAGAAGGTTAATGTTCCAAATACCAAGTAAGTATTCTGAGTCTACTTTAAGAATTCTTCAATGAAGACATTTCCATATATACTACAATAAAATCGTGGTGAAATTAGGATTTATAGTGAACCATTTTTCTGTCAAGAAGCTCGTATAACTTTGAAGAAAGTAATAAAAAATAAATTACTGGTAATAAACTCCTGGGTTACAGGTTTGCCATCACTTATCGATATTGTTGAGTGTCGTTCTTTCCCTAGCTGCTCGTATGTTAGTTCAAAAACCTGCCCATAGATTGCTACAGTAGCTTACTATTTATGAAAGTTCTTTATTATATTATTATGGCAGTGTATCGATAGGAAACATGAGTTCGCAGACATTCAAGAGTTTTGATATATTTGATTTCCATCTCACCATAATCTAAATACGTCTTATATTATGAAAAATATTCCACTTTTTATATTTACAGTACTAACAGTCGGGTGGATGTAACTATAGACACAATGAATAACAATATAATTCATTAATTTAGTAATATATAGTAGGCATAATACCATTGTATTTATTTGCTTTCAAATGTACAAATTTGATTATTATCGAAATCTAAAGGCCAAGCAACATATGTACATACAATAGTATGCATCATACGCATAGGTTGAACTAGATTGTACGATCTAAATGTAAGTAATTCAGCTAGGACGATGACTATAAGTCGAATACCTACAGAAAGGTACAGAACAACATACTACGGGAGCAACACCCAGTTTATGTATCAAAGAAATGCTCGTTACACCAACAAATAGTAAAATAGAGTAGAGAAATAACTCACCGTGTACTTATTTAATTGAAATCCTTTATAACACATTTCTCACAAACACATACACTTTTTTTTATAAAACATTACTGTAAAAATAAGTAGCGACCGAATTTCACAGCATATCCATTTCTGTGTGCGCAAGACCGACTACCATGAAGTTGTAGTGAAACGTCACCTGCAAAAACCATACATGTTTGTTATCTATCGTGAACACAGAGCAACAAAGAATATGTATTTTTTAATATTTCGCCCTTGCATTAATTTAAATAAATTTCGAAATATTAAAAAAAAAAACGTTTTACGTTTTGCATTTGAAATTTATACAATAAGAAATCATATACTTTTAACATTTACTTCATCAAGAATCCCTAATGGATTTATGATGAAAAAAATAGAAAAGGCTCACTGAACATAAATGTATTTACCAGCGATTATTTTCATAGTCATCTGAAAATCCACATATTATTTTTATGATTTTACTGCTAAGAATAGTCGTTCCTCAGAGAAAAAATACAATACAGTTGGAAATGGTAAAGTTCATAACAATACCGTACTGCCGCTGAAGCATATTCTCACATTGCAGTAGGTACTGCTTTTTCATTTATAAAACATCAGTAGGCAATCTTCCGAAAAACAAAATAAATAGATAATCATATTATATTTTTTTCGTAAACTAAGTACTTGTTAAATAGGCTAGTACATTTTATTCCTCTGTAATGACATACTAATCACTCTGATATGTTAGCTATGCTTACAGTACAGAAAAGTATAGTTCTCTATGGAGTACAGGTAAGGAGACCAGTGATCCCAGTTTTAATAAAACTCACAATTATTATTTGTCGTACATTCATTGCAAGAATGATAGTTTCTTCGTCCTTTCTGTCCATTTCAGTATCTACAGAAATATTATAAAAAAGGTAACCAACACCAAAACAAATATTTCAACACCAAAACAAACATTGAGTTCGATCGTGTATATGTATTATCTATTATAAATAAAAACAGATGTTATCGGAACGGTGACAGTAAATAAAAAAATTTATATATTTAAGATAAAAATAAAATAAATACAAAAATTGAGACATTTGCCATGCTTAGAAACAAGGAGATGATTTGAACATGAAAAAACAAGAAGGATGTTATTTTGGCAAGTGCAATTATAGTAAAATCGAAACTATTAGGAGTAAAAATAGAGTAATTGAGAAAAAACCATCCTTTATAATTAGATTATTATTCGAAAATGTGAAAGTCGACTTTGCCAGCAATTTTTTTCACTTTACTTTAAAAGTTAAGGTATGTACTATCAGACTCTATATTATCCATTAGTTCGAGCAAAGGCTGGGTCTCAGAATTGAAAGAATCTCAACTTTCAACTAAGCTTAACTGATGGTAAACATCTGTACTATATAGCAAAAAATCTCTAAGAAATCAGAAATCAGAAAATAGAAAATCAAAAAGATATATTATATAGATATAGATAAATATAATATATTATATAGATAAATATATACATATTATATATAGTTTGTTTATCTGCATTTAAAAATGCTATTCGAAAAACTCTTATTTTAGCAGAGCTTGAAGAATCTTGACAAAGTCGTGTTTGTTGGATTGTCCTGATATCTTCCAAATTGTCAAATCGTTAAAATAAATACATTTCCCGTTTTCCAAATGTACGACTGTGGGATATCGTTCGTAAATGGGAAATTCTTAATTACGCTAAGCCTCTTCATTGCTCGAAATTTAGCGGTCTGCTTGGTACTCAGAAAGTTCATCTATACCATTACTAATGGACTGAGCAGTACATGCAACTTGATCGTAAAACTTGTGGTTATCCAAGTATATTCTCAAGTATGAGAATGTACTTGGACTTTATTGAGTTTCAGCATTCAAAATTGATGTGGGCATCAAATATCTTAGAAGCAAAAAATTTCTAGAGGCTAGTTGCTGTTTGTGTACCGTCTGGCTTCCGTCGTTGGTAGAAAATATAGCCGTATGTTGCTATGATTGTCTGCATTTTTCATTTTTATACATCGTGACAACCTATTGAAAGCACGGCACTGGGCATGCATCCTACTGTTAATGACAATGTCAGAAAGCTTTTTACCTGCTCAAGTATTGGAAATTTCTAGAGAAATAATATTATCAGTTTTTAATTGTTTTTGTTAGTCAAATCAAAATGTGTGAATGCGGAAGTTCGCATCTCTGCCATTCGATTGAGTATAAATCACCAAAAACTTGACTTTTTACCAGCACGTTTATGAATTGTATACGCTTTTACCGGAAGATCCTTATTAACAAATCACGCCGATCAGTTTTTGATTGGTCTTCGGTCAAATTTTCCTCTATTTCTTTGCATTTTTGATTGAAGGTGTGCGGCTTGCCTACGAACGTACGTGATAATATCTTCATATTCATATTCATGTAGGTATGTTTGACACCCAGAAAATGTTGAGCGTAAATATTCAAAATTTCCATGATCAGCTGTATGGGTATCATTTACAATCGCATATTATTCATCGAATTCACGCAAATTTGAGTCTCGTAAGTATTCTTCAAGTCTACGCATTGTCAAGACAATATCACGTTTCTTAAATGCATTTCCAGCAATGATGAAGGCAACTTCATTTACTATCGGTGCGTCAAAGGCACGAAATGTTACCGACAAATGGTTTTATAATTTCAAATGATTGATTATTTTCCGTTCAATCTTTTGATTTTTTGCAATTTTTACGATTCAAGCATGAACAATTATTATTTGTGACGTTTAATAAATTTATAGTTGCAAAGTATGGTGCTACGACGTTAATAATCACGGAATATTTGGTATGGAGTGGTTTCTAGACAACCTTACTCGGCGTTTGTTGATTTTTTTATCCTGAATCGTAAAGTCAAAAATATAGCGTTTTCAGTTTGAGGTTAAAAGTTAAATGTCGAGAGTTGAAAGCTTAAAATTTCACAGTTGAACTAACAATTGCAGCCAGCATGATCTGTGAAAATTTCACGTCGTTAATGTACGCTGTTTGGGAGGAATTATTGTAACTGACAGGCATACAAACATACAGATGTATTTTCTGCCATATATGGTAGAGATTATCGCTATTTTCAACTTTTAACATTATTATGAATTATGTTTTGTGGGTGTTGGGTGCAAAAGGTACAGTCCACGATGATATTTTCAACATTTAACTAAATTTTAACATTAGCCGGCCTCAATAGCTCTACATGGTCTAATATAAGTGTCCTCTATCTTGGGCGAAGCTAAGTAAAAGATACTATCATATATATCAAACATATTGTTTGTGCTTCATAATATGTAGCCCTCAAAAAATACGAAAATAAGCTAATGATTTGATCTCATTTTAAAGACGACAGAGCATGTCTCGGCCAAATGATGTAAATTAAAAAAATAAATTGATCACTTTTTGAGAGGGAAATATCATTTTACATTGGTTTTAAGTTCAAAAATTCTGTAAACACTTGATGTAAGCCACTATTATATCGATACTCCCTACGTATAATCCTGTATCTGTAAACATGACTATTTAAAGGAATTGCATTTCAAAGATTCATAACGTAACTCACGAAACCTATAATTTTCGATAAAGAGAGTTTTTACTCTCCTGAACACTTTAAATTTTGAGGATTACATCAATTGGCCAGAATACCGTGGATATTATTTACTTACTCGGTTTTTGCTTTTTAATGTAAATGTAATCAATCAATATTGAAGTGTAGCGTTAAAAGGTTGTTTTACATGTTCGTGATTGTACTTTAAGAGATTTAATTAAAATATGTCAGATATATAATGAATGCTTTATAAAATAATATTGGAACCAGAAAATTGACGCTTCTACATTAACATGATGGAAAGCTGTAGCCCCAAGAATGGGTTTTGCGTGAAAATGGCAAATGAGTCTTAGGAACTACATTAAACATATGCTAATAGAATCCATGATCATTTCTGATTATTAGCCGGCATACATATTGAGGCTTGTGGTTGTAGCCATCAAACCGTTCGTCATCGGTATAATTTTGTCAATTCTTTGATACTTGCTTACACTCAAACAGTGGAAAGCATGTGGGGTCCACCAAGTGGGGTAACAAGAAACAACGGAGCACCGACGGACATTTCAACACAACTCTTGTAGTAATAACCCTTTTCTATTCACTTGTATTACGAGACAAAACACTAAATTCTGTGTTTTACTTTTTAAAAACAGAGTGTCGGTGGGCCAAGCTGCGATAATATTTTCAATGACATTTGACAGCAAAAATATATGATTTGAAAAGCGCGCTATTATGTGTTGAAATGCATCCGAACCGTTTTTTCTGTAGCTGCTTTATTTCCAAAAATGAAAGTGACACCGCTATTGCTCATTTACACTATGTTTAGCTTTGCATTATAGTAGATCATGTATAATTAAATACATTTTTCTTTGTAGACTTATGAGTAATATATTAATCTATGTATATTTCAAGTCACGAGAAAGGTTTACGAGAATCTTGAATTACATATTATATTTAAAAAGTAGCGACATCAGAACCCGCCTTCTAATCTACAATGCACCAGTGGCAAGCCGCACACGCTAGAAAATATTATCTTTTAACATTTTAATTACCTGTGTATGTGATCACCTTAAGTTATGGCAAAAAGCTGTATAAAGACAGATACCTATGGACGGTATGGATGTATTTACATTACTTACAAATATTTAAATACAAGCCCAACTGAAAATCGTAACTGAACCGACATATTTTTTTACCAAACTGGAACGAAAACCCAAAGAAAGAAAATATCGGCTCGGATCCCTGATTTTTGGAGCGAATTTTTACGTGTGAACAGTACCTACCTAATATCCATAAGACAATGCAAATCATTACCGGCTACAGATACTGTTGCCGGTACCGGGTATTTATATTCTGTCACTTCCCGTAATAAATAATTTTATTCAAATAAATAATTTGGTGTAGAATATTATAAAAATGCAATTTTTTTATCTAGTAAGTTAGTGTAATTATAATAATTATATATTATGATAAAGCAGCATAACGCTTATTTAAAAAATATACTGGCCATTGATGTTGATGCAGTGTAGCCATAAAATTATATTTTTTTAACGGCAACATTGTTTAAGACACTGTTGCCAACTTCGGGCGATTTCACCATTGAGTTGTGAGCTAACACTACAAAACGTTCTAATATTTATTTGAAAAGTCGATCTAAATTTATTAATACTATTGTTAAAATCAACTGTACTCGCATCTCCATAATACCGTAATAATCATATGCTTGTATGACAAGCCATGGCGCAAATACTTCGCGGAAGATTTGGGTATGTAAACTGATTATCTTGGTTAGTTAATTGTAATATTGACGCTTTTGTATTTATTCGGATCTCATGAATTCTTTCTTATAATTTTCAGCAACATATCATTGACACACTACAAGATTCGAAATACGAATGTTTCCAAAAGGCGAGTGGATTTCTTTTCATTTTGGACGAGTACCAGCTTAAATCGTAATCGACCCTTGCTAGGAATATCGCCGATTAGGGCCACATATACGAGAAATTACGGAATGATTATAGCAAGAGTGTTGAGAGGAGTTCTCAAAATACGGTATCTGGTTCTTGGAGGAGCTGTTAGCGGTGGCGTAACTCTGAATAAGGTGACGTATTGTAGTTTACTTTCTTTGAGGTTATGTCCAATTGATTTTCAATGACTCGATTGTCTATCGTAGTAGAGATTGCCACTTAACACTACACTGCATATTTCAAACTCATTGTTATATTTTCTGCTACTTAGATTCACCTTACAAATAGTTAATTGAATATAAAGTTTTACTATTCCTTCAGTTGATATTCTATTACGAGCTCACTGAAAAAATGTTCAAGTGATACAATACATGAGCTGCTTGCTGTCTACTAAAGATTACTACATTGGATATCATTATGACATCAGCAACAGCTAGTAGCTTCTAAAATGATTTTGTAATGTATTTTCAGAAATATCAAGAATGGAACGATGGTCTTCCCGATCTTGGATGGTTGAACGACGTTTTACCTGATACTGAGCAATGGAAAAAGATAACTGGCTCTCTAATGACGATACGTGATAATGTAAAGGACAATGTTTCCATAGGTGAAGAATAAAATTATGTTTTATAGTAATATACATTAAACACGGTGAATATGATCCTTCTTTATCAATTCCAGCGATATTTCTTTTTATTATTCTTTTTGGTTAATTTTAATGTGTATTAATATGAATCCTTTTCAATATTTTTGTACACTTATTGAGAGGTCTGAAATTAAAATTCTAATATTTTTAATAGATCCGAGGCTAAAGCAGCTCACAGAAGCCAAATACAATGAAATGAGGCAGTGGTTTGGAGAACGATGGGAGAATGCTCTTGAGGCTGCAGAACATAACAACTCAGAACGTAAGGATTCAACTATGTTTTTATTTTAACACTTTTTGCCCCAGAATGCTGATATATCAACACACCTGAAACTCACAGTGTTGAAAAGCTGTACAGAGCCTATTTATTGGTGCAAACTTTGATGTATCATGTGAAAAACTATAACAGGTTTTTGATGTTTTGAATTGACTTTTATATGATACATAAAAGCTTGCGCCTGGCTCTGTGTGGCTTTTAAGCACAGTAGATCGGCGGTCGGAGGCTTAAAGAGTTTATATATATATATATGATTTGTTATCACTGGATTGGAGCGAATTTTGATATCTGTCATGGTATTGCGGCTAATGCTCTACTCTGCTTACGCAACACATTCATGTTATTGGTCCTAGGATGAACCAACAAACAGTCATTCTATTTGTATCTTTTATCAGCCACTTTAAAAGGGGGTTGAAGCCAGTTCTGATTAAATTATTACAAGTCCTTATGCTCCACATTCCGCTCCCAATACCTTAGAAAAATAAAAGGTTTTTAAAGTAATTTGAATGTGAAAGTAGGATAGGAAGTAATTATCAATGCAATATTTTGTTTGAATTATCTGTAATGACTTTCTCTAAATATTAATAACCCGAAATTACCAGGTAGCAGTGCCACCATTCAACATTCTTGGATGTGACTTAGTTCTGAAACAGATTGACAATAGAGGGTACACTTTAAACGGCAAATAAATTTAAAATCTCTGGTGATTACATCATATTTATAATACGTGTTTTCATTGCCTTACAATTTATTTACACTTGCTTTACTCATAAACTAAAAAATTACAATATGTTGACCAAATTTTATGATGTTTCACGGTTTTCTAAAAAACAACATTTTTCTGTTGAACTGCTATTTTGTTATTTTGAAATCTAATTATTTCTGAAATTCTTTATTTTATCATTTAAGCGTTGGTCGGATAAAATACACCTTTGCAGTCAAATTAATCTGTTATGATAGATTTACATTTGGATGACTAGTTAGATTTAGCACAGGGGATAATATCTTCATTAATTAAAAGTTGTTTCTTTTGGCTTGTTTGATCCATTGTATGTGGGTGTGGTGCATTAATAGTCCATTTAAATTCTATGTATCATATTTCTGCCAGTGTTGATTAAAACAAAAGGTTGTTGATTAAATTTATTAGATTACGTTGCTGATAATTTATTTTGGATCTGTTTAAAATAGAATTTGACGCTGTTATTATGACGTGGTACACTGTAGCAGTGTGTTATAGAGTATTTTTTTTCATGCAATGCCCTGTTAATAAATATATATGATACATAGCTGAAAATAGACATTATTATTATGCAAGCTTTTTTTCTTTCCGCCAGGTTTGATCGATGTGATAGCTTCTGTTAACATTGCAAATTCAGGTAAACTTTAAAAAATGTCTATAAATTTAAAATAAATCAGAAATTGATCATTTATTAACATTATTTTTATATACATTTCTATCAAATATGGTATTTGGTCAGAACCAATTGACATTTATTCAATGTATGTATTCGGATGGTGCTGCTTTTGGTTGGGAATCGTAGTGTCTTACGAAAGTTCAGAACACTAAGGGCACAGTGGTTTGATTTTGTCATGAATTAGATAGCTCTTGTTTGTGTATGTATTGTGGATGCTAAATTGGGTGGTTTATTTCAAAGTGATTTTGGTTAAGTGTTTTCATTTACTCTTATGCAGACAATGCTTGAACATGTAACGTTTTCTTTGAATGAATTAATCCAAATTATAATTTATAAATCTATATACTTAATAATATCTATATACTTTATTAATGTTGCTACATATTTCTACTATTGTTGATAGTGATTAAATCTTTTGCTTGTAGGATTTTTGTGAAGAAGAGCTCTCATTAGTCAAAGTATTTTTTTGAAATTTATTAAATTAATTGCTTTATTTCATTCGGAATATTAAAAGTGACTATTTTCACAAAACATATCTCATCATTTTCGTACTGCTTTTGTAGTATACGTTATTCCATTCCATTTCATAATGATTCATTTATTCTACAATGTATTTACATTATGAAGTTTATTTTCCCGTCTTGGTTATAAATAAAAATCATTATAATATATTACAATTTACGGTACCATTATAAATCAACCTTGTATCAAAAAAATCGAAATTGAATAAGAGACAAAGAACATTTATTTATTTTAACCCTTTCAAAGTATTTATTTTTAATTAAATTATTTCATATTACTAAGGATTCCGTTAGTGTCACCTTTGTGGTGCAGTGGTTAACGTTGTTGGCTACGGCTACATATGTCTCGGGTTCAAGTCTTGGTACGGACAGTTTCATAAATTGATTTTTTCAATCGATTTATGGATTTCTGTTCGTACACATGAATTTTTGTGATATCTAAAATTTCCTCCCACCCATTCGATCCTAAAAACGGGACATAGCGAGAGTGATTAGCTAACCACTAGTCCTGTCCTACCCCTATCCTTCTATCCCTACTCTCTTCGAAAAAGAGAGGTTGAACAACTGAGTAACAAGCAGTTCTCATAGAAAACTTCTGTTAAGATACCTCTATTAGGAGGCCATATGCTCCTCACTTGGAGCGGGCATGGTTAAAAACAGTTTTCATTATTCTCTATCTTTACCTATTGGACACAACAAGTGTCCAAGCAAATCGGTATTGCGGGGATATTAATCCATGTATATGGTATTTTTGTATTAAATTTAATGCATAACATATCTATAAAATGAAATACATTTTTTATAATTTCGAGCTGTTGAACCATTTTCATTTTATTAACTATCAATGGAACAGATATCACTAACGGCTGTCACAACATTTTCGTAAATGTAAAATAGCATTTTCAGAGAAATTATAGATGCTTGAAATTAGTGTCATTTAAGGGCTAAAATTCATAATGCTGTAAAATTATTGAGATTGATATTAATGATGAACATATTTTTTTGACAGGTCTCAAAGTAGAAAATGTTAACTATACAAAACAGGCAGATGATACGCCGAAGGGCTACAGTGAGTACAGATCTTTGTTTATTTAAATACCTTATATATTATATTAGCGAGGCCTCAATGCAACATTTTAATGGTGGAATGAGTTGTCCCATTTAGTAACTATTTAGCAATATTAAATTTGGATTATTGAGATTTTGTACACTTCCATGTATTTTGTCACTAACGACCGTTAGTTCGTTAGTGACAAAATACATGGAAGTGTACAAAATCTCAATAATCCAAATTTAATATTGAAATTCCATCAAGCACCCTCAGTCGATGTCTTAAATTATATTTAGCAATAGCACTGTCTATATTTTTATCATTGTCAGGTACTGCAGATAGACAAAGGATAGAATCTTTACAAGAAGAGTTAGTTGGTACGCAAGCACGCTATCAGAGAGAACTTGACAAGCTGGAAAAAGAAAACAGAGAGTTACGTAAACAGAATCTGCTATTGCGTGGGGGAAGAAATATGGCTGCTCTGAAAAAGACTAAGGTAATTGAGAAATCATTATGTAATGTGTGTGCGGCCGGTAGCAAAACCTTTAGGCCCTGCAGTCAACGGTAGACTTATTTAAAATTAATACATCCATTCTCCATTTCTTGTAATTACAAATATGTTAAGATGGTAAATATTAAAATACAAAATTAAACTATTAGAAATTATCGGGCGATTATTACTTGTAAGGAATTGTATATTCGAATAATTAAATTGCTAAAATGGTTTTATATATTAAATACATGAATAATAGACAATAATTTAGGAGCCCATTTACAAAATTATATCCAATTGATATAATGTACATTTATCAAGAATTCAGAGTAGAACCACCTTATTACTTCAGTTATAAGACTCATGTATTTTTATGTATATTTTTGGAATCTCTGAATTCAATGTGCATCTTATAATCGATAATATCTTACAATTGCTGTCAAAAATGCAAAGGAAAATATTTTCTGCAAAGACTTTGAAAACAATGGATTCAGAAAAATCAGACACTGAATCTGATGAAATTTCAGGCTGATGGTAAAAAAGCTAATATACTTAATAAAAAAATTTTTATATCAAGGGTTGATCGCGAAGCAAAGTTTGATCCTTCCTAATTACGATTGGGAATTTTGAAAATAATTATGATTTTTATTAGATTCGTGATTATCTGTTAATGAAGCGGATTAATGGTCAAAGTAAGGGAGACCCTTAATGTGGTATTGATTTACAAAGGATCTCAGGCACTAAAAACACCAACAAATTTTCTTATATGATTCTTGTTAGAAGTCGATCGTCATGAAAATTAAGATTAAATGTAGCTCCCAACCTCAAAATGGTTGCGCACCCTTGCTTTATATTGTCATTACATTGACTTCTTTGTTAAAACAAAATATCGTGATGTTTTTATTATTGGTATTTATAAATAAGGGTGCGTCTTTTAATCAATGACGCCTTATAGTAGAGAAAATACAGTATTAATATTCAGTTCTTATTAGCTAGTAGCTTTCTGTATGATCTTATTAAAGTTATTGAAATATGTTTTAACCATTATTTTACAGAAATCGTTGATTGATATGTACTCAGAAGTTTTGGATGAGTTATCAGGATATGGAAGTGGTTTTGAGAGTACAGACCAACTGCCACGTGTGGTGGTTGTTGGTGATCAGAGTGCTGGAAAAACAAGTGTCCTCGAGATGGTAGCACAGGCACGTATTTTTCCAAGGGGAGCTGGAGAAATGATGACAAGGTACTGATTTCTTCATTGAGTGCAATATCATTTGGTACAGCTCATAATTGTTTACTTCTTACGTTACTGCTAAAAGCACTTATCTGTAAATAGTTGGGCTTGTTTTAAAAAAAGTCATCTTATTTTGTTTTAATTAATATTATATTGAAGCAAATTTTTAACCAATTTTATTTTTTCTGAGAGCCATTTTTTATTTTCAGAGCTCCCGTCAAAGTCACTTTATCAGAAGGCCCTTACCATATTGCACAGTTCCGTGATTCGTCAAGGGAGTTTGATCTTACAAAAGAATCAGATTTGGCTGAATTACGAAGGTATGTGATTTCTTGACATCTCATTAATACTCCTAAACTTTTGCTATCATCAATGCAAACCCATTTGATGTTAATTATTTATATGGACTTTTGCGAATAATGTTTGCTATTATAAGCATTTTAATCTTATTGTATTTTTGTTCGATGACTACAAATAATTGCATATTTCGTTACTATGATCTATATATTTGCTATTGTTAGGGAGGTTGAGCTGCGCATGCGTAACAGTGTCCGTGGCGGTCGCACAGTTTCAAAAGATGTGATTTCAATGTCGGTGAGAGGCCCTGGCCTACACAGGATGGTGCTGGTTGACTTGCCCGGCATCATTTCAGTAAGATTGCTTTTTTATCTTTTATGCAATAATTTTGCGATGAGACTGTCCACGTTATATTATGCTACAAAATAATATATGATTTGTCATCAAAATATTCTTTATTAAATTACAGTATAATTGCAATATATATTTGTCTTTTTGTTGAAATATTGTAATTATTAGAGATTTTAAATTTATAGTGTAGTATCTAATTGTCAAAAACAATATTAATTAATATGCTCTAAATTTAATATGATATTGATGAAAGTGATTTCTGCTGCAGATCCAAGTATTTTGACAGGTGGTACCGCCACCTGGTAATTTAAATTGGCATCTAAGTCAGCCACTATTTTGTTTTAATATAGAATATATTGATATTTAAATTTACAATGAAAATTTTAATGTAATTATTGTTAAGTAATATATCTGTGTGCAAAAGGAAGAGGGTAATAAGTTGAGTTAAATATTCTAAAATAACTACAATGCATATAATATAAAAAGGATGAGTCGAATCAATGTTGTTGAATTGGTAAAATTCATGTTCACTCACATATATGTTTCAGGAGAGTCAATTCTTGTTTTGACTCTCCTGAAAAGTACCAATTTTAGAGATTACGCCCTCTTACTTTCTCGCACAGATATATATAGCTACTGATTACTTTTATTGTTGTTTCATCAAATTGCTAGCTTTAATGTTGATTATCTTATTAGTATGTTTTAGTTCTGTTGCAGTAATTTTTACTAAAAAGGTTCATTGCATATTTCTTTAGCGCTATAAGTATATTTCATTATATCATTGAAAACTTATCTGAACCATAAAATTGAATTCTTTTTCTTCTTTATTATTTATTAAAATTAACTCGATTATATTAAGCTATGTTTTTATCTATATGTAACTATTCGTAAAGGAATTTTCTGTTACTGTTATGTCTATTGTGGGTCTGGCTTTTGCGAAATAAATTCACATGTTCTTTAACAAATAAACAATTCTTCAAATATAATAATTATTTTCTTTATTTATTTACAGACACAAACTGTGGACATGGCATCAGACACAAGAGATGCCATCAAGCAAATGACACAAGCTTACATGAGTAATCCAAACGCCATTATCCTTTGCATTCAGGTAATTTATTTTAATGTTAGCATTTACATTTCACTAATATAATAATAAATCTGATCTATATTTTGTAGTTTAGTGTGAACTTTGTAAAATGCTGATTTATTACCAATTGGCTTACAATATTCTGGTTTTAATGTTTTTGAAATGATTTTTCTGAATTAGTTATAATTTTAATGTTAATTATTGCAATTTCCAGGATGGGTCAGTAGATGCCGAAAGAAGTAACGTAACAGATCTTGTTGCACAGTGTGATCCATCAGGAAAGCGCACAATTTTTGTACTTACAAAAGTAGACATGGCCGAAGAAAATTTGACAGATCCAAATAGGGTGAGTAGAAAACATTTTTATTGACTTCCATTTGTTGAATTCATTGTTGTGTGTCTTCTTAAATCGTCCTACTTAATAATATAGAGATGGGTAAAGAGATGAATATAATAATTTGATTGTTTGTTTTTCAGATCAGGAAGATTTTGTCTGGAAAACTATTTCCTATGAAAGCCCTTGGATACTTTGCTGTTGTTACTGGTCGCGGTCATAAAGATGATTCCATACAAACTATTAGGGACTATGAAGAGAAATTTTTCCGTAATTCAAAACTATTCAAGTAAGTATCAATGTCAGAGGAAGCTTTATATATTATCTGTAAAGGCTTATAGCATTGGTGTCCAACGTTTTGATTCTCTTATGCCTCATAGATTAACTGTTTTTGGCTACACATAAAATGTTTAACATAGATAATGAATATAAATAACAAAGCTTTGTATATTGATATAGATTTTTTATTATGAAATTAAAACAGAGGAACGCAAAACTAAAAGTATATTTGACTCTCTATTTTGATAAAAGTGGTTGCAATTATTAATGAATTCTCGGGTTGCTCGTCACATTTTTTCTTTTACTTCTTTCTATAAAATAATTACTAACAAATAAAGCGGATATTTTTCGCAGGAAAGATAGGTCTTATAAAGTACTTTCAATGTCTCATTGCAAATATATACATTCCATTTGTAAATTTATAATAACGTAATTGTATTGACTGAAAATATAACATAATATTATTGGTCACTTTTAAGGTGTTAACTGTCAATTTTTGGTGGAAATACATTATATTTTAAAAAGTAAAACACAATTCATTTGTACTACTTCCACATATTTATAATGATCAGGACCGGTTTCGCTCATCACGAGCATTATCAACTGTCAGTTGATAGTAAGTAGTACAAATGAATTGTGTTTTATTTTTTCAAATATAATATTATTGGGCCAAAGTACTTGTTTACTCTGTTTTGTGTTGCAGGTTGGACATGCCTGATTTATAGCATTTACATTAATACCATTATAAATTTAAAAAAAACATTTGTTCGCTGTGTAATATTTATAAACTTTTAATGTTAATAATTGTATTGTAATTTAACACTAGTCAAATAAATCTTTTTTCAGGGATGGCCTTATCATGTCCAGTCAAGTAACAACTAGGAATTTGTCATTGGCTGTTGCTGAGTGTTTCTGGAAGATGGTCCATGCCTCTGTAGAACAACAGGCTGATGCCTTCAAAGCAACTCGATTCAATCTTGAAACCGAATGGAAGAACAACTTCCCTAGGTAAAAGCTGTTTATTATCTTCTATAGTTTATAACCATCTTGTATCACAATCCAATTGACTGTATATGGTTTGTGTTAATATACAAGTACAAAAAATTACAGCACAACACATTGTTTATTACGTAATATCATTGATTGTGCCATTAATTTTAATTGTTTTTCATTGATTGATTCATAAGGTTGCGAGAATTGGATCGTGATGAATTGTATGAACGAGCCCGCGGAGAAATTTTAGATGAAAGTATCAATCTATCCATGGTTGCGCCGAAGAAATGGGAAGAGAAGCTTATGTACCGCCTATGGGATACTACCAGCACACATGTATTTGAAAATATTTATCTCCCTGCTGCTATGACTCCAAATAATAGTAAGTACATAAATTCCCTGTCATCTTGCACTTTAGACAATAAAAGATATATATTATAAACACTTAATGCGGGTGATCTCAGGCTGTATAGAGCAGTGCTTCCGAAACGAAAATTTAACAAATCATAGCTGTTATTGATACCTTTCAGATGCATAATGTGTTAAGTTATTAAAATAATGAAGCTATACTCTAATATTGTTTCAAACCATTTAGTCAGCTTTTCTCAATGACCATGAAAGTTTGTTTAATATCATTAAAAGGTTTTTAATCTTCCACTTTCAATTGCTGATTATTTGTATTGAATTTATTTTAATTTTATAAAATATTATTCATTTCCCCTCTCTTTCCTTCTAGATACATTCAATACCACTGTTGATATAAAACTAAAACAATGGGCTGAAGGATCTCTCCCTGCCAAGTAAGTGTTCCATAATTATTACTTTTCCTGATTATTAGACGATTATCTTTTAGCGGAAATATTATTGAAGATATTTTATCAGAATTATGAATATTTACCTACTCTACCTATTCTACAGTAAAGTTTTTTTTTAAATTGTAGATCTGTTGAATGTGGATGGGAGACACTTCAAACTGAGTTTAAAGACTTCATACAAAAAGCAAAATTATCTACGGATCATGACGATATCTTTGATAAACTTAAAACAGCTGTTATTGATGAAGCAATGAACAGGTAACATTGTTTATACTAAATTATTTTGTCTTTGAGATGCAGATAATATATATTTTTAAAAGACATTATTTAACTGTACAATTGTATTTCTACAAACTAGACACAGTTGGGAAGATAAGGCAATGGAGATGGTGCGTGTATTGCAGTTAAATGCTCTCCAGGATCGAGCTGTGAATGGAAAACGTGATTGGGATGAAGCTGTCAATTTCTTGGAGATTTCCATCCAGGATACTTTAAAACGAACCGAAGAAACTTTGAAACAAATGATGGGACCATCATTTTCTGAGAAGTGAGCAATTTTCGTATTGTGATTGTATATTATATTCACTATGAATTGGTTAATAACTCAAGTATAATTGTTTAATTTGAAATTACCTTTATATCAATATCTTTTTGTGATTATCAGTTGATACTGATAGAATTTTATTTCATTTACTGATATATTTATAACTAATAAGCATGTTTTAAAAAATTGCAGATGGCTTTATTGGCAGCATACTTCTGAAGATCAATCAAAACGCAATGCTGTGCGTGTTGAATTAGAGGGTCTCTTACGTAATCAAAAATCAAGCACAGTTGCAGATTCTGGAAGACATGCCCCAAGTTTATCTTACGAAGAGATAGCTGCTGTACGCAAGAATTTGCAGCATAAAGATCTGGATGTTGACTCTGATTACATTAGGGATACTTGGCATCCTGTTTACAGAAAGTTCTTTTTGAAACAGGCATTGGCTCGAGCTTACGATTGCAGAAAAGGCTACTATCTTTATCATCAACAAGGTTTGGAGGGAGAAATGGAATGCTGTGATGTAATTTTGTTTTGGAGAATTCAACAGATGATGAGAGTGACAGCAAATGCTCTCAGACAACAAATTATGAATAGAGAGGCTCATAGATTTGATAAGGAACTGAAGGATGTATTAGAAGATTTTGGTCAAGACTCGGATCGCAAAAAACAACTTTTAACGGGTCGCCGTGTTACATTAGCTGAAGATCTCAGTAAGTAGAAATGTAGACATTTTTTTCACTAATCATAGTATGTTATATAACCATGTCATGCTCAAATACTTACCTTGCTTTTATATTTTTACAGAACGTGTACGACAGATACAAGATAAGTTGGAAGAATTCATCGCTGCTCTCAATAAGGAAAAGTAAATGATAAGTTTTCTTTTTACGATGAATTTTACATATTTTTTATAGCATACAGCGTTTATATTTGTAATTCTAGTCCTATTATTTTTATATTTCATATAGAATCATTAAATAACCGAATCAAATAAAAAAACGACAGCTCTGCCTGTCCACCGTGCAAATATATTCCCAAATGTCACTTCGCATACATGTGAGGTGTCGTGCAACAAATGAATTGGTTTATTTTTCTTATTGCTAAGTCATCTTGTTAAATCTTTTCTAATCCATTATTTACAATAATCTAATTGAAAACATACTTATCATCGAGCCAATTGAATTGTTATTATTAATCATATTAAACCAATTGAAATATTTGAATGCTGTGTTAGCTGTAAGTTCCTACATTAAATAGAAATTTTAAGTATTTATTTTTAGTACTGATATTAATTACAAATAATGTATATAATATACTGACTAAAGCATCTAAGCATTCTAGTGTAAATATCTGTCAGCACCTTTAATGGTATTATTCACAGAACAGCGTTCCAGAAATCACAAAGTAAATAAATTTATTTCGTAGCTTATTGCAAGAAATCTATATTATATTTGTTACTTATTTGGTCTTACTTATCCTAGTTTCAGAAAGTTAAATGGGTAGTCAGATGGCAAAAGGGCCCATCTGGATATTAAATTAATATTCAGATCCGCCCTTTTGTCATCCGACTACCCAAATGAAGTTGTTTTGTACTTTGATAATAGTGTATTTCAAATTTAAATTGATAAGATTATTTAAAAAAGTAACGTAAGCCTCAAAAAGAAAAGCTGCAACAATTTCGTAAAGATTATTATTTTGTGATATAGATTTATATTGTTCTTATATGCAATGGTTTCTTTTACACTTATTATGTGTAACATATTTTTTTTCTGATAATTTTAAGTTCTCGGTTTAACTGGGTATTACTTTTGATTTATTTTATTTTTTTGAAACCGAGACTATTTGATTATCTTTTTTGTATTCTTGATTGAATACCATATGACCGATGCTGATTGTTATAAAAAATAATGGAAACTGTATGTCCAGTAAAATGTTTTATTTGATGTTTATTCAAGAATGTATGCTACTCTCAAATAAAGCTTACTTACTTCATACAATTTTTGTTTTAAATTTTATAGCTAATAAATTGTATTCATTTAAAAATTATACTTATTAGTATTAAGAGTTGTAAAGTTAAAAAATAAACTTAACCATAATGTGAGAAAATTTGTAGGAATGCTTTATGACTGTAATTTATTACTACTAGGTTAGGATCTTCTGTTTGCAGCAAAACAAGTCATTGTTAAATGAATTTAAGTCATTATGTATTAACTGTTTTAAGATCCTCCATTAGTTCGTGCAAATAATTGTTAATACTGAAATATTACTGTTTTCATATGATGCTAGGTTTGGAGTTTATTTTTAGCTTATATTTTGTTATTTGATCGATTAAAAAACTTTATAAAATCCTGTTATTTTATTTTTAACAGTGGAGAATAACACATAATATATACACATATAATTATAATCCCTCCCACCTATCCAATCCTAAAAATGGGGCGTAGTGATTAGCTAACCACTAGTCCTATTCTAGTTCTATCTTTCTATCCCGACTCTCTTCAAAAAGAGAGGTTGAGCAGCTGAGTAACAGGCAGTACTTGTAGAAAAACTTCCATTGAGATAACTCCATTAGCAGTCTATGCTGCACATTTTGAGCGGACATGGTAAAAAATATATAAATAAAGAATCATGGTATGTTATCTTTCAAACCCATTTGGGAATACACATGATGGAGTGGATTTAAACAGACAAATGAAACTGATATAATATGTAGGCATCGACTCATCCATGTATGATGTATGTCTGACTCAGCATAGGCATTGAGTTTTGACGAACCTGGCAATGTCTGGCTTACCATAGAGGGTATTAAAGCCCATGATTGTCTATTCCACCTGAGAGATTTTCGAATTCAGCGTCCAGGCTTCTTATCTAATGAACTGGTTTTATAGAGGTGAGCTTTAGTATCTGGTGATAAGCAGAAGAATTACAATAATTGTTCATGCAGTCCATATAAGCAAATATTGCTGCTTACAATTCACCTTTTGCTTCTCTCACTTACATTGTCCTGGATGTTGAGTAACCACCCAAGATACACAAACTTGTCAACCGTTTCGATGACTAGATTATCAATATTGAGGTTATTCATTAGCGGTATCAGTTTTGACTGGCATATATTTAGTTTTTTCATATTGATATTTAATCTATGGCCACTTACCACAGTTACAGGACTACAAAAGCCTCAACAGCATCATCCCTTAAAAGACCGTTCATATCAATTTCATCTGCATAATCCGAATCTAAGCTGCATTTGTGTTAATTTACTCAGTTGAGCTTGATTTTGAGTCTCGTATAACATTTTCAAGGGCGATTTTGAATAATAAACACTAGTGCATTACCCTCGCAATCCTGATCAGTAAGATGAAATTTACAAAATTTTTGTCGTGATTCACAAATAGCATATATGAAATATCCATAG
Source organism: Himalopsyche phryganea (assembly GCA_022494535.1). Classification (NCBI taxonomy): domain Eukaryota; kingdom Metazoa; phylum Arthropoda; class Insecta; order Trichoptera; family Rhyacophilidae; genus Himalopsyche; species Himalopsyche phryganea. Next base: position 3,173,381 of record JAGVSL010000023.1, read on the forward strand.
ATATAATTAAATGAAATAATAATACAATCAAGCAATAATGAGTTTTGAAAATTAACGATAGATCAAAATATTGTCTTCGCTTGAATAAAATTCCTGATTTTCCTTTATATCTCTAGTGTTGTTCTTTATGGTGAGCAAATAGAAACCTTAAAATTAAAATGTAATCAATAAGAAGATATTTTTCTGAACATCACTACATGTATTGCAGCAAATGAAATACAATATCGGAACCTATATTCAATGAAAAGAGAAAGAGAAGCATTTAATTGCTTGATGATTGCTTTGTTTGATTTAGCAATGAAACAAAGTAATTATCCCATTCTAGAGCACCTAGTGACAATTGCACAGTAAAACATATAAGATGTGGTGTATTCAGTGACATAACTACAATTGAGCTTTTCTCTTGTATATTTATTACATAATAATATAATAATAAGTAAGCAAATGTTTAAAAATTATTAATACTTTTCTAGAATACAATATCATGGTCATAAGTTTATTAAATTTTAATGAATTACAATAGAAGACGTCTTGCTAACTTATTTTTTTATTACTGAGTCAGTATTTTGTACTTCCACCAAATTTAAAAGTTGCATGCTTTCATAATGTTCTGTATGTATTACATAACATCTGAGATCCAGGTTTCTCATAAGAATGATATGAGAAATGAATTTTGAATCTAAAGTTGACTATATCGACACTCCCTATGTATAATCATGTAAGTGTCACATACGTGATTATAAGTCTTTTGCATTTTCGTTGTCTACGCACTCAGTTCTATAGATAGGCATCAAACAACATTGAGAAAAGTACCTACTTCACCGTTTTTTCGTAAAGTATAAACTCGTAACTAATCACTTGTACAAAAGATCTTTACCTAAAATCCGAAGCACAATGTGATATCTGTAATATTTCAAAAACTATAAACTTTTAAGCAAAACTTTATATAAAATAAAAAACCAGATTGAAAATAATAGCACTGTCCCAATTTTGAAGAAGATAGATGCATTTGTTAGTTTTCAACTGCGTTCTGAATCTTTGAGATGCTCACCTGTAAAATGTCATCTTTGCAGATACGGGATTATACGTACGGAGCCTCGATAAGCAAATATCATTAATTGCCATTAATTGATTACCAATTTAAGTATGCGTTAAATTAACAGAAGCAACAAAAAATTAAATATATCCATGATGTACAATAGATTTTTAGTTTTAACAAGAAGCAGATTATTTTTTATTTGCAAGATATCTGAACATGGTATAAAAAATAGGACATGTTTTAGAATGTAACTGTAACATTCCATATTTTCAGTGATTTACATTTACCTATACCAAAAACTTAAAAACATGTTCTAAATCATTACTTGAGTTACCTTCAAAATACATTTAATTTTAAGAAGCTTCATCAAATATGAATATCTTTAGCATTGAGTCTTGCAATTGATAATTACATAACAAAAAAGCGTTCATTCCACTAAAAAAAAACCCTCATATATGGATAATATGTAACCCAGAAAAATATCCATTTTATGGCGACTAAATGGACTGGTGGCGCTTAACATAAATTTCTCGATACTTTGTAAGCCTTAGAACTTCTAAGCAAATTTGCTAATGCTAAAGGAAGGATTCTTTAATCAGTTAAATATTTTTATTATTAATTGATTGGTTTATTTTTCTATAGTTCATAAATTTTAAATCGGGGTGCGTCTCAAAAAGTGTAGTACCTCGGGTCTTACATTTTCTCTGAAAGGCCATGTATATATATGCATATATTGTTAAGTGCCTAGTATAAGGTTCTGGTCACACAACTCTGTATAATCTCTCGTTCCTCTGTACATAAAGTACATTAAAAAGTTTTTTGTATGTTACGTTTGGCTTCAAAATATTGGCAGTCGTTGATCATTTATTTTAGCAATCTAATAACATCAGTTTTTTTCTCTCATGATTATAAATGATATAGGCACAGAGTGTCTAATTGTATTTGTTGCAAATGCGTATACAATATTACTTTCTTAATTTATTACATATTTATATCATGTACCACGTATTTTGTACTCGATTTCTGAAGGTTTTCCACGTTCATACTTTTTGTACAGTGTAAAAGCATTGTATCCATTAGGTGTTTAATATATTTTCTTATTGGCTTCAGATTGATTGCCGCCTGAAATTAATGTAGTACTTGCCAACGTATTGCATTGTAAATATACGAAATTAATTCAAACATAATAAACAGCACAACTGCATCATGCAAATGATATGACTGATCTCTGTCACACATCCAATATTTTTGGTTCCTGGGCTGTGATTGAAAAAATGTGTTGTTTACATGTATTGAGTCAAATAGGAAATGGGAAAAAATGTTACTTGAAGAATAACTGTGGTTTCTTGTCATAGATTTAGTCTAATTAGTGACAAATCAATTATTGAATATTTGCTCCTTAGATATAATTCGACCCTTTCTCAGGCCTTAGGAATTGGTATTCCCAGTATCTAAATTTGCTCTATTCGTTTTACTACACCACTATTAGCAATTTCAGTAGCAGGTCACCCAAAATTTTCAGAAGTTTGGCTACTCCTGATATATAGGATATAAAGTTATCTTCGACTTTTATCATGTTTTTATGGGTTTAAAAAAAATCAAATATCAGAGGTGACTTGCTACAGGTAATTATAATACTTATTATTTGAAAATATGCAAAGATAAGCAACATATTTCATTTGTTTCTTTTAATAAAAAATATTTAAAAGACATTTTTTTTTTCATTACATCATTTCCAACTAACATATTATTCATATGACAAAATGGTGTGTAATAAGAGTATTTTTATTCATGACTAACAAGATTCTTGTTAGAAATTAATTTGAATTTTAATTTATATTCTATTCTATTCTTACATATCTATACATTCTGATAAATTATTATGGCTATTATAAGTCAGTTTTTATATGGATAAAAGTAACTACCGAGGTTAACAAGGTTGATTGCCAGTTGGATGACATTTCGAATGTTATTTTTGCTTTGCAATCAATTTCCAATTCCTATTATAAATATAGTAACTCTGAAATGATTCAAAGAAGAGTTATTCTTTAGTTACTGCTAACTTCAGGTTTTCAAATTTGAATATTGGAGAGTTTCGTAAAAATCAAAAGGTCACTGCACTAAGAACTCATAGGTGACGTTGAATGCAACATATAACATAGCATAGATTTTTTCGTTGAATATGATTTTACTTTCTCTTTAAACAACTTACTAGTACTGTGGAATTCTTTCAAATTTATAATATGTACCAATCTATAAGATTCATTTATCTTGATATTATTTCGAAATCTACGTAATTACTAAATAAGTATACTAAAATTTTAAAAGCAAATTATATTGCAGTGATCATATCTCACCCCTTCCCTATTTTGTTAATTTCAATGTTGGTCGTATTTAGCGCTGGCGTCAGTTGTGATTGAATCTTGAATCTCGACTTTATGTTTTATTATTATAAAGTTGGTACGCAATGTCGTCGGCGGTGCGCAAGTCTCTTCACGAATTTGACTTTATAAATACTTTCGCGCCCTTCCGAGACCTCAACAGTGAATTTTATTTTTGCTAAATACTATGAAAAAATACAATGATTGTTAATACCTAGTTTTAGGGAATAAATCGATTGATTGTACGTTCATATTTGATTAAAATAAAACTATTACAGTGTTCAAATAATAACCGTGTAAATGTTATAAAATGTGTGTGAGACTGAAAAATATTGAACTATATTTTTTTATTATTTGTGACATAAAAAGACGATTTACATAAATAGTGTTCAAAGTAATCAGTTACAAGTGATATATAATCTTAAAATCAATCCACATTATTATTGTTAAATGACTGTGAATTATTACGATGCCGATTTTAGTGATAAAAAACATATTTCACTGAGTCGTCGCGCAGAATAAATATCATTAGTAAAATATTAATTACGAAGTGGGTTGAAAAGTTCAAAAACTATAAGGTGTGTTTAAAAGAATATAAAGATAATCTTATATTCTGTAATGTATATTGCGGTTGAGAAAAATCAAATGTGTCTTTGATTATGCAAGTGCTTATTTACTGTTTTCTTTTACGAATCAAGATGGCAAATACATTGGCAATCTTCATCATCATTTCGCTGGGAGGAATTCAGTCACTAGAAATTCCGCCAACAGTCATCGAAGAAAGAGGTAAGGGAACAGAGAAATATTTAAACCTGGGCAAGCAAAAGTAAACGTTTATAAATCTTTATTAAACGTCACGGTAACTATTCGTAAGGGGATTTCCTAAATTATTTTCCGCTCACAAAACCTTTTCTCACCAGAACTCTACAAAATTTCCGCTATACACATAAATAGTATAAGCACATTAAAAGAGGTTCACTTGACATTTAAAATTAGTAACACACTATAAATTTAATATATAGTATAATCTCAACAACGAAGTAAACTTGTTGATAAACCGATAATTAGGAGTAATTTAAGTTAATTTTTGGGCGCCTATAGGGTGTGTAATCATTCATTTGCATTCCTATGCAACCTCTAGTGACGCCACCTCTCCAAAGTTGCCAAGACGCAATCATTTGAATCTTTATCGTGTATAACGTACATTTTGAAACCTTTATTTCATGTGTTGTTGATATTAAATAAAAGTATCATCAGTATCGATCTAAAAATAAATATATTTATTCAGTATGTATGTGCATAGATTTAATAAAATAATTTGAATGTAGACTGCATTTTGCATGCAGTTATGCAATAACTGTATCAACATAAGTTATGTTTTGCTTGTAAATAATTGCATCGCTTGCATAAAGTAATAACAGCAATCATCAAACAAATGTAATGTATCTTCTATATTTTTTAACACATTGCCTAAAAGCAGCTTAAAACATTACCTACAACGATTAAAGACTGTCGTAACTTATCTACAGCTTGTATGCTGTCTGTAACTTTGGTTTGCCTCGAAACTTATGTTAACTTACTTAGTCTAGTGTACACGAGTCATGTAGAGAAGAGAGTAACTGAAACCAGTTACTATATATTGACAAATTGACTTTTGAAATACAAAAATGGCACGTAAACAGATACTATCCCGAATATTTGAGCCATTTAAGTTAGTGCAACTTTACTGTTTTACTAGCTTGAATCACTTTGAACACTAGCATCGAGTAAAATTAGACATAACGCAAATTAGCCTTTGTTATAACTGAATCTTTCAAAATTTTACTTCTGAATCTATATATTTATGTCTTATGATACCTTCAACCTAGAATGAAAAAATTGTTGAACTCAACTTAAAGAACTCAACGAACTTAAATTTTATAAGAGAGCGTCAAAATGTAATTACAGTAATGTGTTATACTGATATTCGAAAACCCCGTGTTTTTTTGTGGTAATTAGGTAATTATAATATATTAATCTTTTTTTGTATAATTAGTATTTCAGTAGCAGTAGGTAAAACGGGGATAAATTTGAAAATATTAAAACATGTGATATTTTCTCGTATGTAAAGGACTTTATGTCAATATGAATTTAAAAAGTGTTCGGTAAGTTTTCATCGTAAAATCCAACATCAAGAAGATTTTTCTTATTTCGTAGGTAATATATTTTTCACTGTCGATATTGTGGAAAGCGTGTGAGACATAGTTTGCAACTTCAAAAAACATGCAATAAGATTTACCTGTTCTCTGCGTTTGCTTTAAGGTACCTTTTGTGACGATTATGAATCATCTTTTTTTGGCTCATGTGCTTATTTTGTGACTGTACTTTTCAAATTGATTAGTAGTTACGTTAATGTTTATGAGTATCACTTTACGTTAGTAACTTAAACCCCCATTATGAATCATCAAATAATGGTGGCAGACGACACGAACACCTTACGTGTAAAATAAATTTCGAACTATAAAACATATAGGGATGATGAGTAATTATAAAAACCAAAGGAATTGGTTTTAAATGATTACGTTTATATAATTCATAAAAATGCAATTTATATCAAACAATAAATTTACGATATTTATAATTATTTTATTTTAAGATGGCTCAGTAAGTCCGGGAGCGATAAACTATATTTTTTCGAGAGTTTACTCTTCGTCAATTTGTACAGCTTTATCCAATAATAATTGTTGACAGAGATATTGGCGTTCAACATTAAATCTCTTTGGGAGGTATGCAATTGATATGGACAAATATGGGCCAGATCAGGTCTGTGCAAAATTTTTGCACGAAGGGCCACTTTAAGAATTCAAAATGAATGACAGGCTGCAAGTAAAATACTATTTTTAGAAAGAAATTATTTTCTTAAAAAGGGTAATTAAATATACATAATAAGTGATTCGAACAGTCAACTTACGACTAATAGGCCGCACAAAGATACATATAGGGCTGTAGTTTGAAGTGAACCAAAGAATGTTTAAAAGCAAATGTGTGTATGTACTACAAAAGACATTAATAAGTAAAAAAAAACCGGCTAAATCCTACTAAATCATTATTATAACTGACAGATAGTAGAGCATTGCATTAACATTTTCAAAACCCTCTTTATATATTTGTATAGTAAACAAAACCAGAAATTCCTTGTGAAATTATTACGAAAAACTTAAAAGGTGTTTAATTTTGAAAGGTAATACAATCGCTTATTTAAGAAAAAATCTACTTAATTAAGATATTTATGACTATTATGAAATTTCTTTCGATAATTTTCTATATTGTTTTTCTGGCTTATATAATCTATTCAACTTTGAAAAAATTACCGCCGATTTTAACACATTTTTTATACAAATATATTTCAATAAAAAAACCATTCCAAGAAAATATGTTGTGATAGAGAGATATATATTTTATTTCGCTGAACTATATAAAATTTATGCTTGGCGCTATTTGTATACGTATATATACACAGCATACAGCGAATAACTATGTTTTTCTTCAACGCTTAAAAATGACATGTGCATCACATTTGGTGTTTATTGCGAATAATTTGTAAAAAAAAATATCATAGTAAAGCAATTGTTGTTTTGATCCAGATGTATAACCTCCACTGTGAAAATATCAAAGGCTGTTGTATTTTTATCATTAGTTTTGGGCGTTATTTTACTTACATATTCTTTAATGTATGTAATAATATATAACAAACACAAATTACATAACTTATGCTGTGGATATGACCATGATGCTTAACGATTCGTGCAGCTGCGCATCATCCAAGAAAAGTATAAAAATGGACGGTCAAATGTCATCGTGTCAAGCCAATTAATTATTGGAAAGATGATAAATTAAATGACGTTTAAGTCTACAAAATTAAAATATTCTTTTATTAGTTACACAAGAAATTACGCCATTAATAAGACTCAAATATATATATATATATATATATTGCAATGATTAAATGCTGGTTAAATCAAGGGAATTAATTTATATAATGCAGATGCATATTACAACACAAATAACTAGAATTATTGCAAATAAGCATCTATATTATTGGCATTTTCTTTTTAAAGATACCTAAAGAAACCAATTTTTGTATTACACATTCTTGCATCAATATCTTCCACATAACCCATGGGTGGATTTATCTAGTCAGGGGAGTCAGGGGAGTCTAGTCGGAATAATTGTGAAATCATTTAGGAAAAATACGTTTCAACGTAAATCTAACAACTTAAGATTCAGTAAAACAAAATAACGCCCATTTCAATAAAAAATTGTACGAAATCAGATGTTATTATTTAGATATGTGTTTAAAAGAAATATTTGGGGGTGCTACGTTGGCGCGGCCGCATAATTCTTCTTCTTACCTGAGTACCGACAAATTTACCCTTGGCCTCAATTAGAAATTGCAATAGTAATCTATTTATTGTCAAGATCTTCGACCAAATCGTTAGAAAATACAATACATCACTGATACTAATAACACTGACAAGGATTTGATGTGCTGACGATAATTCTATTCTAGACAGCTGACTTCTTTAAATTGTTAAATTTGCAAGAATAAAAGAAGAATTGTCAACTCTTTGATTGAAGTCTTTAATATAGTTTTTATTTTTCCACTAATCTTTCTAATCGAAGATGTCGTTTATTTGTTGATATTTTAAGTCGCGATCAGTAGACCGCGGTTGATTTTCTGGTTTCTGACGATCCTTGCCCTATAAAAAAATAATCTTATTACAAATTAATATTTATTTTGTATCTCAGTATTTATATTAATATCAGTAGTGTCTAATTTTAATTTATACATTTATGTGTATGTATAAAAATGAGATACACCTTTTTATATAGAAAATAATATACATAATAAATACCACACAGCACATCAAACTCAAGAAACAGACACCGATCTTAGTCATTTATTCGGACGCATAAACAGTATCGATGTATGCTGATCGAATCGCTCTAATGTGCGACATATTCGATATGGAATTTGAAAAAAAAATAGTGGACGCTGGAATGCGATCGACGGGCGGGAAAGATGGATTGTCCAGCGCTGACACATCAGGCTCCGGGGGGTCAATTACTGTGACCTCCTGCGACTGAGGCAAAGAAGCACACCACACACTAAGCACTCACAATCTCTGGCAATTAGTTTACTGTTAGACACCATATAGTATAAAGTCTTACTGCCAAGATAATATCATTCATCTCCTTTCTGTCATTCTGACTTATTACGTTCAAATATAACGTATAAGCCCGAATACAGCCCGGTCTCGAATATATATCTGTACCCCAGAGGCTAATAGTCGTATTTCCAAAAATAGCATAATTGAGTAGTTATAAATGTCACATTATTTGGAATTGTACGATCTATAGATGGGTGAATAAAACTTTGGCGTATGTGGGCTGGTTACTGAAACACTATCCAAAATCATTCCTATGTCATAATGCATTTTCGGGGTAAAAAATCCTATATTAAAGAAATCTTAAAAAAACTTATGATTTCACGTGTAAATGAAACCCTCCTGTGTAGCTGTGTAGTAATACTAGTGGTTTAATTATGTTTATATTTAAAAGGAAATAACTCAGATAATGAAACTAGGTAGGGCGAGTGTTCCTAAAGTCACCCGTCGCCAATGGTCGGCTTTTCGAGCTTAAAACTTAAATAATAGTGGATACATTTAAAAAAACAGATTTTTTTAAAATTCGTGTAGGTAGTCTTGCCATTTGCCAATGTATATCTGCACTATACTGACCTATATGATGCAATACGCAATTAAAAAAGGTACATTTTTACTTCGCAAGTTTCGACAAATTCATGTTGTATGGGGATCGCTAATAAAATATACTTTATATTGTCATGCTTTGCATCATTATGTTTTTTATTGTTCTGTCTACCTCAGTAAATTCGTTCGCGATATTTATGAAGTTTCATAGTGATGGCCGAACACTGGGCAACAAAAGACCAACCACTTAGAAAATTGGCATTTTTTTGTAAACTTCTATTATTTTATGCTCGGTACAATATTAAGTATTTTATTTTTACTTGGTTACATTACTTAATCCCTGTTTAATGGAATAACAGCGAAAAAAATATGTATTTATCATTCATTGACTCAAAATCCCTTTCGCTTAACTGGCCGACCACTGGCGAAATGACCCTATAAGAATTATTTTATAATATTTCAAAAATCATTACCGTAAGTACAGTGGAGAATCATGATTAAGAATTGCAATACCTTCCGGTATTTCAGCTATTTTTTTAATATCGGTTTTGAATCAATCATTGAATGACTGCTCATCCATAAAACATTATTAATTTGAGAAGGCCTTTTCTACCATCGGACTTAACAGATTTCGACATCGATGAACTAGCCTTTTTAAGATATTTAAATTCAAAGAAACTCAGCTTTTTATGCTTATGTGTAATATTTTTTTGATATTTAAATTACTGATATTCCCTTATTGACATATTCATCCGGTATTAAAATCCATAATCTTGGTTAGATATTTATCCGATTTTCCTCTTTCACGACGCTGAGAGTTATCACCACATTGGTGTATTGGTAGGGAAGATTGTGATAATAATAGTCAATTAAAATAAATTGTCCGTTTCTGATGGAATTTCACCAAAATTAGTTATTTCGGCTCCAGCAATAACGTGCAGCAAATAATAGGGGCGTTATTTATCTAGCATTGTATTTAATTGTGTTACATCTATCATGATGTGCACGCGATATTTCAATGTCACAAGCCATGGACAGTTCTGTATTTAATATATTTAATGTATGCAAAATTCAATATTTTCGTAGTAAATTTAACCACATTTTTCCTTATTATCGTCCGAGTTTCTGAAATTAGAAGTTCTTCCAATTATTTTGCGTTATTTTTGGATTCGGGATGCTAAACTAATTGCATTTTTATATTGATGCTATTCTTTTGTAATGTATTATAATTACATCGAAATCATATATTACATATTTAATTGCTGGCCCCTTAGCCGAGCGGTCCACGGATCTTGGGATTCCTTTCCACTCGGTTGCGCGGTCAATAGTTCGTGTCCAAGAATGGTAACATTCATATATTGATTTTCAAATCAATTTATGAATCTGCGCTATGGATGTTTGTGATTCTTTTATTTAAAACGAAGCATAGATAGATCGATTAACTAACGACATGTCTTTTCCTGACACATTCCTTATATACTTATTTTCTCTGGAGATAGAAATGTCTTAGATACAGTCGTGTAAAGACCGTGAAGAACTGTTGTAGTAGGTAGACGAAATATCGGTTCACAGGTTGACGAATAAATTGTACGGTTAGCAATTTAATGATTTGTGGATACGATTCAAAACATTATAAAAACATAGAGGGCTGAAGTATTCCCGTATCCGGAAGTTGGCGGATGCCAAGATGCAGGGGTAATCTTTTAAGTATTCGGATGCTGTAATGTAGTTTTCAATAGATATATACATTGTAAAATACGAGTGAAATTATTTTGATAACAAGAAAATAATTGAAAAAAGACCTGACACTCTCAGGTGCATATGGCAATCAGTTATGCCACAAGTTATAATTATTATACATTTAATGTTGCAGGGGAAAAGGAAAAGCGGTGATTTTTAAGCAATGAGATTCCATGTATAGTGTCTTCACTTTCAAATTGGTCGGTCGAACTCGCCAAATCTCAGTAACAGAAAATGAATTTTGGTGTATTATTAATGAATATATTGATATTAACAATGGTTTCATTGTATTAAAGTAAATAAATATTTTTCATAATGAAAAAGGAACCAATCTTACAGTGACGATTTGTCGTTGAAAATTAAAGAGGCTTCTTGTTCATAAATATACTGAAAATACTTAATTGGAACATCTCGGATACCATTATGAAGTTCAGCAGAGTTCATATTGGTTCAAAGTCTTAGCCTTAGAGGATTACGTTAGTACATCCGTGTTTACAGGAGGAAAGAATTATTAGCACAAATGCATTCCGTATAATATTAATGCTACAGAATTTTAATGTGATAGATGCATTTGAATAAGAATGAATAATATAATAATTGTGCTATTGTTGATGATAATCCGTCAGACTGTCCGGAGGTCACGATTTTGTTTTTGTCAAACCCTTGACTGCAATGCGAAGGGAAGAGATAAAGGGAATTGAGAGGTCAAATTAAGCACCTACAGGAAATCCGGAAAGATGCAATTATAACAAGAGCGCTCCCAAGATTCAATGAAAACGCAATAATGACATTTTATACATTAACCATAGGCGTATCTAAAAGGATTTTAACATAGAATTAAAAATATTTTTACCAGTGAAATCTTAAAGACTTAATAAGTAGTCAATGTCAGAGAGTATTTTGAGTAATTAAAAATTGTTAATAGTAGAGTAAATTTATCAACACAGAAAACTATAAATATTTACTGTAGACTCTTGACAGTTTTATATGGATACAAATTTTCATATCGAGATAAAACTTTTTTGCAATATCGAATGTAATGTATACATTTTTTGTGCACTAATATTTACCAATTTTATGTCGGTATAGTAAATGTTTCTCTAAAGGTTATAGAAATAATTTAGTTTCGTTTCTTTTTTTTTTTAATTAAAATTAAAATATTGTTCCACCCCTGTCGAAATCAAAGATTTGTCAAACATTACATTCACTTCCCTAGTCAAAGGAAGTAGTCTTTAAAATGTTTAATACCGTTTTGAATCAAGTTAAATGCACTCACGTCAAGTTATGAGGGTGGATTTTTAATGGCTAAAATGATTGACTGTTAAATTTAAAAATGAATATTAGTAGATATAGGTTTACAAATACAATAAACTATATTTTACTTTCAATTATATTATTATATATATATATATTGTATGATAAAAAATATGTCCATTGTATAAAGACCTCTCCTAATGTGGAACATATGGACTCTTAATAGAGTAACTCAACAGAACTTATTCACTCGGCCAACCTATCTTCTCCAAAAAGGTAAGGATAGAAAGATGGGACTAGGAAAGGAACAGTAACTACTCGATCTCTCTTGTCTCGACTTGTTTTTAGGATTAGATAGTAGGTGGGTTGGAAAAAATTCAAACATAATATATGCCTTTGGACTAGCGCTGCCAATTATTTTTGAGAAAATACTGAGCCATTTGTCTCTAAAACTAAAATTAAATTATGAATATTATGATGTGATGTGACATGCTGATGTTATTTAATCAGCATTCTGGGCACAGTATACTATTTCGGAATAATCCCCGCTAATTCGGAAGGGTAGGCAACCCTACTTTGGAGAGGAATACATAAATCAATTGACAAACCAAATTTTCAATCTTTCTTTCTGTTTTACCAAAGACACTATCACAAAGATTTAGAGTTCACATTTACCCAAAACATCTTAGAATGAATTCATTGAACAAATTCAATACGGATGTACAAGTTACAGGTTCGAGTATTATTTTTACATCCTGCCAAAGTTTACAGCACGCAATTTTGTCTGCCCATTGATTCATTGGTCGATACACCTGCATACTTATGAACAAGATTACCTATATATTTGTTATATTATATATCCTAGAGATGGTGTTCTAGTAGTTTTTAAAACTTTTTTTTTATTAATTTTACCGCGAATTAGCGAATTGTGAAGGTGTATTTTTAGTAGGTACTATAATTCACTGATTATATCTGTCAGTGTATAGAGATGTGAAGGGATGTGAAGGGATGCCATATGTGCTGTTTTTTCTGCTCCATATTGAAACCACGGAGCAGATCTGTGATTGAAACCCACGCCCCGGAGGTCAAAAGAGCGGATGTTGCTAGCCTGCCAAATGCAGCAGCAAGCTAGGTATATTTATAATACACACCAGCGTTCATAAAATAGGGGTTGAAAACATTTCGGGGCGTAATTTTTGTCGACGAAATGAATATGGTTTTAATAATGAGACAAAAATATTTTGTTAAATTAATGATTCAGCAGAGTCGAAAGAATATACCGATAGTCTAATTAAAAAATAATTAAAATTACTAATGCATGTTATTTTTGATTATATCGAATGTATAACAACACTACCATCTCGCCATGGTGGTAAAAAATACAGATGTATGTATTTACTTTCATACATAGATTACATAAAACAGTTGGTTATCTTATTCTTCGTATGACAGACATGAAATGGATTTTAAATGTACCGGTAAAGATCAACGTTTCAACAATGAATTAATGTCGTGTCAAACACACTTAAAACACATTGGTTATACGTCGTAAAAATAATAAAATGTTGAGTGATCGATCTATGTGAATCTATTTATAAGGCTAAAATATAAAGAAAAATATTTTGCATTTGCGGAGTTTTTTTGTCATTATACTTTTACTGCACTTGAAAAAGAAAACCGAATACTATAAATACATCACGTAAATTTTTGATATAACCTCAATACATTACATTCCATGGATTCGAGGGTTGTGGAAATTCATTTTCAATATAAAATTAAAATTGAGCAACAAGGTTATCAATTTTGTTTAAATAAAACTCTTGTTCGAAGTTACAATATTTCCGACCACTCCATTAGAGTACCTGAATAACAAATACGGATGCAGGTAACAGGCACATTGCAGCAGCTTGCACTTGTATGTGCAAAAAACCGTCATATTGATCCAAAATCGTAATCCCGACCAATTTATTTTTTCGTATATTACAGAATATTATGGTGGATTCTTGCTGATTATTTAAATTATGACCTTAGTCGTCATATTGTTTATGGGCCCTTCTTTATTAACCGATTTATAAATTATCTCTGGGCATAATGTAGAGATAAACCGCACACTAAATAGGTGGCTATTATATTGATTGTACGATAGCGAAGTAAAACAATTATTGTGCAAAGTCAATGAAGTGAAAATCAATAGACACAGATAAACGCATGACATTTTTCTTTGTTAATAATTTACGATATTTATATCGGCAATGTTGGCATTATAATATGTTTAAATGATAAAATATTATAAAAGTTTTCATGATTGGTTCATCTGCAATCCGTTAAGACGCAATGATGCTGTTTATTATCTTTTTCCTAACGCATAAACGTTTATGGAAAATATGTATTTACTAAAAATAAAGGAAAATTTACCGTGCGTAATTGTGGTTATGGAGCAATATGATTGAATTTATTTATGTTTATGGTGATACTCGATTTCTTACCCGGCTTTACCCGGAATTCAGATTCCTATTTTTGACGGGAATTACCGACGAAGCTAACTGAAAGTAGTCATCCGGATTGGTGAAGCAAAATAAAACTAAATACAAATGTAAATTTCATGACGCTAGTTATCATCGCTTGACAGTTTTTGCGTGACTGGCAAAATAATGTTTTGTATTTTAAGTTATTTTAAAACCGTTTAATGTAGAAAGAATAAAAAATTTGAGTCGCTGAGTCGCTAAACACGCTTTTGGCGATTTTTCGATAAATAAGTTTTTAATATACCTATCTGCTCTTTTGATAGATCTATCAATTTTTCCAGGTTCAAGTCTTAAATTTCTTCCTATTTCGTCTACTGTTCGAAATTAAATATTTTTCCAAATTTAAAAATTTCGGAATTTTTTACACGATCTCGATCCTTATTTTACACGGTCGACGTGCTCCGAGAAAACGACAGTGTAAAAGAATATTTTATTTTTCATTATACACCGGAAGACACAAAATAACTTACAACTATCATACTGCCAATAGTGCCAATAACAGTTTTTCATGATTTACTCAAAACTCTAAAAACTTTCGGGAGCGTGTGTAGCGACTCAGCGACTCATTTATTGTACTTACTAATCTAATAATATTTAAAACAAATATCGATGGTGTTTTGGCCAATTGATGTAACCTTCAAAAAATATGAAACTGAGTTAATGGTTCGATCTCATTTTAAAGACGACAGAGCAGGTCTCGGCCAAATGATGTAAATTATAAAAATAAATTGACCACTTTTTGGAAGGGAAACGTCATTTTACATTGGTTTTAGGTTTAAAAATTCTGACCCGGCCACTTGATGTAAGCCACTATTATATCGACACTCCGTACGTCTAGTTCCATATCTGCAAACATGAGAATTTACAGGAGTGCGTTTCAAAGATTCATAACACAACTCAGCAAATAATGTTTTCTATAAAAACAGTTTTTACTCTCTCCTGAACACTTTTAATTTTGAGAGTAACATCAATTGGTCAAAACAACGTCGATATGAAATGTATTCTGCCTCTAAAACACTGCTAAGAAAATTTATAACATACTTTTGTTGTTGTTTTAATATTACTTACCTGCTTGGCTTTCCAAGCGAATATTTTATGAGTGAACGCTCTGCGCTTTAAGAGGTAATTTGCATTATGGCATTTTATCGCATGGGTGTAAAATTCATTCAATAAAGTTTTAAAACCTGAAATGTTAAGTGCATGAATGAATATTCTCCCTGCATCTCAGAAACCGGATTTTAGCGGCTCTTCGCCAGTCAAACCCTTCAAGATGTTCTTTTTTTTTATCGAATTCATTGCTATAAGCAACACTTTAGGTACAATCTTACACGATAATAACAAAAAACTAAATACTTAAAAATTTGCAGTCATGCATCTTCTATATTTTGATATTTTTTTTTGATAAAGAATTATTACATGTGTATTATAGACTCAAATCATCATTGCTTTCCTCGAATGATCATAGTTATTAAAATATAATGGACCAGTTTTACGTAAGGTTTCATATAACAATCAGTTGTTTGTTTATTGTATTTGAATAAAATAAAGCTATATTATTCATTAGTTTATGCATAGTTTATCACGAACCATTAACATATTAAAAGCAAATGAAACATTCTTGCATATTTGTACATTAAATAGGTATGTCCTTATTGGAAGATATATATTAAAGTTGTTACAAAATATACCGTAAAATACATTCAAATTTGATTTAGTTGTTATTATTATCATTAAGCCATCTCAAGCCAGTCCAAAGTCTGTAACGCAACACACACACACATACTCTCTCTTTCTCGTTGCGTATCGTTTGTATCAATCGTAATGAGCTAATGCCATGGGTTACGGGATATTGCTTTTTCTTCATGGATATCATAGGCTTATCGCTTTAGATCTAAATGCAATATTGGCACAATGAAAATCGTAATATTTTTTTCAAATTAAAATAAAGACGAGCTTTAAAACGAAGTCTCTGATATAATGAATTTGTGAATAATAGTATAAACACAAGGATGATTCAACTCTGACAATGTGAATCGTATTTTGTAAGTGGGCAGAGTAAGGGTTAAAAGATATATATATTTTTAATACGCTTGTCACTTGCAGTATATAAAACGAGTTCCGTCTTAGCTGCAAAATGGATGCTATTGTTTTATTATCTGTAATTGAGTGATACCACCGATACCGTTTTGATATTTTACATTGAGTTTGGTGATAATATTGTGTAGTCTAAGAGCTGATAAGATATTAAATAAAAATATGTATCCGTGATCATTAGAGCCATAACAATGCAAATAGCTACTTTACTATTTTATATATTTATCTATTTCATGAGTTCAACACTTTTTCGATTTAACAACATTTTTTCATTGAATAAATACGTATGTACTTAATAAATATTCCATATTTCCACGTAATATATGATGAATGCAGTATGCATAAACAAATCATCCGTAAACAGAGATGTGTTCATAAAGATAAGATGGGGTTAGAAGAGCACTATCGTTTTCTTAATTCCCGTTGTGAGAATCGGATAGTGAGGGAAAGAATTAATTTGTCTGAAGACTGGTTTTAAGTTAGACTTTCAATCTCTCTCTTCGAAGAAGGTTAGGAGAGACGGGTGGAGTTCAGAAAGAACTTGTACTAAGCTAGTCGCTCTCTCTGCGACCTATTTTCGAATTGAAAACAAGGGTGGGAGGGGAGTTATGAAACCACCACAGACATCCCTGCATTTGGATACAAAGCCGTAAATCAGTTGAAAAATTGATATATGAAAGCGACCCCGCAACTGAATGAACGAAACCACTCAGCTAGAGGATCGATAACATCATATTCGCAATAATGTAAGATGTTAAACTGGTATAGTAAACTTCACTATAATAATCCCTCCAACAATAGAAACATACCGAGCCGCACTATACAGATTTCAAATATTTATTGAATCTGGCAAGCAGGTGTAATTCGTATAAAACAGCTTACATTTCATATTGTTGTATCTTTAATTAGAAACGCTAGTTTTTTTGTGAAAGTGATGTTTTCAGAATATGGAAAGGAATTCATAGTAAATTGTTATTTTCATTGTAGGAAGAATGCGATGATTTATTTATTTTTATTCGAAACCTCGATTTTTATCAAGGATGGTCAGAAAATAGATCGCGGTCTACCGGTCGCCCGTTGAACCTTATGGTCAATCGCAAAATAAAGTATCATAATCAAAGATGAAAGACATTTTAGAGGCATAATCAGATAGTAGACAATTAATCTTGTTATTCTCTGTGATATACGGTATTTATACGATAAATTAACTAAATCTACACCTTGAGGAAGAACGAAAATTATTTTTAGGCGTATGTTCAGTTTCAAAGCGGCGTTTCTTAGGCACTGGATAATAAAATGTTTAGAAATAAAATAGTAAAATACATATTCGATTTTGAAAAGAAATCAGTAATGTTGAAAAAAAATCAGAATTTATCTTAAAAAAATCCATAAACCGCTATTTAAAACCATATAATATTTTATTCATTCCACTCCTCCTTTTCTTGGGTATCATTGTATAGTATGACGCCATTATTAGTTGAAAAAGTGTGGCCATCTGTGACATAAAACCATGATGAACTATAATTAAATATAGTCTGATAAGTGAGTACTTACACAAACAAACTGCGTTTAAATAAGGACCTATTGTAATTCAGCTGTTTTGTTTCAAAATTGTAATGATATAGTAGTGAGTTTAGGATTACTTTTTAGACAATCTTTAAACGACACATGTTGAGGAGTGGCTAGTTTAACAAGGGTTGAAACATCAGCAAGGCCTTCGAATTTAAATTTCGCTCATAAAGTCGTTTTAAAATTTCTCCATTAGAGGATTCGAAAGTAGGACGTATCGCAGAACGGTAGCTAAAAGCTTCTACACTCGGCTTCATATTTCGTACTATAGATTACTTTTTAATAAATTAACTGTGACGTTATTTTTTATTGAAATAAGTTGACGGTTTCACTCGCCAATACTTTATTTCTTAGTATTATGCTTTGCTACTATAATATCAGTTCCATCAAAAGTCATTGTATTATCTATACAAGAAAGGCCATTATTTCTTCAAATGAATTGTAAACATGAAATATGATTTCATTAATTAATAATTCTCGTGATGAGCGACACCTGATCATTATTAAAATGTGGAAGTATTACAAAACAAATCGTGTTTTTATTAAAAAAAAAAGTTTCCGTATATTTTTTTATTAACGGTTTCTAAATTTAAACAGTTTATTCAAATACCATCGTCTATATTGCTAATCGTTTTGTCAGTTGTCCAACCAAGAATATTATTTAGTTTATCATTCTTTTCGGCAGTAACTTCATATAAAATGTATGTGTACCTGAGAGACATACTGATTCAAGTCCAAAAGATGAAATATTCAGGAGAATCAAATAACTATTTGATTTACTGTGAGGAGTTATGCATCCTAAAAAGTGATGAAATTTCTTTATTATTTTGCGATAGAACTTTCATCTTTCTGGCATTTATAAACATGATCGTTAACTATACTTTGGCACCATTAAC
This sequence comes from Himalopsyche phryganea, assembly GCA_022494535.1. Classification (NCBI taxonomy): domain Eukaryota; kingdom Metazoa; phylum Arthropoda; class Insecta; order Trichoptera; family Rhyacophilidae; genus Himalopsyche; species Himalopsyche phryganea. The sequence goes on from JAGVSL010000023.1 coordinate 3,192,629, forward strand.
TCATTTATTAAAATTTTTGACTTACATCCGTATGCCTCTCAGGTATAAATATTGTCTTATAGATATAGTAATATTATCCCAATACGAAAACAGCGATGACAACAGACTGCGATAATCAATTCAGAATAAAGAAGAAGAAAAAAAGGCAGAGAAGGACGAAGGAAGATTTTTATGCTTCATTTAGAATTCATATTTTGCTCATAATGACCGATAAAACGAATCGCAGCTCAGTAGTTGTCTTGTTAATTTACTTTACATGTGTTACATGAAAATAATTTTATTGACGAGTGTGCCTTGATAAACAAGTGGGTATTGATTAAACAGATGTTTATTTATGAAATCATCATTTATTTGTCATTCTGTAGAATTAATCATTGATAATACAGTACTTCGTTATACTTCAAGATTTCATATAGAGATACAGTAGTATTATATAAATATGATCAGGACGCATATTTTCAGTGCGCTCGTTCGTCATTAGAGTGTAGATAGGTTTGTTGTCTGACAAGTAATAAAACACAATAAAGAAGCATATCTATATCTATAATGTCTGATTAAATAAACACTATTGTTTCCGTAAATGTGACGTGTGTATGATACGTGTGTCGTAAGGTCCTTTGTTTTCATTTAAAACAATTTTTGAAAGATATTTCAATGTTTTACATGCAAGTTGCCGTTGTAAGTTTCGTTTGATACTGTTTTGGTTTAATACCTACGCTACAAAAGCTGAATACTCACAAACCACACCTTCGCCATATATGAATTGAGAAAGGAAGTTAAAGATATAAAATATATTTTTTAATTAGAGTACTCTCCCTTCATAAGTAAAATTACAGAAAAATAATAACAGACATATTCTTTGTGATGAAACGTTTATTTTGCCTTTACATATTGTTTTTTTTTGTGTAGTGTAGCTATCATAGAAGTAGGTATTGTTGTTTTATTCTTAAATGTCATATTATATTGGGATATTTCTGACATATATCTTCCATTGTCACACAATGTTGACAATCTCAAAAAACGTTTGCAATGTAGGTAATATTCTCACGAAATATGTCATTAGAAACATGTGCTGATCTTTAATCGGTTTTGTGATTTATTTACAACCCTCTTATGCCCTTTATTACAATATTTAAGATCTCTTCCTCTCTTAGTATGTGTATTTTTATGAACTATTATTATATATGATGTATCCGTGTAACTCAAGAAATATAACAGTTTCAAAAGCTCATTCGTCGAATCAATCCGGAGTATAATATTTTTTAATATAATACGTTTCCACCCAGCTTTGACAGTTAGCACTATTCAAATAATCAAACTATTACACACATATTCTGTTATTTTAAGGTGCGTAATTTTGTTCATACGATTCGATAGGACAAACGGTGAATAATTCTGCTGCAAGTCTGTATTCATTATATTGTAGGTAATTAGACTTTTACCTTTTTGCAAATTTCATCACAAGGAAATATCAATAAGAATATTCTTATAGAGTCTTGAAAGAAATATTATTGCATGCTGCAAATGTTCAATGGCTGTCTTGAAAGTTAATTTATTTTCGAAATTTGCATGCAGTGGGATAAGGCCGGTTTACGAGTTGAACAATTTTAATGCAGTCTCGGATACAAGTACAAGCTATACCCAGATGATTCTTCACCGGCAGACTGTTATTAGTTATTTATTATTGAGCAATTTAAAATTCTCGGAAAACTTACATTCAAGCCTCGAATTATTTGAATTGACAATATTTAATCAATCTTCTTAAATCACTTTTGATGCTCGAGGCATTTTATATTAAACCCTTTCAAAGACACATAACATAACGTTACTGTGAATCAGATTGCTCCCGTCATATATTATTATGAAGTTTCTATTATTTATATTAATAATTGAAACTTTATTTCATTTAATTTTTGTCTTGCTGTATAAAAAGAAAAATTACAAAATCTATAATCATTAAAAGGTAATTGAGAAAATGATTTTAGCATAGAAATACTAATTTTAAGTGGTGGGAAGATTATTCGTCATCAGTGTTTAAATCAACATATCTACGTCATAATATTGGCCTAATTTTCTTTATTATTTTTTAAATGTAATTGATACAAAACACAAACTGTTTTCTAACTGTCAGTTCGAGTCCCTCCATGCAGTTGAATGTCTGAAAATGCCGAAAGGCGAAATTCGCGTTGTTAGTGTCAAAAATTATGGAAGTGAAGTACCACCTAATACTTTCAGTCGATATATAAAAAAAATACCAATGGATTTATAAGTCGAAGGCAGATATTTAAAATTTAAAGTGGTTGGAAATATCTCATCAGGCATGTTCGCGACAGCTTATCATTTTATGTTACAGTCTGCAAGTATTAGGTGTGAAGGTACTGCAGTTTTCATTGACACCCACCTGTTGCAGCTTTTGCTATCTTTCGCTGCGTCGCAACGTTTCGTTGTGCAACAAAATAACAGAATTGAGAAATATTACTCAATATAAATGCAATAAATTATTAAATGCAGCTGACAGTTGCATGATGTGCCTGATTAGTTGCCGATGTAGTAATACCTAACCATTTAAACTTCCTTTTCGCAGCAGTCTGTTCCTGTAATAGCGACGTATAAGACATTATAATGAAAAAAGTGAACAAATTATTAAAATTATAATCACAAAGAAAAAATTTAGCGAAATATTTATTGAAAATAATTGTAGCAGGGGATTAAAATTATTTATAGCTAAGCTACATGAAAAAAAAACTACTGCAAATAATTTATAAACATATCTGTGCATTAGATTGCTGTTTATGAGAAATCGATACATTAATATGTAGCTGAAAGAGGACATTCGTTTTTGCGACGCCATTATTTGGCGGCGTAGGAGGCCTGGCTTTAGCAGGAAGAAGAATCGTGGCTTAGGCAATTTATTGGTATCGTACGGGTACTCGTTTGTAATCAAATACTTTTCTTACATTCGTTTATTAACTAGTTTAAAAAGTATTAATTGAAGATGTCAAAAGCAAGAATTATATCTAACGTTCTATTCAATAATGTGAAATACAAATAAATATGTCATTTAAAGAAATACAACACATTTTATATAAAACAAGACTCAAGGCTAAGATTTTCTTTACGTCATTTGCATATTTACGTATATTTTATTTATGCGAATATTAATTTCTGTTGTTAATTAATTTTTGCACAATTGAAGTCATAATCTATCAACGAATTAAAAAATTCTCAGAAAACTATTACCCATAAGATGAACACTTTTATCTCAATATTGAAGTATTATTAAAATCTTCATTTATTTATGCGTTATATCACAACAAAATGTGATGATAATTATTTGAACTATCTCGACCTTCTTACCGGATGATGATTTTTACAGGTCACATACCTTATATTATTTCACATTTTAATTGGGAAAAAATGTACATAAAATGTGATTTATTTCACGTGATAACTTAATTTCAAGAAAAATTTATCCTCATCCCATTCATGATGTTAAAAGTTCAAATCACTATTGCAATGAAGCGATAAAGAAAGTTTTCGATGAAGCCGAAGACACATTTTTTAAAATATAATTATGTCATGACGTTTCGAGAAACTAAACCATTTTTATATTTTATTGCAAATGCAGAGAGAACATTAAAAAAACGTTTTTTGATTAATTGCATTACAATAATTAACTTTTAGTTTTACGTAAGGTATGCATTTCATTCTTGTCAAATTCAACTTTAAATTGTGCTTGAAAATTGCTATAAAAATACCTTACATGTCTAATATTTAGCATATATATTTAAATCGTCGTTGTTCTGGAAGAAGACAATTACTGGAAAACACTAGTTTTGAGTAGTTGATGTTTTTTAAATGCTTGAAATGCTATACCTTTTTCATTTAGTTTGTTTGTACAAAACTGTTTTTAAGTGAAAGTATTATTTATAAAAATAAGTGTATTCTTCCATACGGTAGAGTTCGAAATAAGGAACATTTAAGCTTAACTAACTCAATATGTCATTTTTTCGATTTAGTGTCTTCTTGAATTTTCAGAGTGTACGAATAATTTATGAAAGGAATCCTAATAATTTCAAATAGTCACATATTTGGTGTTGCATCGACTTCGTTATTAATTATAACACTCTTTCACTATTTATATTGTATTTAAACGACATTTAGGATACAGGGTTAGGTTTCTTTTCATAAAACCTTTTATCATATTTAAAAAGTTATTTGCTATTATAACTAAGCCATTATATTATCATATTTAAATTAAACTAAAAGTTTCCTTTCTGGATCGTGTTCACGCTAATGTGCCGATATCTTCAAAACAATTACAAATCAGGAAATGACTAACTACTTCTTAGTAGACAAAAAAGATTTTCATTAGCGCTTTTAAAATACTGCCTTCGTTTTTTTCATTCTATGATACTATAAAGTTCAAATAGTTTTGTATCTAGTTCTCAAATGAATTACCATTTTAGTCCCATTCTCCGTTTTCGCTACTACTAAAAACATATGAACGAAACATAATGTAGAAAAATCACGACCCATAAAATTTTGCTCGTTTTATTCGGTAAATACAATATTAAATTATATTCATTATCAAATTAATGATTGCAATGTAAGTAGAAGGTAATGTTTTCGCATTTACCGTACAGAGTCGGATCAAAAATAACTTTCGTATTAATGTGATAATTCGTTGTAACCTAGTTCTTAGCCAACACTACATAAATATGTCACAATTCAAACGCTTGATTATAAAACAACAACAGATTAGTTGTAAACCTCATGTGTTTATATCTGCGACCAATAACTTGTACAACAGTTTGTTGTAATACTCCTCAATTTTGCCTTGGGTGTATAATACATTTAAGGATAATAATGATTTTTAAATACATATTTTGGGAATCGTTTCTGATCTATTAAAGCGACAGAAGTGAACATAGATGTGCACTAATTATTAAATAATTCACCCATGTAAGTATGTATATTATAAATTTGTATTGTCGTTGTCTTCATCTTTTAACTATATGTGTATTAGGTATATCTGAATTAACAAAATAATAAAGTAAAAATAGGAATGTATTTACATTGACAAAGAAATGCTGATCACACCATCGTTAGGTGTATAATTAGACAAGTTTTTAAAGAGAATATAACCGACTTAACTATCAGACAAGCATTAATAGAAAAATTGAGTCAATTAACAATTAAAAATTAAGTTGACTTAACTAATCAAACTTTTACTGCAGGTTAAATATACCTTTATTTAATCTTCATTCAATTTTATACCGAGAAAAACTCCAACTATAGTTATCATAATTCGATGGTGTATTGGTCAATTGATGTAACCCTCAAAAAAAATACGAAAATGAGTTAATGATTGGATCTCATTTTAAAGACGACAGAACAGGTCTCGGCCAAATGAGATAAATTAGAAAAATAAATTGACCACTTTTTGGAAGGTAAACATCATTTTACATTGGTTTTAGGTTTAAAAATTCTTACTCGGCCACTTGATTTAAGCCACTATTGTATCGACAGTCCCTACGTATAATTCCGTATCTCTAATAGCATAAGAATTTATAGATTCATAACGCAACTCATCATATAATCTTTTCGATCTATTGGCAAAAACACCGGCGATATTAGACAAATTAAAGTTCAATTAATTTAATCGGAATAAAATACTCATAGGATAATTTACTTATTTAGGTTTAGTATAATTATAAATATGTAAAATAATATTTTTATGCATAGTTCGAAAAATAGCTTGATAACGAAAAAGCAATCGAAAATATTTTACAATCCTTATAGAAATAAAAACATTTATAAATATAATTTAAGACATCGACTGAGGGTGCTTGATAGAATTTCAATATCAAATTTAAAACCCTGGTCGTTAGTGACAAAATACATGGAAGTGTACAAAATCTCAATAATTCAAATTTATACATATATATATACCATATTATAATACAGTTCTACTAAGTATTATATAAATAATTTTAATCAACCAAGCGATATAATATAATTATGTTATATTATACCATTGTTTCATTACAGTGGCCCTTAAACGTCTAAATACTGCTCTACAAATAATATTTATAGTATCCACCCAATTAAAAAAAAAAAAACAGCTACTTCAAGGTTTACTTATGATAATAACTAGTTTCTTACAAAAATAGTGTTTTATTATAAAGTAAACTTAATTAGCAAACAAAAGAAACTGATGCTGACTGTATACGGTCGACGTAATTATATTATAAATATGATACAATTATTCAAACAGTGTTCAAAGCTTCCGTATTTTTGCAATAATTACCCACTGTTTTTGTTTTTTTTTTGTTTAATTAGTAAACAAGATGCCATAAAATTAGGTTGAATGATATTAAAACTATAATAAAACTGAATCCGTCTCATTTTGAAATATAACCTTTTAGATTATAGTGAGAAATAAGCTATAAACATAAGCGTGGTGGTGAATCCTAGTAAAACGCCAAATATTTAAAAAATCTTTTCTTCTACAACCTTGAATGCGCTTCATGCTTCCGATATATTTCTGCGTAACCGATGCCATTATGTTTTTTTTTTATATAAAACTTATTCTTCGCGGCGATAATATGAGGCGCCGGTTACAAGGGCTTTTCGACTGAATAAATGCATTGCTTAAAAAAGTGAACATAATAAACGTTTTTAAAATTTTAATCTTTCATATCATTTTATATTCGTGTTTCCATTTTATTCATTGTTTATTGTTTTTTTTTAATTTTTTTAAAAATATGCTAATAATATTTTTTCAGATGTATCTAATGACACCTATTGTCTTTTCGGAATAAATAAATATTGGCGAGAAAGTGCATATCGCATTACACCATAAATACTGCTTATACTTTATTAAATTTTAATTCATCGTGTTTTGGATGTGTAGTATTACATTTATATTACCTCGTAATTTAATCGTTAAAAAATAATATCGAACAGCGCAGTAAGTAACTAGACGGCGCATGCATATTGGCTAACACAGCATTTAAGAGGTTAAAAAGTAAATATTTATTAAATTTGGATTATTGAGATTTTGTACACTTCCATGTTGGAAGTGTACAAAATCTCAATAATCCAAATTTGCTATTGAAATTCCATCAAGCACCCTCAGTCGATTTCTTAAATTATATAAATATTTATTAGTTTATTAACGGAATAATAGTAAATTAATTTGACACATTAACGTTTAATAATTACTATAGCGTGATATTTAAATTTATTTATACATACTATGTTGGCGCGTGTATTCAAAAATCTGAATATAGTATTGTATTTAATTTAAATTTGGTTTTCCAATGGCAACACTATCATCTTGATTGTGATTTTGTTACACGAATTCAAATTCCGAACGATTTCGAGTTTCGGTATAATTTTTATGAATTCATGTAAGCAAGCGAAGTATATTTTTATTCATGTTGAGTGGAAGAGGATATCCTCTCATCTGATGTCTAGAACCGGTACTTGATTTTTTTATTAAGTATAGAAAAAACTGGTTCGATCGTTGCCTTCCTGTGAACGCGCCACTTTTCACTAAATGACAATCATTTACTAAGATATGTCGCTGTTTAGTTGGAATTCTACAGTTTACGCACAACAAGCAACACCAGATACATATTCTTTTTCATAGCACAGCCTACTTTTAAATCTGTTTATATTGCCACTTAATACGCTCTTTGTGTGTTTCTTTCACTAAATATAAACAAAGGGTCATAGATTAAGACAACTCTTTATTATTTTCGATAATTCAATAATAATTAAAAACTCCAGTGTCACTACTAAACAAAGGTGCACTCCGATTTCAGCTGAAAATACGTATTGCAGACCAGTGTCGTTGTGGAAAGGGTTTTTAGGCTATAATTATGTTATCGAATATGTTGAATATAATGCCACAATCATCTCTGAAGTGTGATTTACCTTGAATTTGATTTCTACAAGATGAAACAGATCTAATGTTAATAAGGGCTTTCCAACTAACCAATACATTGCCTAGAGAGGTGGATATATTCAGTGATGACCTTTGCATATTCTTTTTTCTTTTTTAAGGTGTTAACTGTCAATTCTTGGTGGAAAGACATTATATTTAAAAAATAAAAAAAACACAATTCATTTGTACTACTTCCACATATTTATAATGATCAGGACCGGTTTCGCTCATCACGAGCATTATCAACTGATGAAAAATTGTTTTTTCTTATTTGAATCGCTTTAATGTAAATATTATTGCTATTTCCTTTTTCATATCAATATATAATAATTATTGTCAAATGCATGGAATATTGACGTCAGCTGTAATGTCATGTATTGTCCTTTTTTGAATGAAATATATTTCATAACTAAGAGTTCACGACTTATCATAAAAACAAATATAGCGACGCCGAGTATAAATGAAATTGTCTATGGCAATTATGATTTTTTTCTAGGGCTTCGAATCCTTGGATAGAATATTCAGTGACAAAAAATATAAGTATTTACATGTAACAATCTGTGTTCTATCCAATGATTACTTCAATACCATGAGTGTATTATTAACCAAACATATAATTTTTGTTCAGTACACTTTGTAGATGCGGCGTATTTCCTTCCATTGAGTTGAGGTGTCTAAGACGACAACCGGACGCTGCGAACAATCTCCTCTAGCCTAAGCATTAAAAAACCAGTCGACTGTGAAATTTAACCGCAATAATTATATTTATCCAGCTAGTAGCATTATACAAGTTGCATTTTTAGTAAATACGCATTGTTCACGTATTGTTAAGATGGGGAGTTATCATGCCGAAACCGTGTCACATTTTATAGCGTGGGTACGTAGCTTCCAAGTAAAATATTGCTCGACCCGTAGTCGAGTAGTAAACGCCATTAGACTTCCGTCATTCTCGGCCAATGCCTCGAATCCTTGAAGGACTAAATAATTCTTCAATCGATTTATGGACTTGCGTTTAAACCCATATCACAGGGTTCGAATTTGATCGAAGTTTCTCGTAAACGATCAAAATACCCGTTCCGGTTGCTAAATAATGAAAAAATAACTAAAGTTATATTCAATAATTATTGTCGAAAAATATAGACATTGATGTTTCGGTTCGTTATTTTTTTACATTTCAAACTCTGCGTGTGTCTGTGATATTTTCATTCCTGAGAACTAATTCCTTCATTAGTTTCCTAAAATCATCCATTAAGCCTTACCATTTCTAAAGAGTGGTTAAGTAACCAACTTACAACAAACTCTCTTTAAATGAATTCTACTGAGGCATATTTAGAGTTTTATATTGATATTAGAGCACGTCTCTTTGTCATCTATTCCTTTGTGTCTTATGGTCATATTCTACTTATTGCGTTTGTAAGCAACGAATACTGCGTCTTGGTATTGAATATTGGAGAGTTTTAAAACTTAAAATAACTGCTTTTTCAATTACGTACCTTTGTAAAACGCTTGCTTTTACACGCAGAAACTTTTCATGACCAGTCTTCGCTTCCATATAACTGTTTCGCTGTAATCAAATGCAATGAAGCGCTGCAGACTTATCGATAACTTCTTTTTATATAATATCAAACGTAGCTACTTATTTTTTAGAAACTATTGTTTGTTTTTCGGGCATGTGGGAATCGAATATTGTTGTTTTGAGTGATTATTGCAATACATTTCAGAGATGTTTAGTTTCCCAATGAATAATTGCGTGTAGCTATGCAGGAATTAATAACATAACAGTTCACAATTTGGAAAATATAAATTACCATGCTGAAAATAGTGCCCAATAATCAATGATTATACGTTCGACAATGTAAACGTATTTTAACGATATTATTGGTAATTTATAAAGCTACATTAATCAGTCGATAATTGTGCAGATAATCACGCATGAAGTCAATAAAAAATTGTAATACAATCTTGTGATTTGTTGTTGAAGTATGCAATATCATGGTATAATGATTTCCTCACAGGTGTTTTACGTTACACAGGTATTTAATAAATATAATATTTGATTTTATGTGAATAATTATTCAGAAATGCACTTTTTAATATATGATATCCGCTGATTCACAAAAAGTGTGTAATTAAAATGACATTAATATTATGCCCATATTAGGAATCTATATTTTTCTACATTCATGTACATGTATAGGAGGATTTTTCTTAAAATTTATTATTATTAATATCAAATTATTAATATATCGATAATAGGTATGTGGGTCGTATCTGAATGGTTACGTTCTAAGGATTTCATCTTACTCGATTCAAATCCAGTATTGGAAACTTTCATAGATCAATTCATGCATTTTTCATTCCGTTTCAACGACCCTCTAAACGATTTTAAAAATTAATCGAGAGAGAGCGATTGCTTAACTTGCTCATTTATCACCCCATCTTTATATTCAAGCTCTCTCTGAAAAATGATATAGCAGCACTGACTTACATCTAGTTAAGTAATAGTGTATTTTGAGGATATAGATGATGGTATGCTATTTGTGCAATGTCTCGTTGTCTTTGTTTCCTCTATAATAGTAACAATATTGATTCAGTATGTTTTCCATTTAAAAATGCCATTTTGATGTATAGAAAGTAAGCTCATTAATTTAAATGATCGTTAAGATTTAGTGCTAATTTAATTTCAATTATAGATGTTATATTAATCCAGATTTGAACTTTATGGCGGCAACCGCTGCCGAGCAGCGATGTCATTAAATAAAGTAATTTAATGTTATTAAATATGAAGCATCCGCAATTAAAAAAAGGCTGATTCTGAACAGGTTGAGGGCGTTTATAGAGGTACCGACAAACTTGGTTGGAAACTTCAAACCGGTAGCTGGTCCGTCAGCTACGCTGTGACCACTTACTGCAAAAGGAGACGAAAAGAGCAATCTTTAGATGTGTATATCGTATAGGCTTCCAACTATGGATAGCACTCGGGATCTGAGAAACAGTGGGTTAACGATCGATACTACACTCCCTTGTGGTAGAGGGGTATCAATTAACTGTGTAAGTTCCAACGAAAGGTAATATTGTCTATTTAACAACTATAAATTACCAGGTGGAAAAGTAACATAAATTATTTTGATTGAAATAACAATTTTACTTTTTAATTAAATAATAATTCTGATTTTACAATACATAATACACTAAGCATTTGAAAATCTCTTGTAGTGTCTGTTTATAATATTCGTTTTAGTGGCTTACAATTTTAAAATGATATCCATTTTTAGCATGTACAATAATATAATGTTGATGTCTGTATTCATTTTCACATTATATGTTTCGTTGTGTCATTGGTCTTTTTATAGGCAATAGACTCTACAAATACCAAGTATTCTTTTGTATGGTCTGAAGATCTGACTGGTTCACTTGCTCCGACCTGATCTGTCGTCAGACTTACAAGGCGAGGTGGCAAATCTAATGCACAAGTCTACTACAGAGCGAATTTTTGTAAAACTCGGAAAATTTTATCATTTATAAATCAGACATTTTCCACGCCGTTTTCCGAATCACGAGTCGGTGGCAAAATACGCATTCTTTTTCACAAGTATTTTGAATTATTTCCCATGATTGATTTTATTGTATTCTATATTATATTCTATGATGTTTGTTTACCCTTTGTTCTAAAAAAGTGGATTAAAAGTAGTAATTTAAACTTAGACAATTATTTAGTTACACAAAAATTATATTACATAGCTGATTGATATTTTGGCATCATGCCATCGTCAGAACTTTTGTCTTTTAACACCTGTGGAAAGAAACACATAAGTTATAAAAAAGTGTGCTAGGTTTTAATTGGAAAATTTGTTATTCCTGTTTTTATGCGTAAAACAAGTGGGAATAAATATTTAAATTTAATATTTTATAACGAAATACTATTTGGAAATTGTTTCCTTAATAATATTTGATAATTTTATAAACTACAAATTATTATTCTTCTCCTAAAAGGTTTAGCCGCTAGACCACAGGACTGCGGTCGGCAAATATTTTTAGTCGGATAAATGTTTTGTATCACTGCAATGCCATTCCGAGTGAAAGACACGGCCAAGATTATTATAAAAATCCATGTACGTATTTGTAATACTTGACCGTAACTGAGTATTAGCGATGGGAAAATTTTCAACATTTGAGACTCACATGCTTTATAATCGGGTTCGAGTCTTGACGCAGATATACTGCTATGAAATAAAATATTCAGCATTATTTATAAGCCTACAGTTGTATTGTATAGCTAATTGGCTCTCATACAAGTGATTTTTTTTTTGAATTATTTGACAATGAGCTGATTTCACCTCTGTTATTATGTGACTCAAGAACGTTGTAATAAAAAAATACATACCTGCACAAAAATAGTTTCTATTATTACTTTTTTTAAGAAATAAAATAAAACTGATGTCCAGCTTTAGAACACACAATTTCAATTAATTCAAGTTAAAAGCAATATTTAAGGTAATATAAAAATAATTAAAATCTATGAATTGTACATATCCGACAGTTTTAATTTAACTCATGTGCTAAAATTACAACACTTTATACGTTTGAAGAGAATAAAAATTATGTTTTTTTATAATATCAAGGATGGCGGTCGTGGCGTGTATTTCGTGAAGTCAAAGTCGTTTCCAACGGATCGACTCAAATTTCTTATTTTAATTGTTTACTATGTGAATACAATGCATTTGCGAGTAAGCGATACGATTTTAATGCTTAAAAAAAGCTATTTGTCGCAGTGATTACATACCTACTTATCAGGCGCGTGCGGTGGCTTTATCTCTTTCTCATTCAATCACATGAAAAATGAAGGTGCAAGCGAGATGCAAGGGCATGCGGCGCATGCTCTTGTATCCTTCTTGCTCGTACCCAAATTAGGTTGTGCGATAGAGATAGTGTTAAGTCCACCGCACGCCGATGCTACTTATGTTTATGTAGGTGAAGTTATGACTACGCATTAAAAAATATTCGGTTAAAACTTTTTAAATTGTTGGAATATTACATAGTCAGGGTCTTTAGACGATTCCGCAGATCTGGATATAATAATATTATTACGGCTACGGTTACGGATGTCTCGGGTTCAAATCCCGGTACGGACAGTTTCATAAATTGATTTTTCAATCGATTTATGGATTTCTGTTCGTAGGCGTCTAAAATTCCCTCCGACCCATCCAATGCTAAAAACTAGTCGCAGCGCGAGCGATTAGCTAACCACTATTCCTGTCCTAGCCTTATCCTTCTATCACTATTTTCTCCGAAAAAGAGAGGTTTAGTAACTGAGTAACAAGCAGTTCTTTTCTGTTAAGATACCTCCTTTAGAAAGCCATATGCTCCACATTGGGAGCAGACATGGTAAAAAAATTATTCGGCATTTAAAAAAATATAATTTTTGATATAAATGTTTTCGATTCGATTTATTTAGGTATATAATATGTATGTTTCTTTTAATTCGTTCTCAAAGAGATTTTTGAAATCTACATACATAAAACATGTAGTTTTGAATATTAATATGTCATATATGAGTATTTTTTTGATTAATTTTTATTTTTGGTTTACGAGATCACTCGCGCGTCACTCGCCATTCGTCATAGCTGCTGCGATCAAATTCGTGTCCTGACATCATAACATAACAATGAATTTCAAAATATGTTTTTAATCTTTAACTAATTTCATCGTACAAATACAAGATCCCGATTTAATCTGCATATTATGTATTGCTTGGATTTGTTTATATCGATATTTATTAATCATACATCTTGAGTTTATCACCATTGTTTTACTGTGGTATACATTATCATCTTCTTATTGCTGTAGTGAAATTGCGATCCAGATGAATAACATAAAATGTTGGTAATTGTTTATATTATGGCGCTGAAGACAGAGTCAACACGAACTCCGTATAAAATTATACAAATAAATCATTGTGGTTGACTATCGTAATTCTTAAAGCCGTTACAGTTCTGTATAGAGAGATCTTCGCATGCCTTTCAACACGCATATCAGTTTCGCATCAGGATGATCCATTTCCATGTTTTACAAAATTTTCACAATAAATTCGGCAAGAAACTTCTCAAAATTACAAATAAAATTGAATTATTGACTATCTATTATTGTAAAAATACTTGGCTAATAGTTATGCTACTTTCATAGAAAGCGCACTTATTACTTAAATACAGTAGAAAATTATCAAAGTGTTATGAGTAGTGTTATCAGAGTTAAATGGTCTGTTTCTGTAGCCCAGCGGCAAGACTTAGCGTTTAGATGGTTCCAAAACTGGTGCTATCTTAAGAATGGGTTTCTGAGATATCTGAGAGTTGATTTGTCAATTCTTCTTGAGATTATTCAAAGGTGAATTCACAAAAATAATCTGAATGATAATAAAAAATTCTTCTAACAAAAGTAGGTTTATATTATATTGAAACGCGTTATTTTGGTTGATAAAAATATTCTTAATTATGTTAAATAATAATGTAAAACGATACACATCTAGAATTAAACAACTGTATATCAAAAGTAAGATAACAAATAATGAGTAATATTATTAGTAGCAAAAACGTTTATTTTTTATGAACCATGCTAAATTTATAACTACCCTTTTAACCAATTATGCGCCAAATAGTAAATCATAAGATGTGATGATTCAGTTTTCTTTTATTTATATTTGAAAACACTTAATTATGCGGAATTAGTCATTTTTTAACGATGATTGTTGTTGAGCGATATTTTTATCATCTAGTAAGTTTACGTAAGTTTTTTGAAAACTAAACTCAAAACAGATATAAATATATTTTTAATACAAATCTTTCTTGAAAGTTGACTACAAAGTTTTTTTGTGAGAATTATGAAGACCGTTATGATGTCACATTTTCGTAAATCACATTGCATGACATAATTTTGACTATAATTGGATCACTATGATTCTCGGGCCAATAACCGCCGATACTATGAACTGAAGTTTCTCATAAATATAGGTGGCGAGAAAACTGCCTACGAAAGCTACTTATCACTATTCACATAAAGTAGCCATGGAAAAACAGCGGCCCGCGAGCGATATATGAATTATTGGAAAGTAATGCGCAATTCTGTCAAAATATTTTCTTTGGTTACACTCTTCGTAGCGATTAAGGCAGGATTGTCGATAGTTTACAATCGATATTGATAGTGCACAGTGTAAACCTCAATATGAGAGAATATATATGCAGTGTTTTCCAGTTTTGAGATAATCTCACGACTCGAATAAATTTATGAATTTTATGATTCTTATTCGGAGAAATTCACAAATCGTGTAAAAATCAAATAATGATTGTTATTTTGGTAGCAACACATAATTTATATGTGCGTAAACGTTTTCTATAATTAACCTTGATGAAATTAACCATCACCGCTTAGCTTTTGAAATCGAATTGGCAATTCAAGAGTGGCAAAACATATGAAATATTTAAAACACTTACATTCGTATCATACAAATATTTTTATTGTATGTCTATGTAGCGGGCCGTTGTTTGATTTTCAATGCGACCCTTCAGCTAACCACATTGCACAGCCCTGACCTAAAGCAACGGAGTTACGTTATTATTGTAGTAACATAAATAGTACAATTCATGGAAAATTGAGCGCAGATATCCGACGCATATGCCGAGTTCATAAGGCCAGGTCATAATGATATTATAAAGCCCCCAGAACATGATTTAAAATGCCGTTTACTTTGTGTAATGTAAATGAAGCAGGAAATCAACATTCAATAAATCTAATATTGTATCCATGTGTTTTTATACCAGATGCAATAGACAAACAAAGAAGACTTTCAATCATCTTCTTATAATAAATATTATTTAACTTGTTACACAAAAAATACATTGAAAATAAATATTTTTATATATGTTTAACAGAAAAAATAACCAATATTTATTTCTACAAGAATAAATAAATGTAAAAGTTTTCGTTTCGGTTCGGTAAAAAAAAAAAATATCGGTTCAGTTCCCGTTTTTCAGTTTTCGGTTCAGTTCGTATTTGAATTACTCAAAATTTTTGGCGTATAGGCATTATATTTTAAAAATAAAACACAATTTGTTTGTACTACTTGCACATCTTTATAATGATCAGGACTGGTTTCGTTCATCGCAAGCATTATCAACTGATAAAAATAAAATTTATTAATTAAATTAAAATTTTTGAATACAACTTATTAATAAATAAAAAAGAAAACTTTTCTCGAATATCTTGGGCTTAAGTTCCCGTTTCGTAAATTGATTTTTCATATATTGATTGTTTGCGATGTCTAGAATTCCCCTCCCACCCATCCGATCCTAAAAATGGAGCACAGCGAGAGCGATTAGCCAACCACTAGTCCTGTCTTAGCGCCATCCTTCTATCCCTACTCTCTCGATTGAAAAAGAGAGGTTGAGAAACTCAGTAATAAACAGTTCTCTTAATAAAACTTCTGTTGGGATACCACCCTTAGGAGGCCATATGCTCCACATTGGGAGCGGACATGGTAAAACAAAATACATACTTATAAGAAGCGATGCGAGAGTAAGGTTTTGATTTTTATTATCTTTTTTAGTAGTAGAAATAACTGGAATAGTGAGAACATACATACTTTAAAATTAATTATAAATATAATGCCGATGAAATTTGGATAGGTTTTACTATAATTTATTATTTTGGAAAGACACTATGATTGTTCGCAAACACTATTGGAGGTTTTTATATACCTTGAATGCCCGAAAACTGAGATATTCTGATAACTTACGTAGATATTATCAAATATAAAGCAACCTGTGACGTATGACGAAAATACGAAATGTACCAACCAGCCTTGAACTTTTTGAAGAGACAAGTCGTCGGCTATTGTGAATTGTGAGTAAGGATTGCCAATCACTACTCCAGATCTTTTGCTTCTTTATGGTAGTTCGCAAGTACCTACTTCCAATCCTACATTTCGGTTGAACGATCTCTTCGCCTTGCAGTTTTTTTTTTGTTTCAAAACTTTTTGTTTTTCTTCTCAATACCAATTTCGTGGGCAATTCGAAATTTTACGCTAACGGAAGTGAATAGTTGCGGCCGGCGAGCGTTATTTTATTATGCGTTATGTAACATTGTTGTGGTCAGTTTGCAATTAAAACGTGAATTTAAAACTTGTTAAAATTATATGATAATACATTTTCCCTCCCTTTGAATTTTCATTACAGTAATACCCCGAAGTTAAGCGATAGGTAGGTCCGAAATCACAACACAATGCCTTATTTTATGATTGTTTTTACCATGGATTCCGATAGTTCAAATTTCTTTGCCAATTCAAAAAATTTACATTCCGTAGACATCATTTTCCTTTTCTTACTAGGTGTCTAGGTGTAGGGGAATTAAATTTACTTTGTTTGAACGACATAGATTTTTTAAGGGTTCAAGAGAAACACTAAAAATAGCGAGTGGCAGTGTTGCCAAACGATCAAGAACTGGGTAAGTTGGGGTATTACTGTAGTAGAAATATTTTTGCACATATAATTTATTGCATTATATAATACATCATCCTTATTGTTGGCTCAGAAATCCACAGCAAGTCTTAGCTTCTTCAAGAATGTTTTCTAGCGTCCCCTATCTTGCGCAAATATTCTTCAGTTGATTTAATGATATATTAAAAAATTATTGATCTCTTGATATGTGTACAATAAATAATGCCATCATTTTTACGTTTTATATTTATCGAAAAGATTGCGTTTTTTTACGTAGAGTTTTCAAAGTTTGACAGCTAGAATTTAAATTATTCCGAATTCCGAACATACTCCTTCTTACTGAATGTTTTCACAGGTTGATAAAATGTATTTAACGCTACCCAAATTACCGGACCTTAGGAATGATTACATACGATTTTCAAATGTCTTTGATATTATTAGTATCACATAATTGCTTTTTTTCTAAATTCCAACAGACTAAAAAGTCGTGATATTCATGCGGTGTGAAGATTCTTCGCCAAGAAGTGAAACACATCGCGATTGGTAATACAACCATAGCTTTCCTTTAAAAAGTAAGATTAAAGTAAATACATACTTTAAATAATAAATTTTAGGCGATAATTAGCCATAAACTTGTTTAATAAAGTTATAGAGATACATTACACTTTCAACAATAAATATTAATTAAAGCGGGTTAAGAGACTTGAGCGGTTTTTTATATATATAGCAATTTATACCCACTGGAAATATACTGAACTGAAGTCTGTGAACAAATATTTTGAAAGATATTTTTAATTCAATTGCTATAAGTTTCTGCTGCTTTTGGCGGATGCAACAGAGTAAACATGAACTATGATCGATATAAATGTGCTTTGCGCGCACTTAGCGAAGAATCCATTCCATGGAACCTAGCCTAGATAAACAAAACAATTTGATACTCGATGACGGCTGGCAAAGTGGAAGGGTGCGGAAATATAATTATTTATACGCTTCTAATTGCATCTAACGGAGCTGGATTTGTATTTTGTTGTTTGTCCACGTGCCCATTTTATCAATTTATTTATTTGCGTAGGGTAACGAACGCGCCAATTAATAATGTAAATAATACGTCTTGCGACTTCTCTGATCAATGACAGATATAGTAATTAGTAAATATTGGCTTCACTACCCAATATCTCTAAACTTTCAGATCGTTTTTTCGATTAAATCGTTATTAATAAAATATACTGAAGCAATACAATATGAACTTCACTATAATATTTGTATACAGTACAGGAGTTCTACAATATAATTGACAAATCAATCAGTAAATTTTTAAAATCAATTAAAAAATGCTATAACTACGTCATATACATATATTTTTATCGAGAATAAAATGTTACAAATAAAAATTTATTACCAAACTTTCTCTTGCGCCCTTTTGACACAATAATCTGTATAATTATATGAGACAAAACAAATGTATTAATTAAATATCGGAGAGAGACTTAATACTATAAAAATATTGTAGTAATTTTGATGCCTTTTTAAAAAAACTTGAATACATGTTTTTTCAGAAATCATCTTTCGAAATGAAGAAAAACAATGCAATAATGCTATAAACATAATAAATTAACAATACAATGATGTTATCATGAACATATTAGTAATTGAAATCCATATCACGTCGACTGTAGCAGAGAATCATCACGTTTTCAAAATCCCTGATGGACAGGTAATTTGAATACATGGTTAAACATCGTATAAAATAATAAAGACCGCGACATTGCTTCGTTTATAAGTACTACTGTGTCATCAATAAACCCATATTTACATACTCAACAATATTCAGTATATCGAATAACAATAGACTTAATAAAAGAAATGTAGACAATTTTTCATCGATATTATCAAATTATTTAATCGTTGATAAATATTTTGATCAAACTATTCTTTTGTCTTTCCTTCTGTCAGATGTTAGGTATTAACATGTTTATGCTTATCCCGCAAGCAACTGTTCTGGTCAACATTAACTCGTTAATGTTTGTGTAATAATCTCGAAGAGCCTTAAATAATAAACATTTGATAACACTGGCAGTATTGACACTATTATTGAATGTCGATTAAATTTGATATACCGCCACCTTTTGGAGTCTCAAGAAAAATATCTTTTTTAAGTCAATCAATCCAATACCATTGTTAATCCAAAGATTTTTAGTCTATGGATGGCTTCACCACAACAATCGTATAACGGTTCCACTATATTTAATTGAATTAAGATTACGTGACAATTTTTTAAATCTATTATCGACCTAGGTTATCCTTATTATCCACAATATATCTGTCCCTGAGAGGCTAAAAGTCCAATGTCCATTTTATCAACTTTACAGAAGGAACAAAATGTGTTTCTAAAACAGTTTTTATCTTATATCAATAAACATAGTTGTTCTGTTATTATTTTTGTTCTTTTGTAGTTGGATAGATAAGAGGCTTTCATGTACTCATTTATTTAATCATGATATTTTTAGAATTTAATGGAGATAGGATTGTTCATAGTACTGATTTTCGATAGGGTTTTCGGTAACCAGCTCGCATACGCGAAAGTTTTATTTACCCATCTATAGATCTTAAAATTCCAAAATAATGTGATATTTATAATTGAATTTCGCTATTTTTGGACATAGGCCTATTAGCATCTGAGTTACAGATATAATACTTACATCACTTGAATGGTTTTAACTGTCAATTATTATTGAAACACATTTTGTTAATAAAGTTAAAACACAATGTATGGTATTCATTCAGAAATGTTAAATACGATCAGGGCGGTGTAAACTTAGTTGAAAATGCGAAACCGTTCTTGATCAATATTTTCAACTGTGTTTTCATTATATATATATATGTAATAGTATATAAACATTGAGCATTGCAAAATAAGTATATTAACGCGGTCTGGTTATAATTCAGTTATTCAACCTCGTTTTTTCGCAGATCATACGTGGTATGAATAAAAGCATGAGACTAGAAAAAAATAGTACCTAGCTTAATAGCATTTTTTACAATATTGTAAAAAATGGGTTGGAAAGATGAAAACATCAGTTTATGAAAGTGTCTATTTGGGTATACGAAACCTTGAGCTAGTAGGACGAAATCCCTTAAGTATCACCATTCAGTTACGGGTACATTATTATAATAATAAGTGAATTTCAATGCAGTCTAGTTCAAATGATAAGTATAGTAATTAAATTATAATTAATTGGCTCTCAAAATTCAAACATAAATTTTTATTTTACATCCACAATGAAATGTTTATATATGTAATTTGATCTCGTCTATGGTTTTATGATGTGTGCTATATTTATTTAAAATGATAAATAAACCCTCTTTCGTGTGTATGAGTTTCTGTGTATATGTGTGTGAGCGTATTGTAATATAATTTACAATGTTTTTCTGTGGCTACTCATTTCTCATGATAAGACTTCGTTGGTAAATAATTTGTATTCAAGCGGTTGGGCGCATGCAGATATTTTCCAAGATTTTATCGTTTTGTTCTTACTACATAATAAACTATGTGATGTGGTATGCATAATCAATCGAAAAATAGACCTAACAAAAAAACTACTCAATATTTTCAAATGATATAATATATAGTTATTTACGAATAGTGACTACACAATAAAATCCAGCCAAAATATATAAAATAACGATTTTCGTGTGCTTTAAACTTTTGCGTTTTTCTTCGGAATCAAAAAAAAAAAAAATTAATAGGTAATATGACAAATTAAAAATATTATTCATTTAGTATGTAGTCTGTTTTAGCGGCGTACCACGTCAGAATCCTTAAAAACCGAAACAATTAATGCTGACCAAAGTATCATAGATGTTGTTAATAATTATTATCTATATCAGCGATCTCCAACTTTTATGCTACAACGCCTCACATAAAAAAAATCCGCGTCTCCCATACTTTTATTTTTTAATAGGATATAATAATATAGACACGTTTCAAATAATACTTACAAACTTTATTACAAAAATAAAAAACTGAAAACCACAATAAAGAGAATAATGACAAAGTTTTGTTATAACATATACGCCGTGGCGTCACTAGGGTCTTTGCCGCCCGCCCGCCCCACCTTTTTTCCTCCGAAAATAATGATGTTATATTTTCATTAGTGGTTGGTTAAGGGTACTTTTATAATATATATTGTACAAGGTGTATGTATATATTCTACATAAAAACGAATTAAAAATTTACTAACATAACAATTCGAAAAAATTACAGCTTTGAATGAATAGTTTTGTTTGTCATGTTGGTAGTTTAGCAATAAAATCTAATTCATTCACTGAATTATTGCTGTTACGTTACGATGTGAAGTTTTATTTATTTGTAGAAATAATATTATGTTCTGAAAATTATTTTTTAAATAATAAAATTTGGCGCCTCCCAGGTTGGAAACCATTGACCTATATGTGATAGTTTTCGGTAGAAATGTCCATAAACGCTGGTGTCAATCCTAATTGTGATTGATGAAACTCTCGTCAGTAATCATAAAAACGATATATCTGAGCAAATACCGTTTGATACCATATATGATTATTACATATTTTCTAGAAAGAGCTAACCTAGTTTTGAACTCTGAACCTAGAAGCCAAAGACAGAATAATAATTGACTCAAACAATGCTATTTGTTGGTAAAGATGGAGTCGTGTGACAGTAAAGAAACAATAATTGGCTACCGAACGGTTCACATGGCATAGTGTGCTTTTCATTATAACATTACTAACGAAAAAAAGTTAAAAAAAACTTTCATTAGCAATAAATTTGATAGTTTATTTTTATTTTCCGTAGCAAGTGAATTGTTTATAACGATTTTAATTGTGGTTAATAATATAATATCGAGGGTATACTGACAGCAGGCATTAAGTCATTAAAACAAGTGAGATAATCGCATTTAAAGCATTTATTTTCTTTAAAAAGATTTTTTTGCATTATAAAGAATAATCGTTTTACCATAAAAATCATAAGATTTTGTATCGACGAGTTCTAGTTATAT
This sequence comes from Himalopsyche phryganea, assembly GCA_022494535.1. Lineage (NCBI taxonomy): Eukaryota > Metazoa > Arthropoda > Insecta > Trichoptera > Rhyacophilidae > Himalopsyche > Himalopsyche phryganea. The sequence goes on from JAGVSL010000023.1 coordinate 3,215,107, forward strand.
GATATCTTTTACCAGAATAAAAAAAATAACAATACGAATTAGTACTATTTTTTTTTCTATAACTTCATGCGTTCGATCATTACATAGTGCAGGGGATCCCAACATTTTTTTCCCCCCGGAGCACCACCTATTATTTCAAAGCAAATTTTTAGTTTAACATAGGTAATAAATAATAAACAAAAAAATAGTTTATATTCTGTAAAATGAAAACACGTCATAGTTGTCTCGTACATACAAAGTAAACGTTTTATGAAAATTAATATATATATATATCTCAAAGTCAGTTGGCATTGTCATTGACCAGTTCCTCATAATTAGGAAAGTATGATGATATTATTTCTGTTCCTAGCAATCATAAAGATTCGCATCGGCTATTCGACATCTATATTTTGATTTTATTAAATTCATACTTGATAATCATGTGGAGCCGAAATATTATTTTATTTTATTGTATATGCCTCTTTTCTTAAGAATGGAAACTTTTTACTTTCCACTATATTCCAGAAGTCTTCATCTGATATTAAAGATCTTAGTATAATATCATTTTGAAGGTCCAATATTTCTAGTTTTTCTCCCACCATCCAATGCTCTAGCAGAGTAGTCAAACAACATAAACATGTTGACTTATGCAAAAAAATGAGTATGAATTACATATTTAAAAAATACGGTTAGAAAATCGGTTCAATAAAATTAACAATAAAAAATTTGTCGCGGTCACAGAGTGGCGAGCGCACACAAAGCAGTTAGCGGGCGCCATGGCGCCCGCGGGCATGTAGTTAAGAATCCCTGACGTAGAGCGTTAAATTGCATACATTTTGACGTGTAAAACGTTCTTTCAGTATACCCTCGATATCTAATCATGAATATTTTAACGACAAATTAACGTCATGAATTCAATACGATAATTATAAAAAATATATTTCATTAGCTTAGTAAAATGATACTCATAAATGTTTTTTCTTTTTCTTTCAGGTAAGAAATTTCGGTATTATAATTGGACTACATCTGTAATATCTTTCGCAACATTCGGCACCCTCAAGTAAGTAAGTCAAGCAAGTACCTTTTGGTAGGTAAATTGGTATGTCAGGTAACTAACTTAAAATATATTTTCTTGTTTTAATATATTTATAAAAAAGATCTTCTGTCTTGTAAATACGGCATACGAACGTTTTAAGTCTTTTTTTCATTTAACAAAGTAAATAAATTATTGGTTACGTGTGCGTGATGGGCTGCGTAAAGTAGTTCAGTAAGGATCCTAACAATCCTGTGATGGTAAACTGACTCCAATATGCACGATATATTCTAGGTCAGGTATGTCCAACCTATGGCATAGTATCAGAGATGGCAATTCCGAAAATTTTCCTCGGGCGTAAATGATTTACAGATCATATCGATGTCCCAGTTCCAAAAAAGTACAGCTTGTAAAATGTACAGGTTTTCTCTCCAAAGGCAAATATTTGCATATGGAAATCAGCAAAGTGAAATAATTTCTCATTTCCATATACAGACATATCGAAATATTCTACTGTGGAAATATAATTTTGTGAATCGTGGCGTTCTTGGAATTCTGAACCCCGAAATTCCGGGATTGGATGCCCAAGTTCGGTATGTGGATTACTAAAAGTGACGAAATATGTAGTAGATTTAACGATTGGGTATCCAATGTACAACGGCAGAAATCTTATTAATCGAATTTAACAAAGTTATGGACTCATTTTTATCAAATCTGAAACTTGTTTCAAAATAATTCTGAAATCATGTTACCTTGCCTAAAAAGGTTTGCTTCCACTATTCTAGGTAAACATACGCCACCTGCTCTTCTGGACGAGTTAATTATTTCACCATCTGTTGTGTAATATTTTCCCTTCTCGTAAGAAATCTTACTGGAACTTAAATCTTACTTTGTCTAGAACTAAGTATACTGTTATTTCACTGTTGGAAAATTCACAAAATGACACGTAATGCCAATACTATCTAATATTTTAAACATTTAAGTATAATGTTTTGTAAAGTTGCTTTATATAAACTGTACAAACGAAAAGGCGATTGACTTCATCACTTTTATGGTGCTAATTATCAACAATTATTGGTGGAATGGCATTATATTTATAAAAATAGAACACATTTTTTTACCAATGCCACAATTTTTATCAAGACCGTTTTGATTAATCGAAAACATTTTTCAGTTGATAAATTGTTAAATTATTCATTAAAAATGTTGTATGAAAAAGCGTTTGACGTCATTGGGTAGTATATTATACCACAACTTCAGAATATAGAATTATAACAATCAAGAAGCTTCTTATTCTAAAAATAGTGTCCTAATTCGTAAGTACTTAAGTCTAACAAAAGGGATACTTATTTAAATTAAACTGTACATCAAAAAGTTTCGTTTAAAATTGTTTGCTGTATGATTATTACAAAGAGAAAAATACCAGGTCGTGATTAAGTCAACGAATGAGTGATTCAATCGAACGTGAAAATTTTTGATAAAAATTTCAATTTATATTCCTAATTGTAACTGTAAATAGGCCTCATATTACATTTCTTCGCCATGGATATTTGTAAAATCGGTGATCTTTTATTATTTAATACTAAATAAATATTATACAAGTCTATCCCTGCATCGTTAATTTATAAGGGATATATAATAAGTTATATTCTTTAAATGGTCGTTTCTTACAACAACAACAAAAAAGAATCTAAAAAAACACTTACTTTGGTTACTTGTGAAAGTATTCCGAAGACGAAATATTTCCATTGAACATGGGTGATTTTATTTTTTTTAATTAGAATTACAATTAGGAATAAGATATTTATTATTTGTGACCGTATTATTTGAATTTTAAATGCCTAACGACTTTATTATTCTCGTTATTAAATTTGGTTACAGAACAGCAAACGCACATGCTTGTGTCATATAAAAAGGCAATCTATATCACATGTGGTTGACGCGTTCAGGAACGTATTGGATGAAAGATCAAATATTATTATTTATGATAGGCAACTCTCCAATAGATAAATAGATAGAACGATAATAGTATAGAATCGACTTAATCAAAGCTGGAAGCCGCCCCTGATCATTATAAAAATGTGGAAATAATACAAAACAAATTGTCTGTTTGTGTGTGAGTTTTTTTTAAATATAATGTCTTTTCACCAAGAATTGACAGTTTAATACCTTAGTTTAATACCTTGAAAGATAGTGAAATGTACGTAAATTAATGTGTTTTATTTAATATAAATAATTGGCATTACAGAAAAATTACTGTTCTATAGATATCATTGAATTTAAAACCACTGGAAGAATTGAACATCAATTTACTCGAGATCAATTAGATAGATGTGAAGAAATTGCATTAACCTAAAATAAAATAATATGATTTGATATTTGACCATGTCAAAAAATGATCACGATACCTTTTGATTGCTAAGCGAAGTTCTAACCGAAGACACTCTACAGAGGCCGAAATCAAGTACATGAAATGAAACTTATATACGAAGAAAATTTACCACACACACATTTTAGAATTACAGTTTTTTAATATAGGTTGTGTTCGTCAATTAGGCACCCAATAACAAAATGAATTATTTCTCGTGAGCGCCATGTAAGTAAGTTACAGGGGGCTTGAAATTCCATGGTTTGAGAACAACAACAATTTAATTGTGAAATATGTTATTGAACATCGATTTTTCATCCTCAACCTCGTTCAGGGAAGTCTCCAGAGCCATTTATGTATATTCATGCGATATCGGTATATCTTTGAGATGATTCCACATGGGATTAGATTCTACATTATTCAATATGCATATAATAGTAACTGAGACAGCGTTTGGTGTTACCAATTAAAACTCTCACGTGGACTACACATGTTTTCATTATATTATCGAATAAGAAATACAAAAACTTTTTGTTTTAGATTTACTCTTCAATAACGTACGTACCAACCGAAGATACATAAAAAAAAGGAAATTTTGATATTACTTTCGCAAAAGTTTTTTTTCGACGAGTTCTAAAAAATAGTTTAATATGAATATCAGTTTATAATATTGCTATTCTTTACTGGGGTAGTATTCATCACATATTGTTTTAATTATTTATTACTCCAATTCGCTTCTGTCAGTGGCTATGAGAAAAAAATGCTTTAAGGCGGATTTAGTATGGGACACTGCGCCGAGAGATCAAGCCAAAGTTCCCACACATCGACAATACTTTAAGTAGGTAGGTACTGGAAACTAGTGGTGCAGTCTTTGCTCCTTTGCTCCAAGTAAATTGTATGTTGTATGCAGTCACTTCGAAGTGCCTCGTACTGAGTAGTTTTTATAAAAATTCTCGATTCATCATTAATTCAACAAAGTATTAGTTACGATTAGTTGTGAAATAAAATCATTAACCCAAAAGTACCAAACATATTATACATAACCTTGTTAAATTTTTCGCATATTGGCAGTGCTAATTATTATGAATACGTCTTGATCTTTATCAATCAAAATTATTCACAACTACATTTAACGGCCGTCATTGTATTTCGTTTTGAAACTCAATTCACTTTTAGGGATGCGTTCGTCGTTCAATCCGGATGCAATACTTTGGTATATCATTAAATGCCTTCGGTCACTAGATAAAGAACTTAAATAAAAATATAATAGTAAAAAAAGATCTCACATTAAATGAGCAAGTTAAAAACATATGTAAACTCTGAAAGAGTATTTATTTCTCACGGCCAAAATCTACTCGAAACGTTCTCTCGAACCTCTTCAAGGAAAGTCTTCACCATAATGGCGTTATGGGATTTTCAAATTTTTTTATTAGCTTTGTTGCATTTCGTGAAGCTTCTCGATGACTAATATTACGACCAATTAACTTTACATAATATCATCCCATATGAAATGATAGTTGTGCTATTATGTGTGCTCTTTGATATGATTAGTGCACTTCTCGGACTATTTATGTTATTAATAGATGTAAGGTAAACATGTCTTAAAATTTGTTTGCATTGATTGTGACGAGTTGAAATCGTCGTTGTTATGGAAGAAGACACCAACTGGAAATTTGAAGTTGCTTGAAATGCCGTACGTTTTTAATTTTGTTGGTTTGTACAAAACTGTTTTTAATTTAAAGTATAATTTATAAAAATAAGTGTGTTCGGTCAAACGGTAGAGTTTGAAATAAGGAACATTTTTGTATTGCTAACTCAATATTTCGTTTTTTCGATTTAGTGTTTTCTTCCAGAACAGCGACGAAATATTATACTAGTTGAGAGTTCTAAACTTCAGAAGAGCGGAATAATTGTGAATTGATAAAAACTTCCACTTTAACTCATTCCATGCGCGCAACGCATTATTTGCGTTGGTCCTTTCATCGCAGCCATGCATATAGAGCGGACACGCATTTCTACCTTTAATTTAAGTATTATAAATTCTTCAATCTATGTTATGTCGTGACATAATATTCTTTATAACATCAATTATAGACTTAGACTAAAATCTTATTTTCGACAGAAATATAAGAGATATGTTTTTAAATTTAAATAATGTGAATTTAATAAATATCCAAAATACCTAAAATTCTCATGTATATATAATTATATAACAAGGCAGTCTGCCAAACATTAACAGGTAAGAATCGAGTAAATAATTATGTGAAGTTTTGATTTATACACAGTACAGGGGCAAGTGTGTGTTCGGAGAACACGTTTTAGAATCGTGAAAAAATGCAATACAATTATAATATGTACTCTTGTTTGATAATATTTAGTAATCATCAATCAACTTAGGCAAATTATGTTCTCGAATTCTGAATAAATAGGGACAGCAGCGAAGAGAACATCAAGATATTAAACGAGGGGCGTAGAGCATGTTCTAAAAACATAATAATTATGTCATGGGTTCGAAAGGGATATACAAGTTAATGGTGTTTATCGAAAAAGTCACCCTTTTAAAACGGGTATTTCTTAATATTTTGCTGTGATAATCGTAGGCATCTTTAAAAGCATATTTTGTAATTTTCGCGTGTCTGTAATGATCTCCCACGAGGACTGAAGACGAACTATAAACATTAAAAAAAAAACAAAATCAATGCAGTAAGATGAAGTACGGCGTATTTATACAGTTTTAGGCATTGTTCTGTTAATTATAATTTAAAAATTAATTAAAATTAAATAAATAACCTCATTATGAAATTAATTATAAAATATTTGCATTATAAATAATTATAATCCCAATGAAGCTATCGCTTGAATACTTGAATAACTATTTCTATTTATTTAATATAATACATAATTTATGACATTTGACAATCAAGGAGTACGTACTGTATTTAATCGAGATGATATGATAAGAGATTTCTCGTCACACGATTCCAAAATTTTACGTAGCTTTTAAAAACGCAGCAAAACTATCACATATTATATTTATTCGCAAACGGGTTAACTCTTACAACGGATGCAGAGTCGTTTAACAGCTCTAGTAAGCATACCTTGGTATTTATGTGTAGTTATACTCTATGTCTATAATTAAATTATAGTTTTATCTTAATATTTCATGTACAAGCATACTATTTTTTACTGTTTGGGAAGGGTCACGAGACCCGCGGATAATTTCAATGTGTCCATATTATTTATTTTATACAGGAAATTTATTTAAAATCTAATATTTGTAAAATCAAATATTTTAATAACTGATATTTTCTTTCGAAGAGTCGTTACATATATATATATATATATATTGGTATTGTAGATATTATAATAGAAGTGACAATCTTATGAATGATGAAATAAATAATAGGGGTGAATAACACACGTGTTGTGGTAGGTTTATTGTGTTAAATTTGTCGAATAACAACAATAAAGTAACTACAATGAAGGGGTAAGAATACTCTTTGTCAATAACAAAACGCACAAAAGACCTTTGTTGCATTTTTATAACGCACAAGTGCTAGTAAAGAAAAGTTAGCTGCCGCGTCTAGACACTCGTCTATGGAGGTTTTATAATATTATTAGATATTACATGCAGATTTCTCACTGTTTTTGCTATGCATATTATTTTGATTATATTTAGGTTATGTATATAATCGTCGAAATTCCTCAGTGTGCCATTTGTAATCGCGCCCTATTTCGGTTGACTTTTATATATTCAACTCTTTTTTGATATTCAGATATTTCATAATTAATTTGAATATTATTGTTAAGCCAATGTGTTCATACAAAATTCATTGAGAGTCACATTATATTTTGATAAAGTTTATTTTGTTTATTTAAACACCATAATAATCACAGGCAACTAGTTTTTGATCAAATTCAAAGCTTCTCGCCGGAAATATGAAAGAAACAATTGTTATGTATGATAAAATTCATTTATTATATTATTCGAATACTCGACCACTATAGGTTTTTAACATTTGAATATTTGTTTTCAGCTAGTATTTGTAGTCCATATTACGGAGGGATAATAATACGATTTGAGACCTCAGCATCTTTCATCCATCCATTTCAGCGCTGACTGATTCTCTTTTTTACTACATTCCACTCGTACTGCAGGATTTGATTAAGCTGTATACATTTAAAAACGTATTTATAAAATATTCGTTGTGCATATATGCAAAAAATAATATCATGATATTTATTGTGATGTCCAAATGTTGTATATACAATTTATTACTGGACTGCAGCATATATTTATTATTTGTTTAATGAGACTTATCTGCGAAGAAATATTTCAGAAAATATTGCAACTGTGAAAATTGTCTCACACTGCATTCATTGCATCGTTTCTATTTTTGTTCAACTGAATGACTTATAATTATAGTCATTTATTCCTAAGTGGTTGAATTACTCGCGGCCAATCTTTTCTTCTAAAAGGTTTGTGTAATGTACAAAACATTGTATGTATAATATTATCGTTTCGTGTCAACTGAATTTGCTTTTTTGTCAACATAAATCGTTGTATCACAATTGTTACAAATTTCAAAACCAAATCAAACATGTGATTATGTGTATGTCTTGATAATTAATATTGCGTGATAAATCCTTGTATTGATTTTTAAATTCGTGGCTACGTATTATTATATGTTATGTGAAATTATACTTCTTTCTCCCATCCACTCGGGTGTATAAGATTTTGTATACTTTAAATCAATCTCAATTTTGAATTGTTGAAATTTTGTACATTTCAAGTATTTCTTCACTAACGACCAGATTGATCTCTGGATCCTGGACACCTGGATTAATCCCAACACTGACCCGATTGACGATGAATCCTGGAAGTCATTTTAAATCAATCATTTATCGTTACCATCAGGAACGCTTTCGTTGAATATTTAGTCGACATGCCAGAATCAAGTAGACAGCCCACCGTTTGACCAACACTGAATTGTGAAGTGTCTCATATAAGTCAAGATTTTATGTAGGTAAGTCGAATATAATTTGTGAACACATGGCCCAGCACTTGAAATGCATTTTTCATAATTTTTACATATGCATTTATAAATCCATTCGCGTGTTATGATGCACTTTATATGAATTAGAACTAGCCAAATTAAATTAACTGGTGAATAAAACAAAACTATTTACATCACGTATATTGAATGAGGTTGATAGAATAGTTTATGCAGTATCAATGAAAATCTATTATCAACGTTATCCTCGCTTGGATTATACCTATTTTATATTTTGACACGTAAAATTGTTGTGATAGAACGAACACACATGACGATTAATACTGCTAAATTATCGTGTTACGCTATATTGTCGCCTAGCAGGAAATAGGAAGCAATTCGCATAATCAATTCTACGCTACAATTTCACATTTCAGCTACATATTTGTCAATAAATTACCACTGAATTATTGTCCGATTCAGGGGAAAGTGTGAAATTGCTACTCGAAATTAAAACATCGTAAAGTCTCTAATCAAAGTTTTTAAATAATTAAGATGTGCGAACGGAAAATGACGAGACACTATAGCTTCTACACTAAACTACAAAGAGACTTATTCTCAAAAAAATGGCAATGAGCGAATGTATTTCATTATAAATTAATATACGATTGACTTTCATATTTGAAATAGTTCTTGCAAAAGTTACAGAATATTGTTTTATTTATGAAATATTCCCGATTCCCTGATTGGCCGTTTGAAGTTTGGTGGTGGTATTAAATAAAAACCCAAGACCAGATACTTGAAAATATCCGTGTTTAGTACAAAATTAATGAGATTACTCACTGAACCGGGTCTATCATATTTAGACCTCCCTGTCCATTAAAAATGAATGACCCTGGTCCTTAGAATTACCAGATTGATGCCCGCATCTACTCTAAGAGAGCTTTTAAGTTTGCTCTCGATTAGCTGCACACGCCGAGTTTGTTATTATTTCTATATTAGGTATACACTCGAACGAAATACACAAGTTGTTGGTACAATGCACAAGTGTTGCATGCTACCCGATTTAACTTCGAGTTAGGGATGAACATTATTATAAATTGGCAATAATATCGATCATAATTTAAAATGCATAATTGTGTTATTTAATAGATTATTTAATAATTATTCTTTTTCTTAAGTCGTATTCCTCACTGGTATATCACAATAATTCAATTTCCTTTGACAATCCTTCGTTACTCGCTCCTGCACTCCGCTGCTCTGAGAGCCATCTGTAAAGAGAGGCCTTTGGCGTCTTTCACTTGGTCGTTTCAACGAGTTGGGGCCTCTCCGCGTCCCCTTCTGTCTTAGACCTTTTCTGTGACGACGAGGCTCTCAAGATTATCCAAGATGCGGCCAAAAAAGCCAAGTAGGCCGAAAGTCTATTCTGGATTTGTAGCTCGTTTAGGATAGATGCGTTTGTGCGCTAGGCCGTCCGGAGCATCCTTCTCCAGCACCACATTTCAAATGTGTCTAACCGTATTTTGTCTTTCGCTTTTAGAGTTCATGTCTCCACGCAGTAAAGTCATATGGAGTAAGACTAGGGATAAATAAATAAATCACTTGAATATTTAAGAAAGTTGCTTTTCGAGCGACTGGACGCACAGCGTAAACACAATATGTTTTCATTAAGTCTTATTTCCAATGCATTTAATCATTTGAATTAACCATGCACAATCAGTGGTAGGTTTATTAAATCCCTCGGTGATCTTTAATATGTTATTATTTAAAATATCTCCTAATAGCAAAAAATTTACGAAACATAACAGATATAAAAAATACTGCCAGAGATTTAAAAAAAATAGCTATTCTTTCTCAATGAATATTATTCAAAGCATACTAAAACATATTTTTGTATAATAAATCAACGTATTGATTTAATATATTATTATTTTAAATATCTCCTAATAGCAAAAGATTCATGATACATAACAGATATAAAAAATACTGCCAAAGATTAAAAAAAAATAGCTGTGCTTTCTCAATGAATATTATTCAAAACATATTTTTGTATAATAAATCAACGTATTGATATAGCGAATTTCAACTCGATTATTAGTTTTCGTGGTAAAAATTTTTTTTATGGTAATCCAAAATATTTTATTAATCATGCAATATCTTTCAGTAGTAGTTTAGTATGAGCGTATTCTAAAAAAAACAATACTCGCGGTGAACGAAACCGATCCTGATCATTATAAAACTTTGGAAGAAGTACAAAACAAATTGCGTGTGTTTTTTTTTAATATAGTGCCTTTCCACCAAGCATTGGGAGATAACACCTTAAAAGTGATAATTTAATTTATGTATTTTATTTTTTTATTGATTATCGCGTTTCAATTTTGGTAATAAAAGTGGCAAAAATGATGAGCATGACCCTGCACCCATTTGAACTTGGAATTTGAACAAAATCCGTTGATTGCACTTAAGAGCACTTAATTGATGCCAAAATCATAAAGATGTATTTTAATATTGTAGATATAAAGTTACTATAGCTCTGCTTCACATTCATTATAGTCATTGCCTGAAGATCGCCAAATGTATGTTTTGGACACTTTCAGAATATTTAAATGAACATAATATAGAGAAATCAAAAAATTATTGTACGCAATTTTATCTCGTTCAAAGACTTTATAGACTCTGCGTAGAGTTCGCTGTCATGTGTCTGAGACCATTTCAAAATTTCTTTCGAGATGCTCTGATCGTTAGTCGTTAATTGATATTAAGAATGTTTTCCCAACCATTTGTTATGGCAATAATTGAAACACATACTGCTTCTACATCTTCGCATTCATGCGGCCATTGTTTTGAATCTCAAAGGCATCGGAGACTTTGTTATTGTTGATTTAATCAAGACAATTTACAAAACAATTGAATTCTTTTCGAAGACAAAAGAAAACGTAATAATTGTTTAAGTATGGAGAAAATCACATTGGGTATCAATGTATTCTTGCTTGAAATGTAATTTCGTTTTTTCACAAATATCTTACCAAGTCTAATGTCATTATACATTCTTTTGTGCGACGACTTTCGATGCAGTGTTGTTGCGTATTATAATTCGACGTTATTATAGTTGTGTTATGAATCTTGGAAATGCACTCCTGTAAATTCTCATAATTGCAGATATGGGATTATACGTACGGAGTGTCAATATAATAGTGGCTTACATCAAGGGGTCGGGGCAGAAATTTTAAAACTAAAGTCAATGTAAAATTAGGTTTCCTTTTAAAAAAGTGGTCAAATTTATTTTTCTAATTTACATTATTTGGCCGAGACCTGCTCTGTCGTCTTTAAAGTGAAGTCCAATCGTTAATTCATTTTCGTATTTTTTGAGGGTTACATCAATTGGTGAAAACACAGTCGATATTATATATTATTTAATAATTGTTTACCAGTCTTGATTCAAAGCTGTAATCAAAACTTTTGAGTTTTTTTGAACGACCTGATTACACAATCAATTATGAATTTTGTAGAAAAATATGATATACCAATAAGTTTGTTTTTTATAATTTAGACATTTTTGGAATTCGTAATTCTATAGAAATACTTAACAAGTAAATGTTTAAAGACATTTTTATTTATAGTGCAAACAACAGAGCCGTTGAAATAATGAATAAGAAAATTATTTTTGATGATTATTATTTTTCATTGTAATATGTAAAGTTTTCGCCACTTGATATATCGGAGAAGCCAAGACATAGGTCACTTTTTTACCGACGTTTTGGTAAAACTCTTGATTAGAAGATATACATATTCCAAAAATTTTGAATCGAATGGGTGGATCGCAGGTCATTCTGCTACAAAATAGGTCAAAAACTGAATACAGTATGATCATACTTTTCACAATTAATGCGTCACACATAATACCACGTTCCATTTATTGAAAATTTGTTATTTGCTATTTTAATCAAGGTAAATATTTGTTTTCCAAAACATCACATCAAAATTGTTCAGAGTATCACATATACAATTATAATAAATATTGTCTAACATTTCTATCGTTCACTTAGCTCGATAATCAGTGATTATAGATTGTTTTGCATTAAAAAAATCCCATGGTAAATAAGAGATAGTGTTGCTGATAACTGTTTACCATGGATATAGCCGATAAGACGATCACCGTTAGATATTTTTGGATGCATCGATTATATGTCTATTTTGATTTGTTACAAGTGATAACACAAGTAATAGCATTTGAAACAAACATGTTTCTTTGTAAATGAAATGGTTTGACTTATATTCGCGAGAAATATATCCTAGATATTGCAATGTTTTTTTTAGCATGTAAAGTTCTTAGAATGACGAAATTAACATTATCTAATATACCTTACAAAGAATCACATTATCCATAGAGGCACCAAAAATTATTCAATAATTCAGAACGGAACAAACAACCCTTGATAATCTATAGATTCATAGAATGGTGTGAAATACTAACAAGACGAAATATTTACAGTATTGCAATCGTGCAGGTTTTTTTTATAGGTTTTTTGATGTACAATTCGTAGAAGTACATTTCACTTTTGAATTCTCTGGCAAAGAGGCAAAAGCTGATATTTCCAAAATATGTCTTTTTGGGATTTAATGGATATGTCATTGTTTATATGGTATTTTTAATTGCCAAATGCTGATATGTCTACCATACATAATGTCATCTCTAATTCGGTGAGACCAAACGTAATATTTCAAATTACTTAACAAATTATATAACTTATCACAAACTTAACAGCTCGCCTGTCACGTTGAGATTTTGGACATATAAGCTAATGGTTTTTGTCACAGAATTATTGTATGTATTTTGGTACGATATGGCATGAGCACCACCCCCTTGAGTCTTTAACCATGACTCCGTATCTTATTAAATTTCACAGAATTTAAAGACAATGAGTGGAACAGAGTCCGAAGTGTGTTGCATTATGCGCTGGCATCGCGTGTTTAGCGTAGCGTGAAAATTCACTGTTCCAGACTAGCCGCTACGAACATGCCGCTCCCAAGAAACAGTATACCACCTGGGTAAGGTTTATGCATGTAAATTCAAGGCCCAATATTTCCTCGGTAACTGCACTTCGAGACAATGCGCGTAGAAAACTGGTTCGCCAACGAATAGATAAGGCAAAATATTCATATCACACATCAGATAAATTTATAAACAAACATATACATCATAAGAAAGATAATTCATAAAGCATTAATAAATGTCATCCACACGTCGTCCTGAGAAATCATGAACATAATGTATATTGTAATATTATGAAAAAATTACATTTGAATTTTTAAATATAGTTAATTTACGAAATAAACGTGTTTCGACATCAATATGACGTGGTAATACAATTTAGATGACTGAGAAAAAACGAGAGTTTTCGAATCTATTGTAACACGCATTGTTCAGTGGTCGTTGAACATTGATCATGGGATTGATGACAATAACATATTATTTGATTTTTTTATCTGTACATATTTGTTAATTCGTTGTATATTTTAAAAGCGGAGAAAATAGTTCTTAAATTAGTTTAAATTAAAAAGACATTTTCATCTCGTTCCAAAGAAAATTAGCGTAAGCCAACCGCTTTTTTGTACACTGTCAACACATACATGCAATTCGATAATATTTTGCGGTACAGGATAACCATAGCCAGTATGTAATCAAATAATATTTACTTTTTGATAAAAAGCTATGGGTAAGAAATGACAAGCTCCGTGATCGAAGTCAACGAAGTAATGCGTCATTTTGTCAAAAGTCACTAATGAAATATTTTATTTTTACTTGACAACAATTAGTTATCGAACAAAAGGTAATACAATTACTTCCTATTTAGCTGTGGCTTTCTATATTTACCGTATTAAAGGATTTGTTTTAAATTAACAGATAAGGTTAACCCTGTCCGCTCCCAATGTGGAGCATATTTACTCTTATAGGCGCTTATCTCAACTGATGTCGTTCGCAATCTCTCTTTTTCGAAGATAGTAAAGTTATAAGCATAACGCTAGCATAACACTCGTGGTTAGCCAATCGCAATGCCCCATTTTTTAAAGGGTTGGGTGGTTGATATACATCCGTAATTCGATTGGAAAATCAATTTATGAAACTGTACGTCCTGGAATTTGAACCCGTGAACACCGCGACCGAAGCCAACGACGTTGACCACTTGGACATGTTTTTCTTTAATCAAACGTTTACAAAATTATTTAAATTCGATTGAGGTTTATTTAAAAAGTTCATTATGAATAGTATTTTATTTAATCTATTGATATGTACTCACTCTTTTCTACTGAAGAAATGTAATTATTACCGTTTATGTGAACATTTGAAAAATCAAAAATATGTATCTAAAAATTAAAAGAAATATTTACGTATTTGGAAATTAATTTATATTTCAATTACTGAAACTATTTTTGTTGTATCTTTATTAAACTGGAACACATAGCTACACCTTAATTAATTAATAATATCACTAAAAAGTATTATTTTGCACAATAATGTTCATATTTTAAAATATAAACACTGTTTATTCATTTCAACCTGCGCAAATGTTGTTCTTCCCACAGTAATCAAATTGTCATCCTTTCTTCTATTGAACGCTACAACGGGTTGTCAGTAAAGGGCTCCTTTTACGACAAAATAATTTGAACAACATAGGTTTACCTTATAAATAGTTTGATCGTGTATATCTTGCATCAATGGCTAACCTCCTATTCGACATGTATTATAATGTGTATTTTATTTCGATTATTGTTCATCTTGTGTTGATATGACAATATATGATTTAAATAAAATTTTACTAGCAGAAGAAGAGACGTCTTCTGGTTAATCATAGTCACATTCCACTTATTTCTTGCTACGTGACAGTGGCTGTAAATTCTTATGACTTATAAGATGTGATTTTGTATTATCTTTCAGCCTTGTTTGAATTTGATGAGGCTATCTAATTAAATAACGTCACTTTTCAATATAATGTTTGAACTAATATGTATATTAATAAATGAAATGGCTTTAAATCTTAAACCGAGAACTGGTGAATGTATTCTAGTATGCGTATTTTTTTTTTACAAAACATACTTAAGCATTATTTCCCATCTGAAAATACTTGATACCTTCTTATCTTAAAAACATGTATACTTAGGAAGAAGTGATTATAGAGGTATACACACAAACTATTTTTTACATACAGTTTAAGATACCTTTACTGGTTATTGTTTAAATACTGTAATCGCATTTCATATCTGAGGTTTTAAGAGTTTCATATTTATTTAATTAAACTACTTTTTTTTTTAAATTTGATTATTGAATGGAGATAAAAGTACTTAATATCATTTAATATTAATAACTGAAACTGTATGTTTTACCAGTTACGCAAATACGATTTGGAACTAGGGACTCCAACTTGAATATTCGAATATTTGGGCAACTATTCGAACAGTATTTGTAATAATTTTAAAGAAATATTTAAAAAAATCGTCGATCACAATTTCTCCAAATTTCAAGAACAATAATGAATCCTCCAATAGTGTCTTTTTTTGCCTTCACCCAACTCGTGCGCTTTCAATATCATACTTGAATTTGATGAATGACTCGGGGCTAAAAACCCTTTAAACACACTGTGTTTTCAGTAATTGAATACAGTAGACCCCCGATAACACGATTGCCGACAACTCAATTTTCATTAAAATTTGCGACTGTTTCTCGATTAAATTCTAAAATACTCCTGCGCCGCATGACTCCGCTTTGCTCCGATTTTGTATTGGCATGATAGCCCCGATAGCCCACTTCCAGATAGCTCGCCTTTTATCTTTCGTGCTATCGGGGAGTCGTACCGTCGTAGTAATCCGATGTAGCTGCAAAATTTAAGTATTGTAAAACAATAGAATTGTATTGGAATGTGTATTTATGTTGCTTCTATCTGAGATTTGACAGAAGTGGAAAAATATTTAGTCGTATAATTATAAAATATAGGTATATCTTCCATAAGAGAATATTATTTCAGTGACTTTTATGATAAATGAACTCGTTTTCTTACAAACTTTAATGTACTATTTAATGCATTATTTTAGTATATATATATATATAATGTTTTATTGTTGATTATTGAAATCGAATTTTTAATGTTATTTTCATTCAGAAACTCATTCAGATATTTGAACGATTTCAGTTTTACTATTCGATATTTGAATAATTGATAATGACGAATAGTTGGAATCCCTACTTGGTACCCACGTGAACACATTGAGATGCTTCCTTCCCATGATTATATTTTCACATAAAAGTTTAAAATTCAATACCTTAGTTTATAAAAAAAGATTATAGGCACTATTTATGAAGCCGCTCCACATTGTTGGCGTACTCACTTTTTCGTCACGCCACCGTCTCATACATTTATTGCTATGCTTACATTTGAGTATTCGCAATTATAAAAAATCTCGAGTAAAACACTTCCATAATCATGTTTCATCAGTTGGTAAAGTAGCGATGAAATTATGGTATAGAAAAAAATCCACCCCACTTTTTATAGTCAAATTGAGTTTAGGAAAGTTAAATTAAGCTATTAAAGCGTATTTTGAAGTACGATACATCTCGAACAAATTGAAAAATGTCCAGTTTATATGGGCGCATTAAAAATATTTCATTATTTTTTATGTGAATTTAATTGGTCTTGTCGAGATATTTCACCACTGTGCCCTATTGCTACCGTTTCAAGAATGATGGTTAAATTACTCAATTATAAAAATACAGGATTCTTTTCAATGCATTATTATTAGTTTGTTTCTCGACTAATATTAACTCTATTCCACTCAATATTGAATTTTACATTACGGCCAATCTGGGTAACTTTGGTCCAGTTCTGAGGGTTTTTTTGTATTTTTATCGTTCACCATTGCATTTATGTGTGGTATTGTTCTACATACAAATGTACTAATTTCTTGAGATGAAATTTAACTAACATTAATAGATTTCTTGTTTTATCTATAAAAATACATTTTGATAAAACAAGGCGTGCCAAAGTTTGCATCCAAATCGGGTAACTTTGGCTCACGATACAAATAATCACTGTAATTATTATAAATTCAGTGATTTTAAAGTCTTAACAACTTTTCTTTATGCTTTCATATATTCTGTACATAATTGAGATGGGGAAAAAATATACAGCATTTGGTTTACAAATTAATATGCAAATTGAAAATATGGCTAGTTTATTTCAAGATAGTTTTTAAATTGTGTTTTATCATTCCAAGCTGCCAGCTTACAAATTCAACAATAAAACATTATGTTGCACATTAATTCATATTTTTACTACAAGGGGTTACTCATTACCTTTGCTTACCTAAGAAATATTCATATGGCATTAGTATTATCATGGTGTTATAACAGCATAATGTCAAAACTTTTTTCATGTATTTGACCAATCTTAGACCGATGGCAAAACTTACCCAAATTTATGGTACTAGAGTTATAACAAGCTATGATAAAATAATTTTAATCCTTTATTTATTGTAATAACAGATGTCTTAACGTTTTTTTATTTGTTTAAGCCATTTGAAAGATGGTTGTTTCACAATTAAACGCAATAAAATTGTAAAGTGAAAGAGTAGCTGTATACCGTCATATAAATAAAAATTATAGCAGTCGAACGATTCGAAACACATTAAAATGATTCGCTTTATTAAATTCCTTACTACATCTTCAATCAAGCAGGGTGGATGATTCACAAAATCTGAGTTGAATATCCAACCACATTGTGACATGTGAAAACACAATTATTATAAATTTGGATTATTGAGATTTTGTACACTTCCATGTATTTTGTCACTAACGACCCGGGTTTCGCCTTTCGGCATCTTCAGGCATTCGAGCACACGAATGGACTCGAACTGAGAGACAGTAAACAGTGTCTAACGCTTATATAGAAGATACAAATGCGACAAATATCATTTACGAGGCAATACATTATACGTCTGAGAGCCACACCGATACCTGAGTTAAAATTTCGGAAATCGTCCTAATCCTTATTTTGTAAACACCATATTACCAGAGTGGCGATTGCCGAAGGCGATTGCCGCTTTTCAACCTCTTTTAGAAATACCAGTGATTTTACAATTATAATAGTATTGTGGGTTTTGACGGGATGGAAATTCGACGAATGGGTAAATATATACAATCATTCCACATTTAGTGAAATCTGTTAGGTGTTTCAATTATTATACCTTTATTATACAATTATTATATATACAATTATTATACCTTATTTATTATACCTTATTACCCAATTTATTATACAATTATTATACCTTTATAGTATAGTTAACACATCCTTCAGCATAAGTACTGTTTATTGTGTGAAGGCATCTGTAAAGTAAACATCAAAGCGAATGACTGTAAAACCTTCCACTTTCGGACATGGACATTCTAAGAATGTACTTTTTTGTAGTTTCTGTTCAATTATTACTATAGCGATCTCAGGATGGCACAAAAAACCTCGCTACTTCAACAATCCACTTGGCAGTTAACACTACCGGTTTCCATTCGCCTGTTCCGTTCTCGGCGTGGAAGTTTTCGAAGGAAGTGCATCTTGGGAACATCGCATTACTCCCGTCTCTACGATGTAAGTGCTGATATCCTTTCTATAAGAAATGCAGACCACCCCTTTTCTATTGAGCATATGCACCACATTTAGAGAGGCTTTCCGGTCCGCCCTGAATGCAATATTACGAAGATCCGTTTTCGAAAAAACTCTTTCCGGTGTCGGATTTTTTACGCTGACAAAAAAGTTCCCCTAAATTGTTGACATTTTGTAAAAACCTTCCGTTATTTAAAAACTTGTTGCTGCACTACACGTGTGTTGCAAGGGATGGTAATGTTTTCCGTATGTGAACAATCGCGATTTATTTTTAACGTCAATTTTTCACACGGTATGTTGGAACGTCTCTTCTATCCTCAGCATAACACAGTTTATTTAATGTGCGCGATTTTCGATACACCGATTGAAACATTTAGATTTCATTTATTGGCATTAATATTTCTTACCATACTCATTTTTAAAGACTTTAAAATGTTTTTAAAGTTACAACGACAGATATATGCACACTTGTTTGTTGTTTTTTTTTCAAAATATTTTGTTAGTCTTTTTTAAAAATTGGAATAGTATTAAAGTTACAGGTACAGAGTAATACACAATTGTTTTTTTGATGTTTATTTATTAACAATACAGCATTTTTCTAAATTGGATTAAATTGAAGTAATTAATCTGAAAAATGTCATAATATGTTTCAATTTTATGCTTTTACGAATTATAAACAGAATCGCTTGACCATATTATTTGTTATATTGATTTTATTCTAAATTTTGTCATTAAAAGACACTTTCTTCAAAAGTAATACGTATTGTTATAATCAACCAACAGACAGCTGTAAATTTTGTTCCGCTTAAACTCAATTGATTACTGCGTTATTTCTTACAGGATAAGAAAAAATACAATTTAAAAATCAACTAATTATAGATCAGGTATTGTTTTATTCACCGGTAAATTACGAAATATATTTCAATTCGTAAATAAAGTACCCAGGTACACGATACTTTTTTAAAATACCGACAAATTTACTTAACAATTCCTCAGAAACCTAAATTCGTTTCAACCTTGTGATTGCAATATAGCGTTATCATTGTCGTACTAAGGTGCTAAAACTCACTAATGGAAAGGAAAAACTACAATGAATTGTTGTTAACTTTACACTAGCTAAGTGTTTTCTGTGATACACTGCAATTACTTTTCATAACTTAGTGCAAGCAGTGATTTACAATACTGATTTCATTGGTTAATTTACTTTAGCATAGTTAAGTTTAGTTGCACGCTATGTTTATATTCATATGCAATTTTGCATAGATATCATATTTTTTATTTTTAAATAAATTTCTTCATAAACCCTCCAGTAATATTCACTAGATATTTACAGTTAGTGAAAAATTAGATTTAACTTAGCTATACTTTATTCTTAATAAATAATTACTTATATTTAAATAATAAGTTGAAAATGCTGATTTGGTACACGAAACCGATACCGATATTCAAAAAATAAGAATTATATAAAAAAAAAATAGTGCACGTTCTGAACCCAACCGCCACGCACACATAAGTCAAAATCCATTCAAATACTAAAATGCTCAGCTTTTATCAAATATATTGAACATTTGCTTAAAATCTATGTTTAAATAAATTGTACTGTTACTGTCGACATTTAAACAAATAACAAAGATAAGTAATTATTCGTCAAATGGATGATTGATAATGTTTTTTTATGTTTATTACATACACTCAAATAACATCACTATTCATTTAACAAATTTGCACTTGCCGTGAGACCTCTGCAGCCAACACACTCCTTCTCACGTCAGCAATTAATAGATTGCACGATTATTTTAGTCTTTAAGTGGAATAAATAGTGCAGACAATACAGTGCCTAGGGTGAATAAACAACGGTTCACAAAATAAAATACTAAATTCAATTGACATAATTTATAAGCAGAAATAATGAAACACGGTTACACTGTTCGAGAATTCGGAACAATGTTTATTGAAATATTTTACAAAGTCGACGAAAGATCACATCACAATTTCTCGCGATTTCAAAAATAAGAACGAATACCCCAGGTTGTGGTTATTTTTTCTTCACCCAACTCGGGCGCTTTCAATATCTTATCATAATACTTGAGTTTAACGAATGACTCGGGGCTAAATAACCTTTAAACAGGTCGTTATTTCAGTAATTGATGAAATACCGTTGTAGTAATCCGACGCAGCTGCAAATTTTAAATACTGTTATACGAACGATATTGGAAAGTGTTTTATACAATGTTGTGCTTAAATTATTCAAATCGAATTTTTAGTATCATTTTTTTACTTCAGAAACTAATCGAATATTCAAATAGTTGATAATGACAAAATCCCTAGTTTACACGTAGGAGCAAGCGGTACGGCAATATGGCTCAACGTGTTGTGTGTATACGATCGAAATATGGATCTCAAATAAGTGGCGGACCGCATGTCCAGGGATGGTGTATGGTATTTTTCGTCTGTGCTTGTTCCTTCTGAGTTATGAAAAGTAAATACGTAAACTGACAATGACTGTGCGTTGATTTGGAACCGCGTCTTCAGGCAACGTCGCAAAAGACGCCCGACCTCACTATCTGTAAATTACCATGCGCGAGTCAGCCATCCGTGAACTCAACTCATGAGACTCCATTTTGACTGGCAAATGAAAATTTACTTACAAGGCATGAGCAGTGAACAGTGTATACGCTCCAAAAGACATATTCAATGACGATCCGCAGAGATGAAGAAAAAATAATATTATCAAACTGACATGTATCAGGGTTGCACTCAAATGGCCATGCCAGTCGTTCGGTACCACGGTTCGAGGACAACGTTTGAAATTAATACTCGGGTGAAAAATATTACATGAGGTGAGATCTGATGTGGTGCATATTTGATTTGGTTTTGTACATTTTATATAATGTCTCTATTTGAAATTTTTAAAAGAAATGACATGCCACATGATAAACAGAAATATTTCAGGATAAGGATAATGTAATGAAATGACTACTAGTTAACTAATCGCTGTAGAATTTGAGATCGGGTAAGATTTGGGTGGGAAGGAATCAAAGCATCACATAAATTTATGTACATATATAGGTTATAATTCAGATTCTAACCATTGGCCACGGGATCGAGTAGGACGAGAACAATCTCAACAATTAAAATATTAGTAGATTTCTGTTTTATCCATTGCCAAATAATATAACGGTAATATCAAAGATCTATTACATCATTTTGCATCTCTTATATATTTGAATTGGTTGTAAATGTGTTTTAAGACAAATAATCGTTTTTGGGATGCATTAGTAGTATTCAAATAAAATATAGCTGTTTTGACATCGAACGTTAGTTAATTAGAGACGAGGAGACATATATATATATATCGTATATGTTCTGGAAGAAAACACTAAAACGAAAAAATGACATATTAAGTTAATTATACCAATATGTTCCTTATTTCGAATTCTACCGTATGGAAGGACACACTTATTTCTATAAATTATGTTTTTACTTAAAAACAGATTTGTGTAAACACGCAAAATGAAAAACGTATGGCATTTCAAACATTTGGCAAAATTCAAAGTCCAATTACTCAAAACTAGTATTTTTCAGTTAGTGTCTTCTTCCAGAACAACGACGATATTATAATTCGTTTGCCGTTTTATTTTCACTAGTATAGAATGTAAAATTCTTTTATCGCCTTCCACATCGGTGTGATGCGATTTACTGCCCAGCCCTACTTGGCAAACCGTGCACGTTCAAATGGTCATTTGAAAACAAGTAATGATTTCACGTACTAACGTGCAAAGCGAATCTCTTGCAATCGACTTATTTGTTGGGAATTTTATTTAGACCGGTGTCGCTCGATCCGACAATTTGTTCTTATCGAATACGAACAAAAAAGACACTAAAAAATGACACTGGGGTATTGACTGCATTTCTGCATGCACTACCGTTTACATTACGGAAGTATAACGTTATTTAAACGCAGAATACTGAAGCATACGGTCGTATTGTACGAAAATATTATTTCAACGTAATTCTACAAAACATTATTAAAATAAAATGTATGTTACGCTGGAAATATAATAATTGCTCAGCATAAAGCGTGCATAGTATTAACCGCGAATCTACTGCTGTGTCGGATTCTTTTTTTGACATAATATTATTATAGTAATTATTCCACAATTATAAAATACGACCGGGAGACTTGGTTTGGTCAGTAATAGAGCACGTAATAAGTACTGTAAATTGTGTTTTATAGCAGACAAAAATGTCTTTCCTCCAGGAATTGACAGTTAATAAGCATTTAACTAAATATAACACTGCCACAAAAATACTTTTGCGACTATTATATCGTCAATCTAGAATTTAAAACACCATAAATTACAACGTTCCTGTAACTTTGCTTAACCCGTTATAGGGCAATGCGCGAAAACGGTCGATATATCAACCACCTCATTTAAGGGCTATAATTCATACGGTCTCCATAGAAATGTCAACCTTGATACCTAAAAGCGATATCGATAAAGTTCTTTATTGTATTTATCATCCATCTAACTTGAAGTGTGCACCAATCACTCTTAAACAATTATTATACGTAAGTGGTTGATAAATCGACCATTGCGCATTCGCGGCCACAGCTGGAACAGGATTTGTGTATAACATTTAATTTTGCAAATGATATTTCTGATGGTTATATTGTGTGTTGAGGGAACAGCTATTTATAAAATTATTCAATATGCATTTATTTATCGATTTACAGTACTTTTTTCAATAAATAAACCACCGCAAATTATAGTTTTTCAAAATTATTGTTCAATAGAAAATATATAATTCAAAATAATATAGTTCGCAGTTGATTTCGGAAAAAAACTAATTTGCTTTTTTTAAGATTTAAACGAACAGCTTTAAAATGGTATTTAAATCATATTTTTAGCAATTCAGTATATGACCGTATTGGCTGTTTATTACTATTTTATAAAACCATTACAATGAACGCTTCGGGATTTAACTTGTATCAAGCAGTATACTTCAGTAATTTCAGGCATTTTAGTCTTCGTCACACATGAGATTGTTTCTGCATGTTTTTCTTCGTGATCAATGACTTTGACATCCAACATATTGTGGCAATCATTTCTGATTAATTTTAGCTTTAACTGAGTGGGAGATGCAGGGGCGAAACAAGTTTTTAGAGAGCCTACATATAGGTAAAAAAAATATACCCGCTTACATCTCTCATTACGATTGTATTTAAATATGTATATAAGAACAGATTTTTCACGAAGATGGCTGATTGAGAAGGAATAAGTTAAGTATTTTGAACAAGATTGTTGAGTGAATTGGAATAATAATATCACATTTTTAATTCCCCCGTCATATTTTAATAAATGTAATTTACTATTCTTTCGTTAACTACGATTAAAACATTACTTGGCCGCCGCCAAATTTGGAACTATAATTGTCATACTAGAATAAAATTGTCCAATTGCCATTTTATGCAAATAAATATCTTGTCTACTTTTAATAACCGTCGCTAAAATATCAGTTTTGGAATTTATTAAAATTTAAGATCTGGTTGAGTATGGCAACATTCCTAACGTGACGTGGCACCCTCACTAGCAGCTAACTTAAATTGATACATCCATAGTAATATTATACAGTGGAAACTATCAACAATCGCTCAAAGCTCACGCTCTCTCTCATTGTCTGCGCACCGTGAGCAGGTGTATGTGTTGTGTGTTACAAGCAGATACACATAAATTAAGACATAAACTTATATACTTATTGTATTATTTGGAAATGTTTCAATAAACATTAATTAAAATGATTTTCAATGTTTGGTGCCTTTTTTGAGTTTGGTAAAATGAGTGTTAATTAATTATATTATATAGCAAATAATATGTGCTAATATGGAATGAACGTACCGCAGAAACTTTCACAGTCAAGATTCTTCAAAGAACATTTCGCTGGATGATATAATATTTATTGTTGTGAGTTATTTACTAATCTAGCCCTGGTGTTCAAGCAATACTTGTACACCAGACTAGTCATTGATCTATGCTCTTTTATACTTCTGAGATGGGTTTGTTCAATTGCCAATATTCACATGCGGCATTCATCGATTGTTAACGAGCTGTAACGTAATATTTTATTGTTTTCAATGAGCTGATATATACATTATGAATAAAATTAGTTGTCGGTTAATTCGAAGCAGTCAGTTTCAAAGCTCATAAAATATTATATTTATTCATCAAAGTTTATCCCGAATTAAGAATGCCTAAACAGAAACATTCTAAAACTAATATTTAAAATTCCCCTTTATCATTTATTTAACTAACTTTTTTGCAAACTATGAACACTCTCAATGTGGAACATATGAACTTCCAATTTCAACAGAACAGTTGTTCTACGAGATTAACTTGTTAATCAGTCGATCGACCTATTCATTTTGGTGGGAGTAAGGATAGAAGGATGTCGGCGTTCGTGGCGCAGTTGGTTTCGTCGCTTTCAACGGTTACGGATGTCTCGGGTTCAATTCCCGGTGCGGACGGTTTTCATAGATTGATCTTTCAATCGATTTATGGATTTCTGTTCGTAGTCTGAGCCCTCCCTCCCACCAATCCCATCCTCACGGGGCGTAACGAGAGCGATTAGCTAACCAATAGTCCTGTCATAGCCCTATCCTTCTATCCCTACTCTCTTCGAAAAAAAGAAAAGAGAGGTTGAGCAACTGAGTGACGAGCAGTTCTCGTAGAAAAAATCTGTCAAGATACCTCCATTAGGAGACCATATGCTTCACATTGGGAGCGGACATGGAAAAAAAAGGATAGAAGGATGGGGCTAGGACAGAACTAGTGGTTAGAAAATTCTTATTTTTTAGGATCAGGTAGGTGGGAGATAATTTCCATATCATAGACATCCATACCTAATAAAAAAAAAATAATTTACTAAACCGACCTTACTGGGATTCGTGCTCGTGAATACGGTAAACAAACCCAACGACGTTGATCACTCAGCTAGAGGTCCGGCATGTACATGTAATGTTATTTTCATCCAAAGCCCGAAAAATAAATACATTCCATATATTTGCAAAGATAATTTTGTAAATATATGGAATTTCTTAAGACAATACGTCATAGTTGTCGTGGAGTTGCGAGCTTTAGAATATGTAAAGCTTGAAGATATGTGACTAAATCAGACCAACAAGAAATTATCCACAATATGATACATGAGTCGCTGAGTCGCTAAACACGCTCCTGGCGATTTTTCAATAAAATAAGTTTTTAATGTATGTAGGTACGTGCTTTATCAATAAATCTATCATTTTTTCCAGTCGCATGTTTAAAATTTCTTCCTATTTCGATCCCTGTTCAAAATTTTAAAATTTCGTTTAGTACACGGTATCGATTCTCATTTTAGACGTTCCTAAAAAATGACAGTGTAAAACAATATTTTACACTTCCTTGTACACCGGAAGACACAAAATAACTTAAATTATACTTAAAGCTATCATACTGCCCATAACTGTGCCATTCGTGATTTACTCCAAACTCTAAAACCTTTCGGGAGCATGCCTAGTGACTCAGCAACTCGCGTGTCATAATAATAATATAATAAGTGGGTGTGTCTTTATAACCATTGTTAATTAAAAATATGTACCCAGATTAATTAAACGAAAATCGATCATACTAAAAAAATGCAATCAAGCTTACATAACATTTAATTTCACGCTTTTTATACATTTTATAAATACGTGAGAATACCTATAGAGGTGTCATATTACTTATTTATGTCAACTGTAAATCGCAGCGAAAGAATTTTGCAAGACAAAAAATTGAAGGCTGGAGAACAATGCTTCCAATCGTATGATGTTTAAAATGGCCAATACACACGTACATATTTAAAATTTACTAAGCAATGATGACAAAATGATGTAAGCATTATTTAGAAATCAATCCAGTGAATACTGGTTCAGGAAGCTAAAACCCTGGCTATTAGATGCCTAGCATTATTGGCTTTATATCGATTGAAGAATTTTTAGTACTGTTAGCCAGGGGATCAGCATTTTTTTACAAATTTTATTTAAATATAAATATTCAATACACGGATCTCATAGCCAATGAATTACAATGAACCATTAAATATATTCGTAATGTATGTACGCCTGATTCTCTTTTAGTAAAGATTTTTACGTTTAGAAAAAACATTATTTTACATAAATAATCGTTTTGATCTTAAAAACAATATGACAAAAAATTGTTTATTTTTCGATGGGGAAATTGCATACCGAAATGTATTTTGTATATTTTATTTAATAGGAATAAGCTGGTGAACGCTTTCAATTTGATAAACTTAGTATTTTTTATCAGCTGAGCGAAATCGGTCCTGTTTCTGATATTTGTCGAATATGTACGAAACATATCCACCAATGATTGACAGTAAACAAACAATATAAAATAAAACACAATTTGTTTGTACTACTTCCACATGTTCATAATGATCAGGACCTCGGCTGACTTTAGGAACACTCGCCCTAGTTGTTTAGTATACTTTTTTACGCTTTATATATATACTTTAGAACGCTTTTGTTTCTGAGACTAGGGTAGGTCAAGGTGATGGGAGTGACTGTTCTGACATTGTGGTGGAAGCGTACTTAATATTTCAATATCGGGTGTCAATACGTCGACGATATTATTAATTCATAAAGGACTTCCCGTTTTCTATTGTTCACTACTATTTGAGAGAGATCAGCTTGCGTCTTGGTGTCATAATTGGTATTATGAGCCTATTATATTCAAACCGGTGCAGACTTAAATGCAGACATTTAGGTGCAGATTTAAATACAAGATAATGCGAAGTATTTGCGAAGATGTAATAAATATATTACAGTGATTGATTCAAACAATACTCAATTCAATTACAATACAGATTCGGATAAATTTCAGTATCAAATAAATTTAACCTAGTCTACATGTTTTAAAAAATAAAACACAATTAATCAAATGAAAGAATCTACTATTAAAATGTTATGGACCTCTTGCAAATCAATAAGATGGCTGTTTATTATTCATATTAATTACATACTTAATATTTGATTATTTTTAAATGGTTCGATAATTTTTTCTTATAATTTCCCTGATTCATTATTTTATATTATATTAGTAACGTCATTAATAATTTTGTTCAGCTAAATGGACTTTTAATGTAGCTATATTTGGGATTTCAGATTAGTATTTAATGATTTGCAAGAGGTCCATAACATTTTAACTCTTTCATTTGATTTATGTATAATTTGTTTGTTAATCAGTATTTTCTTGTCTCAGTTCATGAACTTCAATTTAATATAAATAAGCTTGTTATGTTTATCAGTTGATAATGCTCGTGATGAGCGAAACCGGTCCTGATCATTATAAATATGTGGAAGTAGTACAAATGAATTGTGTTTTATTTTTTAAAATATAATGTCTTTCCACCAAGAATTGACAGTTAACACCTTAAAAGTGATTAGTCTATATGTATATAAAAATGAATGTTTGTTTGTTTGTCCCTTATGCGTTCCTATAACATTCATCCGATTTCTACGAAATTTTGGTAAGTTGTGCGGCACACTCGTGAAGGTTTGTGAAAAAAATAAAATCTAAAACAAAGAATATTATGCGTACTAACAGCGACATCTCGGAAAATCCTTCCAATTTATTCAACAGTAGACTGTAACAAAAAATATTGTGTATCCAAAAGCACTTCAATAAACTTCTTTCTTTGAGTGGCATTGCAACGCATGCCGAGTACTCATTAGTTTAAAATAAAATTGATAAACTTGTTATTTTACTGGCTGTGTTACTATATGTGACACGTGTTTGTATTTTTAAGAAGCATTTTAGACCAACTATTTCGTATGTTTCAAAAGTAGACAATAAAATTATAAATTACCAAAATGAAAATTAGGATTTTTTCAATTTTTCCTGGACGTGGTAAGGGGCTTAGACACAAACAAAAAACAGTATAAATTGCAAGAACAGTACTAATTAAAACTAGTAACACAACCAGTGTAATAAGAAAGTAATCACTTTTAATTTTATATTATATCTTTGATAAGTAAGTCGCCTATGCCCCTAAAAGTGTGTATATAAGAATATGATAACATATTTCAAGAAATTTATAGGTGTACAGTAAACTCCAGACTTCTGTTGACACTTGGAGTACATCGATCAAGGGGGATTCGAATATAACGATTTAATAGGTAAATTCTAACTGATATCAGAAAAATTTTGAACGTATTAAATATGTTAAAATAACAGACTGTATTTTAACCCAATGAACGCGCATGACATGACTTTATCTCGTATTTTCGGCCAAACTAGAAGAAAACACTTGTGGATATATGCTTTCAAACCGTTAAGAAAAGAAATTAGGCAACAAAGAGCTCTCGATGTATATTCAGTCTATCGAATTTCAGCTATGAACTGCTAATACGCAGTATTAATCTTCAGCCCTAACTATTACACATAATTATGCGGTTACGAACTTACTTGTGTGCGTGTTAGCTGTGTATATGAAGACTGGCCGCTATCATTTTGCTCGTAAAGTCGTAGCTTCTTCGTGTTCTTTGATTTATTTTAGCGAGAATGCGACGAGTTTAGTTTACTTTTTGATGTATTTGGGAAAACATATATATTTCACATAATTCTCCTTTTTTACTGTTGAAATTGATCTATTTTTGGCCATAGTGAGGATTTTTAACAGATCAATTGACTGAAAATAAATTCGTGCGAAGACGGTTTTAGTAAGGGTTAAAACGAAATAAAATCAGTCACTTCATAATGTGTCACGCTACAGAAAAAAAAATTGTCTACAATATTATTATCTAGTATATCTAGATAATCATATATCTCAATGAAGCTAATGATACTACTTAATTATCAGTGTAATCAGATACAGTGTGCATTCGGGTAATAGTTCGGACTGCCAACAAGTCGTGCAACGGAAGATTTTTATGTGAAGACAGCAAACACGTTATATTCGGATAGCGAACAACATGCAGTAAATGAATATAAAATAATATTACGGAAGTTAAAAGTCAGTGGAGTGTCGAGAAGTGTGATCACAATGGAAACCAAGCAAGAGATAATAGCCAAGGTAGAGAGTAGGTAGAAGATGTCTGATGTTGTTAGGCAGCATGGCTTAAACAGGTCTACTTTACGCACAATCTTAGCTAAGAATGATATAATCAAGAGGAATCAAGCAGCTAAACGTTCAATCACCAGAAAGAGTTAATTACTTTCCCATAAAAATCTATGGTTAATCGATGACCCGAAAACACTCATAAAAACCGAAATACTGCAATATCCCGAAAACAGCCTAATTTAAGTTCAAAAAACGAATCCCACGGCACTCTGGATTTTAGCACCTGAAAATAGGCGATGTCCGGATTTTTAAAAATGAAATAAAGCACTTTCGATGGGCCGAACACCTAGGCTGAAAGTCGAATTAGCAAAAAGTCAAAGTTTTCCAATGTTCAAAAAACGAATACCCCCGGCACTCCGGACGGAAATATGCCATATTTCTCCATATTTCTGCAAAATAAATAAAGCATTTAAAGAAAGCACTTGTTGCAATAGTATAAATTCAAGATATAAACATGCGCCGCATCCAATAGTCATTAATCATTCCCTCGCATTGTGGACGTAGTAGATGAAAATCGACTAGCAAATTTAGCAATACTCCGATCAAACGTTATCATCATCGCACCGTTCGTCAAAAAATTCAGTCAAGGCAGCCACAGCTAAGGCAGGGATTGTATGGAGCCAGAATAAGACAGACTAACGAAAATTTGGGTGGCGAATATCGTCTTTGAACTTTGAGCGATACTATATTATCGATTTCTAATTTGCAAAATAAGCGTATCAGTTTGTGAAATCGGAAATAAAAGTCGTTGAAGTTGACTCTACAAAATGTAATTATCAGAGTTTTATACGTCAATGGTTTAAGTGCCGACTAACTAAATCAATTCAAGATTTTAATATAAAAAAAAAACATTTATTAGTAAGGTATTATTTTAGTAGCTAAAATTTCCTCTTTAGTTTTAACCTTTTTACTGATGAAATGCTTACTAACCGAACGAAACCGGTCGATTTTTAAAATAAAATGTGTGGAATATAATTTTATTATGCTATGGACCGGCGATCGCCAACCGGTGGTCGGCAGAGTTGTTGCAGTAATTATTGGAGCCAAGAATCCATAAAATTATTTCGATCACGCAGCCACAAATATCTCACTAATTATTCTGTTATAATCAAACGATTATAAGTGTAATTACCATTTCATAATAAAAAGCGTTACTTTTATGATCATGGTTTTACATATGAATAAGTTTTAAAAATTAAATTGGTTTAAGGGTTTGCGAGATTCAAAGTTTTGAGTTAAGTGGTACGCGAGTTCCGCAAGGCCGACGAACACTGCTATACACTATGTCGTCGTTGTTCTGGAAGAAGACACTAACTGAAAAATATTAGTTTTGAGTAATTGGACTTTGAATGTCAAATGTTTGCAATGCTATCGTTTTTTCATTTTGTACAAAACTGTTTTTAAGTTAAAGTATAATTAATAAAATAAATGTATTCTTCCGTACGGTAGAGCTCGCAATAAGGAACATTTTGGTATAACTAAATGAGTATGTCATTTTTTCGTTATAATGTTTTCTTCCAAAACAGCAATGATAGATTGTTTTTTCGATATGTAATAATATAATATCGTTCCATCAAGGATTAATAGTTAATACAATATTTAATGCTCTTTGCTTGTGGTCACAATAAGCTTATTAATTTGCGAAACAAATCATTTTTACTCAATATTTTCTTAAATACAATTAATAAATATCGTGTTATATATCACGGCACGTTTACATTGTGATTGTGAGTCATGCATTTAGAAAAAGAAATTTTGGGTTGTTGAGATAAACATGTAAATTGACATAGCGCACACATTAATGTATGTATAGATAAAAAGAGTGATGTCATCGATAAGTTGAAACAATGTTTGGAAGTATCCAAGAAATGCACATAGATTAGTAGAAATCAAACATAGGAAAAAAAATTGCGAATGCCATGAGTTAAAAAAAGAGAAAAGCAGCGAAAACTCAAATAAAAAATATTTGAGTTATTGAGATTTTGTACACTTCCATGTATTTTGTCACTAACGACCCGGGTTTCGCCTTTCGGCATCTTCAGGCATTCGAGCGCACAAATGAACTCGAACTGACAATAACTCAAATTTGATATTGAAATTCCATCAAGCACCCTCAGTCGATGTCTTAAATTATAAAAAATATTTGTTACTTAACTTCAGCTTATAAGAATTCTAGTGATTCTAAAAGTGTGTGTACTGCTGACTCCATAAACAAATACATAGTTAAACCATTTTCTAAGCAATGAAACATAGACTGTAGTATCAACATTATTGATTGTCTATAAGATTTTTTTGTAATTGATTTGGTTTACGACACCACTATGAATCAAAGTAATCAATAAAATTAAAAAAAAAACTATTGGTGAAATCACCTGTAAGAAGTGTAGGTGAGCTGGATACAAAATGTTAGTCGCCATTTTTGCATTTGTTGACGTCATTCTGTGCTCTTTTAATTACGATCTACTATGTTTACTACAGTGTTTTGGTTCGACAAAGTGACGTCGCATATTTTACAAAACAATGCTCCAACTCACCTATACTTCTTAGACCATGGGGTGAAATCACAGTTCATTGCTTAGAATTAGGGCTTCCAATATCGGGATTGTCTTCATACCAATGCCGGGGCTTCGGGATTCACAGTAAAATGAAAAAAAAATATAAATACTTCCCGACTAACTACAATATTTAAAAATAAAATTAAATCCGCCGGTGTACTTCGATTTTTTTTTTAAATATTTTTTAAATATATGAAATATTGTCAATATATTTATAATAATAACAGCTTTAGAATGAAACAACTTTATTGTTTTTTTTGTTAATATAAAAAAATCAATTGCAATCAATTCTATTTAAAAAAAAAAATATATTACCATTTCTAAAACTCCCCTTAAAATAGTTTCAATAAATAAAATAAACGGGTATATTTGTGTTTTCTTTTCCCTGTAAACGGTTTTGTAATTCTTAATAAATCCGCAAAAAAATATTAAATCAAATATTCATTCCAATTATAGCAATACTGTGCACAAATCGAATTTAAAGAATACAATTGAAAACTTGAAACTATGCTTAGTAATCAATACCAGGATCATAAACTTTTGTGTATACGCTAATTATTGTATTAAGATATAGCCTTGTTTGTCCTTATAATCCCCGTAAGCTTGGCTAACACCAAAACAACTGAATTAGTTTTTGAAATATATGGTATTAGAATATTTCTTTAAACGGCTCAGCAGGGAATGGGTTAATATTATTGATTAAAATGTTTAGATACTGAACATTGTATAACAGTTTTATTTAATATTTAAACCGTTTTTCCTGTCTACCCTATGAGCTCAATATTATTTGATACATCCTACATTTATTAACACTGCAATATAAAATACGTTGATCATTAAACAACACATTAAATTTAATAATACGTATATACTTATACTGCCAATGGATTTGTGTCTTATCAAAAACATTTATTTACTTGCTTCATTAGATTCGGGTTACTTCAATTATTGTAATTTGTGTACATTTGAACAATAATTAAAACAACAATTTTATCATTCATAATGAACTTGGCATGTTGATTATTTATCATGTTTTATAAATTATTGGCTATTAGCTGTGTACATTGCTAACAAAAATATTTTTATGAATTATATGCATATCAAATTGCATGCAATGACTGCGTGAATTTCAAGTTCAATCCTTCTATAATATATTATTAATGTAATATTGATAATGAAATGGATTAACTGCATTCCTTTCAATAACCTTTGAATGGGTCTTAAAATCTTAATTTTTGTTGGACGAATCGTCATTGGTTTGTGGAAATGAAATAATCTACAGTGACATTCTAATATTATATTCATTGTCCATCGTTTCGGACTTATTTAAAAATGAAAATAAGCTTAACTGATATATTAATTCTGATTCTTTGTGATCAGGTGGAAACCACGTTAGTAGAGCCGTCATTGAACATCTTGACTCGCTAATTCAACAGTGTGCTCAGTTGTCAAAACCTTTGTTATGAAAATAGTATCCATTCATTGAATTGAATGTTATGTTTGCTGGACCAACAGTCATCTCAAGTGTTTTGCGACAAGCATTACTTACTTCTACGAAACGTAATGCGGTATGTAACATAATAGCTCTATGGCGACGTGCTCCTCAAAGAATAACCGGGATGATTATTGAGAAGAAGTTACAGATAGCTACTCTGACAGGATATGCCTCGGGTGCGGAAAGTACTAACGCAACTCATGATTTTTAGTGCACTTCCACAAGGTTTTTATTTTGTCGATTTTTAATCCGACCATCGACAGAAGCTTCTCTCCAGCAGAAATATGTTCACTGTATGATTTTAATTTGTATGACGCGGAATAATTCATTATAACTTTACTGTACCAACACCGAAGTCTTCAACATTTTCTATGGATTCAGCGGTAACTTTGTTATTCCACTTGTGAAGATTTTAATTATATATTAATACACTGGATCCATGGTGACTCATCGTCGTGAAGGATTGCTTCCTCAAATGTCCGTTTTGATTTATCGAACGGCAGCTTATGCTCTTAATCTATTTTTTAATAATACAACAACAAAAACTGAAATGTGAAGATTTCGATAAAACAAACTAAATGTGACGACCTATTCGGACAGTTTTAAGCACGGTGAAATAATTTGGAAACAACAATAATTTACTAATATTTAAATCTTTAATTTACGTGAGCTATTTCTTAGAACATTATGATATAATTATATCAGAAATAAGAATGAATTGTTTTTGGAGATGTTCTACACACTATTTATTCTGTTTATTTGACCCACGTACAGTTCGTTGCCTTCATTAGTAAAGTTGTTAAAAGTTGATGGCAGTCGCAGTCGTTGACGAAGACTTGTATCTGGTTTTTGCGCAAAAACAGAGTTTCTGGAGTCGGTTGGTGATTGCAGATTACAACTTATACCTGCTCTCGCTCGACTCTGATCGATTCTTTTATCCTTATAAGGAATCTTGATACGCCTGTGGATCGCGGAAGTTCGATCCAGCCTTTTGTGAGAAACTTACGGTACAGTTAGCCCTTTAATATCTTTACGTCACACAGAATTGTCTCCAATCTTAATTGTAAGTAGTTCATTTGAAATGCATAATGCATGTTTCACTCCCGATGGCTTCGGTGTGAAAACAGTGTTATAGGACTCATTTGATATTATTCATAGAAAACAATAACCGTTTTTTTTATGAACTTCTCGTCTTACATTAATATAAAGTAATTGCATAGAAGCTATTATTCTCAATCCATAAAAAAACTCTATTAGTAATTCATATTATTTGACGCTTGGAAATTGGCCTGAAGCGGTTTATACGTACAGAAAACTGGAGGCAATATTAGAAACATGCTTTTCATAGATTTTAAAAGAGATGACTAAAAGAAAAAATCTAATCCTAAGATAGTAATGCCATTTAAAACATACAATAGAAAATTTTATTATCATAGTACTAAGGGTGCGCACTGATATATGGTTACGATTGCCCTGAGGCCTGAGTGTAAATTAAATTGAAAATTTCAGAGAATTCAAGAGTTGAAGGAAAAGCGATACGATAATTTATTTTATCCTAGAATTAATTCACATTAAAAAATAGGTAGCTTGAAATCTTATTTAAGAAACATAAATTTTCACTCATTTAGCCAAACCAAAATACGAATTGTGCGTAAACAAATTATGAAGGTAGATTGTTTGCCACGTTTTCAAGCAACCTTTTGGGTGGGTGTATTATGTACAAAAATAGAGTAATTAAAAACAGAAATAAACATTTGGGGTGTAATTTTAAAAAATTTGATCGACTGGCCGATAGCAACAAGTTGCTTGATTTGCAGCATATACCTAAATATATCGTAATGTTTTTGTAATTCACAATTTTTTTTACGCGTGTAACAGAAGCATCATTTTTTTATTTGGGTTGATCCATCTATTTAATTTTTTTTGAATATCCTAATGAATTTCATCACATTTACCAATAGAATAAAGAAATTTCAATTTTAGCGAGAGC
Organism: Himalopsyche phryganea; assembly: GCA_022494535.1. Taxonomy (NCBI): domain Eukaryota; kingdom Metazoa; phylum Arthropoda; class Insecta; order Trichoptera; family Rhyacophilidae; genus Himalopsyche; species Himalopsyche phryganea. The sequence goes on from JAGVSL010000023.1 coordinate 3,251,330, forward strand.
TTCAAACTTTGCAGAAGTCAAAACTAATATCATCTTTAAAATTTTCGACGTGGAAAAAAAGAGACCACAGATAATTATTGTTGCATAAAATATCGTGGAATAAATAGATTGAACCAATTATTTTTACATTAAAAAAAACTACCACGTTGGGGTCAAATATTACTAGCTACCAATATTCTCATTCTATTATGTTATACGTTCCTGATATTTTGATACGTAGCCGAAAAGTGTTGGAAAAGTGTTTATAAATAAAAGAAATGCATTGTTTATCTTCTTTTTGAATTACTGAAAATTTCAAAATGGTGAGGATTGGTATTCTTATTTCTGCCAAAATTAATTTTTCATGAGCTTCAATTACTATTGTAATGGATGTACTGAAATTTAGAGTATTTTCTATAGTCATGTACAGTACCATTTGCAGGGCTTCGCTATAAAGTATAAATTTGTATAATTGATTCGATACAGATGTCACTGCACTAATAAAATCATATAAGCTTGATTAATTATTACGTGTGATGACACGTTGAAGATGTTAGGGCTAGCTATAAAAATGTAGTCATATTAAAAATATTTTTATATGGAAATAATTAAATTCTGCTGATATTATATAAAAGTTTCATATAATTATAAAATCATGTCATGTTATATGTGTGTAATATAGTAATGAATTGTTTATAAATGGAGAATTTATTAATTTAGTATTCTTTCTTTGATATCGTTGAGAGTAAACTAAAGCAGATTTTGTAAAATTATTGTCGACTTTGGAAGAATAAATAATATATTTAGACTAGTGACATCTATGAATACCTATCATGTATCTTAATAGTGACACCACAAACTCAAAAAGCTTACGCTATTTAACGCGCGATGGCAGTGGTGTGTATATTGTAATTATTACCTGTAATATAATATATATTATTATACATATTATGTAATAAATAAAGAAATCTACGTACGCTGCAAAATATATTATTATTTTGTAAAATCTTGAAATTTTATTTCTTATTTAATTTAATGTTTTACAAACAAATTATTTTACACAAATTTATATATACGTATTCATCGCGTATAGATGGCAGTAATGCATAATAGCTAGTATAATAAATACCAGGACCCTAACCGCAAACTGGAAAAAACCGTTATTTTTGCTCGAACGAAAACCGAAATCAAACCGATATTTATATTGGTTTTTTTTTTGATTTGCGAGAAAAATTTTCGCTGATAAAATCAGATTTAATTAATGAATGGAAATTTTTTAATTTAATTATTAAATTGTATCAAATCCAAAATAATTAATAGATTGCCAATAGTGGTAAATTAAATGACTAGATACATTATTATCTATCTCAAATAAAGTTAATTTAATATGATGAAAATATCAATGAACACATTATAGATTAACTATTAAAAGTTCGCGATTCAAACACTTGCGAACGGAAAAGCAAGAGTAAATACACCCATATCTATAAAAATAACTTCTAGAATAAAACGACCTAGTTCGTAGATTCTTTCTATACTGTTGGCATGCTGTTGTTTCTAAAAGCAAGCACCAGTGAAAATTTGGCAATTCTAGAGAAGTATGAATAAAAAAATGTATTTTGTCTGTATTTTAGCTACATCAGAATCTGTCCTATACTCCACAGTGCACCTGCGGTAAGCCGCGCACGCTAGAAAATATCCCCTTTTGACATTTTTATTATGTACGTGATCATTAAGTAAAAGCGAAATGCTGTTTAAAGTGAGGTTTGGACAGTGTGGGTGTATATTAACTTACCGAAAAACTTAAATACCGAAAACCCTAACTGAACCGATATATTTATTTTTACCGGACCGGAACGAAAAAAATAGCGTTTCGGGTCCCTGATAAATTCTATGGTCAGTCTAGGGTAGAGTGCAATGCTTACCGTTCTATTTATTTCTGCATATTAAATATTTAAATAATATTATCTAGATGCCACACGTATCACTTCATCCCTGCTATGAGTATCCACAGATGTCACTTCATCCTACTAACTTTAATCTAAATAGTTGGTACATTGTAGAAAACGACAGCAGCGCGGTGACATAAAGCAAAGATGTTCTTCTTTTCAGGCGGCTTCAGCGGATTACTAAAATTCAATGAACTTTTTAAATTTTGAAAAATATTGAAAAGAAGCAATTACGAAATGAAATGGATTAACAAGATCCAGTTTTTTTCTCAATTAAAAAAAATCCGTTGAAGAGTTTCTATGTCAATATTAAATTAGTTATAAATGTTTAATGGAAGCTGAAAAAAAAGATTTGTTGTTATTAATACCATTTCTTTTTGTTAAACACTTTTTTCAAAGATTTAATAGGGCATTTTAGTTGAGATGAATTAATTTGTTGATGGATTTGTACGTGGTTGTAAATTTCTACTGTGTCTTTTCAATTATAGATTGTAATGATTGGCCAATTCATAAATAGTTGTACCTATTTTTAGTGGCTTGAATATGTATTATCTACAAAAACAAAGATGCGTTGGCCATACAGACAACACCAAAAACCTGCATTCCAATCTGTTATAACTGTACACCAAACATAAAATTTCTCCGACTTGTAAGGCTTATGTCATATTGAGTAAAAATCCTAATTTCTAAATACATTTGTATGTATCACCCCAATAAACGCCATACGAAAATAAAAATATTTCACTTGACCAATTGATGCACTATAAAATAAATAAATCACAATGGCCAATGACCTCTCTCATAACCATATAACACCTGCGCCAAGTTGGCATAATGTATTTTTTATATTTTCTCGCGAAGGATTATAAATTCCTTGCAAATTCTCGATTAATAACAAATTAATGAGATTTTTTATAAGCCGTGTGATAATAGCACTATATCGCAATAACTCGCAAGTCTTCTTGAAAATTTAAATTATTACGATTATGATGGAGATGAAATTTGCGTGAAATATACACAAACAATTATTACATTGTCTTGTTAACAAATAATATAATATCTAGTGGAAATGGGCCTTCATTTCAAAGATGTTGATTAGATATTAGACGTAATAAGTTTTATTCTTTTATAGAACTCTGAAAACTATTTTTAAAATATGTATATCTTTACTTCTTAATCTTCATTGGTCATGTCTGTTCTCTATTCGGAACGTATTTCCACCAAATGGTGCTTCCAAGACTCTGTTTTCGGCCAATCTCTTTGCTTCATCCCAACTCGAGTCTGCGTTCGTTAGACCCGTTAATAGATTTCAGTTATAAGATTTATAATAAATTCTCACAAACCTAATCATGCGAAACCAAATGGTTTTTTTTATTATTTTAATTATTCTTGTTTACATTTTATAATCTTTAACTAGTTAATTAAAAATATTTCATTTCTGTTGAACAATTAATGAATATTTGTTGTAAAACGAGTTTTTCACATAATAATATCGTTTGTATTTTATTAATCAATAAAATACAATAAATAATTTCATGTTTTTTCAAACCTCGCTTTACCTACGAATACATTTAGAAAATAAATATAATTTCGGAAATATTTTTAAACTGAAACTTTTCTTATTTAAAAAAATTAACGACTAACTATCGATTCATTGTATCAGGACTGTCGTAAAGCAGCTCGGGGTCTTCGTACCATAAAACCCAACCTGATTGGAAATTCTTCGTTATTAATAAAAACCAGTTAATAATTAACATATGAAATAAATTTTGATTGCGCCTAATCTAACTTAACCGGCTTGTAGTCTAAGATACAGATATATACATAGTTTGGTTTGGGCTATAAAGTTATAGTGGTGTCGTAAATATCCAAACTCATAATAAACACGAAAGCACTAAGTGCTCACCAAACAACCTAACATCAATAAAACCTAAATTGTTTTTAGAAACATCGTAAATTTAGTTTGTATATTATTGATGCTATGATTCGTGAATGCGATCACTGATTTGATTACCTTAAGAGTCAACGAGGATCAACGTATCCGCTCTAATCGATATACAGTCTTATTTTTTAATATTACTATTAATTAGTTAAGCTAAAATTAGATGTTCATTGCGAATATTGGATACGATCAAGGACCGTATTTACGAGCTTGGAGGGGGAGAAATAAAACTGTTGAAAGAAAAGTTATTCGTTGTTTATTCATCAAACAATAGTTTCGTTACTATAATGTAGAACATATCAGCCATTGTTCCATGAAATCTTACTCTCTTATTTATTCTAACTAAACGAGCTACCGAGCATTTTCGTTAGGTACTTCAGCTTGCCAATAGTTCCTACCTGGCTACTGTTTAACTTAATGGTAATATGATTAATGTAAAATATCAACAAAAATGTATATATTTTCCGCAGCCGGAAACGATTACTATTGATCATTAAAACTATCTAATAGTCGCCGTGTTAGGTAGTAGTTAGATCAGTTTAACACACTTGCCAAATATATAGATACTGTAAATGTACCTTCATCTTCCGGTAATATATTATGAGAGAAACCTGGAATACTACAATTATTATCCATGTTTTCATTTGTATTGGATATTGCACTGAAGGTTTTCTTATTACCTTGCGTTCAAATCTAGTCTAATTATGAAAAGGTCTTGTTAACACGGTAGGCGTTTGATAGTAAAATACAATATAATTCTACCCTTAAAATATGTGTCTATGCTTATTTAAAAATTCTTTTTGGATTGCATGGAATTTAATTTAATGTACTTAAATATTTGAAATGATTCACTACAGATCGTGGCAGGGACTCAATCAAGAAGCAAACCAACAATTCTCCATATAAAATTTAAAAATAATATCGTTAATAAAATAATAATAAGTTACCAAGTCATTATTAAGTATGATGCCATGAATATAAATAAACGTTCTACGAGGTATTTGAAATAACCGTTGAGATTATTTTAAATCGGGAAATAAAAGCAAATATCCAATCAAGTATTTATTAAGTATGTACCCATACAGCCATGATATAATTGCAAAGTTGTGCTGTTATTTTTATTTAGAAATCCTATTGGTGTAAGTGGATATGCGTTCATTATTTTCCGTTCAAACTTTCCAGAGACACAAGTATTTTAAATAGGTAGTATGCAAATTTATTATATACTGGCGATTATAAATACAACATAATTAACTAACTTATCCATTTAAATACTTTTCACTTTCCCATCGCAACATTATCAATATTTTTCAGTATTAGGTAATAAAAACCATCGTAATGAAATTCCAAGGCTTCGTGTCACGTCATAAATTTAATTACCAAGTCTCTCCTTCTTAGTAATGTCAAAGAATTAGCCGTAGTTTATTATTATATTATTGTGCAATAATAATAAAAATGTTACTCATCTAGTTACTACTCAAATATGTAATTGAATCGTGGAATAAACAGACCATTCGTACCAACATAGAAAGTATGATTATTAATGCAGTTATACCAATTATTAAATAAAGTTCTATTGAATTAGTAGAAGGTTATATTTATGGTCAATAATATTAAATCAGTGAGTACCTGACAATTTGTTATTCATAAAAAAAAAGCTTTTTTTTGTTCGATGGATGATGGAGATAAATCTATATTTAATTTTTCAGTGTAATGTGTCAAAATTGTCCACGAATCATAACGTCATATTTATTCAATTTCAAACTTCCAATGTTGCCATATCGACATAAGTTTTCGTTTTAGGCATTTATTATCTATATGTAATGCAATACTTGATCCATCTGTATATCTTTTCAGAAGTAAATTTTTTATCGTCTTGATTTTACATCGTCCGATTCAAGATAGTTCATTCATTATTGGCATCGAATAGCCTCGAAGTTATTCACTCACCTGTAGTCAATTAAACTACTTGTCTCTTCTTTGCCATTTGAATGACTCAGGGAAATGGAATAGCTTTAACTTTTGGCGGGAACTGTACACAGCGAAAATAACGTCACATCATTATTGAGCATATTTTTTGTGGCAATAGAAAAAGTAATCTTTTGAACATAACATAATGTATTTTAGTATTCTCGTGCTATGTTTAGATAACACTATTTTGCATGCAGTCGAATGCCGGATATGATTACTAAGAGATCAATTTAACGACACAAGAAAAAAATAATTGCTAAAACATCTCGTAGTTTATATCAGAAAGATATGAATGCTATCTGTATTGAAGGGTTGATGCAGATATTTGAAATCGTCCTCAATTTTTGTAATTTAAATTTTTCGTGGATATATTCATTCTGTCAAATTATCGTAAACAGCAGTTGCTAATGCAGATCGTAATTGTCTATAGATTTAAAATAAAACCTGTACTTATTTTTGTATATTTGACTATTCACAAGTTAAGTTTCAGCAGGATGAAAGATGCAGAATAGATATAATAGATATAATTTTCTTTAGAATAAACCATTATAATGAAAATGTTTCTAAGATTGATAGTCGATCACTGTAGCTGAGTGTAATATTTTAACTCTCTGAATATCGGAATTTACCCATCCTACAAACATATATCTTTTAATTTGGATTTTCCAAGGGTTTTTGTTATCTCATTGTATATCATCTATCGCAGCATTCTTAGATGGTTTCATATTTAGAATTTAATTGTGAATGTCAGGAATGTATTGTAGCCATTTTGTTTTGTCGCCATTACTGATGTAATACGTAGGTATATAAATTGAAATATTTGAACATTTATTTATAAGTATGTACGTACTTCAGTAAATGCACGAATCTAAGTAAGTACCTGGCATCGTAAATGTTATTGATGTTATTACGTGTTTTTGAAGCTGGGCAACACTCTTGAAAGGCCGATTGGCTGTTGCTAGGGTGCACACATGGCACGTTATTACTATTGGATTAAGTCCTTAGTCACAATATTAAATTTCCACAGATTATCGTGCTAAATAGTGGTTACTATAAGGCTAATAGGCACAATCTAATACGTGTATTTCAGATTATATGGCATGACCGATGGCATTGAATTTCACTCTGTATTGCAAGTATCGTATCAATTCAACAATTCAATAAAATGTATAATCAATTTATTTGAACCTAATTTCCCTTTCTAAATATTTTTTTTATACGCTGATACATAACTAAGAAGTCGACGATGTATTCCTTGAATAATATATAGTAGTATTAACAATAATTCGTTAAGAATAATTGTTATATGAAGGTTTTACGGAGCGGCCTTTTTTAGCAAAGATTTTTAGTCAGTTATCATTTTTAATGTATTTTGATTATTTTGTTGTGAAAAAAAAATGACTTACTACAATAATAAAATGCGTATGTTGTCAGCTTAGCAGTCATTAAGTAGAAAAACTTATGCTGAGATGCCACATGCTCCACATAGGTAACGGAAATGGTTTTAAAAAATGTAGCCAATTTTTAATCACTCAATGAATGGAGAGTGATTACAAAATTATTCATTTTATTTAGGTTATCATATCTGCAGTAAAAATTGCTAGGTACAATTTACAAAAACATTGAAATTAGCATATTTTCCACGAAAACAAATCACTAAATTGTTTTATTTAGGTTCTGGAATCGTTAATAAATTTAAAAAAAACATTCAGCCACTACATACAATTCGTTGGTTGAATTTTAATTTATTTATAATATAAACACATGCGCTATTATCGTTGGTATGGTGTCGTGTTTTACCAGTTGTATGGACACCCGTCTTGTGGCGGGATTTACCCCCACTTCTTCTGTGAACATCTGTCCCTCCCCTTCGTCTCTCAACGGACTAGAGCTGCCCTCCTTCACTCCGTGGAATGGCGTGCGGTGGTGAATGACCTAACGCTATTCCGGACGCGTTCGAGCCTTGTTTACGTGTTCACACGACCACGACTCGCGACTCCTAGACACCAACAGTGACAATTACATACAAAACACAAATTCTCGCTGTTTTCGTCCCAATCCATAAGACAATACCTACTTAGACAGTCCTATCAGTATGGAGATTATTCCAGTCAAGATTTAAACCATTTTTTGTCATTTAATTCACCTGATTCTCTTTTTGCAAGGTGGACAATTAGAAACAGACTACATTACGTTAAACAACTAAATTACAATCGCTTAGAATAAACGTATTTTTGTATTCATTATATTTTTTTCACAAATTACATATAAATAACATTACAAATTTACATGGTTACCAATTTCAATTAAATATTTCATCAAATTGGGATTGTTGAAATTTTGTACATTTCCATATATTTCGTCACTAACGGCCCGGGTTTCGCCTTTCGGCATCTCCAGGCATTCGAGCACGAACTCCCGGGTCGTTCGTTAGTGACGAAAGACATGGAAATGTACAAAATCTCAACAATTCAAATTTGATATTGAAATTCCATCAAGCACCCTCGGTCGAAATCTTAAATTATATAAATGTGATGTATAAAGAAAATTTATTCAGTGCTTAACTTTCTGAAAATAGCACGATGTGCTTGGTGGAAGGGCATTCATAAAAATAAAACACATTATTTTGTACCTATTCCAAGATTTTATCAGGATCAGGACCGGTTTCGCTCACAGTGAGCATTTCCAACTGATAAAAATGATCGCAATAAGAGTTTTGGCCTACCCCCTCTACTAGTGATGCACTGGTACGATCATATTGAAAACTTTCAATGCGAAAACAGATTTAAAATTGAAACTCTGTTTATTTTCTTTACTGACTGTGACGTAAATTTATCTACATCCCACGGATCTGTACTCTTAAAAACTTACTCATTAAATCCAGGTGTGTATGGCGCGTGGAAGGGTAATCACAATTTTCTTATTACATATTCGTGCGTACGTTCTAAGACTTTCAATCACTAGATGTCGATATGTACATAATTTGGACATACATGATGACCGTACATTTTACATTTAATCTTTACCAAACACAGGTAGAGATAAATTTGCAAAGATAGGTACCTATACCGAGTTTTTTTTTTTATTAAATTACTTCGTGAGAGTGTGGAATCGTGAATAGATATTGTTTTCAATAATAGGTTTCAAAAAACTTCCACACGATATCTCCATTCAGAAGTAAATACTTTAATAAATTATTCTCCCTTTGATTCTGAATATATGGTAGATATATTATAAAATCTGTAAACATTTTATAAACATCACCAATGATACATTTAAATATTTACTCATATAATTTAATAAAAAAATGCCATTCTAACTTATTCAACATGGACTAATTCGTCTTATATATTAATTTATTCAATTAAATGTTTTTCACAACGCCTATTAAGCATTGTCGATTTTTAATGTAACGCTGTATATGACCATTCTCATAATAATTAATAATTAAATTCTTTTCTTATAAATACGCGTCAAGGTAATTATTTCATGAAATACTAATTAATAATTGAACAGTGTTGTTATTATAACTGGTATTCCATACAAATTGCATATAGTTTTACAACAAAATATATTTGAACATGAAGTATATTAAATATTTAATAATACACATTTTGTAGTACTAATTCAATAAATTTATAAAATTGAGACTGATTTCGCTCAGCGACAGAACATTTCCAATTTAAATGAATTCATTGAAAATGTTCCTGATAATAATTTTACTTTAAATTATTGTAGAGTGAAAGATACTTATTCTGGAATGGAAAGCGAATGGAACTGAATTCTTAAAAGCTATTTCATATACATTGTGCATGCAATCAAGTCTTAAGGAATTTCTCCTTGGACATTCTGGCAAAAAATGTGAAACACGCTGGCGAATATACCCTATGAGAGGAATGTGAAGCTGTAGCAGGTGGTAGTGGACACAACTTTGAGTACACTGAAGAATACATTCTTTTTTATTATGATTAATATATTGTGTCTCCATCAACAATTAAGAGTTAATAGCTTTCAATTAATTATACTAAATCTTACACATTTATATATTGAATTATCAATGATAGCATATACGTTATATTATTAAATACCAAATGGTAATGCCACCTGTCAACATTTTATCACTGCACACGGTGCGCCAAGAAATTGTGTGTGCGTCTTCTGCGTTATAGATAGACAGATAAATCAAAACAAATTAATATATATTAAAACGAACAATCTAAATGGTTTTAAAAAATGATATTACGTTGGATTGTCAATCTTTGGCAGACAAGATTGTTGATTTGGATATTGTGGACCGGAATAACACGAAAAGTTTAAATAAATATTTCAACCTGTCATTAAAAAGTGGTATATCCCTCTATGGAACGAAAGGCATTTGGTGCTCAAAAAAGATGCCGAAGAAACATATGGCATGACTTTATTTGGAAGTAATGATTATGGATCATTGTAAGTTGTCTCACATATTGATAATGTCAAAAATGTAATGCTGGGTCAACGGCTAATAACATATAAAAGTTAACCTAACCTGTCAAGGATTGTAATCAATTCTCATGAACGATTTTACAACTAGGCTTCCAACAACTGTTGTCAGCTACGTACCCGTTTAATTGAAATTGTTATTCGGTAAAAGATTTTGGTATCAACACGCAAAATTTTTTAATTATTTTTTTTTAACCATGTTCTTCGCTCAAAGCCCATAAAATATTATATTTCTTCAATAATGTTTATGCTGAATTAAAGTGCCTAAGTAGAAACTAAGATCTAAGAAACTACTTTTTCATAACCACGTCCCCATCTAATGTGAATATGAATCGGTTACAGGAAAACTGATTGTTATTCAACCTATATTTTTTCGGAGAGAGTAAGGATATAAGGATTGGGCTAGAGCTGTCGCAACACCGCCATTTTGTGAATGGATGAGTGGGATGGAATTGTAGATAGAAGAAAATCACATACCATCAAAAACATAATTTAAGACATCGACCTGAGGGTGCTTGATAGAATTTCAATAGCAAATTTGTGTTATTGAGATTTTGTCCACTTTAAGAACAAATCTGACATTTATAAATTACAATGCAGTGATTGCCAACATTTCTATGTGGGTAAAACCACACGTACAATAGATATAAGAGTATCAGAATATTTAGCTGCCTTTAGATTAAAAAAAGACACTTCGACATTCGCAAATCACTTGTTAACGGAGAACCATACGTTGAATGTGGATGATGGGGTTAAATTGTTGCATCAAAACATGGGGGATCATAAATTATTTTATCAAGAAATTTTGGAAATCAATAGAGCCCAGTTAAATTCCTTGCCAATTCTAAACGAACAACTGAATCTTCCAAACTCCCCGTTGCTGTATCATATACGTTGAAACACCTAACAGATACCACTAAATCTGGAATAATTGTATATATTTATCCTTTCGACGAATTGCATCCCGTCAAAACCCACAATGCTATTATAATTGTAAAATCACTGGTAATTCTAATATTAGTTGGAAAGCGGCAATTCGCCACCCTGTTAATGCGTTGTTTACAAAATAAGGATTAAGGCGAAAGACAGCACCTTATTGAAAGAGAGCATGTCTGTTGTAAAAATAAAATTGTTTATTTAATTTCAGTGTACCTTTTCTTTCAAACGGTATACATAGTACACATGGAGTGTATAAATATTATTTTGTTATGCGAAGAATTAGCGTACTTTTATTCCAACCATGTATTTTTCTTTATTTATTTTAAAAGAAACGATTCGATAATATAAATACCACCTGTTCAAAGAAACCAGCTAATACATATGCCGCGCTATATTTGCATTGTTGTATTTACTAATCATTTAGATTTATCATTAACCCACAATATTAAGAGAGTATTTAGGCAGAATATAGAAATCGAGTAAACCAAATACCACTTATACAAATCCTAATTTAAAACAAGATACAGAGATAAGTGTTGATGTAAAGTAATTAAAAACACTTTATCATGTAAATATGTTATATGCCTATTATATTCATGCGACTAAAGTTCTTTTTATCCAACATACAAATCCTAATTTTTTACAATATTTGAAACAATATTATATCTGTGTAATGGGTCATGAAATTAACTGTCACTCAAGAAAGAACTAGGAACCTTTTGATCGCTCAGTAGATCCCTTATCGAAAGGTTGACAATGAAATGATCAAAATTGTTTTGGCCGTATTCTAGATTACAAAGTTCGCAACTTCTTTTACAAGCAATTTTGCAGCTCATTCTCTAAAAATATGAAATAAAAAATAAAATACCACAGAAAATTTTTATTTCAAGATAAAAGGAATAGTTATTACGTTTTATGATCTTATGTAGAGTTTTAGTTGATGTAAGTATGAGGCTTTCATTCTATGCCGTTAAGCGTTAAGTGGTAAAATAACAACATTTTTATTCTATGCATATACATATTTATGTATGCTTCCCATGAGTTCTGCTGTTTCTTAAAATTTTGTGGAATGGGAAGCAATAAATACTCATGATGATACTAAATCGCCTTAAGTATTTCTCGGTATTTCAAAAACAATATACTAAGAGAAAAATACCAATTTCAAGTGGTTTGAATGATCTAACAGGCTATATTTTTTATCTGTGGTTCAATATCATATATTACTGGATATACGTTTTGAAGCTTTGCAAAGTTTACCAAGAAAAAATATGATTTATTGGTAAATATGTCATCCACTTACACTCTCGTAAAATGGAGTATCATGTTTTTAACATTCTTACTTAGGGTTCAAAAAAATGAAGACGCACATTTTAATAAAAGGCTCTCAACATTTTTCTAACAATCCGTCCATTGATATACTTATTAATAAAACAAAATACTTTACTTAGTTTTATCTAAGTTAAAATTGACTTACGCGTCTACTACATTTTACTGCATATTTTAATGATAAAATGAGAACGTCGAGACAGGCAATCAAATTTAAATTGATAGATCAATGCCGATCAAAGACAATAAATTGAATCTGATGAATGACGGTATTCCGTATTCAAAAAACTAAAATTCATTTCAATAATGTTGAAAGGTTTTTCTTTGTGTTAATATTCTTTCTTGCGGCATGACATTTGGGGAATTTATGATTTAAAGATGTCAGCTAAGTGATATATTTTATGTTATGATGAAATAACTTGATAGCAAACATGAAAGACATATTTCAAAGAGATAAGAAATGTTGATAAACCAGAAATATGTTCAGGTATAATCTCGTACAAATAATCTGAGCAATATGCTCTTAGGTCCACCCTTAGGCGAAATTTGCCTTTCATGGTGGAAACAAAACGCTTACATTTGTAATGAATATTCCATAGAATTTTTTGCGTGTATCTTTTTGTAAATTTTATGTGAAATTATTTTTTTTCCACATGCTTATTCTAAAAACATTTTTCTGATCACTGTATGGTATTACTTTTCTTGTGAGACAAAATATTGAGATGTTCTGGTATGTGATCTGTATAAATATATTATGAGAACATGATGGAATATGTATTGCTAGTTGCTAGTCTTAAAAAATAATTGATATTAGCTTTAGATGATAAATTTTACGATAATAAATGTGTAGGATCTTGAGTAGGATATTCAATTTCATTCGAACTAAACATATTTTTCATGTATGAAAATATTGGTAAGCGACTGAGAAAAGATATAAAAGAGTTTTTTATTTGTGACTAAAATTTAGAAAAAAAAAATATGTTCGTTATTTCTAAAAATACATATATTTAAGATGTGATTGAAAATTCTTTTATATCAATTTTTATCCCCATTGTAAGTGTGTGGATATATCGCATTAAAAAACAGAATTTATTGGCTTGTAGCGTGTACATTTGAGGTGCAGGTGATATATTTTTTAATTAATTATTTAATCGAAATTCTGTAGTTGTTTAATCTTTAGCGTGTTGTGGAAATATTATCTTTTATAATATTATATGGAAATGGCATATTGAATATAAATAGATGCGCCTACCTGCATATCCACCTACTCATAATCCATTATATAAACGTACATAAAACGTAAAGCATGTGTGCATGTTTATAGGAGACTGGTTTTTACCTTTGGAGGGAGGTATTTATTTTTATTCAAAATCACGACTTGTAGGTTTTATGATTCTAAATAGGAATTTTAGTTTAGTGATGAAATCTGGCTCCTCATTAGGCCCATTTGATTTCCGAATATCAATCGTCGTACTGATGCATGTGTTGTGAACATTTTATGATACGGTACATATATAAAAGGCTAGCAGATATAAAAAAAATCAACTTTATTTTATTCATTTATAATGTCTGCTATACGGATTATTAAACGATTTTTTTAAATCGTTTCATATCAATCAAATGCCTGCTTTGAATCAAATCCAGTGACAAACATTGCCAATAATAATTAAAATATTTTCTGTTCTTGAAATTATTGTTATCGGTCTTAATAAATAAATAAGTATATATCTATATTCAAGAAATACCCTGATTATCGTCATTTGTAATAAAAAGTCTTCAGTAGAAGTACGGATTAATCTTAAGAATGTATTTGAACATTATTTATATTTCATAAATGTCTGGTGGTATTTTTCTACGAATTGGTTTACTTCAAGTTTTAGCACAATTAATTAAGTGATTTTCTAGAAAGAATCTCATAATAGTGTAAAAAAAAGCTTTTTTAATTTATTGTTAAAAGTATAAATACTGAATAAATAATACGGTGGAAATATAGATATTGTCAAAGTGCAAATATATTGATTTAATTACTAAATTATTGTGTATTTCTGTGCTCCTCGAAATCAGGTTTGATATCTCTGGTCGTCGTGTATTCGGATAGTCCCATTTTTGGGCCTAGAGTCGAATTTTTTCGCGTAGGCACGCGTGGGCTAAAAATACTTCTAAATTTCTACTAACTTAAAAACCTACGTACAAATACATTGGGAAATCTTTTTCTTCACCCACATACTAAAACCTGGCAGCTAGAAGTAAACATGCCGACATATCTGGCCAAACACAAAGGAAAATGGGCAATACAGTTTTCACACAAATCGTCTTGGAATATTATTCGTTTATTATTCTCTCGCTACAAGTACCTTCGTACTTTTTAGTAGAAAGATTTCTGCTGAGATACCTTCATTAGGAAGCCATATGATCCACATTGGGAGCAGACAAGGTTAAAAAAAAACACAAGTATATTTTCTAAGTTTTATGGGAATCAAGCAGCAGCTAGAAATGAAGTGTTACTTGTTAATCTTTTTTTATTTTAATATCCACATTTGACTAATCTCCAATCATATATGAAATTATTCATACACGATTCTATTTTTGCACAGCGAATACGTTCTAGGTAACATTGTGTAAAATAAGATACGGTGAGCGTAGAAAATTCAGAGATATGTTTCATTGCATTGAAAGATAATATTTATGCATAGAAAGTTTTCTCAGTTTTTGATTTAATTAATGTAAAAATATACTTATACAGTGTTGGCTTTTGGCCGTATGAAATACAGTAATCGTTGCATGTTGATAGACCGTGTTTGTGTGCGTGTCAATTTGTATTTGAATAAAGCGTATGGTATAAAAAAATTATGTAATGTATTGGTGCATCAGGTAAAGTTTGATTGAATTTTAATCATAAAACATTATGCAACTAATTATTTCTCGGATTGCCAGTAAAAATATCAGCATTGTTTTTTGATTTACCTTTCGCTACCATTATTCTTGAATAGTCTACAATTTTTGCCATGTTGTATGTAAGGGTCAAGAGTTAGGGATATGAACAATACATATTATAAACCCTTTGTCTTAATTTTTACTTAATTCAATTTCTGACTTTAATAAAGTGTCATATGTCATGAGAATTCGAATGGATAACTGACATTTTAATTTCAAAACTAATTATTTAATATTAAATAAAGATCGCTGGCTTAGTGAAAAAATAAAATAGCTACTTGCCACAAATTCGCAGAAGCAAATATTATTATAAAACGCAGTGCATATCCATAAACTTGAAAGTGACGAAGACTGGATTTTACCAAGGAGTGGATATAAACATCAGATTGAATCGGTATATGATCATATGATCGATATGTGACGATATTGATTCATATCTTGAATTTAGATCACTTTATTAACGCGTTTAATAATCAATTGAGTAGTTTGGATTACGCGAATTTACTATAAGAAATGATTATTTTTTCAATTTCTTCGCGATTTGAATAAATATAAAATTGTATATCTCCAGCAAGTTTGCATTTGTCATAAATAAAATTTTGGTGAACACCTGCATAGTTTTGACAGTTAATATCTTTCAAGAGTCACTGAAAATTTCAACATGCCAGAAATTCATACAATATAATGAATACAGTAATTGTTCCTTTTGATATTTCCGAATTTGCGCAATAATTCCTAGATATTTCAATGCGTATATTGTAGCTGCAGGAACTTTTATCGGCATATCATGAATTTTACATTTCCGATCAATAGAGAGCTTTATGCTAAATAGAAAATGAAACTAATACATTATATTTGTCGATAACAAAAATTGATAAGGAAAATATACGACTTTTAGATACGATTTTAGATACTTTTAGATGATTTTTTATATACGACGGGGGATAGACGGCGTCCCACCTTCAATAACTCTTAAAACTACCATTACAATGGGCGTTGGTGATTTCTGCTGTTGTAGGTTCTCAATTCCAGGCCTGCAGACCAGTGTTCAACGTTGTACCATTTGGTCACGATCCCAATACAAAAAAACATGAATTGATTTTTCAACAAATTGATTTATGAATTTGTGTTTGAAGGCATGGATGTCGAAAATTCTTTCACACCCATCCGATCCCAAAAAGTGATCCCACATAATAAAATATATTTTAACATTGAAGAAATATATTACACTTACGAAAAAATATTTTCACATAGATAAAATAGTTTTCACTCAATATAAATACTCACACGATGAAATCGATAGTTGCACAAAGTTCTAATGAAATGTGACTTATTCTTCTACCCTATATTAGACCGCCTATATTGTCTTTGCTCTACGCATTAGAATGCATTACACAAACTAAACCAAACCAACCCTAACATAGCCTACTACAACTTAACTCACTTTGTTAAAAGAATCCGTCACTAAGTGGAAACTATTATAATCAATGTTTGAGTGTACTAAGTTAATACTATCTAATCCAAAGTAGAAACTATCAAAATAAAAGTTCAAGTATACCAAGTGAATACTATCTAACACAAAGTGCAATTATTTATAAACCTTTCTTTAACATGTTTTCATCCGATTAAAATTTTAATAGTATCTAATACAATAACCAGTTTATAGGTTGACTTATTTAAATAATTTACGTATTGATAATTCTAAGAGGACGTTTGCACATCTTTAAAACGTATATATTACTCAGCTATCAATAAATACGCTTGCTGAAATAGTCATTTAGTTTATGAGAAGTATTAAAAAAATATTCGTTCGTGTAAATAATCATATATTATAAACTACAAAATCTTCCAAGCGAATGTAGGGTATCTAATATTTTATGATATTGTGTCTATAATATAATCATCTAAATAAATATTATAATGTTTATTCAAGTAAACTAAAACATTTTCTTATCACACATATTGCGACTTAAGATGTCAACTAAGTAAAGGTATGTACCAACGGTTGTGATGGACAGATTGTTTGTTTACACGAGACGTAAGATGGAAACATCAACGGTATAATCAAAATATTGATTTATCGTACTTGTATCTAAATATTAAATGATAAATAAATAGACTTTTTGGTACCATTGATCATTAATTTCATCTATGAATTTAGATTTTAGATCGCAGATTACAGTATAAATATATAATTTTCAAGTGCTTTGATACTATGTATGACTAAATATTTTTTTTAATTATTGTATTGTGGATTTTATACGTTGAAAAATATTTTCATGGGTATATAATTTTGCTAAATTCGTTTCTACATTTAAGTTTTCCGGCCACGTATTTGTGTGTAAAACAAAAAAAAAAACGCAATACGATTCCTGTCAATTTAACCTTTTCCCGTCCAGCGGTCCTCTACGGGACCGTTGATTATAACACATTTCGCGATCGTAATACACTGATTTATGATAAAAATATTCAAAATAAAAATATAAACTTATATAAAAAAAGACTTTGAGATACCGAATCATAATTTTATTTTCGCGTTTAATAAATATTTTTGTCATAATAAGTAATGCAAACATCTGCGTTTCGGAGTCGTCGTATTCACATACCAGAAGTTTGAAGATGGTCCATGTTTAAACAAATGTTTTAAAAATCGGCTTACGAAAAAAATATTTAATCTTTGTGTAATTTTAAGGTTTTAATTGTAATTTTATAGTTTGATTCGCTATTTTTTTTAGTAATTTTACAGTTTTTAATTTAATTTTGGTGTAGTTTTTATTGTTTTGATTCTTTAATTTAAAATTATGTAAATTTTGAAAAACAGTGAATAAAGCTTTTATAAAATTTAAACAATTTTTTTTGAAAATGCTTTTTATTTTACCCAAATAAGTTGACTAAATTTAGAGACATAGTTATTTTAATCACAGCTTAGGGTTATGCAACAACTGAGCAAAAAAATGCTCGGGCGGATAAAGGTTAAAGGTTTGAATTATTTGGTATGAAAAATGATTGTCGTTATTGAAGTAAGTAGTACAAATAGTTTAAGGTACACATTGTTTTGTTGTCAAGTTACTTTTTCGTAAGTTATGTAGTCATACATCGTGTTTTGAATGTTCTTTGCATGAATGTAACTGTTCTTAATCTACAATTATCATCTTAAACGCATGCAGACTTAAAATGCAGAGCTGTTTCAATTAGCATTTCTTTCGTATTGACGTGAGAGATAAATGCAGGTAAATTTTTCAAGTACAATATCTAAATTGTATTCATGTGCGAGGAAAACGTCAGAAGTAAATTTTCTCCTCGACACGAACTCTTGACTATTTTGTGATTGTACTGAAGTCGTAAATATTATTGAGGTAATTCTACTGTCTTTTATAAGTTCTTTTATCAAAAGTGACTGAAATATTTTAACATCTTGCATTGATTTTTTGAAACATTTATTATTCTTTCAAAGAGTAAGAAAATTTTTTTAGGAAAATATAGGATATACTTCCATTTTTTTGTTACTATATTACATTATAGAATTCGAAATCATTACTAGCCGTAAAAAAATAAAGATGTTGGATATTCTAACAGAGGAGGTTTGCACGGGTCGTGGTTTGGTCCGTGGACCGTGGTCGGACGGGAAACTAAAATTGTGAAAAGAAATTAACCCCAAAGCAAAGCAATATTTAGAAAAGAACAAGATACATTGTATTTATTCTATTGATTTTAACCCGATGAATGCGTTGGACTTGTGTACATGTGAAATACCTTATCTCGGAAGGAAACATTTGTGGATATATGCTTTAAAAAATAGTTCAATTCTTTAAGTAGCGAAATTAGGCATCATGAAAATGTCAAGTAGAACACAAGGGAATATATTTTTGAAGAGAGCTCTCGATATTCAGTCTTTCAAAATTCAGCTATGAAGTGCCGATACGCAGCATTAATCGTCAGCCCTATGTATTGCACATACTTATCCGCTTACGCACTTGTTTGTGTGCGTGTTGGCGGTGTATACTAAGACTGGCCGCAACCATTTTGCTTGCATAGTATTAGTTTACTTCTTGATGTATTTGGGATAACTATACATATTTCACATAATTTCCATTTTTTACTGTTGAAATTGATTTATTTTTAGCCATATTGAGCGTTTTAACAGATCAATTGACTGAAAATAGATTTGTGCGGAAACGGCTGGCGCTGTAACGGTTAAATTGTCAATATCTAATTGACGCTGTTTGACAGATCAATTTTCAGTATCGACACGCGTTCCGGTAAGAATTTCGATAGCATTAGACCGGGGTCGGGTACATTTATAAAATTTCAGCCGTGCAGAACTATAGTATATAGTAAAATCTACTGCGCGTGTTAAAACCATGGCTTATTTCAGATTGAGAAACAAACATTGAGCTGAAATTCGTTACGATCAAAAGAGTAGATCTAAGCGTCTTATTACCTACGACGAATCATAATGCATGTAAGTTTATGCCGAGTTCTCTCACGTTGAATAACGTAGTGTATATTATCGCAACCATATCTAACATTTATGATTATTGTAGCCGAAAGGGTACCGTTCAAGTACACAAATACTGCATTATTCTCCTAATACATTGCGATGATAAAACCTTGTTGTTAGCGTTTACTATATAGTGCCGGGAAAAACATTGTGAATACATTTGACTAGGAACAGTATTACATATAATTTTACTTAGTTAGAATAGAGACAAGTACACAGTTAGTTTTACGAAAATGAGCCTGTGCTGGTGAACCGCGGTTATCTTCCACTAATGTAAATAAAATAACAGCAATACTTTTGAGGAAATAAAACAATGTCTTGAATGAAACTAAGCCATTGTGTACGCTGTGATTGCTCTCTGGTTGACATTGACCACAACGAAAAAAGTATGATTTCTCATCGTTATCATACACCTTTTTAGTAATAGAAATCATTGTCTTAATTTTTTTTAAAATATATACCATATAACACTTAATAAAGACAGTATGATAAATCACGTAAGTGGCAAATTTAAAAAAAAAATGTATCATGAGGTATCCTTTTATATGTGCTTTTTATACCATTTTTTTTAACTATAGATGTTTTATTCTAGAGCCAACATTATTTTAAGTAATGGAAATTATGAAAATTAGCTACTGAAGTCGCATAAATTTCGTACCGTTTTGTCAGGTCCGGAATAATTTACCGATTTTTCATTTGAAGTATATGTATTCACTGAATTGATTTTTTGTCATCCTGGCTGAAGTTTAAAGTCGTAGATTTGTTTGCTACTTCCAAAAAATTCACCATTGTATAAAATTTTTTTAGTTTTGAGAGAGTCGGCCTGTGTCTGGATGAAAGAACAATTATCGATTTGAAATTTCTAAATGAAGCGACGTGTTCATGATGAATGATGATTCTCGCAGCGATAATAAATATTTGCCACTATGTTACATTCAACCTTATCTGTTACACGACATCGAATCATGTTAAATAGTTGACAATAATAAAAAGGGACTCCGTATTTATACCCTATTCGTGTAATTTGGTTGTTTTTGGTCATTCTTTTTTTTATGTAGGTAATCATCGAAGTCTCTATAAAGCGAGGTATAAAAGCGATAGAAGCATCCCTCACTACGTACCTCTTAATATAAATTATCAGTGGCGGATGAAAGTGGACAACATCCCGGGTGTTAAAATTTTGGTAAAAACATATTTATCATTATGTTCTGTTTTGTTTCGTTGCTGCGAAATTCAATATGATTGAGTGGCATAATTCATCATATTCAATTGAATTACAACATGATATTTTGATGTTATTAAGTGTTTATTTAAGCCCATTTATCCATCGATATTTCTATTTTTAATGTAGCTATCCCTCGAAAATTGCAGTCTGCAACATGCGATATCGTTATTTATTTGGGCATTTTATTGGATTTCAATCAAATACTGACAAATGTAAAACAAAGGATTCGTTTCGCAAAAACCAATGAACAATAAGTTACGTCGGGAATAGTCTTTACAGCAGAATTAAAGAGTTATCAATACTCCGCAGCAATTGGAAGGAATATAATTCGCGGCAACAAGCAAATTCTTGTAATAATTTCGGGTACCTATGCAACCATTTCAAAGTGATATTCATGCAATATGGATATCGCTATAGAATATTAATATTTTTAGATAAACGATTATGAGTTATCAGGTGTTGCGTTTACATGAATTCAGTGATACGTTCCCTTAAAAAAGGGATCGTTTGATTGCGTACTAGTGTCGTCAATATCTGAAGCTCAGAAATATGTGTATTCTTTAAAATAACATGAAATTTATTCAGTCACAGTTCAAATGTGTTCTCGAAATGATTCATTGTCCCAGAGCGTTCGAAAGGGCCGAACTTAAGAGACACTTATTTTCTGTCAGGTAGGCTTTTCATTTTGATTTATAGAATTAATCTACAGTAATTTTTTAAAAAAAGAATTTAATAATAAAAATTGGTACTTTTTTACCAGTGTTAAATGTATTAAACAGCCAAAAAATAGATACATATTTTGCTAAATCATTCATTGCGTTGTGAGTTAATTTAATTTTTTTCCATGTCCGCTCCCAATGTGGAGCATATGGTCTCCTAATGGAGGTATCTTAACAGAATTTTTATAAGAGAATTGCTTGTTACTCAGTTGCTCAACCTCTCTTTTTTTGCAAGAGAGTAGGGATAGAAGGATAGGGCTAGGACAGGACTAGTGGTTAGCTAATCGCTCTCGCTACTCCCCGTGAGGATGGGATGGGTGGATGAAAGGACTCAGACTACGAACAGAAATCCATAAATCGTTTGAAAGGTCAATCTATGAAAACCGTCCGCATCGGGAATTGAACCCGAGACATCCGTAACCGTAGCCAGCGACGCTACCAACTGCGCCACGATTTAATTATAATAATAATTTAATTCCCACATGGGCGATACGCAGAAGTGCGTCTTTTGCACATGTTTGGTTTGATCTATTGAGAAAATTTGCGCATATAACAAATATAAATTAAATATTTCAATTTTAATATCGCGAGGATCCTGTATAATGATGTATCGACTCTTGTCTACCTTTGATGTGATGGATATTGTGATTAATTTTAGTACATGTCGACGCCACTGGATGCAGGGTCCATCTGGTGTACGAAGCATGTGTTGGTTGTTCATGTCCGGAGGAATGTTACACCTACATGTTCCGTTTTCTTTCAAACTGTGGGTCACACTTTTTTTACCTTCGCGCTTATCGCTATCCCTTTCACAATTTAACTAAACTTATTATAATAATAACTCCATCTCATTCGCACATCAACTAGCTTCTCGGAGGTTCTCTATTATGGCGTCCGAAATCACGTTCACGTACATGAACTCATACATACGCTCATTCCACAGTCTCCACACACACGTGTTGTATTTTTAAGCCTTTGGCTATTTTTAATTCAAATTGTTTTTTTTTATTATTCTTTTATTCAATATGTTTTTATATTATCGACGGACGGACGGACGATGCTGCTTAATAAAATGGCATTCTTTGTTGGATTATAATTAAAAATATATAGGTAGTTAGAGGTATGTTTTCTGATTACCATGATTCTTGAATGTCTATTACAAATTATTCTATCACTCAGAACATCGATTTAGAAAACATAAGAATATGCTTATATCTATCCACCTAGAACTCTATTTAGCAATTTAAAATACATAAGTTCTTTTTACCCAGCTTCAACAAAGCTAGAGGGTGCTTATTTATGTCATTTAGGCGTTGGCTAGCTAATGCTGAAATTTGGTTGATAGTTGAAAATATCACAGTGGACCAAGAGAAGCGGTAACACCCACAACATAATATAGTCCATCGATTAGCAATAATGTTAGAAGTTGAAAAAAACACAGTTAGTTTAGAAATAGCAACTATAAAAACTCGCGTAAATTTCACGTCGCTACTGTACACCGTTTGGGAGTTCTTATGACTGACAGACATACAGACAGATTTATTCATGTATTTCCTGCTATATAATATAGATAAAGAATCATCCATACATCACATCTCATAATTCACTTCCCCCTTATTAAAAAAGTGCATAGTTCTGAATACATAGTTCTCAAGAATGAATGCCCTTCCATCTATATAACGTTTAAAAGAATTTTAACATAACGAAATATAAGAGTGTGTAATCGTATTATAATTGATCAACAAAATCAATACACAGACTGTCTTAGCAATACTGTTATCTTTTGTATATTAACATGTTCGTATTAATAATCAATTTTCTTTCTTTTTTGTTCCAGGTAATGGATTGCACACTGAGAGATGAAATATTTAAATCAGTGTATGGAAGTAAAACGTGTCATTAGTAGTAATAAACAAAAATTGTTTAAGTTAATATATGATTGAAAGATAAAATATACATGATAAAAATAAGTTCCTACTTATATTATTACTTGTATTTTCAATTTTAAAATGTATTAAATCTTACATTGTAATTCAAAATTAAATTAATTGTTATCATCAATAAACAGTAAGCTTAGAGATTGTTTATTTGCTATTCAAATAATTTTTTTTTATTCTCAACTGTTGATTATTAATTCGTCATTTAAAAACAAAGAAATATTTTACTTAAACATATTTTTGATTGTTGAAAAACATGTGTTATTTTATTATAATTATCACTTTAATTGCCGCTGTACATCGTTGTCCATTCAGTAAATCGTTAATGTGAGGTGTCTTTTGATAGTTATAATCATTTTATAAATAAATAATAAGTATACGTTTTATTGATGTATATTTTTTTAATGGGCTGTTGTTTTAAATAATAAAATACTATTTTACAAAATATAACTTTCGATGAATTCTAAAACCCTCCAGACAATTGAGCGTAGTTATGCACAAAGCAAATATTCCACACAAACAACGGAATTAAATCTAAGCACTTTTATGTTTTGAGCATTCTATATTGTTGTGAATAATTAAATGTAGAAACAACCTAAGTGACTGTTGCTTTTTTATAGAGTGTCTTTACAACATTAATGATTTTAATAAAGTAGTGTGGTCGCTTTCTGCAGGCTGTAAATTTTTCGCAACGCATTTATTTTGCACATTTTTGTATGAAATTAGCCGAATCAGATTAATACAGAAGATATAACCAACATTTGAGATTGTCTTAAGCACGACAACTAGTTTTAATAAAAAATTTTGAATGCCTGCTTTCCGCATAACTCTGTTAAATTTACAATGAACCTTTTTCAACCAAGGTATAAATAACTTGCTTTATGGATCAAATTATTCTCATATATACCATTGATAGCCATGTCTCTTTGGTAACGTAATTTATATGTTTAACACAGCTCCGTAACTATAAAAGTATAGCATTAGTACTTTAATTTAAGATGCTTGGAAATAAGTGCAACAATAATTGTTCAATTTATATAGAATGTAATTTAGAGCTGAAGAAATATTTCGCATCGAAGATTTTACTCTATCAACTTAAGAAAGCATATGAAAAAGAAGACATCAAATATTCCTGGACCAGTGATATAACATGATATGCTGAACGCAGACTCAAGCGGCAGAGACAAGTCCCTGAATATGGGATGGGCGCAAATGCTGAAGTTTCAAAATATTAAGGTTAGTTAAATTATTGTATTTTATTTGTTATCCAGAACATTTTATATTATTTTGGAATAGTTAAAAACTTGACATGGAAAGTAGTTAAGACCTATCGACACTTAAACAGTCAGTGTACCTCGATCTTTATTTGTAATATGTATATCGAAGTAGAAAAGGGATCTAAGTGCTATCAACAATGGCGATGAGTGTAAGATTGAAATTCGAGCGTTCGACGAATATTGTTAAATTAAAGGGAAAAACTGACAAACAAAGTTATTTTCATGGTAGATTAATATGCAAAAAGCATTGTAGATGACAACAAATAATTTACGATACATAATGACCAGCATATGTTACCAAAATCTAAAAAAAGTACCTGCTAAAAAATTGATTGTCAACGATCAATTTTCCGCGAACCGTCCAAACTAGTTATTAATATCTAAGGATTAAAGTCGAATTAAAATTTCAATTGTAAATGTTTAAATATTTTGATCTATGAACCCACTTGCGACTCGTTAATAAGTCTTAGTATTTACCTATTTTCAAATGCCGCTTATGGATTCTCGAGTAGTGAAATTGTGAAGTGAACAACCTGGCGGGGATAATAAATTCTTATCAGAAATATAGCGTTTATTTTGCCATTTTCTTATCGGTTGAACCCGTGCACAAAATAACAGTGGCTACTTGCTTCCACGTTTTTAATTAATTGGCTGTAATGTTTACATTTTTATAATCACGTGGTAAACACCTGATAGCCTGGTTGAGTTTATTGGGTTATCACTACTTCATACATTTGACGTTTAAGTAAATAATATCGTAGTTCGCACTACATTCGCATTTTTATGTGCATATATTATATATATATATATATAAATACCTATGTGCATTAGTTATGCATTGAAAATGGCTCTGATTACAAATGTAGGGAAACGTAGTTTGAAACTGCTTTACTTCCAATAGTAAACTAATTATACTCACATAATATACTGAAGGCTCTTAATGGATTTTTTTTAAAATATGAATCGTTTCCATTACTTTTAAATCTATGTAAACATAAAAATATCCAATAATCGTGTTAACTACAATATTCACGTTGAAAGAAAATATTTGATAATATTACTTATAAATCAGTTTTTAATTTAGGATGGCTTACCACACATGTACTAATTTAATTTGAAAAAATAAACACAATTTGTTTGTGATACTTCCACATGTTTATAATGATCAGGATCGGTTTCGCTCATCGCGAGCATTATCAACCGATCTTTATACACATGTATATATTTTAAAAATACAATGACTTTCCACAAAAAATTGACAGCAAACCCCTAAAAGTGTTTTTAAAGAATTTGTTAAATTATATCACTTTCACTATCACTGTCTTGTTGTGGTAAAAGTTATGTTTTAAGTTAATTTAAAACGTAACGAACATTAAAATTTTCATGGTCTGTCGTCTATTTAAAAGCGAATTAAAAAATATTCAATTTCATCTGAAAAAAAAAAACGTTCTCAAATATGAATAAGATTCTCAGTTAGTTTAAAACACATTTTTTGTAGAACAATTATTGTTTTGACTCTTTTTACCAAATATTCAATCATTCGGGTGATGCCATAATTGCATTAATGATGAGTAATAAAATGCAGTTGAAAAATTTAAAGTCAACTACAGGTAGTCCTCGACTTACGACATTTTTTTTTAAAAAACATTGTTTTATCTTATTGCATCACAGCGCACAATTGTCAACGGTTGATTCGTACGAGAAGAAAGATCAGCAACAGTATTTTCAGATTTGGAAATTTATTTATATAAATATACATATGTACCATTGACGTGCGGTGAGTTTATCTCTATATCTATCATACAACCTAACTTGTGTATTAGCAAGTAATATACAAGAGCATTGTCGGCGTCCGTGGCGCAGTTGGTAGCGTCGCTGGCTACGGTTACGGATGTCTCGGGTTCGATTCCCGGTGCGGGCGGTTTTCATAGATTGAACTTTCAATCGATTTATGGATTTCTGTTCGTAGTCTGAGTCCTCCCTCCATCCCACCCATTCCATCCTCACGCGGCGTAGCGAGAGCGATTAGCTAATCACTAGTTCTCTCATAGCCCTATCCTTCTATCCCTACTATCTTTGAAAAAAAAAAGAGAGGTTGAGCAACTGAGTAACAAGCAGTTCTCGTAGAAAAAGTCTGTTAAGATACCTCCATTAGGAGACCATATGCTCCACGTTGGGAGCGGATATGGACAAAAAAAATTCAAGAGCATGCGCCCTAATGCCCTTATTCCAAAGTCAAAAAATATTGTAATCAGAAAGGAATTTCAGCATAATTCTTGCAGACATAGCCTTATTTCACCCACTTGAATTATTAAGTAAATTTTAATTTTTACTCAATTCTTGCGGCCAACTACTTGTTTTACAAGGCAAAAAAAATTGTGTTCACAACGTATTATTCCGTGGTTTATTCATTAAAAACAGAGGATCAGCTTGCTATTATATTGTAATTGCCGTTTGACAACTACAATATAAGCGCGAAGAAATTGAAAAGCGCCCTCTGTATGTGTTAATATGTATCCGTACTATTTTTGGTTATAGCTGCATTATGTCGTCGCTAAAACTGACCTGAAGCGAAATAATGTTTAATTTTAATATTTTGGAGTTCGACCTACGACCGATTCGACTTACAACCAAAGTCCAGAAACGTATCTCAGTCATAAGTCAACAACCTATATAAATTAATGATAAATATAAATAAAAAAGCGTAGAACCAGCTTCTCTATGTAAGCTTTGACGACTTTGAAGTCGATTTTCGGTTATTGTTGTCAACTGCAAAACGGGTATTGGTACGTAGCAGCTATTCACCAATTTAACGGGTAGATTTTTTTGATATAAAATTTTTAGTTACAGTATTTTTCAATATTTTCTTATCACGATTACATAACTTCTCTCACAAAGGTGGTTTTTATAAAAATTGTATTATTATAAAATAATTATCATATCATCTATGTAATTCTTGGTATGCAGTGATATTATGATGAGTCATAACTTGAATTTATTTTTAATAAGGCATTACCAGCAAGAAGCTGTGGTTTAATGTCTAGCACACTGGCGATAGAGGAGCGAAACTGTTGAAATAAAACGAAAAAAATTCAAATTTACTTCTATGTAATAACATACACACACGCACACATATCATATTTCTTAATCATAAAAAAGAAATTATTTGTAATTAGAAAAAAATATATTATTAAATCTGCAGAACGTATTTCTTAGCCACAGAAATAACACGCAAAATCCGCTATGGCAAATTTTATTTTGCATTTATTTATTGCCATTAGCGATTGAGTGCTTACTTAAAATATAAATATTGTTTTTAATGGGAAATACAATAAAATGGAAACAATAAACTATTGTTAATACTAACAATTTAAGCGTGAAACACAAAAACATCGTTTACCCCTGACGATGAAAAGTGCAAAATATGCAAAATATTAGATATTTTTAGATATTCTCGAATATTGTTGGATTATAAACTTATTTTGATAATACCGCTACTAGGGGGCTTATTGATTGCAATGACATTTAATCGGTATAACTCCATTATAATAAAATACAAAGAATTATAAAACATGGTTGATAGTTATTTCGGCATCTCGCCATCTTCAGAACTATGGTATGTTCTGAACATGGTTTATTTAACAGCTAAGCATCTATGCTCATAATTTTGAGATGAGCTCGTTTATGAATCATGTACATTTATTTTAATTTTATCTGCTTGCTGTTGCAAAAGGTTACGCACGAATGTTTCTGTCTGACATATCAAACTTTTAATAATAAATGATCTTTGATAGGTTTCATCTGACCACCATAGCCTCTACTTTATCGGCTACGATGCATCAAAAAAATTTTTATTACAATAAAAAAATCACAATACTTCAGTAGTGTGATTTTTTTGACGGTCGAGAGAACAATAGAATCGTTTAAAGTGGAGAATTTTTTAATTATTTTTTAATAAAAGTCATCTGTAATTTTGTGCTTATAGATAGTACCTAACTATATGATGTTATCGGCCATAGAATTTTAATTATTATTTATCAATTAATTTTTACAGTACACAATGTTCCTTGATAATACACCACTTCAACATTTTTGGTCTTTTTTTTGTGTTCGGCTGTACTCGACTGAACAGCATAATGGCATTCACAGATAATTATTTGTGGGAAGGGCAAACATGATCAGCACCAGTTTAGTTCAGGTTGTGCTCATCAGTCGAAGATTCTCACTCGATTTGCGAAAACGTTTCTGATAATTTTATATATTTTTTAATAATTACTAATATTTGTGTTCTATTTTTATAAATGAATGTAGGCACTTGAATAATTTCTTTATAAATATTGACTGCTTAAATTTTAAATAGTCGTCTAGAACAGTGCCCCGCAATCTTTTCTCATCCACGGCACACTACAAGCCAAAATATGTAATTTTCATAAACAAAACCAACAATTTATTAATTTGTTTTTATTTGACGAATTTGAAATAGCGGCTAATATATTTTTTAATATATATTTGTTTGGCCAAAACCAAAATAACCTTTCCATTTTGTCGCCCGGGCGGTCCTTGAGTTTGCCACTACCCCCACTTTTTCTCCAAAAAGTTTTTTAGCCATTACGACGCAGGCAGGCAGAAAATATTTTTGTATAAATATAATTTCTTGAAAAATATGTACTATATTTTTACCATCCTGACAAATTTTATTCTTAATACTAATATAGAAAAACGAAATTATTTATGTACAGTACATAGATAGATATAAATATATCGTACATAAAAACAAGAATAATTTAAACGGAGATTTTAGCAACCGAGTGTTTCAATTTTTTCTGATACATATAAAAATACTCGATGTTTTGTCATTTTGGACGAACTGTGCCTCAGCACTGCTGGGATCGTCTCGCGGCTCACCAATGTACCGCGGCACACCGGTTGCGGAGCACTGGTTTAGAACACTGTTTCTTAACTTTTTACATCCGCGGACCACCGAAAAATCAAAAAATGTTTTGTGGACCATCAACATTGTAATATAAATATTTTATTACATGTTATTTTAGTACTCGAAATTTAAGATTTTTTTTGCGAATATAAGAGAATCTTCGCGGACCACCGGCTGAGAAACAGTGGTCTAGAAAGAACTTCGTATGAAAATACACAAGGAATTATGCATATGACTTTCGTAAGTAATTTTCGAAATGTGTAGTGAATATAGTTTTTATTTGTGTATGTGTGCATCTGTATATTTTAAGACTATAAACTAAGCGCCATTGAAATAAATGTGTTCTTTCTTTCAATGGCGGAAAAATCTTTGCAAAATTAATTTTTCTTTCGTTGCTCCATATCTGTCTATATAGATATTGAAGTTTGATTAGGTAGTCAGTATTTTTATGTGTGTAAAACTTCTACAATTTTTTTATTTGTTTCGTTAGACAATATTTCCTGCTGGAGATTTTTTAACGTGGCAGCTGATATAAAATATTCTCTGAAGAATATCATCCACAATATCACACACCGGCCACGGTAAAAGAGCACCTGTTATACACAAAAAAAATATTCCTACTGAACGAGTGAATCGAAACCGGCAAGTTAATGAACTAGGCTTCAGTCATTTTACTCATATTTATTGTGACATATGGCAGCGAAGGCCATTTTCAAAATGAGATTTTGCATCCGGGTCTGTCTATTTTGATTGCTTTATTTATTTTACGCACATGTGTAAAA
Source organism: Himalopsyche phryganea (assembly GCA_022494535.1). NCBI lineage: Eukaryota > Metazoa > Arthropoda > Insecta > Trichoptera > Rhyacophilidae > Himalopsyche > Himalopsyche phryganea. The sequence goes on from JAGVSL010000023.1 coordinate 3,282,223, forward strand.
ATCCTTTTGAAATTTTTATCAACTGTTTTGTACACAAAAAAAATATTTTTTTATCACAAACGAATTTATTTATTGAATTTTGAAATAAAATTTTCTTTTGTAAAACAACTTATTGATTCAAGTGATTTCAACCATGAGATATAAAGATACCAGAAATAAAAACAGCCAATTTAAAAAATAGACTCCTTTTAACTCCATATTTTGATAATTTTATTTTGTACAATACTCGTGTAATTTTTGCGTCGTAAAATGTTTACAAATATATCATAAAAAATTAGTATTGTGCAGATACTAAGGTTGCAAATTGACTGCTGCAATCATGTTAATAGTATCTTGAACTTTAAACTTAAGCTCAGGTTATTATTATATACAATTAAAAAATGAATGTGTACAAAATATATTTTTTTAAATCAGTGCTTCTCAATCTAAATGGTTCCATAAACGATATATATCTAATATGTCCCCTTTAAGTAAAGATACAATTTAAAACTTCTATCAACATATTACGACAGTATTACAAGAGATTGATGTTGTTGATAATAACGCTTACCGATTCATTATTTGGACAAGTTGTTGGTGTCTGCTTGTACGACTCAGTAAATATTTATAGTCGGTTTTTAAAACTTATTTTCTCACATTTAGTGACGCATATCGATGAATAATTGGATATGCAGATTTCAGGCAAAGGTTGGCATCTCTCTTTTCAGAGAGCGTCCTTATTGGAAACATTGCACTCTCTAGCAGCTCCAACTCACCAGGACGATCTCTAGTTTCGACTTTTGGGGTTCCCATTCAGTTTTCAAGCATTAGATCCTTTCATATCTTTGTAGATAAATCTTTATAGATAATAAATGTAGTTTGAAGATAAATTGGCTAATAAACGACTTTTAAGTTTATATTCATTAGAAGGAAACAGTTATATAAGCCATATTTTTCGTTTTATTTATAAATGAGGACCAATTTCTTCTAATTCTTACTTGATTTGGAAGCTATCCCAAATACTAGCGGTCATAAATCATAACTAATTTAATGTCGGCGTCCGTGGCGCAGTTGGTAGCGTCGTCAATTCCCGGTGAGGGCAGTTTTCATAAATTGATATTTCAATCGATTTATGGATTTCTGTTCGTAGTTTGTGTTGTCTAAAACTCCTCACCCACCCATCCCATCCGATCGCAAGAGCGATTAACTAACCACTAGTCCTTTCCTAGCCCTATCCTATCCGCACTCTCTTCGATAAAAAGAGGTTGAGCAACTGAGTAACAAACAGTTCTCATATAAAAAATCTGTTGAGATACCTCCATTAGGAGACCATATGCTCCACATTCGGAGCGGACATAGAAAAAAATCAATAGGTATCGTTAGCATTTTAGTACATTTCTACTTAGTTCTGCGTTGTGCAGAGCTCTGCCTCGCATTATTACTTCAAATTACGTGCACGCGCACAGGAAACTATGTAGCGTAAAAATGTTGTACTTTGACTTTACTGATTCATTCGCGACGCGACCCGTAGTTTGAGGAACACAATTTAGATAATTTTATTTTATGGATATGAGTTTTAGCTTATATGTGATTATCCTATCTGTATTTTAATTACAGTTGCACATTGTCATTATATCTTTTATTTGTGTCCAAATGCATATGACTATCTTCAGTATAATTTTATCAATATTGTTTCTGTGGGATGCCGGGTTATTGCGTACAAAGTTTATCATCTTTTAAATGTGTACATTGATTTATATATTGCTTACTCCGTCGTTTATCATCGCACGAGCGCAGTACGTCACTCACTAAAGTTTTGCTCTTTAAAACACATTGCGATAATAATATTAAGTTATCACCGGTAAAATTTGTTACCGGAACCTGTCAGTTGTCGAACTTTATCGATTTTTGAGCCGTTCCCCCAAAAGCTGCCTCTTCTAATGATATAAACATTTCGAGAATAAACAATAATGCTCGAAACCGTAATACATACATATTTCTGTAACTCAAAGGCTAACAGTCCTATGTCCATAAATAGCGAAATTGAGTTATAAATGTCACATTGTTTGGAATTGTAAGATCTATAGATAGGTAAATAAAACTGGCGTATGTTCGCTGGTTACCGAAAAACCCTATTCAAAATCAGTTCTATGTCACAATGTGCATTTACGGGGTAAACAATCCTATTTCCTTTAAATCCTAAAAAAACTCATGATTTCACCTGTAAATGAAACTCTCCAAACTCCTTTTCTATCGACTGCAAAATAACGAAAACAAAACAGAACAACTACATATGCTAACTGATATAAAATAAAAACCGTTTTAGAAACACGTATTTTCTCCTCCGGTAAAGTTGATAAAATGGACATAGGACTATTAGCCTCTCAGGTACAGATTTTCAATTCACGATGATAAAAAAAACCGAGCCAGTTGCTCTACATACCTATATGACTGTTTATTTATGTGACTTCAGCCTAAGGTCAAATAATATAATATAGATACCTACATACATACTATGATGAATTTTAAAGAAGGGGTTTTAGAAAACGTTACGTCTCTTCTTATTTTTTAGAATGCTTAAAACTCAAGACACGTAAATCGATCAATTATGGATGTTCAGTCGTACTATATCTAATTAAGGTGGTCACTTATAAACGTATAAAATTTTGTGATGAAATTACACAATTGGGGTAGGGGTTTAAAATACCCAAAATTTGTATTATTACTCGCTCTGAAAAGCGACGTTGAGAAATTCCTTATATGGAATTTTCTATTTAATTTTTTAACGTATTCACCAAAACTTATTTTATGTATTTACTCATCATAATTCAGTCTTATCATTTATTATGCTTACGAGTCTGTATTTACCCTTGGCAAATGATAGTTTAATCATCTTGCCTCATGGCATGTTTATGTGTTATCTTGCTTACAATATTTTGTATACCAAGAATTCAAAAAAAATACATGAAATTTATCTACAGTTGACGTCAATAGGCTATAGGTAACTGCCATATTATGGGGCTGGCTGTTTTTTTTATAACATACAACCGATTGATAAAATACACGACCTCATGGTTGATAAGATAATTTCTAACTTAAAGCCCCTGTCGAAATCGGTTAGTTGTAAGATGAAACTATCGACTAAGGCTGCTTAATGTAACTGCAATGTAAACATTTTAATTCTTTTATTTACGACCATTGCATATTCTTCCCTTGTTTCCCATATTCATATTTTTAGGCTGTTAGGATAATGGTCTGTTCTAATAAATTAAAAACACACTGTTTTCAGAATTGATTTTGGTAGTGAGAACAACTCGATTTATAGGCAATAGAGACAACCGTATATTTGTATCTTATAACTGTTGATAGCTTTAGGAAACATATTTCTCGTTTTTATATATATTTGTATTAACGTGTGTATCAAAAACTTCATGTTATATCGTACTTTATAAGTTATCATCGTTATTCAATGTAGCTTTTCGTGAAATTCATGTGAACACTTGAACGCATTCCATCCTCCATTTACGTTACCGCCCTATTTCCCATTGTCCCTAAATACAACCATTGATGACGAGGTCTTGAAGTTTGTCACTATTCGTATCATATCTTATATTGACGATGGGTCCTGAGTGTAGTGACTAAGTGGAGTTATTATTTTCTGTGTCGTTCGTATTAAAATTAATAGTAGTACATAGGTACATATTACAATATCGCGATACAAAAAAACAAAGTTTCGCGGTGTAAGTTTTTTATTCCTGAATTTCGCCGTGGTAACGCGAGTCGTCGACAAATCTCAAGAAAACATTCCCTAAAAAGGCTAATTGATTTTATCAGAATTCTCAAATATGGCAGCACCGCTCACGTAATAATAACATCGTCGTGATAGAAACGACAGCTCATCTAATGTCGGTTCTTTTGAGGCGGATATTTATTAAGCTAGATTTTTTTACTTTATATCAGTAAAGAATGACTTGGACTATTGGACTATGAGGTGCTGTATATAAAATACAGAAATCATAACTCTAGTATTGCAAGGTGAATAAACAAAATTTTCGTCAAGGAAAAACATATTTTTGCTGGCCAGCTAGCCAAAGAAATGTTTACATCACCATACATTTGGTCATATATTGAAGTAGAAAAGAATGAAACAAATTTACATCTCAAAGAAAACGGTCAATAACCAAGTTTACCGTTAGATATTCGCATAAAATATCTATTTTCAGTTAAACTAAAGGTATATATTGTTATTTATGTCATATCATTAGTAATTAAATTTTACTAAACCTGCACATAGTATATATATACGTAAAATTTGTCGCAGACTCCAAGATAAATAGTCCTCATTCAATTTTCTATCTAAAAGTATTACTATCGTATTTTTTCAACTATACTTACTGTGCGTGCATTTGTGAAATTTTTGTGTTATGAAAGACAATTGCAACGTTTTATATTTGATAATGAAATTTATTTGTTAAATATTTAATAATATTTAAAAAAAAAGTAATACTTTGTACAAATTTACTTTAGCCTATGTGAAATTTAACATCCATTTAATATATTATTTTGATTTTATTAAATTAAGCAACTCGTGGCTTATTATAAAATACAGAGTCAGCTCTTTGAAAATTTTATTATTATTTTAAAATTACTTACGCCTAGAAATTTGTGACCATCTAAAATTTAGCACCTTCTGCTATTTAATTTTGTCTTAATCAAATTATACCACCTCGTGGTCTCTATACGAACTTATTAATCATTTTCAGAAGAAGAGTTTTAGCACTTCGAAATAAAAACTCTAGTAATAATACTCTAATTTTTAGCGTCATTATATATGTTTTGTTTTGTGTTACTTCAATTGAGAGTCAAAACATAAAAAGCATATTCGATTTAATATATTAATAGAATATGCCGACCTTACAGTAATACGTCGACATATCGCTACAGCAATGGAATCTAATGCAACGGTAGGATATTCTGTAACTTTAAAATTCCACCATGATGATCATTTATTACCTTACAGTGAGTGACAATCAGAAAATATTCACATACTATTAATGTAGCAATAAGCCAAAACACTTTGTTGCACAAATATTGTATTTGTTTGTTTTTGATTTAATTAAGACAATATCGTCCCACTTTTCAAATACAGCAACATTATATTTTGATAATACTAACCTGAAAGGAATAGTACACTTCTGAAAGAACATGTAATACATTTTTTTAAGATTATGCATAACACAAAACAGTTATTATCTCTAAAATACGATTTTCCGATTGTCGTACTGTTGCATTAATGTAGCGATACGTAGCTTAGCGGTGAGAGCTCTTTTTAGCGATCAAAAGGTTCTGGGCTTAGATGCTGACAAGGTCAGGTTTTTTCAGTCCAAACTTTGGTATCTGCTTGGGTGTTTGTGATGAGTTGTACAAAATACGCAATTGGAAATTACAATTAAAAATGTTAAAACAGCACGCGATTCTTTCAAATTGTTATAGGTACATAACGAAATTTTTTTTAAAAATCTCGTTTGAATAGCAATCACGTGATTCACATAAATTATTATTTATTCTTGAAGTGTAAATCTATCTTTGGTCGCAATTATAATCTACATATTTTGAAATGTAAAAATAAAGGGAGGTATGTATTATTCTTGTTAAATTTATAGATTTTCAGAAAGCAGTTGTTATTTTTTTACAAAAGCGTTATATTGTAGAACAATTTCTCACGTGACGGACTATTTCAGTAATTACACACCTTTTTTTTTCGTGCTCCAGCTAATTGTTAAATGCTTAAATAATATTTTATAATTATTACCGGTTATAGTGAATTTAAATTCCACGATAGTTATAAACTAACTAAAACCGAATTTAATGTACATAGTCTCAATGAAAGCTAGACCCAAGCCCTTAACCTTATCTTAGTATTGAGTGTTTTTTCAATCAAATGTCCGTTGATTTAACCAGATGGATTAGGTGACACCACCTCTATCATTATGGATCTGCCTAGAGTTAAGAGGTCCGATTATTATTTAAAAGACACTAGTGCCTGACACGTTTTTATTGTTTAATTTTCATTTGAATTCTTTGGCATGCTGGACGTTCGAATTGGTAAAATTTCTCCTTGAGCTTATCTCAAATGATTTAAAAACATCTATTACAATTAGTTGTAGTGCCAAATATTTTTTATTTATCTTATAGATTTAATATATATTACGGTGTAGTTTGTACTGCAATTTTCCATGAGTCAATTGGTGAATTGTTAATTCAAATTACCTGTATAGATGTGCTATAGGTTGACGATGGCTGATACCTTCGTCAAAAGCAGATGTATCTGTTTATAGGGAACAAATTTAGTTTGTAAGAAAAAAAAATGAATAAAGGCTGAACCGTCCTAACAATAGATGTGGTCAAATCACCTATCGTGCCAGCTCTCTTGTGTAACTCCTACATGTGATTTTCTACCTGTGTTTTAAGAAAGAAACTCCAGTAAATGTGGGAGCATCCAACCTCTTAACTTTAACTAAACGTTCCAACTCAAAGTAACTAATCTAAGCACCTAATATTTTTTAAATACTGCCCAGTCATTTCTACTTCGAAAACCAGGTGTTATCAAAGTTTTTTTTGAACTTATATAATCGTTATATCTTTTAGACTCAAAATAAGTTCATTTTAATATTCACCTTTATCACTAATATCTTTATATGGTGTTTTGGCCAATTGATGTAACACTCAAAAAATACGAAATTGAGGTAATTATTGGATCTCATTTTAAAAACGGCAGAGCAGGTCACTGCCAAATGATGTAAATTATAAAAATATATTGATCACTTTTTGAAAGGGAAACATCATTTTACATTTTTTTTAAGTTTAAAAATTCTGACCCGGCCACTAGATGTAAGCGACTATTATATCCACACTCCCTACGTATAATTCAGTATCTGCAAACATGAGAATTTGCAGGACTGCATTTCAAAGATTTATAACGCAACTCGCCATATATAATGTTTTCGATAAAAACAGTTTTTACTCTCTTCTGAACAATTTCAATTTTGAGGGCTGTTGGCCAAAACACCGCCGATATGATATAAGAAATGCCATTCAAGCTACTGTTGATTAAAGCAAATAATGACATATGTTTCAAAAATAAAAATCCAAAAACATTATTAGTTAAGAACCAAGAACCCACTATTTTTTCCATCAAATTAATTGTATGTAATTGTACTAGGTATGTGTAAAAAATAATTAAAGAACATATTTGCAATTAGCTTTTTAATTATAAAATTTTTTCAGATTCATAGTGTAATATATTAATCCATCAGGAACGTGGTTTGGTCAAATATTTCAGAGATTTTAATATTTAAGTCAGACTTTGTAAAAAGCAATTCATCGCTGGGAGATACTAATCAGTTCTAATCGTTGCATGGATCGGTTCGATTCCCCGAATGGACAATCATATATATTGTTTATTTATTCAACGTATGAAATGTTTTCATGGATTCCCATCCCTCATATTTGATTCTGAAATTGGAACGTGGAGAGAGAGACCAATCAGCATTCTTTGCTTACACCAATTTTATATCCTTACACCGTCTTATATTAGACATATACACCCACCTCTCCATTAAAAAATCATATGTTTGTATATTGGGCCGACTCCGTGGCCGAGTGGTCAACGTCATTGGCTTCGGAAAGTACGGAAAGTTTCATAATTTTTTTCGATATCTATATATCTGTTCGAAGGCAAGGATGTCTGTGATGTCTGAAATTTCATCATTGCTTAGATAACCACCAGTTCTGCCTTAGCCCTATCTTTCTATCTCAATCCATTATTCTCATTCTTTCTATCTTAACAACAAGCAGTTCTTGTGTAATGTTGTGGTACCTATATTCGGAGTCCATTTGCTCGCCATTTGGAGGACATGGTCAGCAAAAATATATATTGGGAAACTGTCAAAAATAGAAAAGGTGTAGCATAAAAAAGTATTGTAAATATTATATTCACCTGAAAATTGTATCCATATTTTGACGAAATCTGCCGATTTTTTTACCTTGAAACCGATGGTATTATTGATTATTTTCACATTCAGTTCGTAAAGAAGTCAACGTTTCACAATTTCCTCAATAATATAGTATTTTATTATTATTGCAAATATTTTGATTAAATTATCGAGTAGATTGATTCCCACACACGTTGTATTTTGAGTCATTATTTCGTTTCGCCGGTTTTTATGATTTTTCTATCAAAAATACGCATATTATTATATACCGATACGTAGGTATACACGACTCCTTACCACTGTCATAGTAATAACGGTATGTAAATGTGCATTGTACCGCCTACGTTTTGAACAAAAGCAGTTGACTAATATTTAGTACGAATCACAATCGTCATAAGTCATAATCACTATTAAAAGACCATCTCGGTATATTGACAATTTTGAAGATTCTATCAGATATTTTTCCTCATACTTTCACCAAATTCCATTGCAGTGTTAAGCCCTGGGACCTGGAATCGACCAGCAACGTCATTCTAATCGGTGGCACCATGTTTTATGTTTCTTTCCCTGAGTTGTTATTCTGTGTATCTGTACATCAGAGGCTATTAATAGTACAAAAATAGCGCAATTGAGTTATAAATGTCACATTATTTGTAATTTTAAGATCTATGAATGGGTAAATAAAACTGACGTATCTGGGCTGGTTACCGTAAAAACCTATCGAAAATTAGTAATATGTCACAATTCATTTACGAGGTAAACAATCCTATTAAAAAAACTCATGATTTCATCTGTAAATGAAACTCTCCAAGCCCCTTATCTATCTAACTGCAATATAACGAAAACAGTAAAAGAACAACTATGTTTGTTGATATAAAATAAAAACCGTTTTAGAAACACGTTTTTGCTCCTCCTGTAAAATTGGTAAAATGGACATAAGAATATTAGCCTGTCAAATACAGATATTAAATAATTCGATACTTTACTACTTCTGAGACACAACTTCAAATAGCTGTTATTGAGTTTAATAAGTTTCCTGAAGTTTTGAATTCCATTTGAATTATAAATTAGCTGTTAATTGATGTAGGTAAGTATTATGAATAACGTATGTCACTTGTTTTAAGTGGAAATTAGTGAAGTGTTAATATTTTCTGCTAGAAGGTAGCCACCATTTACTGCTCTGGTTTCCAAACTAGTAAGCGCGTACTAATTCAAGCGGTAGCACCCAATGTTTAATTTTATTATTCTTTATTGCTTCGAATATTAAATTTGTGACATACTGAATTAATTCGTGATAAAGGAACTACTAACACTATCACTGATATCACAACAATTTGATAAACTTCGTTGCTAATAAATAAGCTAATTCATCGCATTAAAATCAAATGCAATACTTGTTTTTATTCCATGAACTACATTGTTTTAACTATTTAAAAATATCTCTGAGGAGGGCTTCTCGATTTTTTTAAATAGGGCGTAGTACTTCAAGTTTGGAAACCAATGATTTATGTAATAAACTACTCAATTGAACTACGAGATGCTGGCAAGTTGCAAAGTGATTGCCAGGGGACAGACAATCTTAAGAGGCATCTTGTGGTGACCGAATATAGGAAGCAAACATGGTCGACGAAAGAAATAGAGAAGATAATATTGATTCTTTAATTACTTTACTTCATTCCCCTACCGGTTCGGGATTTACGCGTTTAATGAAAAACAAATAGTCTTGTCATTGTAGGTTTCATACTACATCCGTATTATTCAAGTGGGTTGACTGAATAAATTACATAAAAACATTTTAAATTTGTCATTACACTTATTATGGCTATTTTCTTGAATTTATGTGGGTTTATTCGATCTGATTTACGTATGGATTTCATATACGCGAATCATCTTTGTATCAAATTTTATGGCAGTTCGCAATGTACGAAATCAATGCAACTGCATACAAGTCACAATAAACTAAATCTAATCATTTCCACTAAATGTCAATTCGATAATCTTACTGCTAGTATAGATGTACCAATTGAACTTAGCCGCTAGTGACGGTGCCACCGTCACGTTAGGAATGTTGCCATTCTCAACCAGAACTGAAATTTCAATAAATTCCAAAACTGATATTAAAAGTAGACGAGGTATTTATTTTGCATAAAATGGCAATTGGAGAAATTTATTCTAAACCGACAATTCTAGCTCCAAATTAGACGGCGGCCAAGTAATGTTGGTAAAGTAAAACAAGGAGTAATTTATTGCAACAATATTTGCTTCTATTTTTATGGTGATGTTCAAAGATTTTCTCATTCAGAATGTTTATACAATGCTATTGAATGATATTATCGGGTCCGTGGTCGAGTGATCAACGTCGTTGGCTTCGGTTGCGATGCTCACGAGTTCGAATCCCCGTACGGACAGTTTCATAAATTGATTTTTATAAATCTATTTATTGGTTTCTGTTCGATGGATGTCTAAAATTACCTCCCACACATCCGATTTTAAAACCGTAGCGAGAACGATTAGCTAACCACTAGTCATGTCCTAGCCCTATTCTTCTATACACGCTCTCTTTTCAGTAACAAGCAGTAACCGTAAAAAAATTCTACTGTCATAATCTCCATTAGAAGGAGATAAACGGTTATTTTACTTGATAAATCCGGATGAATATAATTTTTTTAAGCTTTCTGAATCATTCTCTTTGTGAGTAATGAGCCAAAGAAAATAAAATATAAAATTCATAGAAACATTAATAAATATTTAGTTTTTTATGATATATACCCAGTAAATAAAATTTACTTTAAGAGTTTTATTTAGAACAAAATAAACTCTTTTCGTCGATTAATAATTAAATACTTTATGTAATACAAATTTTCTATAGAATAATAATTATTTCCTTTTTATTATTCAGAACATAAAATGATTTGATGGCGACATTTAATAACAGCTGTGATATTGCACACCAATTTCATTTATAAAAATACAATAATATCGATATTAATAAACTCTATATAAATTAATGGTTTTCTTACACTTTTTAAGACTAAAAAATTCAGTCTTTCCAACATCTTACGTCCGGTTACTTGTAAGCGACCGACATAATATATAAATGTGTATAATATTTTTATATTTTACAATTCGTGATATATATCAATTGTAATGTAATAATCGTGTAAGTTTTTAGTAATAAAAAGATTTCGGATTAAGGATTTAAATTTCTATATTTTTTAATTTAAAAAAGAAAGGTGAATTTAAGATATTGACTGAGGGTGCTTGATGAAATTTCAATATCAAATTTGAATTGTTGAAACTTTGTATATTTCCATGTATTTCGTCACTATTCGTATGCTTGAAGATGCCGAAAGGCGAAACCCGAGTCGTTAATGACGAAATACATGAAAATTTAGAAAGTTTCAACAATTCAAATTTGATATAAAGTAAAAGTAGCAGATTATTCAGATAAACAAAAATTGTTCAAATATATATTTTCTAGCTATTTCGGCATTACACAATCGTTAGTGATATGTTTATTATAAATTTATGACGATGGCATGATGTCGAAATAGCTATCAACTGTATTTTATAACGCTTGTGGGATTAAAATATACTCTGCTAATTTCACCGTATTCAGTTCCAGTTACCAGTTCTAACAAATGAAGACTAATCCTATCATAAAGTAACGTTATATTGTAGAGTTTACATAGGTATAATAAATTTCAATTCTTCATTTTATTCAGTTGAATTGGTTGACAATTCTTACAATTGGTTGACAATTCAACTTATTATATGTAGCCGTATAAAATACATTTTATGTGGAATTTTGCTTACTTAAAAACTGTTTTTTTCATTACCTTACAATGTCATTCGACCAAGGACTAAGAATTTTAGAGTGAAAAACAATATTATTCATTATGAACTCATTCTATACATATGCATAAGTATTAAATAAAAGGAATTCTAGCTAGAGACTCTCGGCTTTAAGATTGGTTTCGTCTCAGATGCTGTGTGAGAGAACGATGCCTTTTGTATGAATGTATAGGTTAGATAAAGAGCATTTCACACATGTAAGGAAAAAGCTACGTATACACGCAATCATACAAACCCCCGAAGGCGAACCGCATAGCTCGTCGCTTCCATCTCGTTCTTTCATACGGCAATGCTAATATAACTAGCATTTCTCTCGTTTTAACCAACGCATAACCATAAAAAGAAAAAAGGCACATTATCGCGTTTTTTCAATGTAAAGTGATATCACATACTAAATAACCAAACGGCCCCTATTTTGTACGAAAACGATATCGTACGCTATATTTAAGAGTAAATTTTCCGTTAATCTCAGTATACTGCAGTAGAAGATAAGTTGATAAGACAATTTGACAGACTGTGTTTTAATTTTTTTGGAACATGCTATCTCTTTATAGTATAAATAGAATAATAGTATGTACAGATATGCGCGTTTCAGAAAAAATGGTCGCTACATAATCGGTTTCCTATAGATTTTTAAATGAAGTATTGCAGACATGATGCACTGTTCTGTTATTTAAATTGTTGATTGATTTGAATTATTTAATATTTTTCTAACGATTTGTAATAACATCATGGCTTTATCTTCGGTAATTAGACTCGACTTACCAGAAGAAATAATTTATTTGCTATTATGACATACAATCCATTCGCCATATTAATTTAATATTATAATCAAATATATAAATTGCATATCCTTGCTTACTTTCGTTTTTATGCAGCTATTTTACGTAATTGTTTTTAAACTCATGTTGTGTAGAAAATAAAATTTATGTAGGCTAAATTTTCCGTCATTGTAATAAGCAGTATTTAATTCTAACCCAAACAGTGTTATCGGTTTCGCCGTGTAATATTTACCCAGAGGTTACCTGTGCGCGATCGCAGCTCATATTCTCGACGTATCTGAAGCCAGAATCCAAGATGGAGGCTCTGTCTCCAGTCACTAGCGCACCTGGCGTGGAAAACACTAACTTGCAGGTCTCGCAGCATTCACTTGCGTCGGTCCCTTTCCCACCTGCTGAGAAAATGCATTTATGTCCCTCTTTGAAATCTGATGGACCTACCTGTATGAATCTTGCTCTCCTGAGATAGGGGGACCAGGTATTGCACTTACGTAAGTCGAAATCGATATAGCTTTAGTAAATATGGCAGTGAGGAAATCATTAAAACATATTACAATATTAATTTCCTTATTCGGACAAACACTACAACTATTTATATTGCTAGGTAAAGTTTTGCTGAATCGCTAAACACGCTCCTGGCGATTTTTAACAAAATAAGTTTTTAATGTACGTATGTGCTCTACCGACAGATCTATCAATTTTTTCAGTACAAGCCTGAAATTTCTTCCTATTTCGTCCCCTGTCCGAAATTCTAAATTTCTCCAAACTTAACAATGTCGTCTTTTACACGATCCTGGAAAGGTTGACGCGCTCTGAAAAACGACATTTTAAAAGAATATTTTACGTTTCGTTACATACTGGAAGACACGAAATAACTTAAATTATACTTAAAACTATCATACTGCCCATAACAGTTTTTCGTGATTTACTCCAAACTCTAAAAACCTTCCGGAGCGTGTTTAGCGACTCTGCGTCTCATATAATGCATTGCATTAAAAAAACATATGTCATGATCAGGACCGGTTTAGCTCGGCGAATTTTAATTCGAAAGTAACTCATTTGAGAATAAATACTCGATCGCTGTAAGTGTGTTTTATTTTTATAAATATATCCGTATCATTAAATCAAAACCACAAATAAAAAAATACAGCAATGCACAATCTTATTTTCGCATAATAGTCCCAAAACCGTGAAAATATTGATCTACAAGATTTGTTAATTTTTCACAAAACGAAAAACGTTAAATTTTAGACAACGTACTTAATATATAAGACAATTTTGTGCGACTCAAATAAAAATGAGATTGATAATGTTTTTAATTTTTAATTATTACAGATTCAAACATTTTTTTTTATTTTTAGTCCATATTGTGATATCTAATGGTAACCCTATTCTGAGATGAAGAACTAAGCGCCGTAATGGTGTTTGCTTTACGTGTGTTGTCTCTTTTATGTTGACCGTATGTTCCTTCATATCTGTTTTCAATACTTTGTTGAATGTTGTTTTACGTCTTTGTACATATAATATTCGAAGAAATATACACATTATTTACCGAATTATGCGCGAAAAATACTGTGTTATGACCATTACTCGTTAGTTATTAGTTCTACCGATATATTACAGACGCAGTTGTGAACAAACTTAACAAAATGTGACAGACGCAAAAGAAACTTCTTCAAATCAGTATTTGTAATGGTGGATGATATTCGAGTGATTTTTTACACCAAGTGACACTTATAAAAATATTGCATTAAGTATTTAAATAAAAAGTGACGAAAATAAAATAATAAAGCTGCAAAGAAGTTTGGAATACAGGTATGTCAGTATTTTATATGTTACATAAACTCCTACACAATTTTTACAATTGTACCACAATAATTAATCATAAATTGTATAAATTAACACCAACTAACGCTGTTAAGTGGAAAAAGGTAATTATCATGCGTATGTACAATAATTGTTAATCGATATTCATTTTATTGCCAGTATTAAAAATACAATGCTGCAATGAAAATTAAGTCACAATAATGAAAATTTATATGAAATACATATCATTGGTAATATCAATTATTATTATTTCAAAGAGAAGTGACATAATATAAATTTATATTACCGCCTATTTTATTGAATATAAAAGAAAGAGATAGCAATAGTGTGTATCTTCGGTTACATTTGTCAGTTACGACCATTTTATTGAGATAATTTCAATTATTAACGTATATTTTTGTGAATATTGTCCATCATGTTTCATAATTAAAAATTGTACATCAATAATTGTTTTTTTTTTATTGTTAATTATTTACCCCGATAACTATAATATTTGTGAAAAATATTTTATTTTATATCGGTGTTGGCATTTTGTTGTCTTTTGCTAGTTTCTACCGACCGGTATTGTACGTTATGTATGATTTAATTATATAATATTTTTTTTTGTATTTTGGAACTATTTAAAGCTTTGAAAAAAAGCGGGAAACTATGCTTGCTATATGCGAAACAATCATGGCGCTGATGGGTGGTGGGGATTATTTATTCGTGGTTATCATTATTTCAATATTTTAAAACTACTAAAGGGATAACATTAAATGGAGTGGTTACATGAAATAAGAATTACATTATGTCAACCACACCACAGCTACAAAATAAAATATTACTAACTGTATATTGCATTATCGCTTTTGCATAAGTATATAAAATAAATACGTAAAAAAAATAAACTCATTACAAATCCGTTACTTTTATTTTGATGTTGTCATGATGTGTAAAAATATAATATATGATTTGCTGAATATAGATCAAGTATTTTATTATATTTAACGATTTATTTGATGTAAGTGCATAATAAAAACACTATTCAAGAAAACTGAAGTGGGAAAGATATATAACGTCCTTATAATCACCCTCGGTTTTATATGAAATACATATTCAAATAAACATCCTTGATAACTGTCATTATAAATAAGCAATAGTATATTTAAGCAAACTTCAATTCTTTATTTTTCTTATCAGCGTATTTCGAAGTATACATATTATATTTAAAAAAAATAAAACACAATTCATTTGTACCACTTCCACATATTTATAATAATCAGGACCAGTTTCGCTCATCGCGAGCATTATCAGTTGATAATGATCGTGATGGGAAGTATGGGGAATATGTGGAAGTAGTACAAATGAATTGTGTTTTATTTTTTTAAAATATAATGTCTTTCCACCAAGAATTGACAGTGAACACATTAAACGTGGTACATATACTCATGTTGGAATGTAATCTAACAATTTGTATTGCCAAATATAACTTTATTACGTGCTTACTTAAGTAGTTGACTGAGGATGATTTCGATATATTTATTATATATTCAGAAACTTGAAGGTTGCATAAAATACACTATTTATTCCCGCATTTCTAAACGTTGATAAGGTATATTAAATACACACAAGGATGAGTATTTTTCTTTCCCCTTAATTTGTAGATACTTATTAAAGATCTTTCCAAGCAGCCTGTTGGCGTTTTGAAATAGCAAAATTAATATTTTGTGATGAATTAATTTGTATCACTGTGATTATCCGAAAGGTTTCTTGTTTCAATTCATCAATAAAATATTTCTTGGTTTAAACACTCATATTAGGTTCATGAAGAAAAATATAAGAAATCCCTCTGTTCTTATAAACTATTTTATATCCATCAATATTACTTTAACTATCCAGGACATTAGTTTATATCCCATCTATTTCTGCCATTATAAACGCAAGTAATCGATTTCTTTTACTCGGATAAAAATAGATTATATTTCATGCTATAATTGAAATTTCATTGGATTTAAAAAAATACATTCATCATTTGAGTATTGCTTTATTGTGTGCTCCCTTAAGGTAAAAATAAAAATACAATGCCCAAGGTAATGTGTAAGATGTTTGCATATTTTAAACATGCTCACAATTGAGTGCACTCGGCAACTACAGTTTTTACGCCAGTTTTAAGAATTGGCATATACTGTTTCTAGATCTATGGAATGCTAAAATGATATTAAATTATGCAAATTACAATAGGCGAAACAATACAAAATACGTGTGAGATTTCCGAGAAATGTTTCGATTCTTCTTAGCGATCGACATAATCAATTCTTTTGTTTCCATTTTCCCATCAGGGCGCCAATCTGAGTTGAATAAAATAAAGAATTGACAGTTAAACACAATTAAAGTGAATAATTAAAAGACGCCAGTGTTCAGTAATAACCGATCATTGATCAACCTTGTTCAATATCCGAATCTAAACCACTCCGTGGGTGAGAGATCTGTGACGTATCGCATCCTACGTATCTAACACCAGGCTTCGAGTCTTCGTGGTTAACTTTCACTCCTTAATGCGGAGTCAGAGATCTCAGGTTCGAGTGATCTAGCTGCTTCGGCGGTTAGATTCGTGTGGGCTGCATTTATTATTGCCACACTCTGAAGGTTATTTCTCCGTAAATAGAAGATAATAATTATTATGAATGTATAAGTGTGTGTGTGTGAGCTTGCGCATGTAGTTGCAGTTTGTTTCATTTCCAAGGAAAACCAAATTCAATAGAATTGATAATTAACACCAATACAATATATATTATATTATTTTCTTTCAATGATTATTTAAGACCAAAAATGTTTTTTTAAATGACCTATCAGCTATGATTGCTTACTTATATCAAATAAACACACCATAACATTTTTGGAACGATATGCCAATGGAAAAAAATATATTACAGTTCATTTCGTGTGATGACGATGTGGGAAATATTTTGAAATATCCCATCGCTATTTATTCAGCAGTAGTTCGATCCTCCTTCAGTATTTTTTGATAATATCTACTAAACAAATATGGGGGAAACATAATGGACATCTAACAGAAAATACTGATACATGCGATATTACACATACATTATCTGACAAAGCTAGCCATTATCATATGTCAATAAACGCAATTTCCCCGAAAATTTTGGAATATGAAAAGGTTGTCTGGTTTCAGAGACAATAATTTCAGATAAAAATAAATTTCATGTCATGATTCACAACCAGAAACTCAAAGAGTTACATTATTATATATTGGAAACATATTATGTTTTTTATTAATATTACTAATATTAACCCGACAGAACTGTTCATATGGTGGTTGATTAACTGAAAAAATCATCGAAACACAGAGTTCCCACGTTCAACTACTGTGACCCCACGAATTTGTGGAATACCTTCATATTGGCCTTCGCCTATCATTATTTTATTTTAGTGTTAGAAAAGTAAGTTTTTCAAGTTATTTAACAGAAAAATACGCCGTTTATTTTGGTTGACATTGACATTTGTTTGACAATTTCGTTTAACTATCGTTTTAAAGATGAAATATATTGTAGTATTTAACTATTACTATGTCACGATAATAGGGAGAAATATCAAAGTATTTAGTACTACAAAACTTTATTGTGTAGTTTATAGCTATTTCGGCTGAACTAATAAATAAGTTTAAGTATAGTTCTGACGATGGCGTTATTTTCCCCTATTTTAATGGAGTTCTACAAAGTAAATGCCAATTCCATAAATTTGTTCCACGATTCTTGTGAAACTGAATACATAGCTATTTTTAATGAAAAATTCCACTAAACGGACTTTATATCAACAATGAATTAAATTGATTTTTATTCTGTATTTATTCTTATTTTCGAAATGCTTTTATTAATCATTATAAAATATGTATTGAGGTTATTTAGATAAATAATACATTATTTGAGCTACTCATATCTAATAAATTGCAATGTAGTTAATTTTACGTTACATATTTTGTATCAATTTTTTATCGTTATCGTGAAGGCAATCTTAACGTATTTCAATAGTTTGCGTAAATACTTATAAGCTGACACAACAGTGAACAATGTGCTAAAATGCTTATTTGTACAGTAAAATCGATTTACATAGAATTTTTAGTATCCAATAAAGTAAACATAACATATTTGAGACTAGGTCAGAAATTTCATGCGTGATAACAAACAGTAAACTATTTTTCCTGTACATTAGTGTAGGTGTCACAAATTTCGATTTTTCTACAATATAAAACGATACTGTGACATTTTGTGTTAGTATTGCAACAGTTTAAACTAGTAGTTAGTTGAAATTAACTAATTTAATACACCCACAGATTTTACAATTTGATGCATGTCCTACGCCTCAATTGCTCAATGCGTAAATATTTTTATCAATAGACATTATCTGGTATTATAATTGAATTATATACCGGCTAAAGCTTTTTCAAATGTCTCTACCACAATGTTCTAGATTCTAGATTATTAAGTGTGATTATATAAATTTTTCAATTGTAAGACAGATTCTTTCTAAAAATGAATAGATTATATTCTACACTTTTTTTAAAAAGTATTGATTTACAATTTTACTAGTGTAAATAATATATATCGACGGAGTTTTGGCCATTTGATGTAACCCTCAAAATTGAAATTGTTCAAGAGAGAGTAAAAACTGTTTTTATCGAAAAAATTATATATGGCGAGTTGCGTTATAAATCTTTCAAATGTTATTATTGTATAATATTTAAAATGATTATACGTAGGGAGTGTCGATATAACAGTGGTTACATCAAGTGGGAGGAGAAGGGGTCAGAATTTTTATACCTAAAACCAATGTAAACTGATACTGAAAAGTGGTAAATTTATTGTTCTGATTTCCATCATTTGGTTGACCTGCTCTGTCGACTTTAAAATGAGATCCAATGATCAACTCAATTTCGTATTTTTTGAGTCTTGCATCAATTTGCCAAAACACAGTTGAATTATTATACTTTCCGAAAAGCGATTTCTTAGTTATTGAAGTACTTGTTTAACTTTTGTGTGTAATCGCCGTTGATTTAACAAAGCGATTCAATCAAAAACTCATATCTACCTTATGTCTTCTATTGAAGGCTTGCAACGAAATTGCAGTACGCGTCTCGGTTGTAGAATGTATGTACTGCATA
Organism: Himalopsyche phryganea; assembly: GCA_022494535.1. Classification (NCBI taxonomy): domain Eukaryota; kingdom Metazoa; phylum Arthropoda; class Insecta; order Trichoptera; family Rhyacophilidae; genus Himalopsyche; species Himalopsyche phryganea. The sequence continues at coordinate 3,301,815 of JAGVSL010000023.1, forward strand.
TTAGTTTCACATGGGAATGAAAGTGGTTCTCCGTTGTTTTCTGTCATTGTGTTGCGATCTTTTTGTCCACTCAATTTATCTTCGCCTTCGAGCCATACTGCTGATTACCATGGATATTCATCGTATTCTCAGTTCCGGAAATAGTGTTTGGCGTTAATAGGGCAAGGGGATACAGTGATGGGATATCATCGTTTTCGTCGATTTATCGATTAAATATTATGGTCCCATCACAAGTATTACCTCGATTGATATGTTTGTTAAATATTTTTCATCCCGCCCAAAAGAACGCTTGACTCCATTCAGTTGCTACTCCTGCCTCCTCACAAATTTTATCCCGATCTATTGTTATTGCCGAACATTTGCCCTTCTGATCATTAGCACGTGCGCCCCATTCAATCACTATCGTAATAAAGAACTAGACTACATGTCTGCAAGCGTTGTCTTGTTGTTATGTTAGCTCATAATGTTTCCACTGATGACTCACACACTGTGCCTATGTACAGACTGTTCAGTAATTTTGCCAAGTCGGTCAGTGTTCATCTTTGACTCGTATTTCGCATCATGAATTATTTTGAATTGCAAGTAAAATGACCCCTATAAAAAAGATACGACACTAATCTAGAGATATTAAGACTTTTTCACATTTATTGTTTTTTTAGAGTCCCTTGGAAAACGAAGAATAGGGGTTATACTGTATATACGTTTAGTTTAAAAATTAGCAATATATAGAAAATATTTTTGCAGACTCAAAGACGATAAGTACTGTTCCATAATGTTTATTTTTTAAATCTTACAGTGCTTTAAAATTTTACCGTATTAAATAACTATATCAAACAATAATGAATGCATGGCAATTATTGTGGATTTTTTCTCATGCAAGTCAAACGATGAAACATTCGTCGTATATTTGAGACGTTCCTTCCTAGATAAGGGAATCTTCAAAAATAGTCGGTTATGTAATGAAGATAATCAATTATTTCGTAAATATATTTAATTTTATCTTATTTTTTAAGTTTCACCCATCCCACGACAGATCCACGCGAAGTAGGCTGCACAGGAAATGTGTGGGTGTGAAACCGCGTTCTGATTTTCAATTTGAATAATCTAACTTTTATCGTCGATTTTTAATACAAACACTTCTAAGAAGTATTTTTATCTAAAATAATAACAGCTGCACATGAATAACTAAGTATACTTATAAAAGGATGAATTTTTTTACGTTTCCAATTTCCGAATTACCCGATAAGCGTCTACTAATATCATTTATGAAACATCACTTTCTTATTATTTTGAGTTGCTTTAGAACAGTGCTCCGCAACAGGTGTGCCACGGCACACCGGTGCACTGCGAGACGATCCCAGGTGTGCTGCTTCGCACTGCGTCCAAAATGAGGAAAAATCGAGTATTTTTGCATATGAAAAAATTTAAGCCATTTGGTTACTAAGATCTCCGTTTGAATTGTTATCAATGAAACAAATATTGTATTATTTTGATATTAATGGAATGCTTGCGTAAGTGTTTGCAAGGAATAGAATAGAAATAAAATATCAATCACACCATACTAATTGAAATTCATCTAATAAAACCAAATTGTAAACTTTGTTTATGAAATTTACATATTCTGGCTTGTGGTGTGCCGCGGAATATCAATGAGTGCTCAGGTGTGCCGTGGGTGACAAAAGATTGCGTAGCATTGCTTTAGAACATGATTAAAATTCCGCAATTGTAAATAATCAAAAAATTTTACGATTTTAATGTAACATATTTAAGTGTTTTTCTTGATGGTTCATAAATATATTGTATAACTCAAACGTACATAAATTAAATAATCTTAATAATAAATAGATATAGGATAACCGTAGACGAAAAGTAAAATACCGTTTTTCTAACTGCTCGTGCGTCGATGTCTCTGGAAGATTCTATGCATTTTAGTTTGTTTTAACATCTGAATAGACAAGTTTTGTATCTAAATGAAATTCAGTTAAAAGGAAATATATAATAGTGATCGAAGTATTTGATTTCACATTAAAAAACTACCGCCTACTTCGTATTTAACTTTCAATATTTTCAGCAAGGGCTTTTAAGTTTAACAGCTCAAAACATAGAATCGAGATAGTTAAGTCAATCTTATTTTTAATCCGAAAGCAATGACACTGGCGCTTTTGTTCCATACATAAATATTTTGAAACATGTTTGAATGAAAGTGTATGGAAGTACCTCACTTGCTTTTTCTCACCTACGCGTGTATCTATAATTATTATAAATAACTTAGATTTGAAAATATTTTTTTAAGCATACTCTCATTTCTTCGATATTACGTTTTTTTTTTAAATAATTATTAATGTTTATAATTTAAATTAGCTAAGCTGCCGAATTATTTCAATCGGCAAAAAGTACTTGCCTAAGCAATTTGTAAATTGTTCACGGTGGTTATGGAATTTGTTTAATTGACAAAAACGTATATGAGGCGTTTATATTTATCGAATACGTTAGGAATTTTAATTTTATTTATATTATGTTACACAATAAAACACACAGCGAATAATAACTACTAAAATTTTAATGATTAAAATTGGACAGATCGACGTTTAATAACTTTTGAATAAAACGAAAATTAATGCTTATAAAATCTAGTAAAATATTGTTTTGAGAATATTAGAATATATTTAATATTGAATTATTGTTAATGATTTAACGGATTTAAGTTTAGAACGAGCGTAATTAAAATACCGATTTTCGTATAGCCAATTAATTAAGATTATTAAAAACCACATACCTACCTATTTCATCTCGCTTATTTTTTGTTCCTTCTACGAACTATTAGTAATAATTTTAGTATTAATTTATTAATGACGCAAAATCCTTGTAGTGTTCTTAGAAAAAACAGCTTATTTTGTTATGTTATGTTAAAAATATTTGTGTTTAAAAAATAAACCAATGCGCTGTTCGTCTTGTAGTTAGTGACTGTGATATATTGAAATGTTTTTTTTATATAATAAAATATATCTTGTATATCAGTATTGTTTATTTAAAACAAATAGTAATAGCTTATGAATTTTTCTTTGCTAGCTGTAATCATTTTATACACACTATATTTCCCATAAATAACTTAACAAATGATAAAGATCCTTACTACTTATTTTTTTACCAATATAATTTTGCAGCGTGAAATGTTTCAAAGGATTAATGAACTAGTTGAAAAATAATTCTAAACAATATGAAATAAAATGGTTTTTATTCTGCATATTTTTTCCTAAATTAAACAATAATAATCAATATTTAAACTTTACTGTGTAAAATTCAATCAGTACTTTTTTATTAGGTAGTATCCTGAAATCAAGCTGCATAGTTTATGGAAAAAAAGACACGTAACGCCCTGCTTCTTCCCCTTGCTTCCCCAACAACCAAAACTCCTTGCACTAAACATAAACATTGTTTTAAAATTTTATACTGCACGCTATATACACCGTATTACACATAACATTGGATGATAATTTCGCTTTTATAGATTTTCACATGTCAGCCCTGCCCGACAATATCGTGTTAGTTATCGAAACTCGCCACACACAAACTTATCTTTTAAGGTTGTTCCAGGAACTAGAGTATTTTTGTTAATTGGCAAATGCTTTTTATAGAAAGATATGTAAATCATTTCTTCTGACCAACAGAAAATAAAATACTACACTTTCTAGAGGAATCCTTGATCCCCTTAGCCCGTATTTATACGGATCCAAACGCGAGTCATACAAGTTATTTTGTGACACATTCATCGAGAGCTTTGACTCTATACTAATGTCATAATATGGCCATTATCACAATGCCGTAAAATTTAACCACGGTTTTTTCGACATTAATCTGATTTAGACAGTTGGCCAACAAAAAATAATATTTAATGATAATATCTAATCGAAATTCCTCGGTACACATTTGTAATGATTTAAAATATAAATATTATAACACTGCTTTACGCATCTGTAGCTAGGTGTGTAGATTAGATGTCTGCACTGGCCGAAATTTGATGAAATTACTTGGCCCGAGCCCGTTCACTTCTGGCCCGACCCGGCCCAACCCGGCCCGATCCAGAGTCATAATACCACACTTATTACCCGAAACCTAAATTTATATTTCTCGGCCCGAAAAAAACTCGATTTTTTAAAAATAATTACCGTAGCATAACATTGATTGACATTTAACAAATTAAACGTACCTATCCAATTTTTTCACATGTAGAAAAATCTATTATTTACGAAATAATTTCCACACAACACCACAGTCACCACTTTTCAACTTTTTCTTTATATCGTTCAAACTCATTTTTAACGAATCTGTTTTTATGATGAATTTTTCGGCACCCGAAACTGTCAACTATCTAAAACCAATAGAAAGCGGCTACTGAATGATATCACACTTAATTTATGTACGAACAGTTTTAACTTACTTTCGGCGATTCTTAAATAAACAAAGTATTGTTTCAGACTTCGCATCAATAACACCCAATTTTTATGAGCTCGGTTTCAGATTACCAAAATGTAAAATGATGCCGACGTACGGCGGCATCATTTTACCAAATAAAAGATTTGATCGTTTCCTATGACATTCAAAACGTAATAAATTATTTTAGTTATTACCGTTTTCTTATCAACAGTATTCAGTTATCAATATATATTCATGATCTAAACATAGTCTGACATATTTGTCTGAAGAACAAATCCCTCACATTTTCCCGGCCCGAGCCCGAATGTCCATTGCCTTTACCCGCCCGAATCCGGCCCACGGGCCAAGCCCGGGACCGTGCAGACCTCTATTGTATATACGAATATTAGTGTGAGTAAGCCAATGGCCGTTAGTTGACTGCGCATGGACAATATTAAATAAATATATTCCCATCTAAAAGGAATAAACCATTGGATCATATCCGTTAAGTAAAATCAATGTGATAGTGTTTATGTTCTCTTCTTCATTGCTGAGATATAAGTGCAAGTACAGATGTCGATTTTGTATTATAATGCGTACCTATTTCAGTACTAATAATGTTAATAAAAATCACAGGCATCCATGATATTGAATAATAATATGAATTAAATAATTTCCATACGTGGATTAGGACCATTGCTTGCAAGAAGCATCACACAGCTTTGCTTCTCAACGGCTCTTCTATGATCGTTTACTGGTTATGAAAAATATAAAATGTAGTTTTATTGTATACAATTAAACATTTAATACAATGCTCTGTTAAAGGAGCGGACAAAATGGATTTATTGTCTGGGAATAACAGTTAAAAATATATAAAAATAATTATAGCTAGTTTGCATTAGCTCGTGGCTTATTAAACGTTTGACAGTGAATATATTTTAAGCCTTAATAAAATTTACATAAAATCTAGGTTGTGGAATGTAAATTGTTTTCTTTCATGAAATATATACGTCATTATACCGGTCTTCGTTCGTATAACTCATCTCTTCCTTCTCCAATTAGTGAGCGTTACTCTTTAACTTCATGCCTGAACTGATGTTTATTTTTTTAATGTTTTTTTTCAATTCAACTACCATTTCATCCATATACGTATATACCTAACTACATTTACACATTTGTCCGAGATGTAACGTTTACAAAATATCATACACGAAAATAAAGGAACAAAGTTCGGCTGGTACGTGTCGTGTTGGGGAATTACACGGAAGATGAGTGCAGCCCTACATATAGTATATTTCACAGATACCAGTTATAATTAGAAAAAAGTATTATTGGAATAATTCAAAAAGCTTATGGGTGCTAGGCAGCTTGTTGCTTTTAGTGTATTACAGGGTAAAATATCAACTAACGAATAATAACTCCATTTATATCTTGTCGTATGTGTGACTTGTTTCAAAAAAGTGCATTTAAAAATTTGAGATGTTGCTTTAAATTTCAGTAGAGATGTTAAGATAATCCTAGAAAAAGAATATTTGAATAGTTTTAGGAGACTTAATACCTACATGATTTCAAAAATGAGAATATCTCCACGACATATTAATATGTCTAGATAACACTCGATAAAATAATATTATAGGGCTTTATAATCCAAACCCGGGCAAACTACGGCCTGACGCGCATTCTTGTGTAGCCCATTCGTATCATGAACTTATTTGTGTTTATACAATAAAATATTTGTTTAATGGTGAAATTCCTTTTTCATGATAATACATTAATAATGTGTATCTAAAATAGTATTTTACTTGCGGCCCTCCGTTCGTTTTGAATTCCTATTGTAGTACTACATCCAAAAACATTGGCCAGACCCGGTGTAATCAGTAATATCGACGGTGTTTTGGTCAGTTAATGTAACCTTAAAAAAATACGAAAACGAGTTAATGATTGGATCTCATTTTAAAGACGACAGAATAGGTCTCGGCCGAATGATGTAAATTAGAAAAATAAATTGACCACTTTTTGGAAGGGAAACATTGGTTTTAGGTTTAAAAATTCTGATACTTATAATCCAGTATCTGCAAATATGATAATTTACAGGAATGCATTTCAAACATTCATAACGCAACTCACTATATCATGTTTTCGATAAAAACAGTTTTTACTCACTCCACAATTTCAGTTTTGAGGGTTACATCAAATGGTCAAAACACAGTCGATATATTGGTTGCAGATTTTAAAGAAAGGAAAATATCCTTAGGAGGATCCTATTTTAGAGGCAACGTTGATAATATCTATATTCTACAGTATATTACTTGTCTGATTTTATCAGTGGTCCATCAGTGAGTGGTGTATTTGAGATTTTAGAAATTTAAAAAATATTTTTTGTGTTTAGTAGATCGCTCATTTCTCGGTAAGCACCTCCATCAAAGACAAGGTGAGTGTAAACGGCGGGTAACAGAAGAACTTGTTTTGTTATCTAACAGCCAGATCGAGCTGCGCCGCTTCCAAACTAAAAAGGATTAAGGTTTACATTCTACCAAAACGTTAGCATTTACCTGCCAGGCTGTTCGTGGCCGCGCACAGACAGACAACTACCTATATTTGGCGGTCTATAATAAGATATTGTTAGCCATAAAAAATAAAACTCACTGATTAATTAAAATATTTTTTTATTCTACCATGCGTCCTTTTACTTAAACTATTTTGTCGTTAATTTGGTATTTATGTAACTATGGGTGTAGGCGGGTTTTGAACAACAATAGAATTACGGAAACTTACGTTATGTTATAAAAATGTTACATCGTATAAACGGAATACTAATGCTGCCATGCTCCGGCCTACAAAGTATAGTCTGAATTAAATATGTAATTATAAATTCTAAACTAATTTATTGACTTCTTCTGTAAAATGTCCGAGAATAATTTTAACTATGAAAAAAATAGGCTTCCAGTACTAAATTATGTTAAATGTATTATGTCGTAAAACAATGTGATATATGGCTTGACAGATAGATAGGGAAGCTTATCGTTTGATAGAATATTGTAGTTTTTCTTCTTAGTACGAGCAATTAAAGTTTTATGTGTTTAAGCAAACATCCATTAAAAACTATAGTTTATAATGAACCTATCTTGTTTTATATTGCTGTAAATAAATTTCATAAGACTAAAGAAATTTGACAAGTTGTTTTCATTTGGTAGCACTGTGCAGCGCCAAAAACCCTTAGACATAAATAAATAACATTCGTTTCTCGTTTTATAGAATATTTTGCATTTCCGCCTGGCGCGTTTTTGGAAGTTTCAGTGCTCAGTGATTGTATGTGTATTTTTTGCTGTTTTGAGTAATTTTCTATAATATTGACGGATTCAATAAACATATCAAGTAACATGGCTTCTTAACAAGACAGTTATGCCTAATCGTTTCATGCAATATAATTATATTATTGTATTCACTATTTAGCTGTTTTTTAATTTACAAAATTTTAAAAATGCACATCTTAAAATGTAATAATTTCGTCTAGTCAGCGAAAGGACACTAGATTGTAGTAAGATATAAAACATTGGAATCCTTGATTTAAAAAAGTCTCATAATTAATATAAATATGCAGTGTACTGTATGCTATACTTTTTTATAGAATTTATTATGTGTAAATATTTGATAATAAATTAATATAACAAAAAACTGCGAAGACATAACGGAAAAACGAAACAGTTTTATTAAAAATTATCATCTTGTTGCGTAACATTTTAGATGTTCCAAAGGCGTAATATTTATATTATAAGTGTTACATTTTTTAAAATATTATATAATATACAGTAACCCTTGTGGTGTCACTTAATTAATACTGCGGGCACGTTCTTCGCTTAACCCTTTGCGTGTTGAAGGACGCAACAGAATCTTTTTATTTATCGACATTTTATGCAAATCAGATTATTGCCTTACCTACATAAGAAGAGGGCATTTTTGTTTCATTGTAACATCGTCATTCTATATCGTCGCTGTTTTGGAAAAAAAAACAAAATCGAAAAAATGACATATTGAGTTAGTTATACCAAAACTTTTTTTATTTCGAACTCTATCGTATGGAAGAACAAACTTACTTTCATAAATTATGCTATTATTACTTAAAAACAGTTTTGTATAAACAAACTAATTGAAAAATGTATAGCATTTCAAACATTTGACCAACTTCAAAGTCATTACTCCACACTAGTATTTTTCAGTTAGTGACTTCTTCCGGAACAACGACGATATATTCTCTACAATAGAAAACGATGATAAATTTTATATTTCTAATGTTGTATCAGTTTGGTGATTTTTTATTTAGCAAACAAATATGAGATACAGTACTGACATAAAAAATAAAATAATATTAACAATTATTTAGAAAAGTTCATTCTTTGAAGTCATCATAGTTATTGCAGAAATATTCCTAGATTGGTTAATATTGTTCACAATTATTTGTATTCATACAAATGAATTTAAAATCAAAAAACAATTGATTTTCATGTTTTTCTCAATAAAGACAAAAAGATCGTCAAACATGTTTATTTATGTATTAAGAAATGAAGCATTGTATAATTTAATTTTGATGGTATTGTGTTGTGGTTATTTAATATTTACGTAGTTACCAAATACGTGATAAATAAATGTAAATAAACCATTTAATAAAAATAATGTGAGTTTTTTTAATATCCGACCAAATATAGTTTAGTTATAAATAATATTTTAAATCCACCTTCTTTCAATCGCTGTATGATTCTTTTAAAAAGTAAATTTGACGCAGATACACAAATAAATAATACAGCTACTAAAATAGATTCATAAAATCATAAAAATATGTTTTATCGCAGTTAGAACATCATCGCATTCTTATGGAATGTAGTTGGTCGAGGTTCTTAGTTTTTTTTTCTTGGCATCTGTCGTGACGATATTTTTCCGTGAAAACAAACACACCGTGATGGCTCCGCTCCGATTTGACCCTCGCTACGATGATTCAGGACCTGCCTCTCTTCAAGTTATGCTCAAATTATTTTTCATCTGACATCAAAATGAACACACGCTGTGGAAGATATTGTTGATCAGTAGTCCGATAAAATCACGGCAAAGGTAAAACCACTAAACCAACCAAAAATAAAGGAAAATTTGCAACTTTGCCTTAATTAATATGTATAAGCGTATTTATATTTTTATTATGCTAGTAAATTTGAATGAATATTTCAACATTCCTTACAGTTGGTAATGCACGAAATATAAAAATAATCTGAGGAAAATTTCTTGTGATGACATCAAATCGGAGAATATCACGAAATTTTAAAAACAATAATATTAAAATTGTGCGACAGAATGGCTGATAAATTTATTATATTATTTTTAGTTAAATATGCGGAGGGTATGTAGTTACTTCTCTATCAAATTTAATAAAATAAAATAATTCTTGCAGAATTAACCGCTCCCGTTGCTAGTTGTATTGTATTATACATGCATTAAAAATGAGTGGAATATACTTTTATAAAAATATTTACTTAAATATAATATTTAAAATGTAGAATTTTTTTTTAAATCATATCTATTTTCAATGTGGAATGTGGAGCATTTAAACAAACGGTATCTTTCTTTTTACAGAAGGTGTGGGTAAATGTATTTGATTGGAAAAGTAGTGTAGCATGGTAGAATATGATAAACAGCATACATTTTTATTAAAATTCATAAATCAAACAAAAAATTTATGTCATTATATAACCGCTCCGTAAACGAGTAGGATTAAAACCTGAATGACAATAAATTAGACCGATAATTATTTAAAAACACGATTTTTCATAAGACACTTTCTTTAATTTATACCTTAATACAAAAAAAGATAATAATAATTTATTCCCAAACTTTCTTCTTTCTCACAGCATTGCCTGTCTCACCGTTGGAGTTGTTTTTTCTTCGGCAATTTATTTATTATGCGAGTTTTATGATATTAACCATATTGTGGAACCCCTGATGTTATTAACGAAATTATCGGTATTTTTACACCGCTTATAATGGATATCGCCCAGGTAAAACGCTGCATTTAAATATATCCAAAGAGAGCTTTGTTTTTATCAAGTTTAATACTTTTCGGGTAGGTGCACTCACACACACTAAAAGCTGAGTGTCATCCTCTTCAAATATTTAAATAAATCAGGCTCGAGCCGGCCAGGTAAGTAAGACAAACAAGAATAAAACGAATGGAAACGTTACTCGTAGCTTGTGGCACTCACTAAAATGTTGAAAAATGTCCACGGACCTGTTTTATCGAGTTCTTGCATATCATCAACATTCTCGTGTTGGTTTTTAGAAAATTTTATTTATTGGTTACTAATTACGGATAAACAAGTATTGGGCTTTGAAAAATAGCGAATTATTGTCTGCATGGTAATTAATTTGAATCGTTGTATGGCTATCTCACATAATAACAATACACCTGTTAGTTTTTGTATTCACCTGATCAAATTCGTACTATTAAGACACCAATATCGAGATTTAATGTAAATGTTATCTATAAAATAGACAAATATTAATAATTTTATTCGTATTTTGATCGCAAGTAAGAACAGCTGTCAAGTACATATTAGAGTTTAAATGGTCTGTAATGTCAATAGTGGACGGGAAGAAATTATATTTATAGAAATAAAACATGATTTATTATACTTATTCCACAATTTTATAGTATGCTCAAGACCAGTTTCACACAGAGAATGAGCCTGGTCAAAAATACAACGCTTAGCGAAATCTAATGTTTTATCATCATGTGTAAAATATGAATTTTTCTTTCTTGTTATGGAAGACATATTTTTTTTTATTTTGATATACAACAATTTTTCATATTGGATTAGCAGTAAACAAGAAAATAATTGACTGTTATTGCTGTTTTATTTTACTTCCAAAATAATTACGTAAAATTATTATTTGAATACTAAACTTTTATTTCGTTAAGTGGTAGTAAAGTGAAATACAAAGTTAATACGTTATCCGCCTTAAAAGCCACGAATACTGCCATTTTAAATTTTAATCACAGATATAATGCGTATTACGGACCTTTGTTTCAAAAGTGGCTTCAGTTTATAGCAAAATGAGTGAACTTCTTTTCACGTCGATACGTTCCCACGTTTGATATCAACAAGCCGAAGAGCATGATAACGTCGTGCGGACATTTAGAGTGCCTTTAGTATGGAATTATTAGTCATTCCTGCGGTCGAATATCACTTAACTCGGTCGGTAAACATTTGTGAAGAATTTTATTTTTTTATACTCGGCCCAATCGATGTTTAACATACAGCGCCCCGTGTTAAACACGCCCAATTAGGATGGGGCCAGTTAATTATTCATCAATCTCCCATTCTCACCGACTGACGGTTACATGAAGGCCTCCTAGGATCTCCTTGTGTTGAACAACGGAGATATTCAACTATCTCGTCTATACGGAAAAGAAATACGAAACCAAAAGCAATTCATTAATTTTACTACACTTTTTTAAACCAAGTCCACTCACAATGTCGTGTATAGTATAACTACAATCGCAGCATCTCTTTGGGAAATGCTACGAATACGGAAGGTTATGTAATACCAAGTAAGAGAGATAAATTCAGTAAATAGTCAGCTAATCGCTCTCCTTACCCCGTTTTCAGTATCGAATAGAGAGTGCTAGGGAAGGCATGAAAAGGTTACGGGCACACTCAGCAAATGATTAGTAGTCAGTTAATAGCTCTCCCTATCCCGTTTTCATTATCGCATGAGGATCTCATGAGGAAGGATGAAAAGATTATAAACACTCTTAATTTTGATACGCATTTATAAACCAATTGACTCTATGGATGTTTCCATTCGTGAATCGAACACTTGTCCCCAAAACTGATTTATACGTTCATAGTAAAATATGTACCTGATGGATAGGGTGTAATAATAGATCAACGACTAAATTTTGATTGAAACTGCTTTCTCATATAGAAAATGATATGACAGTATTTATGGTTAAAATATTTACCGCAAGAGATTCACGAATAATATTATTTTAAGAATTATATACAGTCTGCTGAATATATGAATCCAATCTCGCACTTTGTGACGTGTAAAAACCTCCAACCATTTTTATTTATCATAGGTAGTATACTGTCGGCAAACATATTATCAGGGCTGTACGAAGCAAGGATCGGTAATTTCACATTTGTTTAAAATCCATTGACGGACTGCAATATATTATGAGTATTATTTTTTTTTTGTAAAAACAAATAGACAAAAGTTTCTTTAATGAGGCATAATTTTGGACTTTTTCATGCCAAAAAGATAGTATATTTATATACACTAATACTAATTTCTCAATAAATTTGTTGATTTGTATAGATTTCTATATATATGCAGATATACGATCAGCTAACTGCTAGTACTTTCCTGGCCCCATCCTGCATTTCTGCTAGTATTCTTCGTTATAAACATCATACAGCATAATATCACAGAATGTTTTTTATCATATCTCAGCATTAACTCATACGAGAAAACGATTTAAAAATACCCCAAATGTGTTAAATGTTTTCAATATTTTCCCGTACGTTTATGATGTTTGTTTTAAATTGTGAAGAATTTTATATATCCTTTTCGATTCATAGATTAAGTATTTAATTGCATGTAGGTATCTATTGAGTGATACAAGAACCTACTACATAATATTATACAATAGTCTGTAGAATGTAACTCTATTAGGGTCGTTTCGCCAGTGCTCAGCCAGTTAAGCGACAGGTGTACTTTCAAACGGGATTTTGAGTCGATGAATGATAAATACATATTTTTTTTCGCTGTTATTCCATTATACAGTGATTAAGTAATGTAACCATCTAAAAATAAAATAGTTAATATTGTACCAAGCATAAAATAATGGAAGTTTACAAAAAAAATGCCAATGCAAAAATCCCATTGGTCGGCCCCCAAAATCCAATGGTCGGCCTTTCGTTTCCCAGTGTTAGGCCATCACAGTGTTGACAGAACAATAAAAAACATAATGATGCAAATCATCACAATATAAAGTATATTTCGTTAGCGATCTCCATACGACATGAATTTGTCGAAACTTGCGAAGTAAAAATGTGTTTTTTTGAATTGCGTATTGCATCATATAGGTCAGTATAGTGCAGATATACATCGTCAAGTGGCAGGACTACCTACGAAACAGATTTTTTAAAAATATATCCAGTATTATTTAAGTTTTAAGCTCAAAAGGCTGATTACTGGCGACGGCTGACTTTAAGAACGAGCACCCTATAATCCTTGGTTTTTCAGGAAATACATATTTATAGAAATATCCCCGACAAGCGTTATCAGTGACAATATATAAGCAAAACTATATTGAAGCAAATATCAATACTATATTATTGTTATCAATATATTTCGATGTAGTGATATACTTATTTCGAAGTGCGCACAACGAAAAAAATAATTAATTTATATTATCAGGAAACATTTCTTGCCAAACTTATTTGTTTCATGATGTTTTTATAACTATGAAGGTTGAATAATATATGTATAAATTCATTCTCACATACTTACGTTGATTAGGTATATTAAATACTTTTAAGGATGAACAGTTGACACTTTTAAATAGATTACTACTTTATTCAATAATATTTAGTATAAAATACTATATACACGTTGGCATTCCCCTTCATTGATTTACTTTGTGAAAACTTTTTTTTTTTTGTCTGAAAGAACTAACTTAAAAAATAGTAAATACCCAATTCTAAGAATTGAGAACACTGAAAATTGCGTAAGCCCTATATCGTTTCGTGGGTATTGGCATTGCGTGCTGATTTCTGAACAATTTTCCAGGATTGAATTTCGTTGATAGGTTAAAATATCAGATGACGACCATGTGCTCTCAGCCATATTGTATGCACATCAAAATACGTTGGACACTGCATAGTTCATCCAAAATTAAGTTTATATCATTTGTAAAAACTGTAATGGCCGGTAAGAATTTGATGACTTATATTTTGATTGTTGGTAAGGAAATAACCAAACTTTAACCGCATCAGTAGAATACTTAAAATATTTTATTTATTATCATTAGTTAGATGTGAGAAATATCGGAATTTAATTTAGAAGCCATCGTACGTTTGATTTTGTACCCACGTATTACATATTTTTCTTAATATGTATTGTTTTAGCTGTATGATTATAGTGTATGAAGAAATAATAAAATAATTTGCGAAATATACAAACATTATGACGTATGACGTTACAGTAAAATCTTTATTAACAGGAGCGGATTATCCATGCAAGCATTCAGTCGAATAAAAACTTCAAAAATAAGACACGTAATATATCAAGTATGTGAAATAAGGACACATTTTCTAGACTTCGGTATCGATAAATAAAACATCATGGAGTGTTACGAACGTGATTCAAGTGATCCGAGGTTTGAATAAATGAATGATGCAGATATCTTTTCTACTGTAGTCAGACAGAAAACGAAGACTGTAAAGTAAGGATACCTACAAGGGAATTATGAAATATCGACCGCATTAATCACAAAACGGCAATGATTTCTGTCGACAATTTATTGGATCGAATAGAATTAGAATATAAAGATACAACGGTTTTAAGGGAAAATTGTATTTAGTGTGAGTTTATCCCTCTCGTCGTCCTCCTCATTAGTTCAAATAATAGTCAGTGTACTGTATCAATACAAAAAGAATGCTTTTAATGTCAGTAGCAAATACTGTCATTTATCGATGTTAACTTTATAAACATGTTAGATACGTTAAATTCACTACGTTTTCTTTTATAAATAAAATATAACAACGTGACCTGTAATGTTGTTTAAAGGAATTTAATCCATATACTGTTTCAACTATAACTACGTGTCTATTTATTAATTAAGCACACCAGTTTTATTTATTTTTAACTAAAATTTTGTAGGTGAAAAATGTCGTAAAAGCTAGAAAAACAATCTCACAATTACTTACAGTGACCATAGTCGGGTGAAAGACGTTTATTCCTTATATTTTTCTCAGAATTAAATACCAAAATTAATTTTATGGTGTATAACTGACACGTTTTACGATTTTATTTCTTCTACGGAACATACCAAACATTCCAGTGACTACTAACTTACTAGCCACTGCCTTTCATCTGAGTATTTAATTTTTATAATAGCTCGCATAACAGGGTTATGTTCCCCTATGTAATTACATTTAAATAAGGATTTGATAGTATATGTAATAGTGAAAATGCTTCTTTTTTAAACCTGTTAAATTAACAATCGTCAATTTAAATTTTATTAAGAAAGAAACTAAATTTTAGTACCATGAAGAGTTTTTGTTTCTTACCTGGTATGTAATCTTTATTATACATACAAATTTTGAATATGGTTTTAAATGTGATTAAATATTAATCGTTATTAATAAAATTTCTTTGAATAAGCTTAATTTTAATACTGACCATATTGTATAATTGACTCGACTGTATAATTTAGTAACTGACCAGGAGACACTGATCTTTTTGATATATTACTGAAAGACTATTTAATTTAATGAATTGGATTAGATCATGGCCAAATAAATCTAGGTATCTTAATAAGAAATGTATTTGTGTACCATATTTTTCAACTGCATTTTAATTCGTTGGTGAATTTGGTTATGTAAATATATTTTTAGAAACCCTTACATATTGTAGTTTAACATGTATTCCAGGTATCTAAGACAGGGCAAATGATCCAAAGCACCCGCTGGGCAAGAAAATTAAATATTGCTCTTTCAATCTTAGAATAATTTAGAATTTGTTTTCTTCTGTTTATAAAATGATCACGCTGTGCATAGGGTCGATATCGGAATTTCAAATCGGACCCATCTCTATAAATGTATGCACATACTCCCGAAAACATATTTCACGATCAGTATCTTGCTTGTTTTAATACTTAATCGAAAATTATTATTTATTAAATGCAAGATGGTGTCAAAATTGTTTTGATTGATTTTGTTTTTATTTTAGTCGAACAATCGGTTTCTAACGATATATTATAATGTTCGTTATTTGAAAAGCACTTTAATCATAACATTTGCGCTAAAAAACCACTAGAACTTTTTCATGTTAGCCGTAGTAAGAGTTTCAAATTATTTAAAAGTTTTGACGATGTCATTGATGTATTAAATTCCTTCATAAATCATATTATACAATACAGATGTATATAGCGGAAATTTATTTACTTGAATTTTGTAAATTTTTCCCTACCTATATTTACCTACTAAAACTATGTGGTGTGCGAGGCGGACTATTGCTTTCCTGACTTTTTTTAGTCTTTATATCCCTTTACCGCAAGGATTCTAGTTCTGAACTATATAATAGAGATTTTGACAGTTAAAGGTTAGAAGAAAAACACATTAGAACTTTGTTTGGAATAAACAAAGGTGTTCAATCAATAATTTTTCGTAATGTGTTAACTTTAACTTTCCCAGTCTCTAACTGACTTTCAAGAGTAGCTCGATAGCCATATAGTTGCGTGCATAATTTAAGTATTATACTTTTCTTCCTATATCTCTGTGTGTCGTCGATACTCAATACTGTTTAAACGATTCTGCATAATTTCGTATTGTGTATTTTTACGTTAAAATTTGTCCTTATAATAAGTATTTAACATGCGTTACACTAAAAATATGTTTACATAAGATGTTGTAGAAATTCTGGAACGAAGTAATACATCCGTAAAATTGTGACGAATTAAAAATAATTATTACAGGATTTGTGGCCAATAAACTCTATCAACTTTTTACTGCGATGGTATACGGTAATCAATGCCAATTAATTATTTTATTAATTTAATGAAACTAAGTGTGGTATTTTAATAATTTTTATAGTGATCCATTTTTTTATATTGCCACATAAAAATGACTCACACATTTTAAGAAAACCATCAAAAACCCCTACAGTATTTATTATAATTTGGCTTTTAACTATTAAAAATATATAAGAGAGGTGAGCTGTAATTTTATCTGGGATTCTAGGAAAGAGGATGTGTTCGTGTTGGCGATTTTTTAACATATATTATACCAACGCATAATAATATACTGCCCGTGAATATTACCGACCAAAGGTGCAGGCGGAAATTTCATATTAAATCAGAAAAGGTATGAAAGAATAATATAGCAATTTTTATTCAATATATTATGTATAATATACAACGTGTAAATTCGCAAATGTTCAAAATGAAACGTGCTAGGTAGATCTATTAATTTGATTACAAGCACTACGTATGATGTCTTACAATACTATTATCTTCTAGGCTTACTCTGACCTAACGACTCTTTATAATTGATTTACAAAAACAGGATAACAAATAATGTTATGATTCTGTATGCTAAATATATCCGATCGTATAGATTATGCTATAAAAATGGTGAAGTCTTTAGCATTCAATTAAAATAATTAATATGTATTGTTTTGTAAACAACATATTTCAATATAAGGACAGAAATCCAATACAACCAAAAAAGGTCATCAGACAAAAGTACGTATTTTGATTGCTATTAAAATATTAACGAGTTTAATACTAAAAGATATTATTACTTAAATGCAGACCCTGAATAGATACTACACACATTTAATACAAAAAAGGACGGATTTTTTCAATATTAATACTAAATTCAAATAGTTTTATCTGTAAGTTTTAAGTATACAATGCTCAATTTATGCTAGCGCGTGGGTGCATGTTTCAATAAAAAAAACATATTTTGAAGAAGGTATCAAGTAAGATTGATATGATATTCAATAATCAGTTTACTGATTAATCTAGTCATTCCCAGCAGGGTAATTAAATGATTCTATTACATTTATTACTTCATGGTTGATTCCACTTTAAAAACTGCATTTGAACATATTTCTTTACGTCATTCTAAAATAGTCGACCACTATGACCCAACAATAACACGCCCGATTAGCGATCTAAAAGATCCGTGCTCTATATGTTGGTTTAGCTTTTTATAAAGTATTTGAGGTCCTTAGGTCCTTTTTCGTGAGGGTTTGTGACATCGTTTTTTCTCAAGTTGATTTCTAATGATGTAATAATATTTGGTGCATATTTACAATTTGATTGAATCTCAATTAAATTACTTTTTAAAATACACTGTAATTTAATTAGGTACGTACATCGTTTTGTAACACACTTCATAATAATATGAAAAACAACATTTTCTCAACTTCTTCGCTTTGAAATGTATAATTAGTAAACCTACAGCATCCATATTATTTTTAATAGCCTAAAAGTAGGGTAACCGTGTTGCATACATACTATTAATATACTAGACAACTTTACACAATAATTAAAATTCTCAAGCATGTTACCTCGATTTTTAATAAGTATTCACTATTCCTTTTTATTTACACCTACAAATTAGTACTTGACTTGTTTGTGTTTTAAAAGCATAATATTGAGACATCATTTCTTACCGAATAGTTAGTACAAAGATTGAAGTAATTTCAAATTTGAATTATTGAGATTTTGTACACGTCCATGTATTTTGCCACTAACGACCCGGGTTTCGCCTTTCGGCATCTTCAGGCATTCGAGCACACGAATGGACTTGAACTGACAGACAGTAAACAGTGTCTAACGTTTATATAGAAGATACAAATACGACAAATATTATTTACGAGATAAAATGTTATGTCTAGGATCCACACTGATACCTGAGTTAAAATTTCGTAATAATTCAAATTTGATATTGAAATTCCATCAAGCACCCTCAGTCGATGTCTTAAATTATGTCTTAAATTTAAGTAATTATTGAATTCGGTATATTAATTAATTTAAATAAATATTGGGTGTAATTATACTATTATAATTAATAACAGTCGAACTAATTATTAACTATATCTTATAATCCTCGTGGAACTAAATACTTTGCTATTTTTACATTGTTATAGTAGAGTTTCAACATATAAGTATTAATGTAATCTGTGTATTTAACAAAATAAAGTAAACATTCTATTTTCTAACGATCGTTATATTTACTATAATAATTATAATACAGTCGTTCTTGCATTAGTAAACAATATCGGCTGAAGGTGTTTTTATAATAAATGCTTTTTATTGATAAATTATTAATTTATGTGTGCATATACATAAATTATTATTAAAATACGTTTAAAATCTTTACGTAGTCACGCTATATACAATAATAAATGCCTTACTTGGTGCGTGTACCTTGGTGCAATCAGAGCTGTGTGCCAAGAAGTTACTTCCTTTTAATGAATACCTTCAAACCTTTCATTATTTGTGTATTATGTTATGCTTTTTAACGCACGTCAAGGATGCTCATGTAAGGTATATGAAAATATTTTTATTTATCTGGCATTTTATTTTGAACTATACACAAAATGCTGACATTATTTATACAATGCCACTTTTGAAGCCATTGCAGGAATACATTTCTAATATTTAATACCATTTATAAATTTTAACATATTACGTCTATCGAATACGGCAATCATTACGACAAAATAGTTTTCTTATTTTATTTTAGTAAATGCAAAAATCATTCAAAATAAAATTATCAGTTATTTGACTATATGTACACAAGAAATTTTCTCAGCTCAGTGGGTTAAGATTTTTTTTTACCAAACGCGTTTAATTATATTCGGCTGACATTAACGCATACAAATTTATACGTCTGATTTCATAGTAATAATGAATATAATCGTGGTGATTTTTTCCGATAGCTTTATTTTAAAACATTACTTTTAATTTGCTTTATGATTGATTGGAATACTTCAGTTATTTTCATAACCTGGTTGCATAGGGAAATGGCATGGATTTATACGACGTATAATCTCATTACGCTTTATGTCAGCTTTACAAAAAAAAAAGATTAAATAAATTAAATAGATAAAACTAAATTTGATCAAAGAAAAGGCTTTGAATGCCTTTAATAACACTCGAGATTACCAACCAACACCATAGGAAGCGCTTTGAGCCAACACGCAATGACAATCTGTACCACAAAAAGCTTAGATTATTCATATAAAAGATACTATTTTGTCATTGCTAATTACTGTAAAACAAATCAGAAAAATCTTCGTTTCAATCGCCAATCGCACAGTTTAAAACTGAGATTGTTTCCATGCCACGTCTGCCTGTGTCAGTGGGTTGGAGGTTGTAGATTCATTTTAGGGAGTCCTTTTTGTACCGGTGTCAAGATTTTAGCAGGAATATTTTTTCTGAAAGTCTACGAATAAATCGACCTCTGGGAATTCCACCATCAAATATTCACCACTCGTCTCAACATTTTCAAACATTTGAATCGAATTAATATTATTTGATATATATTTTGAGCTGTCAGTGCGCTTAAGCTTTATAAAATATATTTATTTATGTAGTGACTCTATTTGTAGTAAGATCATGACTAATTTTTTTAGCTAATGAACGAAATCGATCCTTATCGAATTATTAAATTGTAGAAAACGTACTTTAAAATCTTTAAATAGTCTTTCCACTAAGAATTGATACCATTCAAGTGAATTATTTGTCAGATAGTTTAGTATAATTAAATAATGTATCAGTAATTTCATGTTATTCACATGTTTTGAAATAAAAGAAATATTGAATACACAAAAATATAAAGACGTGATATTGTATGGTTTCATTTGTAACGCTGTCTGTCTGGTCTTTTTTACTTAATATTTCAGTTTCTTGACCGCAAATAAGCTAAATAGTTACGTTTTAAGTGTGCATGGATATTTTTTTCGTGTTCTTATATACATACATGCACTCCGATTATTTACACGCGAAACTTTACATCAAAAAAATATACTGCAATTATTCTTTTAGTACAGGTATATCTCAGCAGATTTATTATTATATTATACTTCGTAGTCGAAACCATTTCACACTTAAAGATTGAATGTGTAGTGTTATTTAAAAGCATTAAAAGATTGTGTTTTAAAAATAGGTTTTCGAACAAATTTATACTATTTCCAAAACATTTGTTGGTTGTAGAACTGTCACAGCGACAAAGAGGCCGGCGATTTGTTAACCCAATAATTTTCTTTGTCTCAGAATGTAACCAGCCATAAACCAACGGAAGCATCTCTTGATGCATTTTTATTTGGTTTTTAATCATTGTAAAATAATGCTGTTGATGGTTGTCTCAAAGTGATAAACTTAAATTTGTCGTTAAGTCAATTACTATGCTTATAATGTTATATTATGAAGCATTTAAGTTTGAAATCAAAATATAGTTTGTAAAATACTATCGAAACTTTTAACTGTATATTTTTTACATTTTAGACGGTGAAATGAATGTTTTGAATTTTGATAACTAACGTTTTATCTTGGTAGATAGAAAGTTTCCGAAAAAAATATGCAATGTTCTTACTACTTACTTTTCTTGAAATTGCCAGAGTTCCACATTGTTTTTTGTTGTGCGATATTTTTGCAAAATATGTTTTTTTTTTGTTTTGAAACACGCTGTTTACCAATAAAATCTTAAATTTGTTTTCAACGTATACTTATATTACGTCAATCAGGTAATTTTTACATCGCTTGATGTATGATTTACAAATTGTATACCTAATGGGTTGCGGGCGTTGCGGCGTTCTTCGATTGCGATGTAGAAGCAGCGACCAGCAAAAACCTTTGGCCGACCGATTTTGGCCAAGGATGCATTCTTTTCACTCCGAAAACTTTCTCAGGCTGTATGAGACTTTATACGTACAGCTATCATCAGATCACATCACGAAGAATTTACTGTTTGATACTGTATCCATAGTAAATGATTCATTGGCAATTCGCTAAGGAGTTGAACATTGCAATCCATAGTTTTGTGTGTGTTTTAAACGGTGAGATTTGTATGAACACTTCTTGTTGAAGTATGCGTGATCAAAGTCACTTTATAAATTGATTAGAAATAATTTCTATCCGAGTATCGCCAGTTAAAATCATTTCAATATCAGTAGACTCATTCATGAAAATAAAACAATTACAGTAAAGGTGAAGGGAACAGAATAAAAAAAATGAATATTTTGTTAAGAGCCTTTTAAATGTATGTCAAAAACATTAATTTTTTATAAAATTATAGGAATCCATGCATGCGAAATTAAAATGCGCTATCGGAGAAATTTTACTTTTTTGATGCATCCATTTTTTATTTAAAATTAATTCTTTATTTGATGTTGCGAGAGCACTTTGCGTAAGTAAGCAGTCCGAGTAATCAGATTAGTTAGTACCCTCTTGAATGTGGTTCCTAGGTCGACTACCGTCCCTTAGCTAGTAGGTTTTTGAAAAATCAACAAAAATCGTGAATAAATATAATTATATTTTAATAAAATCTAAATAGATATAAATACAAGAGGGAGATTCACCCGTCTTATTTAAGCGATTATTAACTAATAATTTAATGTAATTAAATGGGGATCAACAAGTAGCTGTAAATTATTATTTTTTCAAAGTACTAAATACGATGATATTGTGCTAGCTTTTACAGAGACTTGTGATTGTACCACGATTGAGTGGGTGGTTTATATAGTATTTTGACGGTCCAGAACGTCATCGCGCTTAATTCTTATGAATTGAAAAAAAAATGGCGATATTATATAAACATTTTCGTCGAAATTGCTTACAAATTATTGTAATGTAGTCATTTTTTTTTGTCTATGATGTTCAGATTTAATCTTCGTCTAATCGATTAATAATAAATAATTCATGTAGGTGTAACTATGAAATATTTCTAATTGTTGCTGTTTTTAAGACACAATCTTATAGAAATCAATTTTCATTCCTAATCTATCATAATATCAATCGATTTATTATTTTTTTGCTGACTCATTGAGTATACATATGACAATTAAACGCTATTTTATTAGCTAAATTTGATCATATTATTATCTATTGAATATATTTCTAAGGACCGGAATATGATTGGCTATTGTGAATCTGATTTCATATTGATCAAGTCGAATCAAGGATAATAGACTCTTAACTTTTAATTACTTTAGTATTGAATCTTAAATCGTTAAATGTGGGAATTTCAACAGCACATAGGTATTTATTTATATAATCAATTATGTTTATTTCATAAGTCATCGTGTTAAATATATTATAATTATACATTATTTGAACTAATAATTATGTTACGTGAGGAGATAATAAACATATATTTATTCCGGAAGTGGCAGCACGTACCAATTTATTTTTGTAAGATTTCCCAAGTCGTTTAACTTGTCACTTATATTTCAACGCAAGAGCACACGACAAACCTATTCAGATCATATTTCAACACTGTTATAAAATTTGTTTATTACCTGTTACTTACGTAGGTGTGCAATTTTTTTTATTAGTATTAGAAACTCGAGCCACCATATTAATTAGTTTTCTCTCAAATTTAATGCAAAAAAAATCATTTATTCAAACAGATGATACCCTAATAGGGGAATAATGATAACTATTAGGTAGTCACTCTGCATATAAATTTATTACAAACAGGTTTGATTGTAATTAGTGTAATATAAATTATTACCTAATGGTTGGTAACTTAGTTGCTACGTTTTGAATGCCCGGTGGTAGAGCCTCAGCTAAGAACCTCGAGCTATTTCGATCATATAAACGTAAAACATCACAACAACCTCTCATACGGAATGAATAAACGATTGATTCTATAATATTTTGTCAAAATTCGTTTATCATTGCCTCATGGGAATTCATTGGATTATAATATTAATTAAACAACTAAAGAAAAAGATACATATATTTTCGCAGTTCTATGAAACCTTTCTTGAAATATTTGAAACTAAAATTGTTTAACATTTTCTCAATGAGTAGTGAAATAACTATAGTTTCATATTATTTATAATAATTTAGAGTCGTCAACAATTGATGTTAAACAATTTAAATATTTGTAGACAATTCTCTGACCGATTGAAATTTTTCTTCACAAAATCGTTTACCCTATTGATTAAATTATGTCATTGTCTAACCTAACATTTTGTTCTCCGAAAAATGACTTAAATTTTGTTGATTTTGTGACATGACTTTTTCTATAATGCCAATCCGTCATTACAATTTATTTATTTATGTATTAGATGGCGACTTTAATGAAAATGGAGTGGATAATTTGATTAACTTTTAAAATGTCTGCCGTCTGTGGCTCATCTGTCATGGCGTATAGTTTAGTTGGAGCGCGGGCCGAGTCGAGGTCGGCAAGATAATTTCACCTCGTATTTCAACGAATAAAGAATTCCAATTATTATCTACTAGACGTTGAATTAAACTAAACTATCCCGTAGCTACATACCGACGCAACGGTCATTATGTATCTACTGACTGTAGAAATAACTACCAATTGCTAACTACCTATGGATTACATGAGTCAGGCTTGAAGCGTTACCGGTCAAAGAATCAGAATGACACGACGGGCTTAAACCCGGATGTACAAATCATCTTAAACTTAAGACAAAATAAAAAATTTACCTAACCGGGTTGCCCGCTAGCAATACGAATAACTATTGAAAGCGTACTTTTATACCACACTCAATAATATATTTTCAATTTATTTTAAGCCGCGTCCAGTTATTATATTAATAAAATCCGGACGAATTTCAGTCGTTTAACCTCTGCTTTCAGAGACGTTAAGAACCTGAGAGTTTTTATCAAATCGCCCGACTTTTGTTGGATGGGTAGAGTTGGAAACATCTTCAAGTCAAATACAAATCTATAAGACGATTCAAAATTCAATGTCTATTTTACGATTCGAGCCTTCGACCTTTTAATGGAAAATTTCTAAGAGGATTGACATTTTTATGCAAGTTAGAAGTTATTATTATGCATAAAACTGCCCAATTGAGATTTTGTACATTTCCATGTATTTTGTCACTAACGACCCGGGTTTCGGCTTTTGGCATCTTCAGGCATTTGAGTCGTGTACTCTAATGCCTCAAGAATCTCTCAAAATCTCAACAATTCAAATTTGATATTCAAACTCCATTTAGCACCCTCAGTTGATGTCTTAAAATATAAATATAACAGTATAATATATACCTTAAATATTTAAAACACATGCTGCTTTTGAATGTTTTAATAAATAAAAATAAGAGAAATGACAATTTCTCTTTTTTTCTGAATTTGAAAAGGTTTGTTGAATCGGTCAACAGTCGGTATTTTTAAATTACAGGAAGTTGTGAATCCGCTCAACTGAAATTATTGTTGTTTGGTTTCACGTTCATTTTTCACCAAAAAATACATTTCAATCTTAGTTGACTTTCCAAATAATTAATAAATGCGTAAGTCAGGGCCGCTTTTTATGATCTGTAGTATTATATTTAATATGATTCATGTACGAAGATGGAAATAATCACGTAATAAATTTTCCAAATGTAAACATAGTATGTCTTCAGAAACATCAAAAATGATATCGATTAAAAATTCTCGACATGATTTCTGAATTTTCAGATAAAACGTTTCGCTGTGTTATCATTATACATATAACTGAATTTGCATAATTTTGTTTTGTAAAAGTAAAAATCGCGAAAATATTTATGTTATTGTTTTCGGCATTGAAACACATACGTAAACATTCATTGAGTTTTATGTTTTTATTAATTTTTCAGTTGAAATATTGTCAATGCTAAAAGCCCTCTGGCTATTTGGTCTGATGGAAAAGTCAACTCCAAAGTTAGACCAGGCATTATCTTCTTTTTATAATAGAAACGTGTGAAAAATCAACGGCCAAGAAGAATGTTCTTTCACGATAAAAACATTAAGGTTATAACATAAGGCTTTTTCATATTTTTTTAATATGATCAGTACCGCTTTCAATCAGAGAATGAGTATTTGTAACTAATCAGTTTTTTTAAACATCGAAGGAATTGACGGTTTACCTTATCCACTCGGTAAAATTACATTATAAGACACATATTTATAAGAATTACTATACTCGTGTAATCATTGATTTTTTCTTATTATTGACTTTCTTGTAGACCCTTTTTCAGTATTCATGACGGCATTAGTTAAAGGGTTTTAAACAAACGAGCGATCCCTGTAAGAAAGTGTTAGTGGCTAGTCTCATTAGCAGTGAATCGACTACAGCTGATAATGATGAAACCGCTTTTCATCGCATATGATGAAAAATTATAAAAAAATAAAGATGTATGTAATCGAAAATCGTAATGAAATCAAAAGAAGCCTTTGCATTAAAGCCGACAAAAGAATTTATCACACAGTCGCTGGCTTTCGCAACGGCAGGCAGTGTTGTCAGCATTGTTTTTACGCCGCAATTTTTTAATTCAGTTATGGCGAAGAGATTCGATCGGGGCTCACCATATCCTCTTCATATGACATACCTATAGAAATACATGCAATTTATTTGTCCGTACACCCTGTAGCGTTGATAATTTTCACAATATATCAACTCATTTCATCTCTTTCGGTCAATTCATAAAATGGTCAGACCATCTGCAACTTCTATTGGATGGACCCTTTAATAGTAAAACCTTAATTTATTCACATATTTGTCTTCAGATAAAAAAAATATGTTGTTGTAGCTAGCCAATTTGTAAATCTTCTGAAATAATCAAGAATGTATTATTAGTTATCAAAAAATATTACTAGGGGTTTCAACGAATATTCCAATTTAATTGTAATAATTTTCAATGAAATATATTACTAAACTGACGATAGATCATATGACAATTTCTACAGATTTCAAGAACAATAATGAATACCCTAAAGTTGTGGTTTTATTGTCTTCGCCCAACTCGGGCGCTTTCAGTATTTTATTATAAATCATAATACTTGAGTTTGACGAATGACTCGCGACTAAAAATATCCTTTATACATGCCGTAATTTCGGTAATTGAAGAAATACAGTTGGAGTAATCCGACACAGCTGAAAATTTTAAATACTGTAATACAATGAAACGGTATTGGAATGTGTATTTTTATTTTCTCTATCTGGGACTTGACAGAACCGGGAAAAGATTTAGTCGTAATTTATTATTATTAGATGTAGGTGTCTCATCCTTAAGAAAATTTATATTATATGTATATCAGTGGCTTAAAATTTGAATAAATGTATCGATATCAGAATGCAGATAGACAACTTGGCCGGAAGAACTTAATTAGAACTTGGTAATAGTATAACACTGCTTTCAGTGTTAATTGTTTGAAAGATTTAGTCTACTTTTATTCGTCAATTTAAGACGTCTACTGCAATTGATTACCATTTTCTTTGATATTGACTGAATTGACATTTACTTGGTAGAACAATAATGTGTTTTTTTTAGCTCTTCAAAATATTGTAGAACTAAACACTTAGATATTTTATCCTATTAAAGTTAATGATGCCCATAATTCATGTGGCATAGAAAGAAAGCGTTTTTTTTATTACCTACCAGATATTAAAATATTGCTCACGAATATTTTCTAAATCAATTATTGTTATGTTATTGAAAAGAATACAAAACAGAACCCCGTCCTTGATTTATATGTATATTCGAAAATAATGTTTTGTACTATGTACTTTGTCACTATAAAGGGATTATGTATATCCATATTACTTTTGGATATACATAATACTTTATTTGCACGGTGCAATGTATATCCACATTCATTGCATTTTTTACGCATTTTTTTGCATGTATCATTTTCCACGTATAATAATAGGATTGTGTGTAGTATGGTATAAATGTCACTTTTAATACCATGGCGAACACTGACGTATACGAAGTTCTTTGGACAGACAATATCACTTAAGAAGTATAGTTTAATGAGAATATTTTAATTCGCTCGTTCGCTGGACGCGCTAAAAATATTTCAAATTTCAGTGTATTGACTATTTAACAGCTGTTGCTATCCATTCTCACGAGTATTCCTTGTGTTTTGTAGATATATTATTTGTACTGGATCATTGGTCAATTGTACAACACTTTGAATCTTAGCTGTATTTTTTTCCGTCAAGTCACGAGTAAAACTATTTTAATGACCATTCACACGAACATATCATATTGGTGGCCTCTGCCAAGCATCGCAGTTTTTTCGTTTCATAACATAACTTTGGGAAGTAGGTACCTATGTACATAGTGTCCGTCGTTTCGGTCTTTGTGATGAGGCTTATTTGGGCAAGCAGACTAACTGGCTTCCAATTAATTTGCGGTTAGCACATTCACGGGAAAAATACTCACAGGCAAACTTAACGAACAGATATTCTCTGCAGCTGACTCCTTATCATTGTCAGAGTCCAGTGAAATAAATTTTGGCAGTTCGTAAGCAGATTCTAAAATATTATAAATGAAAAGACAGTTTCACTGATGTTACCAGTCATTTCTGCTAGTTTTTATTGAGAATAAAAAGAAACACATAAGTTTTATTATATGGATTGTTAATGCAAGTAGATTTAAAATGAGTAAATACGACGATTTTATGATGAAATATAAATTATATATAAGTATTAAATACTGCGACCTGTTGGAAAGTTGAAAATATAGACAATCGAACAAAAAATAGACATCCTCCGATCAAAATATATAAAACAAGTGTAGTAATATGCTATTCAATATATGTTTGAAATATAAATCTAAATGATCAAGCATTATCGAAGTCAAACTATTAATTGATTTATCGCTAGACTTTACCCAGCTTAACCTCTGTAAAGAATGCAGTATATAATAAACACTAAAAAGGATATAGCAGAAATTACATATATACATCTGTCTAACAGTGAACAGTAGCAACGTGATATTTGCACATGTTATTCTGACTGCCATTTCTAGGACAACTGGGTTATTTTCAACTGTGTTATTAATTGATGGGCTATATTTTGTATGGGTTACATTTGGTACGGGTCCACGTTGATATTTCCAAAATAACGCATTACTAACGCCAAAGTCTAAATTTTAGAGCACTATATCCATGGCAAAGCTGGGTAATAAATATAATAAATAAAGCGACCAAATGTTAAATCCCAACTGAAGTCGATTTTTATAGTTTATTGCAGGTGCTAAAACTAATTTTCATTAGGTAATATATTTCGGGCCGTTAAAATTATAGGTCCAATTCCTTACCACGGCCTAATACCTAATATTTAAATAGGAATCAAGCTAGGTGGCAACTATCCCTAAAGAAATGATGAATGATTCTGAATCCAGTATTCTAGCTATATTAGTTATTTAGATAATCTACCATCCCAATGCTTATTATTTATTTTTTGTTATTTGTTCTTCATAAGCGAGTAATTCGTAGTGTCACTTAAAAAGGCTGCACCTGACAGAAATGATTCGGTAGTTAATTGATCATATACATCATTCGCGTTACAATGGATGGTTCCCGATCTGATACAAAGTCGGAAGGAAAAAATACGCACAATGCATGCATAGTGTTGCTGCATATTTTAATATAAAATTGTGAAAAAAACAATGCCGTAGTTTCCTGTCATTCGAGCTCTCGCTGTACGCTTTCATTTTCATACATTGGACTGCGAACGAGATAGATCAGATTTTTTTTCCACGCATTCATTATTAACGGTTAATTTTAACTGGGTTATTTCAACGGATGCAAACTGGAATGCGCGAGTTGTGGATTGTGATCGCTGATCGCTGATCATTTATTATGTTCTATTCGCTGTAAATACTTCGTCTTTGGTGAGCACCAATATCCCATTTGTTCGCAGGCGTGTAACTAGAAATAAAAATTAGCTCATTTTTCGCGAGCATCATTCATTAAAATATAAAATAAGATTTATAGGCGTAACGGATCGGTGGTGCCAGGCGCGGAAACGGCGCGAAAAATGACACATGGTTTCGTTTTAAGCTTTAAATGACGAAACAATAATTTTTATTCAAGTTTGTTTTTGTAAACAATTACCATAAATTGCTGTAATAAATACTTTACTTTTCAAACTAACTTAACATGGAAGGTATTCAGATTGATTTTCTAATTATTATTTACTTTGGGGGCGTCCATATATAACGTCACACTACTTTAACTATTCTCCCCCCTCCATCGTCAGATTTTTTCATATAAAATTATACTCAAAAATCACCAATCGTCACATTATATCAGACCCCCCCACCCTCCCCCTAAAGCGTGACGTCATATATGGACGGCCCCTTTGTAAAAAGATTAACTTACACGCTTCTTAGGATATATAAATACAATATTTTATTTTGTAATTAGTACTCAAATAAATTAGTAAAACGTAAATTGACTATACACTATCAATTCTGAAAAGAATAGCTAAAAGTAAGCCCGTGAACGAATACTTTTTCCACTTCAAGAATCTCGCCATAATACCTAGAGCGAGTGTTCTTAAAGTCAGCCGTCGTCAGTGGTCGGCCCTTTGAGCTCAAATAATAGTATAACTTTTATAATAGTGGATACATTTAACGAAACTTTCCACTTGTATCTGCACCATACTGACCTATCTGATGCAATACGCAATTAAAAAAAGCACATTTTTACTTTGCAAGTTTCTACAAATTCATCTTATATGGGGATCATTAACAAAATATACTTTATATTGTCATGCTTTGCATCATTATGTTTTTTTATTGTTCTGTCTACTCTCCGTAAATTCGTGAAGTTTCATAGTGATGGCCGAACACTGGGAAGCAAAAGGCCGACCATTTGGGGTTCGATCACTGGGAGAATTGGCATTTTTTGTAAACTTCTATTATTTTATGCTTGGTTCAATATTAACTATTTTATTTTTAGTTAGTTACATTACTTAATAATGTTTAATGGAATAACGGCGAAAAAATATGTATTTATCTTTCATTGACTCAAAATCCCTTTTGAAAGTACACCTGTCGCTTAACTGGCTGACCACTGGCGAAATTACCCTAGTACTACTTATGCGTTTTTTATTCTCTATTATGATGAATATAATAAAAAAAGAAAGCTTAAACCAAAATTAAACTATAAGTAATCTTACACTCATTATCTTGAAGAATATTTAAGAAAATTATTAAAAGAGTGATCGTAAAAAAATATAAGTTGCATATGTTTTTCTACCTACGTATTTAGAAAATATATACATAGGTACTTATTATTATAATATGTGTGTAATTTGAAGGGCCGAGATCAGTGTGGGGGCGTTTGTGAAGTAGCCTGAAGCGTCAACCTAAAAGAGTCGCCGTAATCATCAATTAAAACAAGAAAATATAATAATTACATCATTCGATAAATATAATCCAAATTCATGTCTACTAGTAATCCGCTCATTACTTGAAAATTCATCAACGTAAAAATGGAACGTGGAAAGTCTTTCCTATTCTGAGGTGGTTCATAAATAATGTGTTTTTTTCTAAATTACCTTTTCATACGTTCATTGTATTAGTACTGTTTTAATCTTTACAGAGTTTGATATGAAAATGTAGTTTGGCGACATGACGTATCTTCGGCTAAATAATATTTGAATACGTAGGTAGATAGGTATTATGTTTATATAGATTTTGTCTGAATGTTGCGAGACGCGAGAGAGAGAAATGTGGCCAAAACTAGTTTCAATAATAGCGGTACTCGCTTTAATATTTTTTCGTTCGAATGGCCTGAGTTATAATATACTTCACGTGCAGCGTTACGTGCTCAAAAAACCACTATGAAAATAAAATGTAGGTGTTTAGAGAATGCACTTCTAAGCTGCTACCATCTGTTGGTTGTTCTTTTAATGTGGAACGGCTCACGTGGGTGTGCACGTGTCCAGGTATATGCACACCGTATTGAAAAAGTCTAGTTATCGTTTAGAATTGATCGAAATATAACATTAACTAATTTTATATATAATTATAAAAGTCGTCCATTAAACCTACTCATTTTCAACTGATAATAACATTCAAATAAATTCTTCTCGGGGTTAGATAAGAAGCCTTCTGAAAGAAGCCTACGCTGTGGGTGGATGGGGGGGTCTAAATGAATGCGATGTTTTCTGCAGAAATCATGAATATTTCGTGAAAACCGTATTTCATAAAATCTTCAATAAAGGGGATGGGCTTTAGAAAAACGTGACGTAATTAATTCAGTCAATTGGCCACGGCGATTTGTTTGGAAGGATCGTTCATTCGAGCCGCCTTATTAGGTCGATGTGCTAATTAACTTTTCTGTTAATACATAACTGTATACTATAAATTTTCAGTTTTCAAATACACGGAAGCTATTTTTCACTCATTACATAGTTATAATAAGTTTAAAACATAATAACAGTGAATTTATGGGTGAGGGTGACGTGTTTACTACAACCAAACAAAAAGGATTGTGCTGTGACGGCTTCTGAAGTCTGAGGGAAAAAAAAACATAACAACGTAATTGCTATTGTCGTGAAACTACGCTGCAACACGTAATATAAGTGACATGATTTATTGTCGTTCATTTGATTCGTTTGTTTGCAAACAACGCATTTCTAGTATGACTACGCTCTTTTGGAAGGTTTTTGGAATTCGTGATTCGCTCGCGATCGACGTATGTCTAATGCATATAATTTGAAATAAATATCCAGTACCCACTAGAGCAGTTCATATTACATGGTGAATTGTATTGTAATGCTGTCCTGTTGTTTAAATAAAATGCAAAATATGTTAGTACTACTTTAGAAAAAACACAGGTTTACAGGATTGTGGATATATCAAATAAATAACAGAATACTTACTCTTTTGGGAAAATTTCTGCGGGTATCACTGAACGATAAAAGTCATACAGTTATATGGGAACGTTTTCTATTCTCATGGGCTTCGGATAGAATAAAAAATCTTAATACTGAGAACATGATTTTGCCTCAGGTGGTTGAAATTACGGGAAGTATACCTGCTCGTTGAGTACGGTATAAGACTACCCACTTACCTAACTAAATCCTCAATTTATTTAACAATAGGAAAACAATATGATACTCTTCAAAATGTCATAAAAAAAAACTCGTCGGTACTTTTATTTTATTGGATAAGTTATGCCAGAAACTATTATTGCAACAATTGTAAAATGTACGGTCGTCGCTTAGACAAAAATTTCGTATACACTATTTTTGTGTTAATCGATATGAAATATTTATGCTTCAAGCAAATGCAATTAAATTAAACAATTCATTGTTTAAATATCGTAAAAATAATAACCACTGAGCTGATTCATACAGCTTAAAAAGTTTTTTATTTTACTTGAACCCATTACTTTTGTATGTCTGCATGTTTTTAGAGATATTTTGAATTTTGATGAATCTGTGGTTTTTCCAGAATGCAAAGAAAGGTACATTTTGTATACATTACTCAAATAACAGAATTTAAACAATTTATAAATTACAGTTATTTTTTAAGAAGCATATAACAATCATAATTGAATTTAATTTTTAAAAGTAATAAACTACATGAAATAATTCAGAGAAATTTCATTTAGTTAAGCGTTAAGTAAATTTCGATTGATTTTATTAATAACACAACCAAATTAATAGAAGGTATTCAGTTTTATGAAATCTAGAAATTCCCAGTTTACATTAAAAGTTTGTTTTTATTTTAAAAATATTTTTATATTTTCATAACACTTCAATATTGTTTATAATGTATTCAATAGCATTATTATTAAACTTATCGGTCAATGATAACTAATAATATCGATAAAATTTAATCTAAAGAATGTTTACAAATTCACGCTTGCTTAAGAGGTGAATAACATTTAAAAAAAAAAGCATTTTTATCGTAATTCATGTTTAAAATCTTATTTGTATTACAATGCTTCTTTACTCGTGATAAAAGACGAAGTATAATAATATATTATAAACAGATTATCACTTAGCCTTTGGATAATTTCATCCTTAGCTAACCGTCACTTTTAGTTTGTTTTACAAAATGCGCAAAAACTCAGTTTTATAAAATGACTGTTGGTATACCTAGAATTAAAAAAATGATTCAAAGCATTAATTGCCGTTGGATTGATTTTTAAAATAATAATTTTATTTCTATAATAAATGAATAATTTTGTGATTTAAGTGAAATATAGATAAACTGCATCCAGATATGTTACAGCGAAAGCGTATTTCAAGTTAAAATGTATTGCCATTTGACAAAATATATTTTACCTATTCTGACAGTGAAAATGTATCAAACAATGAATTTACAGTTTTACTGTCCAATATGGGTAAAACTACATTTGACAGATACAAAGCCAACATTTAAATTCGAGGAACTCACCCTACAGCTACGATATTATGTGATGTATTAATAAATCTGTTACTTATTTTATCATTCGATCTAATTAACGATGAATTAAACATGTAAGTGAAAAAAATGTTTTTGAGTTGTTACATTTTTAATATGTCTTCTATATAAATGAAGTAAAATGTCTGGATTCATTTACAGTGCATTGAATCTTTTACCGTATTATAAGGAGAGGCTTATACAGCTGTTTATTCATTTTAAAATGCAAATTATGTTCTTAATTAACGTCTAATAAATTTACACATTCATTCCAATATCATTTAGATTGAATGGTTGGGTAATACATCGCTATTAATATCATTTTTGAAGCGTGAAACGTTATGGATGAATTTTGAATCTAACATACATGAAGAATATCGGTTATCAGTAAGTAAATAATGAACAATGTTGCTAGCTCGAAGTTTCAACAGTTGATATGAAAAATAAATATTATTGTCGTAAATGTAAGAACATATTCTAGGATGCTTATTATATTTTATTTTAATTAATTGTTCTTACAATACTGTGATGGTTTGATATCCCAAAAAAATTATATCTACGGTAGTCGATAGTATTATATATTAAATGAAATATCATCAGTTCAGGATTAAGAATTGTTTATCGTTTACTAATTATTTGTATAACATTTATTTCTATTTCCATCTTTTAACAACCGTATTAAAAAAACAAAATTCAGCTTTCAATTGTTACTAGAAAATGAAAGATTACACGTATGTTACTACTTAAACTATAAAAATCGATGTTGAAAACGCTGAAATCCTTGACCGATAAAAGTTTCGTATTGGTGCATTTGGAGCCAGGATTTTGCACATTGAAATACACTGGGTCATAATGCTGTTTTAAAGAATCAATTATTTTACTCATATGAATTTTAAGGTCGCATTGATAGTATATATATTATTATTGATGTAATCACCAAATTCGCGATACGTATTTAATTTTCTTTAAATTGTGTTGTCATTGAAATTTTCGTAAGGCTTGCAAAATTTCCTACCATTGAACTGGTGAATCTATAGTTTTAACGAAGCTCGTTGAGGTTGTTTCTCGACAGTAGATTGTTAACAATGATAAAAATTTTATTTTGAAACAAAACTATTTCTAGATTGATCCTCTCCGATCACATCAAATCAAAATAGAACTATACACGTCTAATAAAGACCGTTTTCTAGGCAGATGGGAATTATTTAAAAATCCAATTACACATTCCTTTGAACACAGAACTCAATCGCCCCAGGATTCAAATCTGGTACTATCATCTCGCTGCCCTATCATCATTGATCTCACCAAACAACTGGGTACGTACTCTCTATCAAACTTTGAGAATATACATTATAGAGAATAATGGGACTGCCGAAGTATTGGTAGTACGCTTAAGTGTGGGTATAATAATCTATTTAGATACTTTACAAGTAGTCGACTAAACGCAAAACGAATAACAAATTCACCGACATATATTTTGATCGTCAGTAATAATTATAATGACGGGTAAAGGCCTCCTCAATTCCATTTCATAGAGCATTACAGAAAGATATTTTGATGACTTTAGCGTTTGCTTTGCAGAAATTCATTTTCAACACGAAATTAGAAATGACATTTTTTTATTTAACGTTGACACTCAAAATAGTTATATAAATTATGTAATCACAATTTATACAACATATCTTAATCACCTTAGTTGAATATTTTCTCGATTCAGAAGGTTTTGTGTTGACGAGTTGATAGTTATTAGATATGTACATAACTGTAATGGTTTGGTTTTAAAAAAAATATTCTATGAACTTGTATGTCTCACACCGAAGATTATATTTCCTCAATGATAAACTGATAAAAAAACTATCATAGTTACTTTAAATAAAACTAAACGCAGCGTAACAAATTACGTTAATCTTAATGAAATTTCTCAAAACGCTTCATGTAAACTTCTCGTTTCATGGTCACTTGTAACTACGTTTTTCCGTCGAACTTTATTCAGCCATCGCTGCAACGGTTTCTAGTCAAACTAATAACATTATTATAAATTTGGTATAATGAGAATTTCAAAATATTACGTGTAAAAACATTTTGCTATGATCGAAGTTACACTCGCATTCTTTCCCAGGTTTTCGAGAGGTCCGATTGAAGTGAATAAATTAATATATTAAATTGAAACACTGCTCTAAAATTACTTTTGTGCAATTATTTTACCTATTTCAATTGATAAAAATACAGTAATGTTAGCCAGTGCATTTGCTGCAAACTCGGATCGCTTTAACTAAATCCAATACCCGTATAATAATTTTATAAATTGATTTTTCTGCTCGAGCTCAATTGTACGGTTGGTAACATTGCATTATAATATTTCTTGTTTTAAGTGCTCAAGAAAATTGCCGTAATATAACATGCACTAAACCATCTTCATAACAGTGACTGAAAAAGGCTGTCAGAGATTTAAAAGATGCGGGCGAGTTTGGTACTGATTCTTTATTGTTTAGTGGATTCACGTAATAATCGTTTACCATAAAACCTGTGCTCCGAGCGATTCCAGTTAATGTGGACCTTGGTCTCAGATGAAAGGATTCTCTCAAATAAACAATGGAAGCCCAAACTCTTGGCAGAGTAAAACGATCTTGTGCATATTCATTATAATGCATGCCAAATATTTAAACAAAACAATATGAAATCATGCCAATGATGTGTTTAAATGCATCAGTCAAGTTATTAGTGGTTGTAATTTGATATTATATTTATTATTAATCACTAAATATATTAAAACAAATTATTTAAAGGGAAGCCACCCTTGAAATGTATAAGCGAAAATCTTAAATTTTTCAATTCAGTATTCCTTTATATATTTTTGTAACACAAACAATTCAAGAGACAAACTAATTTAGTTAGAATATAGTTTTATACTTAGCTATTGTAAGAAATTGAGCATAGTAATTCCGTTCGTACCAAGCCACTTCTGCGCTCGGCCGTTCACTATAGCCAGGCGTATAGCTTTGTATGTGGTGCGTGTCAGATTGACTATAAGACGTTAGTGTTAAAAAATAGTGTCGGCTATTAAAAACGGAACAAAATATTTAATAATGTAAATGAATTTGTAACCACAGTAAATTCATTGAAACATTGATTGTGATTATTTTATAATTTTAAGGAACGTATTCTCACAATCAATGATATCGATCGGGTTTCATCTTCGAAGTTGTGTTGATCTCTATATTAAGAATACTAATAAGTAAACGAGTATTATTCCTACTGAATTCAATGTATTCATCCATTGTGAGAATGTGCCTTACGAAATTCCAGAGATGACTTAAAAAATATAACCGGTAAATGCTACGGCATACAAAATGGTTTCTTCGAATGTTGTTAACAAATTACGATAAGTTATTTGGATTAAAATAATAGTTGTTTCTTTCAACTAGTTATTAACCGTCAGAAAGATGTATCTGTAAGGTGAGATATAAATTAAAAGGACAATTGTATGTCGTTGTTATTTTTATTCATAGCAAACATTAATGTTTTGATATACCTTCATATAACTGCATTGAATCGTTATTTGACAGTTATATATTATAGTTTACTAATACTGGTAGACTCAAAAAATGTTATAACGATCTTAATATCACCTCCAGGAATATAATTATAAATTAGTTACTGGCTTAGAGTCAGAATATTTATGATTATATGCATATCCATAAATGATCTTGCAGTTTATATTTTTACAGCTTTAGTTGTCTTTCAAGTTATTGTGTGTTAAATATTATATATACTTGGCTAAGTCATGTGAACTATCAATCTGAATAATTTATTTGACTATACTAAATGTGATTCTTTAATCTTTGCTGGCGTGTACTCCAAGCTATAATCCTAAACGAAATTCTTTTAAAATTTTCAAATGCCTGTAGCATAAAAAAATTCTTGGCGTTGGTTTCATTTTGTTTGCTATAAAATGCTATGATTATTGATATAAACGATAAGGCCGGTCATGCACCCGAGTCTCGAGTCTACAGTCTCATCCCGAGGCGAGGGAGGGATTGAGATAGGGGCCTTTGTCGGACCACGGCGCTCGGGCGTCATGGCTCTCGGGGCGAACCACGGCGGTTCGAGGTGAGCGTTGATGCCTGGCTCGTTCACGACTTTGCGCTCGGACGGACGCCCATTAATAATCTCCCGATTGTATCGAAGGTCATAAACAACAATAGAAACGGGGAAGTTTCAGCGAAAACAATGGTGGACGTTTAGAGGGCTTTTCTGCGATATAAAACCGCCTGGAAACCTAATCCGAATTTTTTTGGTTGACCGCCTATCGAAACAGAGGTCTCCGTTGGCACAAATAATTAAAACATCGCTAGATTTTCTTGCACAAGGCTTCAACAGTACCACGGTGAAATTTCACTTAGAGATCTCTCTAAACATTGAATAAATGTATCAGTATCAATAAAATGTACTGTATTCTATAGTGATAACATGTTCGGCATAAAATTAATATTTATAACGTTAACTAATCAGTGACCCAACTAGGCATCGCACGTCTTTCGCCTCTTTAAGAAACATCTTCAGACCGAACATATTTTGTGATATTATGTATAATTAATGTCGGTATATGAAATATTATTTAATCATGTCAAATTAAGATTAATGACTGGAACCGGACCTGTGGTCAAGGTAGGTATCATAAAAGTGAGGCTAAACGTCTTATTGATTGCATTGGATTTTAATTGGTTGATCTCAATTGTAATATCCTTGGGAATCCTTACGTAACTAAACATAATATTTTTCAGTTTCCTTACCCTATAATTTTATTATTATTAGAAGCGATGTTATATTATATGCACTTTCACAATATAATTATTTATACAATAAACTCATACTAAATAAATTAAATTGAAATGTATTGTGATGTCTGCATGC
The DNA here is from genome assembly GCA_022494535.1 of Himalopsyche phryganea. NCBI lineage: Eukaryota > Metazoa > Arthropoda > Insecta > Trichoptera > Rhyacophilidae > Himalopsyche > Himalopsyche phryganea. Next base: position 3,341,307 of record JAGVSL010000023.1, read on the forward strand.
ATTATCTAAACTTCCATTATTATTTTGTGTCAATAGGTATGCTCATCATTTTATATATATAGCTACAGCATATTTAAAGTTTATGTCAAGGCAATTTGAATCATTCAAATTTTATACACTTACGTAAGATTTGTTATTTACGAAGTTGGTGTCTCCTTTCGGCATCTACAGACATTCAAATGCACGGATGAGTTGAGATAATGATCATTAATTCTACGAACTATATTATATTGATGGTGATCTGGATTTAAAAATACTAATTTACGCTCATATCTTAAATTTATACAAATGATTTATTTTAAAATGAATAATGAACAACGCACTTCTTAAATCTCATACTGTAAAATTGTTAGCTTCTCTTAAATTCCGCAAAACTTGACAGTTTTACAATTATATTTAAACTAAGCTCGCTGTACAATAATAACTGTTTGCTTAAGAATAAACACAAGGTTAACGTGTCTCAACATTTGTTTATTTTAAATATTAAAATTTGTCGACAACTTCTTGGTAATGATTTTTTGATTTTCGTTTTGTTTTCTTGGATATCGCTTAAATAAACAACGTAATAAATCGTTATTTGGCGAGATAGGGAGAACGGTATCCCCATTGAAAGAAATATGACGCCAAAGTTATCAAATTGGTAAATTAAACTTGTGACATTGCGATATGGATCTTACGCGTACCTATGCGCAGTATTGTGAGTCAACATTCTCTTTCAATTTCTTTTTATAATCTGTAATTAAACAGCTTAGTTATATCAGGAACTTTGGCGAGAGAGCGTGCACCAGTTTAGCTCTTTGTTTCATATTTCTAGCATATTATATTAGTATTAGGTAATGAATTGCCGGGACTGTAGCCGCTTTTGAGCCTTCGTCTATACCGGTTATGGTGTCCAGTGAGTTGAATCTCTGAACGAAAATTTTTATGTAGAGATTATTCAATCGGTTTATGCTCACGTTGGAAGTCTGCAATGTTAACTATTGATTCCCACCGTAGGGAGAACGATAAGCTAACTACTAGTCCTTTGCTAGACTCAATTTTTCTATCCTTTCCCTTAACAAAAAGAGAGGTTGAGTGACTGAACAACTAAAGGTTCTCGTAAAAACAACCTTTTGTTGATATGCTCAAAAAATGTTGTAAAAAATCGATAACTTGTTTGTAATTACTTTAAAAGCTTGATCGCCTCACAGTTTTGCAAGCCTAATAACACTGCCTGGAGCGAAGCAAATCACGATATTTTGAGCACGGCCTTTTTTTGAATCCTCGCTATTTCGACCGTACTTTTGAAGCGGCGTGCTATGTTATTTGATAACAGGGGTGTAAACCATGGGCGAGATTATGTTTATACATGTCTCCAGGCTACTAAAATGTGCATGTGTGTTCTGCATTCTCAGATCGACATTTTATCGTTACTATTCAAATAATTATATCAGTGGAAATTATCCACATTTAGAATACGGTAAGTTTATCGTTGTCTTATTGTACGGTCGTTTGTCTGACATGCTTCTGCTCATATCAAAAGTGTATATCTCCATCCAACATCCAATGGTATGAATTGGGAATAAAAATGTAGCTAAAATAGGCTTTTGGGCATATTATTAACGAAACGATGTCGGTATTAAACGAAATGATCACAATTTTAGGGCATCTATGTAATTGATTTGAGCATCTATGATTCGTTATGCAAAGCGGAGACTGGGTTATAAAAAAGATAATTTCGATTTTATCGCACGTGAAAAGAGCTGCATTATTTGCACCACTTTTTTAATTTTCTTCGAGACTTTTATAAAATGACAACGGGTGTTGTAAAAATTCCTCAACGCGAGTGTTGGTACAATTAGACTGCTTTAAATTAGACTTCTACAGATTGTTTAGATTTCACCGTAGACTTTCGATATCTCTAATAGGTTGGCCTTTTGACTTTGGATAGTGAGTACTTACTGTTATGGCCAAGATGTAAGTACAGTTTATACTTGATTATTACTAGCGCATCCATCCAATTATTGTGTAGAGCCGCCACTGGGGTATGCAAAGAAAAATACATGACTCGTGTTCGAGCAGTGACGTGCACTTGATGTCATATTTCACATAAACTGCGGGCATGCTTGAAGTGTGAATTTGTTTTGCAAAAGTGAATATAACGCATGCGTCGAAACAGGAATGAGTTGAACAATAGAATATAAGTCGGGTTATAAATAAAGTTCTTTATTGGTTTTCGAGCTGCCTTTCTTAAATGTAACATTGCATACTTCAAATAGAAAAAAAACACAAATCTCAAATATAACGAAGTGGTTAAATTAAAATTATTACCGAAACTCTCTTAGCACGAATGGACGATTTTGTTTCTTGTTTTAATTGTTTTACTATCATTTAAACATTTAGCATTATTTTAAAGTTGTTTTCAAACATGTCCGCTCATTATGTAGAGCATATGAGCACCTAATTTTACATGCCATTTCTATCAGAATTGTTCGTTTTCATTTATTACGTTATTGTCTCTCTTTTTTCATGGGTTTTTTTACATGATTTAAGAAGACGGTCGTAAGTAACCTAGGTATCTCATTCTTCTATGTTCATTGTATTTTTTTTACTGCGACCCATCGAAAATCGAACGAACTCATGTGCAACTAGAGAGTCGGATGTATACATTTACAGATACTGAACTATTATAACGTTTGCATATATACACTATTTTTATTCATAGACATACGAAACTTTGTATCCTTACAACGGATGTAAACTACCATTCGTATTGCAGTTGATGTATGAGTTAATATGTAACTTTTCCATCTTTTTATGGTTCTGACGACATAAGTGAGAAAGAGGGGGGTAAACTCAGCGCACGTCACTGCTCTTAACATGTTTATTGACTTGGCTGGTATCGAAAAGAGAAGAGTCATCGCGATTGCAGCAGCAATCGGAGTGACTGAGGGTATTGAGACTCGAGACTTAGGACCGGTCACGAGGCGAGGTCGTCGTGAAGCACGGACGCGCATGCGCACCTATACCAACCTCCTCCCCTCCAAACCCCATAGTCTCAACAACACAACACCGCACTGAAACCCTCTCATGAAATCTTGCCTCATATTATGTTCTGAGCAATCTAAGCCCAGCATTCACTTCCAACGTACTAAAGATATTATATGGTACAATTGAATATCACAGAGTTATTCATTTCAAAAAATAGTAGACATAATTATAAAAAGCAATTCTCATTATAATAATGAAATTTAGTTACAAGAAACTGGTGTCGATCACTTGGCTAAAGATCATTTGAAGAGAAATGAAAATACTCATATAATTATAGTAATACTATCTAAAAAGAAGCAATAGTTATATATTGGAAAATTGGTTGTATAAAGTTGATTTTATTACATTGCCTTCCATCCATCATTTTCCCTTAACTTAAAGATATTCGTTGGGCATTTTGTATTCAATACTTAAATAGGTGTTGGATAGATTTCCTGAAGACTAAGTTTAGTTTTAATTTTCAAAGAAGAAATACATCAATAATTATATAAAAGCGTTGTTTTGTAAATACACTTGGGCATCATACAGCACGGTCATATAGTTCCACAAAAACGTCGTGTTATACGAGGTTTGATGTTCATACAAAATGAGGGTATTTCGTTCCAAAAAAATCTCGAAGTTTGTTAATATACTTTATATTTTTTTAATAAACAATCGAAAAATATACATTTAAGTACGTATTGAAAAAACTTTAATAACATTATAATAAATAGATCATTCATTCATCATCGCTATCACTTACAATTCTATATGTACAACTCTTTTTCGGTTCAGTTGTGAGTTTTCATTTATCGGAGGACTCTGGATTTAAAAATTCTTTAATTAGCGATTGTTTGCTTTTAGCGTATACATTTTTACGTGTTTCGTGAAAAGGGGCCAACATCTATTGTAATTCCCTCTTGAACTTCAAACTTCTTTCCATTATAGGATCATTTTCTATAAACAAATGCTGAAGCCGTGTTAGGGTTCTTAAAAACAGCCGTCGCTAGTAGTCAGCCTTTTGAGCTTAAAACTTAAATAATAATGGATATATTTAAAAAAACAGATTTTTTAAATTTTAGTCTTGCCACTTGCCAATGTATATATGCTCTATACTGACCTATATGATGCAATACGCAATTTAAAAAAAGCACATTTTTATTTCGCAAGTTTTGACAAAATCATGCTGTATGGGGATCGTTAACAAAATGTACTTTATATTGTCACGCTTTGCATCATTATGTTTTTTATTGTTCTGTCTACTCTCCGTAAATTCGTCCGCGATATTTATGAAGTTTCATAGTGATGGCCGAACACTGTGTAACGAAAGGTCATTGGATTTTGGGGACTGACCACTGGGAGAATTGGCATTTTTCTTCTATTATTTTATGCTTGGTATAATATTAACTATTTTATTTTTAGTTGGTTACATTGCTTAATCCCTGTTTAATGGTACAACGGCGAAAAAGATATGTATTTATCATTCATTGACTCAAAATCCCTCTCGAAAGTACACCTGTCGCTTAACTGGTCGACCACTGGTGAAATGGCTCTATATATAGCGTGTTATACAAAAATATGTCACGATTCATCAACCCTTCTGTATCAAAACCATGTACTGAAATTGTTTGGCCATGCAGGTACATAGGAGAGGTGTTATAATACCAAGACTCTCTGAACTACAATACTTATATCGGCTTTATTTCATTATCGATGGATTTTATATAGTTTACATATAACTCAGGTATTTATATAAAGTTACCCTCGATGAAAAATCTATTCCGACTTATTCTCTTGTTCAACTAACACAGGAATTCGCAAAGCTAAGTAATTTGCCTTCACTTTAGTACGCTCGACGTCAAACAAGTACAAATCAATGTAAATCGATAAGTTCATACAATTTACAATATGTGGCTCGAAATATGCGGGTCGCAAAGTTCGAGGCATTTGCAAAAGAAAAAGTTTAATAACCACATGAAAACATATATACATCATCTATTGATTGATTGATCTGAATCATTGTGCCCTAACTCAATAATTACCATTGTGATTTATATTTAATGCGCTATCAATCTTAACGTATTTCCCAAAAATACATAGGTGTTTAATGATTATAATTTTACTGTACGCCGGTGATTTCACATATTCTTAATCAGATTTTATTTATCTACCGATTGTTGAAGGTTTTTCCGAGTTCTCTGCGAAATTTTGGTGTGGTACAGTCACATAACTATTTCCACATAACCTCTTTATTTCGTATGTTCAAAAAATTCTAGGCTGGTTTCTTTATTATTTATTTTCAATTTCTATTACATTGCTAAAACAGTCGCTGTTATCAAACCATTGACCTTTTGTGACTCTATTGTATGTTCATTTATAAAACGCTTATTTTGCACATGTTTTTATTATCGTCAATAGGTATTTTTATGGATACATTAAATTTTATTGTTCATATAAATGATCAGCAATTATTTATATAAAAATAGCAATCTATATAATGCTGCTATAATGTTATAAATGAGAATAATTCACATCGATCACGTAGAGTACACTGCTTGCATCTCCCCAAATTACGAAGACTTAAGTAACATTCTAAAGCTTATTTTTTTTCATAATCTGTACATGTATAAATATATTTAGGTTCCTATTAATCTTAAAAAAACGTCGAATGCAAAAATAAATTTTATTTTTTTAGATGTACACTTAGATTCCACACTTTTATGCAACAATTAAGACCGGCTTTAATTAATCGCGAGCATTTTCATACAGCTGGTCCTGATCGTAACATCAAATTGTGAAATTAGTTGGTACATAAATGTACGTTTTATTTTTGTAATCATCAAGAATTGACAGTTAACAAATTAAAAGTCATGTTCAATTACAGTATATTTTCGAAATATTGCTAGTATAAAGAAAACTACTCTATTACCATCTGAATTATTACCTTCACTGTTTTGAATTATTTAATTAAATCTCTCTAAAGTATTTATTTATTTATTTATTGTAAATTTAAAAAAATTGAAATGCATGGCATTACAGCTGACGCCAATGCTATTTACGTTTTTGCATTCTTCTATAAACTTACAAGTTATGCAATTTATTCGATTTTTACATAAATTAAATGCTACGAAATTCAGTTAAGGTTGTGTTATCGAAAAGTGACCTAGCAGGTGCTGTAGGTCGCGGGAACAAGCTTAAAATGCATTTTACCTCTCGTGTACGTACTAATAATACCGAGCTTTTCACGATTTTAAGATTCATTTCATCATACTCCATAACTTTTCCAACTGATCGGATTCAAAAATACCTATTTAAATCTGTTAACTAGTATGGATATACCATTACAAATGTTACATATTCTGCCATATTTTGATGAAAGCTGTTTAATTTCTCGACACTTTGTTGTAATATATTCAGCGGATATTAGCTAACGGCAAGAGCTTCGCTCAGTGATCAACAATTATATTTAGCTTAAAATCTCATTAATACCAAATACATTTGTTAAGTCGTTGTCTCTACCGAATCTTAATGTTATTCAAATGTGCAATCACTACCACCCTCTACGAATGTTGATTGGCATCACAGCATCCTTTCCAGTTTCTTAATTATCGACAAACACTTGTAATATCCATGAAAAAACATGGATAAAAAGTCGATATAAAAAAATATATATAAATAGCCTTCCGGTTCGTGAAATTTTACATTTCTAGTCCTGGTTATTATATAGTCAAGAAATACAAAATTTATTATATTAATAAATAATCCGTCCAATAACAGGTGAAAACAGTTTGTATAAGAACTAGCAACTGAATAAAAGTAATAAACTATGTTATAATAACATATTATTACAAAAAGAAAACGGTGTGAATTAATTAATTAATCAGTGTTTAAAATTGTATGTTTATTCAACAAAATTAGTAGTATTGCTTGATATTCACATGTTAATACGGACATAAAGGGTCAATCTCGAAAACAGTTACAGGATCAGATGCATTCTGCACGGTCCTGAAACAACACTGCGGCAGATTTATCGTCAGAAAGTCGATGCCATGGGTTTTAACTTCAAAATATCGGCCGAGAGATTTATCATGAAACAACTTTTCGGGCCGATGGCCATCAAATACGTCGTATCGATCAACCAATCTACATTATTCCGTGCGAGTTATTTTTTGCTTATTTATAAAACACCGAATGAGATTTATCTTGCCCGAATAAACCGCTCCATTATGTTATTATTATTATAAGTTAATAAATTGTAAAAAAAGCAATACGTATTTTCTAAAATTGCACTCCTTGACCTTTACCGATCACCCGAGTGTATTAGTATATAAATTAAATTCATCAGTCAACAGAGTCGGCAATATAAAACTATTAAAGTTGCTTTGACTTTCACTAAAAAATCAAATTAACAATCTATCTTAATCCGACAATTTAGATCAGTTAAATAATTTAAAGTACCTACGCATATGATTCGATTTATACAGTATATTAGTTCCTCAAAATTCCGTATAATTAAAAACAGCGTACATAGGCTATCGTTTTTTATTGTCCAATGGAAGATTGATTACAATATTTATTGATTTAACATTATTTATGAGGTATACTGTACAATAATAATTGTATAAACCAGTGTTTCCCAAAATATGTTCCGCTGAACCTGAACAGGTGTTCCGTGACAATCTGGAAAGGTTTTATACACTGCAACACATTTAAAGATCTTCTACTTCGTATTGAAAGGCGAGTGATGATCAATCTCCACCAATGTTTATGTCGTCAAGTATATTTAAAAATAATTGCTAAATTTATTTATTATTATTTATAATATTTATCATTATTTATAATGTGTTTTAAAAATACATTTTATAAAAGTTTTACCATTAAGAATTACCCAACCTAAAAAATAAGCTATGTGTTCTATCGCAGAAAAAGTTGGGGAAACCCTGGTATAAACTATATCAAATAATATATTCCTATCAAAACTTATAAAGGTATCTATATTAAAGGTCTACACTTTGGTTCTTATTTTTTATTGGTTGAAAATCACATCGTTAGCATTTTTTTTATTTCAGGATTAAATAAAATTTCGTAGTATGTAGGGTGCTTGTTCCTAAAGTCAGCCGTCACCAGTCGTCGGCCTTTTGGGCTTAAAACTTAAATAATAGTGGATATATTTATAAAAAACAGATTTTTTTAAATTCGTGTAGGTAGTCTTGCCACTTGCCAATGTATATCTGCACTATACTGACCTATATGATGCAATACGTAATTAAAAAAAAAAGCACATTTTTACTTCGCAAGTTTCGACAAATTCATGTTGTATGGGGATCGCTAACAAAATATACTTTATATTGTCATACTTTGCCTCATTATGTTTTTTATTGTTCTGTCTACACTCCGTAAATTCTTGAAGTTTCATAGTGATGGCCGAACACTGGGAAACGAAAAGCCGACCATTGAAATTTGGGGGTCGACCACTGGGACAAGACATTTTTTGTAAACTTCTATTATTTTATGCTTGGTACAATATTAACTATTTTATTTTAAGTTGGTTACATTGCTTAATCCCTGTTTAATGGAATAACAGCGAAAAAATTCATTGACTCAAAATCCCTTTTGAAAGTACACCTGTCGCTTAACTGGCTGACCACTGACGAAACGACAATTTAAATCGAAACGTTTCTACCTAAATCGAGGGATGTTTTTCTACATTAAAAGAAAATATGTATAAATTTGTGTTTATTGTAGCAAATATTAAGATATCTTGTAATGTACCTATGTTAAAATAAATAGCTTCAAAATTTGAATAAGTGAAAAAATTGATATACAGTATAAAACTTATCCTATACTGTGTTAAAATTAATGAGTCTTTAAAACTACATTCTAAGAAAACGTTTCTATTCGAACTATGTCACCACTTTTCCTTGGTTGCCATATGTAGGATTAGCAATCTTTGTACAATCTAGATAAGTGCAAATAATATCGACATAATAATGCCATAAATATCAATGTTTTATGAAAATTGCATACATTGTGGCTGTTCAACCAAAAGGGCGTAACATTTTATTTTTGCAATATACAAAGAAACTTTCAATCAAAATCAATGAAAAGATTTCATTATTGTAATGTAATTTGGATAAGGTAGGTTTTGACTAAACGCAATTTATTGATTTTCAAGATTAAAATGAATGCAAAGGATTTAGCTATGTTATTTTTAATTACAGACAATAAAAAACACTTTTTTAGATTTTTGGAATTATCCATGTTTGACCGTCATCATTGGTGAGACCTTTTCATGTTGAAAGGTCGCATACATTTATCTATATTCTAATACGACCGCATTTAAGAAACTTTAATTAAATACACTTAAAAAACTAGGTACATTGTTTTGTAAATGCACGAAAGCAATGAAATAAAAAAAATGCTCAAGTCAAAAGCAATTAAGGCCACATATTCCCCACTTCTGATGCACATCTACTTAGTTTTCTTAATATTGGTAATCTCGTATTAATATTGTTATGATAAGTTATTTACTGATGCCCTTTCGATAACCCAAAAAGGACATCTAATGAATCTAACATTACAAATAACTCACTTTGGTAAATTGTCTCTTATGTTCTTTTGGCTTAAAAAACAATATCTTAGTATTGCTGTTATGTTAATATTTACGCTACATATAAGGCGCTGTGGTTTTTTTTATTGTAATATATGCATATAATCATATGACAGCTTGAAACCTGGTGGCCTTGCGCAATGGCGTTTGAAAAATATAGTTTTTTTATTGTCTAGGTATGCAATTTATTTATACCGTTATTTGATTAGCGACAAACTGCAAGCAACGCATTTATATAAAATAAATCTACGATATTTTATTTAATTATCAATAACACCCAGTAGATTAAAATAATCTTGTTTGATTCACTTATTGAACTTCGGTAGGGATTCTAAATATTCGTTGAAAACAAATATTCAAATTTTAAAACCAGGCAGTATTCAAATATATTTGAATAATACGTAATTGTCTATGGATTTCATCATGTAAGTAGGCAGATATATTTATTGTTTTTTTTCATATTTTTAGCGAGACTAACAAACTATTGTACCTAGTTTCCAGCACGGGTTTTGAGTTGGTATGGTGTTTAAATTAACAAAATAGATTATATCAAGATGCTATAATGCGGCACCGAATGACATTTTTTGTTAACCCAGTTGTTTAATGTATATTAATTATCGAATATCAAAAAAGAGCTTAATATATTCGGATATTCCATTGGAATCTCTACAAGTACAGGGTTGGGTACTTGCTTCTTTATACTGTATTTTGAGCTTATTTTACAACTCAATATAAAATAATATAAAGTTATGCCAGCTTTTGCAATACCGCCACAACAGCTCATGCGATTTAGTGCAACGGAGCTGGCGCCAAGAGTAATTCACTGACGCCTATTACAAGCAAGCAATTTGAAGCTGTAAACTTGTTTTAATTTTCATAAAGGCTACTTACGTTCTTTGAGTACAGTACAAGCTTTCAATATGAGTTTGAACGTTAACATATGTACTGACATTCTTAAATAATTATTCACTTTACTTTGCTGCTTTTACTCAAAAAAGTATTGTCATTCCTAAGTTTTAGTCATACTATATAGTTATGGGACATATACGTATTAAAAGGACCTAAAACACAAGGTTATTTTAATGTTACATTATTTTTTAATAACCGTATACAAGAAAAAAAGTTACAATCGCAGCGTGCAATTTTTATTATTAGACTGAAGTTTTTTCAACACTCTGTTTTGCACAACATTATAAATTTAGGGGCCATCTATTTCTTATCTTATTTCTTAGTGTCGGACAAGTATAGCATTAAGGTATACCCCTTAAAAAAATGAAGGGATGTTCAAAAAAGTTACGCCATTTAGACGAGGGGGGTCAATTATTTTGTGACGAAATGTAATGACTGGAAGGGGGGGATATTGCTAAATCGAGTGGAGTCTGGTCCCTCAGCAGGATCTAAGGTGTCTGGTAATTTCACAAAAACAAAAATAAACATTACCTCTTCTGATATACGGTCATTCCACCAAGCACTTATAGTAAACAATGTGAAGTTTTAAATTCGTTAACTGAATTATCCATTCATTTAATTCTCTTTAAAGTGAAATTGGTTTTTTCCCATTACCATTGGCGTAACGGATTTGTTTGCGGTTATTAACCATATTGACCGCAGACAGGTTAATGTTTGCAAAAAATTAATAATTATTAACTATTATAAATATAACCAGATTTTATAGCTGAGGTTAATCCCAGTTTCGGACTTGGGGCAATGTATTACTTTGAAAGTGTTTTAAATAGTTGACTGTCTGTCAACTAAAGAGGCATTGTTATTTATAAAGACAGTATTACTAACAGAACATTTTCATATAAATAGTAAATTCAAATTTAAAAAAAAACTACAATAATGTGCTGTAGAATTTTTAAGTATTATATTTATATACGTAGCTAAGGTTTTAATTTAGAACATTTTAATCTTTCAAAAAATTCTCAAATTACTACTGTAAAAACAATGGTAGTTTAAATATCGGATTACTAAAAATATCGTTAAAAACAATACACATCTAATTTCACTTTGTATATTGATTGTTCTTTCGAGAATACATATTCCGAAATGGCGTCAATGCGGAGTTCTTTGTTGGGCGTCTGAAATACCTTCTCAGTCGGGGGTGGCAGTAGGATAGACTTCATTTTCATCCATTGTGTATGCCGTATATTAAAAAAAACTTACCTGCCCGGATAGATCTACCGTAGGTACCCTAGTATAAGTCCTTTTTATTAAAATAATAATAATTCCTAGCTTATATTGTAGAACACCTTTCTGATAATACATCGCCTGTCTTTTAATACTTCAGCAAACGTATACAGACATCTGTAAAAGAATATTTGTCTAGAAAATTGTTTTACTTACTTATGATTAGGGAGAAAATTAATTACCGATATCTGGCAAACTAAATGGATGCAAATTGATGTATATAAATATACACACCAAACGTTCTATACTGAAACCCCTAAAATTCGTCATTATAAACATTATGACAGAGATTGCTTAGAAGCTTACGTTGAACTACAAGACAAAAAATATCATTTTTGTATCACACTATTTTGTATAAGATAATTTGAATTATCTTTTGCGTCTTGAAATCATTGCTGAGCAGTTAGTATCGATTACGTTACTATCTCATTATAATCGCATTATTTTAATTTAAATATGAGTACGCATTTAAATATATATTTATATAAAACTCCGTGATCAAAGGGTTAAACTAAGTGATGTCCGCAATTAAAAAACATGTTGTTCAACATTCTTTATTGTACTTACAAGTTCAAAGTGTCTTGCGCTTTAAACTTTTTTATCAGTTGTTGAATGTGTTTAATACCAAAAAACTAAATTGCACAGAACTTCCAATCTTTGAAATGACATTAAAACATTCGCATTTTTATACAATAATTTTGAATTGACATTAGATAGCTACTTGACTGCTCTAATATATAAATATATATATTAAATACATGACTATTTCTGGCAATTATTAAAAATAATGTATACATTTTAAAAGGAATTCAATAAAGCAAAAAATATGTAACGTCGACACGTCGCATGTATTGTGTATGAATTGAGAAAAGGTTTGCTCGTTCCTTTATATTTCGAATTATTTTATAATTGTACAATAAAAAAAGCCATATGTACGTGAAATATATTATTTCGTGATGCTGATTATTGAGTATTTAAATTATGCACATTGTTTTTGTTACTATGTCTATTGATAGAATTGATTTATTTGAATCCGGGTATATTCACTACTGAACGATGAATATAATATATATATTTAAAACCATGTCCGCTCCCAATATGGAGCATATAGACCCCTAATTTAGGTCCCTCGACAGAAGTTTTTTCAACGAGAACTGCTTGTTACTTAGTTGCGCAACCTCTTTTTTTCGAGACTAGGGATAGAAATATAGGGCCAAGACAACAGGCCATGTGATTATCTAATCGCTCTCACTACGCTCCGTTTTTTAATTGGTATTATTGGGAGAGAATTTTAGAAAATAGATTTTCATAATTCACAAATTTATATTAAAAATGTACAAGCGTTACATACAGATAGATAAATCAAGACAAATATAATAAAAAATACGATAAAATAGCGAAAATGTACGATCATCTCCATGGCAGCGAGCAACATAATATGACATCGATAATTATTTGTTCTAACATAATATATTTTAATTAAACCTATAATGCATACAGTAAAATATACTTTAACCAAATAATTATACGGTTTGAAAACGATTTTAATAAAAGTGGCAAAATACTAAACATAACAGTTACATAATATAAATTTCAATCGGTTATTTCTTACTAAATAAGTTAAATGTAGGTATATCATATCAATATGAATTTGAAGTTAAAAGAAAAGTATGTTTTTAGTTATGTAATAAATATGTAAGGTGGCATTAATTATTTGATTTAATGTAATGCATATTAATGTCACGCTGCATTTCACGTTGAAACCAAACGATGCATAACGTACATTATTTAAACTTGCAGCGTGTCGACTATGCATTACTTTTTACCTGTTGAATGTTTTCTCTCTCTCTCATTCTTGTGAGTTTTACTAATGGTTTCTCTTTTTTCTCCGCAGGTTACCGGCGTGGTTTCGGACATGAGTGCTTTCGAAGAGCGAGTGGGGAGAACTGGAAACAAAATTCAGTGAGAAATGGACCGCCGAGCGGGAAGGTTGGTCGCCCGTACAAGGCACGCGCAAATTCGTCAAACTTTAACCGCGGCTACTCGTGTAACGCAGTTTTGCTCGGCAGTGCAGCAACCGCCCCTCTCTGACATCTTCTCAAGTGAATAAGATTAAAAAAACCAACCAGTTTACATTGTTGTAGTTTCAAATGCCTGCGCAGTCAGTGAAAAACCGCCAGAAATGTTCATAATTATAAAGTTATCATTTACTTATTATGTTATATCTCACCGAACCGAAGAAACCTGTAGTTATTGAATTAAATCATGGTGTAGTGAGTTTGTTTCATGTGGATTGATATTTATTTTGATATTTTCTTCACCAACATCTCGTTTAAGGACGAAGGCGGAAGATAACATTCGTTATTGTTTATTCCATTGAAATGAAGTGATAATTGCACATATGAAACTGACTGAGAAAATCCCTCCAATTGCGAATGTTACTGAAAAGTTTCCTGACACGTGTAAACATAGCGTGTAATATTAATTATTCGCAATACAGACCCCTCCATAATTATAATACGATACTTAGTGAAGTGCTGTTATTGCCAATCGACCTGTTAACCAATAGTCTTCATATTGAAAGACTAAGGTTATAATACAGAAGCGATATAGACAACGCGTATAGTAAGAAAAGGGGATTGCACCCCAAGGTGGACAACGGGCTCCCCTGTCATGGTCCGCTAGTGCGAACATGTGGACCATTGTGTCACATTCTGTGCTAACCTGGCTGCTCCTTGGCCTGGCGGTTATTGGGGCTGGGCGCATGCCACACCATCACCACCATCCACATACCTTGCTGCACCACGACAAGAATTCTTCGGAGTTTGTCAAAGGCAAAAGTAAGTTTCCTCAAAGGTGTGATTTACTGGCACAGGTATTGGAGTTGTATTCCCTACGAGAAAGTCGCAGCCTTTGATGGCGTTGAACACGTGCACCTGTACCTCTACTGCACACCATGACATCTATATTTTTGCTTCTAAAGTTTCATTTTGACTTGAAAATGTAAGAATATCTAATATTTTATCGGTCAATAAATCTTCAATGAATTCACTTCAAGTGTTAGGAAGATGAATTCGCACATTAAAACCCAGTAGATTTGTATAATATAGAAACGATGACCGATTTTAAATTGCTGTTTTTATTATTCAGTGCAAATTGTTTTATTAAGTTTCATTTCTACAAAAAACTTCAAATGTATGAATTTATAACCATAGTTAGTATCAGCTATGTTCATTATTGTGCATATCACCCGAATATAGCAAACGTTTTTGAAAGTTGGTTCGATTGATAATACATTTTACTACAAACTATCAAACTCAACATTCATAGATAGCCTTGATATCAAAATGTACATAGGTATTAATTAAAATGATAAATGTGTGGAAATTATTGACACTGATTCATACTAATAATAATTTCTTGCTGATATGCAATTACGCACTGTTACTAAGTAGGTAGATATAAGCTTTATAATTATTTTAATAAATAATGCTACCAACAGCATTAAGATCATTAAATGCAGAATAAATTATATATTTTATTTGAGATGTGAAATGTGCTGTCGTAACAAATAAACATTTGATTAGCACAAAGTTGTATAAATTTATTATTGTCAGTCAATGCTTAAGTTCATTCTTCGGTTTCATTCGATTGTAAAATTGTTAACTATTACATTTTCTAATTGAGATCATTATATTAAACTTTTACAAAACTCTGAGTTAAATTGGAGTAAACCTACGAATTAATAAATAATGAAAAGAAATAAATCCCATAATCTTAAACCCTCCCTTTCAACCGCAGTTGATATCGCTTACGATGAAAGGTGCAGCAAGCACTTAGTGTTAGTCCGTATGTTTTTTTTATGTCGGTCCATAGTTTTAATCTCAGAACATTTTCATACAAAATTTAAAATTAAAATAAATTGTTGGCATAAACGTAGCTAATTAATGCAATAAAAAGATTTTCGGTGGCATTTCAAATTCTTGACCCCTTTTCATATTGTCGGGCTTCTAGTTATGCCGCTGCGTATTGGATGAAGGGATGGCACTTTTCTATGACTTTAATTAAACGTCAACTGCATAAACGGAGAGGCGTCAAGTCCTTGTTCTCCAACTCAACAGTTAAATATACTGGATACTAAATCTCATTTGAATGAAATAATAACTGTAACATTTATTAATCTATATGTACTAGAAAAGACAACTATAAATTAATATAATATTTAAGTAATTTGATTTCATCCAATCATCGAGATTTGGGTAACAGATTTTACGTAGATCGTGTCAGATGATAAACTAGACTCATTTTTGAATATATTATTTTGTAGTTGAGATAAATATTAAAATTAGTGTAATTCGACTGATACTTTATGTAATACTTTACATACTTTATGTAATGCAGTTTTTGTTAAGCGGTATTGTCAAATAGCGTTATTTCATAAAACCTATATCTAGACCGGTTTCGCTTGGTAGGAATGTCAGCATAAAATGTAGCTATGCCATATATTTTTGTATGCTAGAAAAGTACCGTTGGTCATATTTCAATTGTAAACTTTCTTTAAAATTACTTCAGTATTGTGTTTAACATATAAATTAATGAACTGATAGTGAGAAGATAAAAAGTGTTTACTTTACTGGCCCTATTAACTACGCTATTGTAGTTGTGTAAAATTTATTATCGAGTACCCAGTTGGAACATAGTTATTTAACTTTTGTTAGTATTAATTATTATCATAAATATATCGACTAAGACAATGCGATTGAGTATGAAATTTACCCGAATCGTCAAGATAATATTATGTATTAATTTATAATACATTGAAAAGAAGGTCCTCCCAGAGACCATTTGTTGCTTTCTCTTCGAACGCAAGATGGCCCAACCAGCCGACATTTATCTTTTGAACACCATCAAATATAATACAGTGCCCTCCAAACTTTCGACATCTCTCACTTGTTCGTTATATGAATAAAAATAACACAGCAGCGCACTTCCCCATCAAAAGGATAATAATTGTTAATAATAAATGAATGCCAAACATAAAACAATAATAAACTATAACCAGTATACATATATTAATATATTCAAATTAATACATATATTTATATCTGAATTTATCATTTTTCAGGAGATACGTTTAAAGTTTTAATTTTTTTCTATTTGTACAAAAAAATTCTGGATAACTAAACATATTTGTTTTTATATGAAAACATGGTAGGTATCTTTACGACTGAAGTTTTAGTCTTCATTAAAATAAATGAAGAAGAAAACATTTTTATTACCGTTATCACTTTTTTTGTATGATCAAATGTTTCCTGTTTGAAACTTTTATATTCTTAGTGATGTTATTTTATATCTGATACCAAAATAACATGTTATCATTTTTCTTGAAAGTAAATAGTTTATTTTAAAACAGTAGATATCAATCATATTGACAGTCTGCAGTATTTGTAATAAGGGCGTAAGTAATGAAAAATGTAAATGCCGCCGGTCTTAGATGTACAGTAAACTTATTACTAATTTATCACAACTTCCAAAGGAAATATATCTGCTGTAAAATTTGTTCGTGATGGTCTATTCTTTGTGTTTTTATAATATACTAATTTTTCGTGAATGTCAGTAATTACTGTTTATGAAAAGAAATACAACTATCAAAATAATACTTAAAAATTATCGTCAATATGATGGCATGATGCTGATGCCGTTTTAACAAAATCCTCAGGATTGAATTTTAAGTAAATATAAAATTTTATCAATTATTTTTGTGTAGCTATATATGTGAATAAAATATGAAAATCGTTACGGGAATTTTAAACACAATGTTTTCTCTAGTGTAGATATTTGAAAATAACCAAAACAAACAGGTAGGTACCTACGTAAAATTTTTCAGTTTTCAGTTTTCAGTAATTCTTTCGTTAGTAGTTAGTTATTTTCTATTACAATCATCACGTTTTACATTTCATTAAAAAAGTAACAAAAACTATTCTACATTTTTTTGTTTAAGTATTTATGTTTTAGAATGTTTTAGAATTCCATTTTTCAAAGAACGTTGTGAATTTTAATCGTATTTTTTGACACCAAAACAAACATTACTGCTTTAACTTTTGCTGTTGACAAAATCACAAATCCTTCAACTACCTGTGTCATACGTAATGGAGAAACTTTGATTTACTGCGGCGGCGTCTGTAAATTCCATGGCATTCCAGTACATAGACATACCTAACCATGTCTACCTGCCCAAATCCAAAGGTATATTACTATTTTTCGTATACCTACGTGCTTCTCCGACATCACAACAAATAATCTCGGAGAGAAAGAGACAATAGCATTACAACCAGGAGACGTAAAATATCTTAGGTTTTTTGTTTACTAGGCCAGCTTTCGAGAACCGGTACCGGGCGTATGTTGCTACATAATTTTAGAGTGTTAAACATGTTAGAATCATCATCATACACTGCTGGATGAAATTCACCCTTTTATTTTTACACGATAATTAAATTTAGTGGTCGTCCATATATTACTTCACGCACTATGGGGTTCAAGCAAAGTGTGGCGAAGTTGGGAGAGGGGTGATATAAAATGTGACGTCATAAAACCACCATAATGTTACTTTCGTCATTGGTGTTGTCTTCAATGATCGTTTTGACAGTTAAAAAAACCGTTTTAGGCATACCCCTTAAAACAATTTGGGGTGGGTTTCAAAAATGTGACGTTATTTAAACAAGGGGGGGTCAAAGAATTGTCCATGGGAAAGAGGTTCAAATGGCTAAAATTGTGCGACGCCATTTATGGACGGCCCCTTATCACTAAATTTAACACCATCGAATATTTAGAGCCTATTTATAGAATATTTATAATAGTGTGGTTTCTTGGTTATTTATTGCAATATTAAATTTAATATCTTATTTTCTATAGTTGTAATGTTTCAGTCTTGAGATTGGATTGGAATTTTCGAAATCCAGTGGTGGAATTTCTGCCGTTTATTAAAGATTACCAATATTGCATATATATATATTTATTTATTTGGAAAGCACAATGTGAGTTAGATTATCTTGTAAGGGGGGAATGGAGCAAAAAAGGTGGGGGAACCCCTGACTTAAGTTTTTATAATTATAATTAAGCAAACCTGTAGAGGCCTCCATTAAGTAAATCTCTTCCATATTTAGTATTGTCGATGGATTTAATAGTTACTTTCTTTAAAGTAATTAGTAAAATAGTAACAATTAGTAAAATTTAAAAGAATGTAGTATAATTATAGAATTAAAATCAATTTCTACGCTACAGATAAAAATCTTACGATAAAGTTAGTTTGGACATGCTTCGAAGAAATCAAACACGTGTACACGTGTCAAACCTACTAACACAACCGTGGGATAACAAAGTTATTAATTAGAATTTGACATAACGTAATCTCTTCCATTTTAAATTCAATAATCAAATTAAATTTTACATATTATGAATCTCATATTATTTTGTTTCTTATAAATAATTAATTGCTTTAAATTATGCTTCTTTGACAGTCAGCAGTATGAGAATGAAGATTTCATATTTCTATATTACTTTTCTACACATGACATTTTATGAATTTTGCATAAAGAAAATAATCAAAGAAAAAAATTTGTTAAAATTGTTCAAATATTGGCAGTACTGTCTTATGACTTTGAGAATTTTTTTGGTAATCCTAATGATAATCAACAATAGTATCTTTATGAAAAATAAAAAAAATCCTCATCATAATATTCCTAAAACCAATTGGAAGGTACATTAGTAATCGGCATGAAATTTATGTTTTTATAACAAGTATTTACATATCCAGTTTATACTGACTCCTTCCAGAGTGCAATTGTTTGTGTTAACAAAGATTTTTTGTACATTATAAAGAATAATCTTTTTGGCATACAAATCATGAAATTTGGTTTCGATGAGTTTGTCATAAGCCAAAAAATAACAATATGACTTAAAACTGTTTTTTTTCAAAGCCATTATATCCTATGACTTCATGCATTCTTAAATTGAACATATTTTAACATTTGAAACAGAAAACCATGAAAAACTGACTTAATGTGCTGTCAGTATACCCATGATATATATATTTACTAAATAATCTAACTAATTGCAAGTAACTGCTTAAAATTTAGGAGATTCTCTCACACTATAGATCTAAGCCAGCGTAGTTTTGTAAAGATGTAAAAAAAAATGTATTTTATTAATAAATGTTTTAAATTGAATCATGTGAAGTAAATAGTTGAGTTTTGTTCTGTGTAATATTTTACTTTACTAATTTAGCCAATAGTATGTAAGTGTGCATTGTATAGTATTGTATTTTTTAATTATCTTATAATAATTATTGGTGTTATAATGTATCACTTAATTGTCCATTGTTACAGATATGCTGATATTTATTTACATATTATTCTTGTGTCAGTACAACTAAATTAATTGTACATGTATGTAGTTTGTCATATTATGTCTTAAACCATAATTAATTTGATTTTCTTTTTCTTTTGCAGTATGCATTGGAACGAATGGACGCATGTCTGTTCCATCGAACAGAGAACAGCATTACCGAAACCTCCGAGACAGATTCACAAACTGTACTTATGTCGATGGAAATCTGGAGCTGACATGGCTTCAAAACGAACATCTCGACCTTTCCTTTCTCCAATATATAAGAGAGATCACCGGATACGTGCTCATCTCGCATGTGGATGTAAGGAGGATTATTTTACCCCGCCTTCAAATCATCAGAGGGAGAACCCTATTCAAGATGAACGTACGTGACGAAGAGTTTGCCCTACTCGTGACGCTCTCTAATACTCACTCTTTGGAGTTACCTGCGTTACGTGATGTACTTAGTGGTAATGTTGGTATATACAATAACTATAATTTGTGCCACGTGAAAACTATAAACTGGGATGAAATTATTACGGGCCCTAAGGCTGGTTATGTCTATTTGTATAACTTTACATCAGCAGAGCGAGAGTGCCCTCCCTGCGATAAAAGTTGCGATGCAGGTTGTTGGGGTGAAGGGCCTGAAAATTGTCAAAAATTTTCAAAGACTTACTGTAGTCCACAATGTTGGCAGGGAAGGTGCTTCGGTTCAAATCCTCGTGAGTGTTGTCACTTGTTTTGTGCTGGGGGTTGTACTGGACCTAAACAGAGTGATTGTTTGGCATGCCGTAACTTCTTTGATGATGGTCTTTGTACTCAAGAATGTCCTCCGATGCAGCGGTATAATCCAACATCATACTCCTGGGAGGCGAATCCTAATGGAAAATATGCATACGGAGCAACTTGTGTAAGAGATTGTCCTGAGCATCTGCTAAAAGATAATGGTGCCTGTGTTAGAAGTTGTCCTCCAAAGAAAACTGCTGTGAGTGGGGAATGTGTGCCTTGTGATGGACCGTGCCCAAAAACTTGCCCGGGTGTAAAGTCAGTACATTCTGGCAACATTGACAGTTTCAAGGATTGCACTATTATTGATGGATCTTTAGAAATTCTAGAGCAATCTTTCAAAGGCTTTCAGCAAGTTTATAATAATTTCTCATTTGGTCCAAGATATACAAATATGCACCCTGACCGATTAGATGTCTTCAGCACCCTTAAAGAAGTAACTGGTTATATCAACATTCAAGGATACCATGAAGAGTTTACGAACCTATCATACTTTCGAAACCTGGAAGTGATAGGTGGAAGGCAACTAATGGAGAATTTCTTTGCATCCCTTTACATAGTGAAAACTGCTCTACAATCCTTAGAACTGAAGTCTCTACGAAAGATAAACTCTGGTGCTGTGGTTATTTTGGAGAATAAAAACCTTTGTTTCGCTCAGCACATTGCTTGGAAAAACATAAAAAAGTCAACAGAACATACTTCTCTATTGCAGAATAACAAAGATGACAAGGATTGCAGTAAGTCAATTATTTCAATTCAGGTTTCAATACAATACAGATATTTAAATTCAGTAGGTACCTACATATGATTAAAAGATTAAGTTTAGTTAAGCATTGAAGATTTGAAAATTGCAAACTTTGTATGGCCATAATAATATGAAGTTTGGAGTCTTTAATTCTGATATAATAATATATTCTTTATATTGCTGCAAACAACTTTCTCGAGAGATAAATTGCATCCAGGACTTGATAGTGACAAAATGTTAAGAATACAGCTGAAGTGTTTCATTTTTATGTAACTAAAAAATGTTTATTTTTACATTATAAATAAAACATTGATCTGTATTTCTTGAAAATCAATTTGCAACTATTAACTATTATTACCTGGCTGCTGTATAGATTTCTGAAATTTGTGACATTTGGCGCTTGCATATTTTTTTGTAATAATGCGACAGAGATTTGCTATAAATTGACATCAATATGAAGTTGTTTTTAAAGATGTACTCACATGTTTTTGTTGCGTATTATATATATATAAATGTATATATATATATAATTGCACTATTTTTGATGAATTATTGCGCTTTATATATTATGAATATGCGTTAATAATGGCTATGATGGCTAGTTGGCGTGCGATAACTGGACAAAATTATATTCAAGTAGTTAGGACACTTTTCCTTATTTGCATTGCTCCTATATTTACATTATAAGTCACAATATTTAATTAAAAATGCCATGTTGATAATAATGGTGTATTTTGAATGTGATTTCTCAATATAAGGATATGTTTTTTTTAAACAATAGCTGCTTGCGTATCTTTATTTAGTCTATTTCTTATGGTACCCATTATCCAATACAAAAATTTGATTAGGATATTCCTATATAGATTAGTTTTTGACTTGTAAGATTTTGTTGCTTGTAATTTTTTAAATATGACATTTTATAATGTTCTAATCAACAGAAGCTGAAGGTTTAGTTTGTGATCCACAATGTTCTGCAGAAGGCTGCTGGGGATCAGGACCAGATCAATGTTTATCATGTCGAAATTATCAATTCAAAGACACTTGCTTAGAAAATTGTGATTCATTCACTGGGTAAGTGTTATAATGATGTTCTTAGCATTTGAAAAATCTCTTTAAATTCTGTTTAAAATATATTCAGTCTACTATTGCAGCTTTCTCTATTTAACATGAACTGTTTTTCTTTAAAGATAATATATCTCGTCCACAAACAGCTTGTTTGAATAGTAAAATTTAATGTAAAAAATAACATGGTTTATACATAAATTTCACCACATATTAATGTAGTCAATGATTTTATATTTTAAATTAAATTTTTTAAATTTTTAATTCCAGAATGTACAAAGCAGGGAACAAAACATGTAAGGCCTGTCACACAGAATGTGATTCGACATGCCGTGGACCAGGCCAAGAACATTGCACCAAATGTAAAAATGCTCGGGATGGACCTTTCTGTGTACCTAAGTGTCCAACAACCAAATATAGATCTGAAACAGGAGAGTGTGTTCATTGTCATGAAAATTGTGTCGATGGATGTCTCGGTCCTCTGAATACTATTGGAATCAATGGTTGCAACTCATGTGAAAAGGCGATTATCAACTGTGATGTGACTGTGGATCGGTGCCTCCAGAAAAATGAATCTTGTCCTGATGGCTATTATTATGAGTGGGTTGGACCACAAGAACAAGGTCCCCTTAAACCACTGGCAGGCAAAGCTATCTGTAGGAAATGTCACCCTCGTTGTAAAAAATGCACTGGTTATGGTTTTCATGAACAAGTATGTCAAGAATGTACGAAATTCAAAAGAGGGGAACAATGTGAGGATGAATGTCCATCAGATCACTATGCTGATGAAAATACACAGATTTGTGTTCCCTGTCACTTAGAATGTCGAGGGTGTATTGGACCTGACGTTTCTCACTGTATGAAATGTAGAAATTTTAAAATTTTCGTTGATGGTGAACCTTCATCTGATAATTCTACCGCTTTCAATTGCACGGCAAATTGTCCGGATGAGTTACGTCATAAAATATTCTCAAATGAAATATCGAACGAACCATATTGCTCTGCAAAACCAGAAGGGTCACTCCATTTTAGAGATATTTCGAATACTCCGTCTATTTTTATGATCTGTATATCAGTAGGTGTCCTTATCATTGTATCATTATTTACTGTGATATTTTACATTTGCAAACAAAAACAAACTGCCAAAAAAGAAGCGTCAACCATGAAAATGGCAATGGCAATGACAGGACATGAGCGGGAGGATAATCAACCACTTCAACCCAGTAATGTCAAACCAAATCTCGCCCAACTTAGGATTGTGAAAGAAGTAGAGTTGAGAAAAGGTGGTCTATTGGGATCTGGAGCATTTGGTAAAGTTTTTAAAGGCACATGGGAACCCGATGGCGAGAATTGTAAAATCCCTGTAGCAATCAAAGTACTTAGAGAAGGAACCGGGGCTAATACCAGCAAGGAATTTTTGGAAGAAGCCTACATAATGGCCAGTGTTGTACATCCAAATCTTCTTCAGCTACTAGGTGTTTGTATGACATCCCAAATGATGCTGATAACACAGTTGATGCCTTCAGGATGTTTGTTGGATTATGTTCGAATAAATAAAGAAAAGATTGTTTCCAAGTCATTGCTCAACTGGTGTACACAAATAGCTAGAGGAATGTCATATTTAGAAGATAGACGCTTAGTGCATAGAGATTTGGCCGCCAGAAATGTTTTGGTACAAACCAATGGTAGTATAAAAATAACAGACTTTGGTCTGGCGAAGCTTTTAGATTATAATAATGATGTATATACCGCAGCTGGTGGTAAAATGCCCATTAAATGGTTAGCTCTAGAATGTATACGTCTCCGTATATTTACTCACAAGAGTGACGTTTGGGCATTTGGTGTTACCGTATGGGAATTATTGACATATGGTGGTAGACCATATGAAAATATTCCTGCGAGAGACGTTCCAGATCTTATTGAAAATGGACTCAAGCTGCCTCAACCTCCGATCTGTACACTGGATATTTACTGCATAATGGTTTCATGTTGGATGCTTGATGCTGGCAATCGACCTAGTTTTAAACATTTGGCTGAAACTTTTGCTGAAAAGGCCAAAGACCCTGGAAGATATCTTGTTATACCAGGAGACAAGTATACAAGGCCTCCCATTCCATTCCAACAGGTAAATATTTGATATTGATATGAATGATAAATAAGAGAAATTATTCATATAAATCATATTCGCATTTACTATAATTTTGTCAATTCTTGGTGGAAAAGCATTATATTTAAAAAATAAAATATTTTAATAAAATACCACAACCGGTTTGCTCATCGCGAGCATTATGAAATAAACAATATTATCATTGAATAAAATAAGTTGTTTTTTCTAATTGTAATAGAAAAATTAGAAAAACTGTGATGCAAGCCAAAATAAGTATTCAATTTGTAATTATTTATATGAATTTTACTTATTTTGATATCCCATAACAATAATTATAAATTATTTAACTAAGACGATAAACCTTTAAATGAAATGATTTTATTGCTAGAAATAGCAATGTTTTTATTCCTAATCCAAAGATACGTTCTATATTTTAATTATATTGTAGTAAATAGGATTCATATGTTTTTAGGATAAAAAGTATGTATGATACAGGTCATGTTAGAAATATGAGAAAATTTAATTTTTATGAATTGTTTCGTGTTTGAAAAATGATTAATTATGATCTACTATTTCTAGTTTCAATTCAGTATGGATGTGCCTTTATTCAACCCAAATTGTGATTTAGTTGTTGGAATTATGTATCAGTCTTATAACTTTTTATATGGTTTGTTTCTATAACAGTTAAATACATCTTAATAGGTACAATTAATATTTGTACTGTTTATTAATTTTTTAAATTCTAATCAAAACACATTGAACACTTGCAAGCTGAAATAACCTTGTAAATATTTGAAATAATTATTCAAAAAATCCATGTAAAAGATAAAATGTATCAATCTTAAAATTCATAGCTGCAAAAACTAAAGAAATGGTGCATTCATCAATATGTAAAAAGGTTTTGAAATTCTGTTTCTTACTACATATAAACAAAATGTTAAATGTTTTGAATACTTTTTCCAGGATGAGAAAGAGCTCCTGAGAAGTTTACCATCAGTGATGGAATGTCCTGAAGCACTTCTAGAACCAGATGAATATTTACAACCAAAGTATCGTGGAGAAATAAATATGCCTCATTCAATATCATCTGGTATACCTAGTGACATCCCGCATATGTCAAATAAAGCCTCTTCATCAAACTCGTGGCAAGGCAACACATGTAGTACAAATCTTAAAAGTATATCACTTGAAGGGTTATCATCGTCGTCAAATCTGAGCAATGCTGATCAAGACTTTTTAAGGTATCCACAGATGCTAGTTTCTTATCGTCAGCAATACTGTAATGGTGGACTTCATTCTGATACTTCTAGTTCTAGATACTGTAGTGATCCGTTGAAAGCAGGTGTTAAAGATGAGTTAAGTATGGATGACAACTTTGATTCTATTTCAATAATAAAAGAAGCTCAAGTAGGAAATATGAAATTAGACCTTCCACTGGATGAAGATGATTATCTTATGCCATCTCCACAACAAAATCCTGGTGCCTCTACATATATGGATCTAATCGATGACACAGATAATGTAGAAGGTGCAGAAAACTGTCAAAATTTTCCAAATTATACTGATTTCTTAAATGTCAAAATGGGAGTAGATAATCCAGAATATTTGTTTACTTCCCCGAAAGAGTGTAATGTTAGTGAGAGTAGTGCGATTCCAAAGAACCCAGAGCCAGAAAATGTTCAGTTGCCAACAAGTTCTGCTGTTCCGAATTCCGAAGGAGTCTCGCCGGTGACTTATGTAGCACAAAAATCCATTGAAGAAGAGTCTATATCAGACCATGAGTACTATAATGACTTTCAGAGAGAATTGCAGCCTTTGAGACGCAATGAAACTACTGTTTGATTGCTCCCAATGGCTAAATGTCTTGATTGCAACAGTTCAGTCAAACTCTTTAAACTCATATACATACTCAGCGGTCTGGGACTTAAAATGTATTTCATGTGATATTGAAGTTACATCAAGGACACTGATCTCTCCGCACATTGACAAATTACGTAATATAAAAAGAATATATAAAACCCTGTTACTTAAATAAGACACCTAAATATATTTTAGGAAAATATTTAGTTTATTTTTTTAATTGATACACGATGATAATTTATTAATCACTTCAGAGTGGAGTATGTATTTTTTATTACTAAATTGTGTTTCTTGATTTTATTCTGATGAACCTGTTTAATTCTAGCTTTATAGTTTCAATCACAATATAATCTGTGTTTGTCAGTCGATTGCTGTGAATCATTTTTTCTCTCGCTTGCTCACACGTTAAGAATATAATGTGGGGTGGAGATGGAAAGAAATTCACTACGCTGGTGTGTGTAGTTATTGCAATTTATGTTAATACATTTCACTGTGTTTTTAAAGAATTGTAATAGATTTACAGTTTGTTAATATTGTGTATAATAATTTTGGTGGACCTAAAATCATTAAATTTTTAACAGTAATCAGTAACTCATACTCCACTTTGATTGTTTATTGATTCTGATTCTGATTATTAGTTATTGTTCCATTGAATGTTAATCGCTTTTTCAAATATAAATTAACCAATTCAAATACATACCGGTAAAATGTTTTTGCACTTTGAAAACACTTCACAAATTAAAAATTGTTTACAGTTTACTCAAGGTCCTAACCCACTATATGTCAGGGCTCATAAGGTTCATGGGAAAAAACGCATACTATGCTTTGGAATACCAATCGCTTGCAATTTAAATCAAATTGTCCTAATTTTAAATTGAAAAAACATGATAAAGTATTTTGTGTTGATAAATTGAATAATTCAATTAAAAAAGATATGACTATATGAATCAAACGTAGTCATTTATTTAAAAAACAGCTTGCTGTAAACACTGGTCTGTGAGATAATGAAAATTCTGCCTGTTTATTCAGTTGACTCAATCATTTTTAATAATATATAAACTTGTGAGTAATATACCAAAATATGAATCATTCTTTCCCATGCTCACTATGTGATCCTTGTTATATTGAAAGGGGTTAGTAATCGGATAGTTTCTGTGTTTTTTCATTCAAATATTTTTTAACAAGAAATTTACTGAACTTTCACTTATTTATTAACCATCCTAAATAACATGTTTGATGATGTTTCTCTTCTGAAATTGATCTGTTTAATCTAACGTATCTCATTAATTTTACTCTAGTGATATTTTTATATATTCATTACAATCACGTGGCTAATTGCATTTAGATTAATAAATGCAGCCCCTTGATTATATAATTAAATAAATTCTCTTGTAATGAACAAAATGTAATACAAATCAACCACTTGTAACTGCTCCAGTATACAAAAAAAAAATTGAAAAAAGCAATAGCTATTCTCCTATAGTTACAGTAGCTTTACTTGTAATTAAGTACTTTAAAAGGAAAACTGGAAACTAACCTATTGTAAATACAAAGATTCTTTCTAGCGATTCTGCGTTAGAAAATGATCATGCTAAATCTTATAGTTCTTTAATTTTTAAAAATCAGCCATTATATATTGCCTCTAAAACATAATTTAAGTTAAGACTGTGATAATAATTAATGTTATGAAAATGGAATACCTACCCCTAAGCTAAAGTAATATCTCAATGATGTAATATAATTTGGATGTGCTTATTTAAATTTTTCTTATCTATTTGTTATGCTGTCTTTCCTTTTTTTAATACCTATCACTGGACTGGAATTTTGGTAGTTCGTAAATTTCATTGAATGCGAAATATTTTAATTTAGATGTTAACATCTGAAGGTTCATGCGTAAAGTTTCAAGCCGCAGTGTGTTGGTATTTTTAAAATCAAATAATTATTATGAAAGCATATCACCTATGAGGTATTTTCCATTTTTGACTATTTTTTTAATTGCTTAATACTTTTCTATTATAGACATTTCTTATTTGTCTACTTTTTAAATGGTCTATTAAGTTTATTCTGAACACAGTGTTATCGATAAGCATACGTACAACCTCCTGTTCTCTTCCAGTTGGAGCTAATTTTTCTGTGTAAATAAAAAATATGTACATTAAATGTAAAGAAAAGTTGAAATTGACAGTCTGATCGAATCCGTACATTGAAGATTATTTAAAAAAAGATTAGGACTTTGTTCAGAATAACCCTGTAAAGAGTCATCACATCATTACAAGATCCTCCGGCGAAGAGAGTTCATTTTAATTGTATTTTTAAAAAAATTATTTAATCAATAATTTTATATAATCATAAAATCAATTAATCAAATCAATATCTAAGATGTGGTGTGTTGTTAATAGTAATTTTATGGATATTTTAATGGTGATTTGACTCTAAACGTAAAGAAGTTTACACTGTTGCCATTGTGTACAACATTATTAGTTTTCAGGCTGTTAATTAAAAATTTATTTAACATGGTCAAAGTAAAAATAAGTTTCCTATTATTATTAACCTGATATATTGATGCCATTTGTTTTAAAACTATTTATATTCTATAGAAACTTACCCGCTAGTAATAAATAAATTTTAGCAAATATGTATGACCTATAATATTGCCTTCAAAAAAAGTAAAAAAAGATTTCTTGCTTAATAATGGACATACAACATCAACATTCCTATGTTTCAATTTTCGTTACAGCCAATAATAGATTTCAAATAAAAATTCTGTAAATTTCAATTATGTTAAAAAATATTTTATTTTTCTGAAAATTCTACTTATTATTTTCCTCTGGATTTTTTAGTGAAATAATCATTGGATAATAAAGGTGAATCTTTTTTATTGAAACTGTAATATATATTTTTAAACATTGCATTTATTAGCTGCTTCATCAAAACCTACTCTATATGATTTATTTCCGATGCTTACTAACGGAATGTCCAAGATCGACTAAGGTCAAAAATGTAGTGAGCTAAATAATCATCAGTGAATAAATTAATATCAGAACTTGTTTAAAACGGACCATGAAACCTGATTTTGTTCATTTTGGGCCCTATCTGTAGGCTGATGAGAGGTGTAAACTTACAAATTAAATTTTTATTTAAGTGCCATTAATAATAATTGTTATTGATGTATATTTCATCTTTCTTAACTGCTAAAAATTAATATTTTTACAATGTAAATCTGTTATAGTAAATAAATTTGCACTTAAGCAAATAATGTGTATATTATAGCTTAACTTCTGATAGGACATTGTTTATAGTGTTTTTGATAAACTTGACATATTATTATAAATGTGTTATTTATACAAATTTTATGTGTTA
Organism: Himalopsyche phryganea; assembly: GCA_022494535.1. Taxonomy (NCBI): domain Eukaryota; kingdom Metazoa; phylum Arthropoda; class Insecta; order Trichoptera; family Rhyacophilidae; genus Himalopsyche; species Himalopsyche phryganea. Next base: position 3,371,421 of record JAGVSL010000023.1, read on the forward strand.
CATTATTTAAGAAATTCAAGTTACTCATGTAATTAATATTTTTGAGTTTGAAATAAATCTGTGTACCTTGTAGTTTAAATGAGAAATATAAATAATTTTGAAAATAAAATGGTTTATTGCTTTTTATTCCAATTTCATTATAACGAGATTTGATTAAATTGCTGTGATGTAAACCAGGGTTTCCCAAACTTTTTCTGCGATGGAACACCTCGCAAATCCAGAATTTTTGACAGAACACTTTATTTATTGTGTTGGGTAGGTAATATCAATATGAATTTGTTGCAGCCGTAGCAGCAAATAAAACTATTCCAGGTTTCCATGGAATATCAATTAACGTACCACGGAACACTAGTGTTCCGCTGAACATAGTTTGGGAAAGCCTGATGTAAACTAATGGTCTCCAAGCTCAATAAGGATGTGAGCTATTTTCAGAAATTGAAATTATTTGGTGAACTACCTATAAATATTCCTTCTTTTTAATTTTTATCATCATCCTTTATCATACGATACATAATATTATTATACTACTTACAATAAAACATAAACGAAAAATAGTTGAAAATTATCTCGAAATAAGTGTGGGTTAAAGTAAAATAACTAGTGAAAAGAATGGCATTCACTTTCCACCACAATTTTTTCAATTCTCAGTGAGTACCTTGTCATTCTCATCCAAATGTAATTATCAAGATGTAAATCTGTGAGTCTGTGTCTATATTTAATTTTAACCACCTTCATAGTGGAAAACGTTCACATAAGTACGTAGAACAAAAAAATACCTTCAATTTGAGTGCAATTCGAACTAAAATTTGATAATTTTCTCTTGGTATACAGATTTTATAGTTGAGGTAACACTCTTAAGTGACGAGAAATTCATATTACACCTACGCAAGCTACTGAAAATGCAGCCGCGTGCTACCGGTAGTTGGCGAGCGACCATTTGGCGATCAGTGATGTAAACCAATCAATTATCGTTGATTTGGATCTTTTGACCTATCATGCTCTGCTCTACTTCATATACTGGCAGCAATAACTGTTTGCAAAATATCTAAGCATCGTTTTCCTGTGTTCCTTAATCCCTGAATACATGACTGTTGGTCATCTTCATCAGTTTTTTAGTGCATCAATTTTATCATTTAATCATAGATTTAGTAGGGAATATGTTCATTTTGTGTTTTTATAATCCTAGTATCCTGGGGTACAGTTTCACTATTTCAGGAATTCGTAGGTAAGAAAGCGCACTAACTAGCCCCTTAACATACCCCAAATTAAAAGTGACATGTGCTGCAGATGCCCCAGAGAGTCTAAATCCCGTCTTTCAACTGGAAGTATTTCATAGTCCTTGAGCTATGGGGCGCAGGAATGACTGGGAAAATACAGCTCTTAGATTTTCATTCTACTTAGTTGCTGCTTTGAAACTCTCCTACATCAATTTTTCGATTGAATCATGTATTTGTTTCTGATCTTGAAAAGGGTGTGAAAGAGTTAGCTACCAGTCTTTCTTAATTCCATCCATTTCGTTACCCCCTGCAAAGAGAAAGTTTGAGTAACTAATCTAGTCAGTTCTCATTAAACAAGTTATATTATGATGCACTGTTAAAAGTCTATGTTTTAAATTTGGATTATTGAGATTTTGTACACTTCCATGTATTTTGTCACTAACTCAATAATCCAAATTCTCAATAATCCAAATTTGATATTGAAATTCCATCAAGCACCCTCAGTCGATGTCTTAAATTATATCTATGTTTTAAGTTTAAAAAAATGTTCCAAAGAGCACATTGAACGAACAAATAGCTTTTTATCAATTACCTTAATAAGTGAATAAATTAGAGGAATCGGACTGAAGAGTATTCTGCAACCTGATGTATATTGTTGGGTAAATAAATACATCCACTTTTACACACACAAATTTTATAGAAAATATTTTGTCAGCATTCCATGTATGAAGTTATTTCACTCACGTGTTTGTCAGATTAACTCGTGAAAAAAAAAACAATTTAAATTCATAACATTTTTATTGACACAATTTATTATATTGAGCATGAATATTTAAACAGCTTTTTAAAATATAATCTAATAATTCAGTTAATTTGACACAGCATGAGAGATTCTCGGATTGACACTATTTCACTAAGTAGCACTTTTACTAAATTTATGATTTCTACTATTTTCTGACATTGTATAGTTTACATTTTCTTGCCTCAGTTATTTAAATCATGTTATATAACTTATTTTTACATAATCATAACTTTGTTTATGACATAAGCCAATGTCTGTTGACAAAATGAATAATAAAATAAAAAATTGATGACGTTATATTCAATAGGCATGGACATACAAACTAATCAATTTGTTATCATTGCATGCCAAAAAGGACCAATATTTAGAAGAATTGATAGCTTACATTATTTTTAGTGATGTAATGAAATGAAAGCATTTGTTTGCTTTCTCAAATGATACTGTATTCTCTTGTTATAAAAATATCAATCATCAAGACTTTTCCAAAAGAAAACTTATGTTCTGAGAGTATTAATTTTGCTGAGCTGTCAATTTTCGGTTATCAGAATAAGCAGTGCAAGAAAATGGTACGAGGAAAATCAATGAGATTCAAGGGTATGTTAAACATATTTGTCAGTATTATTGATTAATTGCATGCATTTTGCAATATTTAAGTATATTATCATGGTACTAGTGTTGGGACTATATGAAAGACTAAAGGGATTAATAATTACAGTTATATGGGTAATATGATTTATATAGGTTTATAACAATAATAATAGGTTTTTATAATGCTACTATAGTTAATATTTTTTCCAATATTTTATCAGACATTTATAAGGGTTAATTATTCTCTAATACATTACAATTGTCTAAAATCATTAAAATATATTTTCAAGAGACTACACAAAATTTGGAATTCTTACAATATTCCTATATTTAATTGAAGCACATGGAACTCCTTTCAAAAGTATCTGAAATAATAATTATTGTAAGTTTTTATAATTTAACTAGATTATGGGTGAACCCAACAAGATAAAGCATTTATTTCAGAAGATAGTCATTGTGTGAAATACATATTTTAATATTATATGCTACAAAGAAAGGTTAGCAGAGGTTTTCATCATAATGAGGACTGTTATTGTAAATATTGCTTTTCTGTTTCTTTTAGGAATATCAACTTGATTATCTGTAATGAATTCTGCAATGAAGAATGAAAAATTCAAATAGTTTTAATACTTTGCATTTGACAGTGCTGTATAAGAACATAATAATGATCATGTAACTTTGGCACAGCCTGATAAAGAATTGAATAGCACAATCAAACACAAAAGGAAAAAAAAAATATATTACTATTATAATTTACAGTTAATTGACATGTCACCATGGTGGCAGCATTTTATTTATGAGGAAAAATTCAATGTCGCCACATAGGTGTCATTCGAGTGCAAATGATAATGAAGTGCTCTCATGACTAATGGGATTATAAAACAAATGTGACTATTACAGGACTTCTCTATGTTTTTTTAATAATATTACACCACTATTTGTTGGATTCACCCCAATTTCAGGCTTAAATGTTTCTCATTGGGCTTCAATCATTCTCTCTTCTAGATGGTTGATCTATTTATCCGTGTAAATAATTTGTTTCCTTTCTCATAGTAGGGATTGCAATTGCAACATCACAATATCACGGTAGGTTTTTATTTATATAATAGTTTATCACCCTTGTGGTTATTCTTAAAATACTACATGACTAAAAATGTATAAAAATATATTTATGTTGTATAAATATATTTACTTGTTAATGAAGTCTTCGCGTTTTCATGAATGTACGCATTCATATAACTCCCATACACATATCACTCCCGTAAATAAATTTATTTCCTGCTTATTACAAACAATATAAATGTTAATAATAAATTGAAGATTGTATTGTAATTTTGAAAGAAATTATCATATTTTCGGAATATTACAAGAAAAATTATAATTTTGAAATACACACTACGGGAAAAGATTTAGTTGTCATATTCTACAGCACCATTACACAAATTGTCATTTAGTAAATTGTCTTGTAATTCTTTAAAAAAACTGTAGTTTATATGAGAATAAAGGACATTTTGAAAAACTTTTTTGTAAGGTAGGTACATTTTTAACTAAGCAGAGACAATTTCTAAATACCATATAAAAAAATTAAATTCTCATTCAACGAATATAGACACACACGAAATAAATATATGACAGATTTAAAAATTAAAATAATATGTTAGAGAAATAGGTTATGAAAAATTAGTTGTTTTGTAAAGTTTTAAATTGAATTTAGCTGTTGTAAGTTGTAAACATATCTGGCGTCACGGATAAGCGCATCAGGCGACTGCCTGTAGCAGTAAATCTAAAAGAGTGGACCCACACGGTCGTAATATTTTAAATTTTATAACTAGGACGGCAAAACGTTTGGTGCTGGCCATGAGAACAAAAAAACTGTTGTAGAATGCAAAAGAATTGAGAAAGGTTTGTAAGTTGTGGACATCATTAAATAAAATAAAAATATTTTAGTGAATATTTGTAAAATGTGCTCCAATTGACGGTCTAATACAGCGTTTCTTAATCTTTTTGAGGCTATAGCTCCCTTACCACAATACAAAACTAAACAAAATTTCAAAATTACACTATTATTTATGTATTTATGCAATGGATTTACCGGTAGAAATATAAAAATACAGTATTCTAACGGATTTACATAGACGTTTTATTTTTATAATAAGTCAATTGATCATTATAATATTTAATACAGAAGAACTAGGGCACGCTGGTGCAAAGAAATTAAGGAACAAGGATTGACAGAGATGATTGATATCATCACAATAGGGAATTATGTAACTGCAAACTCAGATTTCAGTAGTTCCCCAAAATGCTATAAATATAAAAGCATACCACAGATTTTTAAAAAGTCCAATAGAGGTTGTTAATTCCTCCGTTAGAGTGATAACACTGGTCTAATTGAAGTGACTACCTGAAAGTGTTCATGCGATACAGTAGTTGTATAAACGTATTCATATTTCAAGCGATTGAAAGTAAGTGTGAAAAAAAGAATTGAATAAAACGCGAAGACTTTTATGTAAGATTACTATTCGTCATTTCCAAAACTTTTGCTTGTAAACATTATTTAATAAAGTTTTAAGGTTCATCCTAGGTAACGTGTTAGTATTATTATTGCAGATTTTATCTGCCAAGTATTTGAAAATATTGATGTAATTTTTTGACTGTAAATATCGATTGACTTAAATAACTGTTTGAATAGCTAACGATGGAGATTTTTATAGAATGAATCTTTGTACAATATATTTTTATAATAGCGCTAAGTAGATGGCATTGAAGATTATAGATAGATTAAAATAGATATTAGGAAAGCTCTAATTAGTTAATATATAATAAGCATAAATTTTGGGACAGTTATATAGGATGCAAATGAAAATTATTAAATAAAAAATAATCAAAATACAAAAAATGAAAGTAGCTGAAATATCATAACAATAATCCAAATTTTTTTTTAGAAAATGCATAGCATATATAATATATTCCCTTCATTGAGCTTATCAAAATGGCTTCCGGCTTAATACCTTCAAGCATACATGATTAACTTACTTATAATATTGAATGTAAAAGTTGCAAGTGGATTCGTACTATATATTATATTCAGAACTTTTAAAACAATTGTTGACACATGAGAAAATCGTGTTATTCCATTTTCTTTTCAATAGTTTATGTATAGATTTTGAAATAACTTTCTGATTAAACTATATTTTTCCAATCATAAGAAGCAGATTATTTAAAAATGTGTTTTATAAAAAATATATTGAATGTCAACTTGTGGTGGCCTGCTAGCCACCACAGCAGAAATCGTGATGCCTCCCATCAGGCCTGCCTGTTAAAAATTTGACTTACAAAGTATTCATGTAAATATTTGGCACATACAAAGTTGAACATGATTTCATGGAATACTTTTATGTCCTATTATTATACATCTAACACCTATTTATTCCCATCTAGCAATCTAAGTATCTTGTATTCAGATAAAATATTGGATGGCACATCATCAGACATTGCATCTCTTCATTTTTTTTCACAAACTACGGACTTTAAATATGATTTCCTGTGCTTCATTTTCCCCATAAAATGTTTACATTCAAAATGAATATGGAGTTTATATTGTTCAATGTAATTATTAAGTGAAGTGAATCCACTTTTCAATCCTCCATTGCATATTTTTTTCAAATCTGAGTAAACCTAAACATAATATTTATGTTAGTAGTTACAATGGAGTAGGAATTTCAACACTGAATAATATTATTGCAGAAAATCTCTGTTTATTTTAATAACTAAAACATCAAAGTTCAAAATATATTTTGTTACATGTGTACTGACTGCGACTGTGTCATTTGAATGAGTATTACATGATACAAAAAAAGTTTCATATATATAAATTTAGATTTACTTAGATATAAAAAATAATTTAACCTGGTTTAGAATACCTACTCAGCTAATGAGTTTCTTTATCATTCATTTAATGAGTGTAATTTGACGAAGAGCATAAGAAAATTAAAATATTTCATGCATACTTGCACACTATAATTTTTATTTTACACATTCTGCAAATCAAATGGACATATTTTAAATACATACAACCTTTTGTATAAAGCAGTGAATTCGATTATGAACTGAAATAAAATCCATGATATTAACTCGGTCGAACATTGTGCCCCATCACAAATTATGAAATATCAAAATTATGGAGAGTTATGACAATTGATTTGATTCTTAAATGCAATCAAATTCATTTCTCAATATTAAATTATACAACAAGATACTAACTTTCTTATAAGCATTTATTTTTCACTCAATGGTTTAGTTGAATTGTATGAGGTAAAGCAGCACCAATTAGTAGCGATTAATTATTTCATTCACGTTTGGCGAGACAAATAATCTTGTTAACATTTATCATTATGTAAAATTATGACAGCACAACATAGTATTTATAAATAACATTCATTATAAATTTATGCAATCATTATTAACAAATATTTAAGTGAAACAAAGAGGAAATGATTATTCAACACATTTTGTAACTGATTTAAACCTTTAGCTTTCATCAGCAGTTAAAACATACAGATAAGCTTCTACGAGAATTCTTTGGCTTCACAAATACAGTTGGGTATTTCCTTTTTGTAACAGCTTACCCTTGAGGCCCATGTACTATGTGAGATGAGCTTGTGGACTACTTCCCAATTCATACTCCATGCTTTGTTCTCCGCATAATTTTTCTCTACTCATTCTTGAAGAAAGTCTGAAAATATTACCATTGTTATGAAAGCTATACAATCAAATGTGCTACAAGTCATTCTTCATGTGTGGTTAATATTGCCGGCCTCTGTATTCTAGTGGTGACAGCTTTACCCTAGCAATCAAATGGGTTTGGGTTCAAGCCACAGGAAAGTAAAAATGAAAATTAGATTTTTGCAATCTGTATCTGCAATCTGTGATGTCTTTTCTACTCGAACTGATTTCGAGTGACTCAAAAAAAATCTCATCATGTATATCTCGTGTGATTTAAAATTTTCCAAATATTTGGTGCCTTGGCTGTAATGCCGAATATTTCTTTATAAAATCATATCTTATTTTATCATAGATTCTGTAACGAATCTACCGTCTACCAGTATATACCTGCAATATTATTTACTTGATTATATAGGACTATAATATTCTTACAATTTTGTGTGGTGTAAAAGGAAATATGGCGATAATCAAGTAAATTTTTTCTGTAGTCTTTTTTAATGTAATTTTTAGGTTAAATATCGGTATACTAATAGTTCCCATTCTTAGCCTTAAGGCATAGATTGTGGATTCATACAGCTGAAGGATGTTATGAACAATTTTTCAACATAAACCGCCAATTATTATGATGTAAAAATATTTCTTTTCACACTCAATAAAGTGTTTATATAACTTTATATTGCATAGAATAAAGTGTGAGCACTTACCCTGAGAATACAACTTGAGGAGTTAGCTCTGCTTGTAGACTATTTATGGATTGATTTAGATGAGCCTTGAACAACAATGTCAATCCCAATAAAACAATTGGAAGACCCAAAAGAGCACAGATCAATTCTCCACTCATACCAGGGCGCATCTCCAAGCTTCCATCTGCGAATGAAATGAAAATATAATAACAATGTAATATATATGTAAATTATTATCTATATATTATGCCATCATATTATGCTCACACTATTATGCTGATCTCAGATTTTAATATGTGACATAATTTTCATGTTCAGAATGTTTGCAATAATATTTTTTCTTCTTTAATAAAACTGTAGGTGATAAGGTCTTTGAGTTCTTTACATAATGCTCTTACGTTTATTAATTAATTTGGTATTCAAAAAATAAAATAGATGTCACCTACCAGGATTTTGTGAAACAACAGCCCACCAGACACCAGTGAAGGGTAACGCTAAAGTCATCATGGCTATTGTGAAGACTGACGATTGACATATGACCAGAAATCGAATTGAACTGATAGAGAAGCTTGTGTAGGCAACAAATGCTGCCCACCCATAAAATGATATATAATTACAACCACCTGAATCCATTTTTGTTATTGTGTATATGACATTTCCGTCAACACGATTCATAAATTTGCTTTGTTCTGACTGCCGTTTGTCAGTTATTCGAACAATGTTATCATCGGAGACCTCATAGCTGACTACATCAGGATTTCTTTCTTCGCTAATATCAATATTTTCATTGTCAGCTGGGCTTACTTGATTTTTTTCAGACATCCTTATGTTTTTGAAAAAGTAATCAATATCTGAAGAAACATTAAAGGGTTCTGTAATATCTTCTCTTTTTATTCTTTTAAAATTCATTTCATTTTGTTTGTGCGACTTTCTGTGATGGTGACGATTATTTCTTATTTTTTCTGCACTTTTTTTACTCAGTGTTTGCTTTGCCACTTGGGATTCAGAGGATTTTTCTACATTGTTGCTAGCTGGAATCAAATTATGCCGTTGCTGGATTTTCTCATTTAATTGCTCATGTTTCACTGGAGTAATCTCTTTTTTGGGAAATATTTCAAAGCCATTTATACTTATAGTAGTTTTATTCAAAATAACGTGTCCTATAAGATTTGGTTTAATTTTATTGGTTATAATGTGTCCATGTAAAATAGATTCAGTTGGATGAATGATTTTAAAGCCTATTGGATCGGTATGGATAATCATCCGCTTCTTTCTTGAGTGGGTTACGTTTTGGACTTTATGAAGAGCAATGAAAAATGTTGAATTTTGGTTTTCTGAAATGGGATGAATATTTTCAATTGTAGTTTTTGGTTGCTGTTGCTCATTTTGAATAATATTGTTAACCATTTCTGTGCTTTGTACTACTGGTTTTGTTATATTTTTATTGTGAGTAGTAAACTTTGAGGATGAGTTCTTTTTTTCGTTTGTAATATTCTTTCTACTTTTAATAGTTTTAATTGATTTGTGTTTCAGGTGGTTCAACTTCTCCTGTCCAATGTTTTCTTTCGATGTGTGCCATTCAGGTGAAAAATGTTTTTTGTGGCCAGTATTTGTATATAAATTAGAATCACGAAATCTGTAAAGAATGATTTATACAGCAATAAGAATAAAAATAAACGTGAAGTATTTTGATAAACATATGGGTCCATACTCTTTCCTTGAATGTTTTTATACTCATGAATTAATTGTAGTAACATTTATAGATGACATTATCAACAAATATATATTTTTTAGAAAAAGACAAGTTTGTAGTTTTGTGACATTTTCCACAATCACATTATATTAGAATCCCTCAACCCCTAGGTTATGTGTGACTTTATATATGGATTTAAATATAAATTGAATATTATAAATACATGTGTATTTAATTAAGTATAAGATTAATCAAAGCCTTACCTATTCTCCTTGTTGAAGTAAGTTTTGTGGTCTAGTAAGTGTCGATTATTCATTTGAGACTTTGTATAAACTTCCTCAATTGATTGTAATTCTTTTAATGCTTCATTATGGTCATCTTTCAATCTACAACCACGGTGGAAAATAAATATTATGATACAAGGAATCATTACCTGGTGGCGGTACCACTTGCAAGCATTCGCTAAATACGCTTGATGCAAAAAATGACGCACATACAGATATAGAAAGTTTGTGTTTGTGTGGGCTGTGCATTAAAAATTCATTCAACACTTATGCTCATACACACTCTCTCTTTCTGTCAGCACATAAGAGAGAAAGTGTGTGTGTGTGCTGCGTTACAGATAAATAAAGACAAATATATATTGTAATTGCTTAGCACTACATAGTGTTTCTAGTTACAAAACATTTTTTTTCTTACGCATTACTAGGATCATCAGTTACGCCAAAAGATACAATGGGCTGAGAGCTGATAAGGTGCTGAACGGATCCTGGTGGTGACCAATTTGGCATGTGGCATGCAATTCCTTCAATAGTCATATTCCATAAGAGTTTCTCAGGATTCATATCCTACAAATAATAAAATACTTCTTTGAGAATCGGTATGCAGTCTGAAACAAATTTAACGTACAGACGATTCCACTTATTTCGGCCAAATCTTAAGGAACGGAAACCATAGAACTAACAATAATTTAGATCATCATACATATTGTGTTGTAAATACGAAAATTTATTCACAAGTTCACTAATGAGATTAGTGCAGTATTTTTTCCCTTTGCAAGCAATACAGTTTGTTGCTGACAGTTGGCAAGCTATAAAAACTAACACGGTACAAAATTGTTTTGATGTTTGTGGCTTAATACTATAATTTTGAATGATTCTGAAAATGACATGTTACAAGTTCTTATAGATAATTGTCAATATATCATGTTACGATGCAAGCGGAAAACTAATTCTGTTCTGAACACCTGTACAGATTTTGTAGAAGTGCAAGCCTACAACAACAAAAGACAGATTACACTTGATGCATTGAATTATTTGTACCTAAATACTTGCTATTTCATTTTAAAATTAATTATTATTCTGGCTATTGTAGAGAAATATATTTTGAAGCAAAATATTCATGTGTGTGGAATTCGCTTAATTCGGCTGAAATGCCCGAGTCCAGATCCAATTGAGCGAAATTGACTGCCATTTGTAATCTAGTGTGACAACATAATACCCATCAGAAGGAATAAATTGGAAGAAAAATTGAGTTATTGAATAACCACATAAATATGAACTATCATTAGCATCATATAAGAATACTAACACCAGCTGAAGCAGCAATGTAAAATATCCCAGATGTCATGACTAAGATCCAAGTTCCTACTTGAATCCACAGAGTTATAAGAAGACTTGATTTTTTCCCATTCCTCTCTGGGTTTCCAATCAAACAGCATTGATCTATTGAAAGTAAATAACATAATATATAAATATGTACATTTAAATAATATTATGACCATAATTAAATAAATATTTTGCCAACAGATATAATTTTGGCTATGAAGTACTTCCTCAAATGTCACACAATTATAATAATTTTATGCTGGTATATGGTATAGACCGTAGCTGTTGCTAACAATTTGCAATTTTAATGTGTATGATTGGCATATTAACTATTTTTGTGACCATGTTCACACCCAATTTGGATTATATGGGCACTATATATAATTATTGTTATGTCTGTTCTATCTACAATATTATTATGTACATTAAATTAAGATGAATAATTACAAACCATTATTTCGCTGTGATAGTATCTGAGAGGAGTCGTCTTGAGCGTAGATACGATCACAAGACTCATCAAGGGCTACCATACGTGACACAGTTGCAAGTAGGGATCCTGACAAAGACAGGTATAGTGCACCCTGAGAAAGAATTTTTACAAATTTCATTATTTAGAAACGTGTTAAACATTAAAATAACTCTATGATGTATTTATTACTTTCGTGATAATTGCAAAGGGGGTTAGTAACAAATTATAATACTTAGAGTTTTAATTATAGATTTCATTGAATACTTTATTGTGTGAAGTCTCTCCTTATTAGTGCATGTTTATAAAAGTAAATCTTTTGAATGATATTGCTTGTTACATAGAATTTGAGTACATACAGGTGGTCTTTGAATGACGTGTTCTTCAGTGATGGTAAAATGAAGTGTGAAAAGACCCAGTCCAATCAGGTATACTATTGTCCAACCGGCTCTGGCCTCCCAACTGCCTTCTGAAAAGTTGAGAACAATTCTAAATAATTTTTGTCGTATAAGGGCAAATGAATAAACTATCGTCAAATTTTGAAGTTTTGATAATAAATAGGAAAATGAGTGCTCTCAATTGGTTTCTGAAAAGGGCAGTTTTTAAGCTCATATGATAGCGACATCTATTGTTGAATAGAATTATTTATTCAAGATAAAAATACATATTATGTATGTTATTATCAGTTGAAATTGCTCGTGATGAGCGAAACCGGTCCTGATCATTATAAACATGTTGAAGTAGTACAAAACAATTTATGTTTTATTTTTAAAATATAATGCCTTTCCACGAAGAATTGGCAGTTAACATCTTAAAAGTGTTTTAGTGAATCTGTTAGAATCCAAATCAATACAATGTTGACAACGTCTGAATAGATTTAGGTATTACGAAAACACTTCCTCTTTCATATTTGGCGAATAAAATTATTATAATTTGAACTATAGTTTTTAGATCAGTAAACAATTACAAAATTACACTAAGAATATTGTACATGCTGCTATAATTTCCGTTTTAATTAATTAATTTGTAAGAATTAAATATTTTTTCTATGAGTTTCGTTCGAAAGTTGTACTCTTGTTTTATTAAGTGATCTTTCTGTTAGCTATTGTTAAAGAAAGATATTAAAGTTGTTGGTGTCAATTTGAATAACTACTTACCGATTCGACTTTGGGCGCCACGGCATTTGAATTTGTCGCATAAACCGTAATCAGCCGCAATGAATAAACCGACTGCCATGACCGACGCAGCAAATAGTTTCCGTAGCCCCAACACTGGAAAAACAAGTACATATTTTATAATATGAATTAAAGGGTTTGTGAAATGTTCAACTTGAATCATTGCCAGCTGCCGACCCGCTATATCTAACGACCAGAGGCTCACTCAGGACTTTTTTTAGAGGCGGTCCATCCGAAGTGACAATGTTTTTTGAAATTCAGGGTCTATTTTTTGTGATATGAAAAGTAAATCCGCTTTTCGCTTTTTTTATAATTTACTTACTTACTCGACAGTTTGTATTTGACAATTAAGATATGATTAAAACCTAAAAATCAGTGACGAAACTTCAAATTTTGTCGGTACTCTTTTCAATAAGAAACAAACTTATTTCCTAGGAAGCTTTATTCTACATAATATACAACACATAATGAAGAAGGCATTATCCAAAGTAGCCTACTCTTAAATGAGGAACATCGTCACATACGACATATAGGTACGGCGCAGGTTGAAATTTTCGAATTCAAATTGATGGGAAAATAAAAATAAATTGCGCTGCAGGTAAATTATGTTCAGTATTTTTATGAATTGAACAAATCGCTACGTCTACCACATAATCTCACATCTATCTACATTAAAGCTTCTTTTATATTTACTATCATAAGTTACACTCCTGGTTAAGATATCGATTATAAGTAAAAATCACAGTACAGTAAAAAAGTAATCAAGTTTACAGTACGCATAAAACTCTTCGCTGTTCACAGAAAGGTTTGGGGTCGCAGCCAATGGTTTAGGAATTTACAAAACTCTTGAGAGTTGGTAACATTGTCAGATAAACAGTATCCGCGGAAACGAGTCACCTACGATTTCAAAATCAAGTCAATGAAAACTTAGCAAAACCACACTATTTTGACCGTGTTTGGAATAGCTTAATGTTGACCGCTTCATTACAATACGTCATAAAACATGTAGATGTACGAAGCTCTTCTGTGTTACGTTTGGTGAGGGGAATTGATGGAGAAAAGAATAAAACTGTTTTCAAATCCTAGGGACGGTACGGTGCGCCGCCAGTTTTCGCTCATGCTAACGCGACAGTACCACATAAATCGGATGTTATTTAAAAAAATATTATTTCCGGCTTATAATATTAAAGAGGTAATAGGATCAAACAATAATTTTTATTTTTCGATTGGTTCAATTACTGTTTATCTAAATACATTTCCATAGCGGATTATAAGGTACTACCTTAAAATTATCTGAATTTTTGGTCCTTAAGCTGATTTGTTCTAACATATTTGAGTTGGAAACTTTCGGACATTACAGAGTATATGAGTTTTACAATTAATAACAAAGATTATCTTTTTAAAATGTGGATTCGACAGCATTATATTAAGACCGTCGTAAATATATTAATATTACATTTTAACTATGTTTGTGCGTTCATTAAGGACATGAAAGAAGTGGGGCCGAATTGAAGAAGACAAACCTTATTTTTTGGTAAGAGAATAACCGTCAATGACATTTACACACGTCAACACGCCTATCTATCTGCATATGCACAGCCAGAGAGGAAGTTTACTACGATACAGTACATATATATTTTAATGCATGTTTTCATTGGCTTACAATTATTACAGTAACAAATATTTTTAAATTTCACTGCCTTATACTAACAACATAGATACTTCACAGATATATCAACACAAATATATATTGTAATTGTCGGTGTATTATTATGATAAATAGTTGATAAAGGAAACTTACTTTTTTTGCAGAAGAAGAAGTAGTAGAGCAGGGAAAATAAAATGACCACAGCTTTGAGAGGATCTTGGAGATGACATGGAACTCTTCCAGATAGTTGGGCGTGGGCAACGAGTAGCACTCCAGCTCCATAACTCAATGCTGATTTGCACAGCCTGGTTGAATCGAAATCGACAAAGTGTCATGAGAATCTTTTGTTTATTAGAAAACTAGTGATATTGTACACCCGGTAGTAGTGCCACTCTTGCTCTTTTTTTGTCTGAGCGTCGTGCACAAGTGTATTGTTGTGCTGTGCGTTACAGACAAACAGATGAATCAACACACATATATATTAGAAAGTCATATATATCAGCTCAAAGCGCACGATGCGCCAACAGAGAGAAAGAGTGTAAGTTTGTTGCTTTATAGATATACATATGTACAGATAAATCAAGACACATAATTTATGTAATATATTATTGAAATCTATTAAAGTTTATAGCGATTGTGAAAGTGCCCGACGATGGTTTTGTTTTTATCATTTGGGCAGTTTCATTCGAGGAATACACATGGAATATGATAAAATAAATTGCGAGTGTGTTATTTAGCAAAATTTAACAAAAAAATACCTTTTGAATGGAAGTGGACAGCGTGTAATTGAAGTGTTGCCAAGGCATCCAATTTTCCCCAAAATCGTAGCAAGGACTAGAAGAGTAAACACGCAGCATGACGATGGGAATATCAATACCACCAAAGGACCAGAAGCCGGACTGAGCTGTTCCACGTAGAGCGGGAAAAGGATCATCAGTCCAGATGACGACATTATCAGTATTATGCTCGTGATGAACATATCCGACGCACCCGAGGATTCCGGAAGGGGGGTTTCCGTTCCCGGTTGCCGATCTGGGGAATCCTTGGCTGAGCATGTCGGCGGGGCATCTTCAACGTCGCTGCTTGCTTCACTTTCTTCAGCGTGCATCAATTCTTCTTGATCCGATGGAGAAGGACTCTCTTCGTCTCCAATGTCGTACATGACTGGCATATTGGATGTGTTATAATATATGTTTAAATTATTGAGAAATTGCTGTTTCGCATGAGGGAATTGACGTTATTTGATTGATTTGATTGATCGATGTCAAGGTAGACTTAATTAACTTTTACGTAGAAATCTGCCACTTCAGCTTAGAGATTAGAATATATTTTTTCAACAATATTCAATGCCGATTTTTAATAGACAAATATTCTTATTACAGGGAAATGCGAACAGTTGAAGACTTTTTATCTAAAAGGTACGTAGAAGATTTGATTGTTTTTGTTAGATATATAAGAAAGGATTGTGGATTGGGTGTTTCGCTTAATCTGAAATTAAAACAATGAAAAAAATTAGACTTTATATTTTTTTAGAGTTAATTATTTTTTTAATTTTACAAAATGTATAGGTACGTGTTTAAATAGAGTTAGACAAAGCAAGTTTCTAGCAACCAATCAACGGAATAAACGCAATGCTCAAAAATAGCCCTTTTGCTGTTTTATGTTTTCCTACATTTTAAATGGAAGGAAATACGTACGAAAAAATATAATGCAAAAGTCAACAAACAATGAAATACATAAATTCGCGCAACATTCTCCTTCAAAATTTAAATAATAAATTGTTAATAATATAATAGGTATTTTTATATCGATTAAATAGTATATTGTTAATAATATGGTATTTTTATATCGAATGATTTTGAAACCAAAGGGTTAGGTATATAAAAATAAAAACATTAAATACCAATATTAATTTAAAAGAGATATTTCGTCGTTGTTCTGGAAGAAGACACTAACTGAAAAACACTAGTTTTGAGTAATTGGCTTCGTAGTTTGCCAAATGTTTGAAATGTTATACCTTTTTCATTTTGTTTGTCTGTTCAATAAGTGTTTCTTCCATTCGGTAGAGTTTGAAATAAGGAATATTTTGTTATAACTAACTCAATATGTCATTTTTTCGATTTTGTGTTTTCCTCCAGAACACGAACGATTTGATGATTAGTACAATTTTGACTAATGATTTTCTTGCTAATTAAATGTTAATTAAACGCTTCTTATATTTTGACGTATATAAACTAATTAATGAACTATTTCTTGATGTGTCTAAATATAAAATCTAAGTAAAAAATAGTATTAATAAGTAAATGTGCAGAAAAAGTTAAAATATTTTATAAATATTGGTAATAGGAAAAAAAGACTTAATACATGGTTTAAAGAAATAATATTACAATTATTTGTGTAATTTTTGTATAGCAAAAAACGCAAAAATAAAATTATGAAAATCTGTGATGACGCGCTCCTGAAATATTTTTTTTGTACGTGCTAAGAATCAAAAATTCGTTTATACTGAACGAAATAATCCCAAAACAAAACGCAAAAACACATATAATAGTAAGTCTGTTTAAGGGCTTAAAATAAAACGTGGCTGTTATTTGTCTCCGGTTGATTTGTTTACATAATGATATTGAATATTTGTAGATAAAATATTTATATATAATATTAAAATATATACCTATTACTAAATAAAAATTGCATCAAACGTAATCAATCATGAAATAGCTATCAAGTATTAGAATAAAATATTTAAATTCATCAATTTTAATTTCAATTATAATTAAATTCAAAAAATATGTTTTATGAAATAAACCTGACTACAGTTTAGGGTTTCTTAATACACAGGGGTTTAAACATGTTTTTATTTACATTTAAAATTTTTAGTCTTCCCTTATTTATAATTTAAAGATACACAGCAGATTTAATTTCACGCGTCTTAATGGAGAAAATTTGAACTGATATATAAGCTGCGTAATAAACAAAAATATTTTTAAGGAAAAACCATCGGGACACAAATAAAAAATAAAATATCAATACGCCCACATTATGCAGAAATATATTTATGACAACGTTTCGCACAAGTAATGGTAAAATATCAATCAGTTACCTGCTTTAATCGTTTTCCTAACCCATGATATTTTCACAGCAGATGCCTGCGATCTCACCACAACCAATACAGCATCTTTCCTCACAAGATGCGACCATTTTATAATTCCCCACCCTCGGAGCCTTGACGTCACTTTGATCACATCTATGAGTTACACAATTATTTATGTTTTGCGTTTATACACGATTAAACTTTTATAAATAAAAAAAATTAATTCATTTTTGTCGTAAGATTTATGAATTAAAAATTAGATTAATATTTTAAAATACAGAGGAAATCGTGCAACATGGAAAAATAATTGCAACAAACAAAGAAACAAGAAGAAAAAAACACTAATGTTGTTGGTGTACTTTAAACGAGCTAATATTTCATACACTACATTATACCAAATACATTTGACGTGTTAGACAGGTGAGTCTTCTTTTCTTGTTGCTGACATCTGTCGAAGAATGGATATGTACGTCTTTCTAGCTTAGGCTAGTCGTATAAACTTACAGAAGAATTTTATGGAAATAAATAAGGACTCAAAGCTTGTACTGTTTTCAGTACATCAAATAGTAAATATATTACAAAACCTCGATTCTCACAAAAAAAATCTCGAAAGACAATAATCTCGCCATTTTATGATGATAAGTTTTCGAGAAAAGAGATTCAAAATCACTAACGATTTTTTGAGTATATTGGTAAATACTGATTCTTGCTTAGTATTTTGAATAATCATAATATGACAATAGAATGATTATCTCATAATTTGGAAATGTCACATTTTCGACAAACAGAATGTAATCAAATATAATCTTCAAATTTTAAATAATATAAAATAATTTTGTAATGTTTGTAATTAAAACAACTGAGAGCAAACATGTTAAAATCGAAGTGGTGTGATGATATAATTCCCTCTTGCCCCTGGACCGGGCATTGAGCATCCGTTTTGCGCAAAGGAAATTGGGACAAAATTATTGCTCACTAGGGATGGTAAAAATATCAAAATTTCTGGAACACATACATACCGAAAGAAATAAATCGAAATTTAGATCGTTGATTTATGACAATTTTTATTAATTGAATTTTTAATGTTGTTACACAATCTATGAATATTTTATATGCTTAACGAATTTTATTTTCAATTTATTATCTCTAGATAGTGAAAAAACACAATTTAATTTATAGTAAGAGCGATCCTCGTTGAGAGAAATAAAGAATGTTTTTCTTTCTTATTTATTAACACACAGACAGTATAACTATTAATTGATATAAAATGCTTCCATTTTTAATAAAAAAAATGTCTTTCCTGTTACTAAAAAACCGTTTCCAGTTTTTTTCTCAACAAAAACTGTATTGAATTACTATGTTGCGTGGGTTAAATAATTATTTGGTCTAATCAGAATTTATAAATATGGAAAAGCAACTCAACAAAAGAAACTATAAAATGTGATATATCACATGAGATTTTAATATACATAAAACTACCTGTCAGGTTTCCCTACCTATTGGTGAATATATTATGTATTGATTTGAAATAGAACTCTATATAATTAATTATCAAGAAGTTGAAAAAAACTATTTAAGTTTCATCTTGTCAAACATGTGTAAATTTCAACTAAGTTCAATGTTGATGCATATATTGAATAGAATAAATTTAAATTATTTAAGCGATGTTCATAAACGCATAGGATTATCTGTGTCATAAATCCATCGAATTACTGTTTGCCATGGCTTAAAAGAATGCGAAGATTTTTCATTAATCAGGATATTTAAAAATGGAACAAAAGCACAATCAAAAGGTAAAATAAAATCTAGCACAACGCAAAAAAGATTTGATATACAATTGCATATCGACTGTGAAATGCAAAGGGACGTAAACCACAACAAACAATAAAATTCATAAATTCTCGTAATATTTTTCTTCTCAGTTCAATAATATAATATGTATATTTTTATATCGAATGAATTTGAAACCAAAGGGTTAGGTATATAAAAGTTAGATGAATAAATGTATGTATTAATTTAAAAAGATATTTGATGATCAGTAAAAAATTTAACAAAAGCACAATCAAAAAGAGATGTAAAATAAAATATAGCACAACGAGAAAAAGATTTGATATACAAAATGAAATGCAAAAGGACGTAACACACATCAAAAAATATTGTGTATAACTCACACAAAACATAATTACACTAAACGTTAATACATTATATTTATAACTATATATGCGTAGATATGATATGATATATCAAATGTAGAAAAGCAAAAGGATGTATCCCTAAGTTTTTTCAAAATATTTTTTTTTATAATCACAATGTCTACAATTTAAAACGGGGGTTTTCTGGGTTATACCCAATATCTTTGCGTGCTTGTTACGTCCTTTTCTTTAGTAAATATGTTCATATACCTAAAAAATCTTTTTCATATAGGATTATAAAAAGAATATGAGGGAGCATCGAAGTAATATATTATGCTATATTTTGTTGGTCTATATTTCTCAATTTATATTATATGTGTATTTTTAGATTAATCAAGAGAGCGGTAGATTAAAAAGAAGCCTTAGATTGCCATCGATAGAAATTATGTATGTATGCTAGACTCGGTGACGTAACATAATGGCTCGTCCGCTCGCCTGTGCAATGTAGTGGATATTGCCATAAATCTTACTATCTTAACATCGATTTTAAGAGAGTGGCAGACATCTCTATCGTTGACACTTCGAAATAAAACGAAACGTCAAAACAATTTGTTATATAAACGTATGTCCTTGAGCTTCATTTTTGCCCTGGATCAATAAGCATTATCGAAAAGACGTTATAACTTTAAAGCATACCTATTTATTACACGACACCACTACCGCTATAAAAAAAGGAACATCTTACAAATATATATCACTTTCCAGGGCCGCTTATTTATGTGGGTTTAGGGGTTAAAAATAAGAAACTAATTACATTTTCTTTTATTCACCTTGGTCAACAGATTGTATTTTGTGTAACGTAATTATGTTAGTAAACCTTATGTAATTGATAATTGTGACTATTTTCAGCTAGCTACGTCCATCCCTTAAAATGATTTGAATCGAGAAAGATATCATCGGAATATAAATTTTACGGTGAAACCGGATAGTAAAGCTGATATAAATTGACTTTGACGCAACTTGGTGTGACACAGCCGGTCGAATAACAAAGTTATCATTTTAAATTTATATTCAAACATATTATTAACACACCCAACGAGAAGATGCTACAATTTATGTTGTAAGTTGTTACACATATCAATGCTATGTTTATTATTGGATCATAACATAAAATCATATTTTTTATTGCTAAATTCTGCACCATAATGTCCATAAAAAACAATTGCAATGTTGTGGTTACGTTAGGGCTACATTAAAAATAAAATAAATCATGAACAATTTAAAGAAAAATTGGGTCTTCACTAACTTAATTTATATTAGATTATCAATCTTCAAATTAAAATTTACATATTTATTAAAAAGAAAAACAGTAACTGTTATATTTTTTCCATACGAGCAAGGCAAAATTTTCATTTAAGAAAATATTAAATAATCTGCACGTATAATTATTTTATTCGCCAAACGTCTCCCTTTTTGAGTCCTATCCGGCCCTGCTTCTTCCCAACCATTAGCACCCAGAAATTTTCCGCAAATAAACAGCAATTTTTTTATTGGAAAAATAAAAACACTAGTCAATAGAGAGCTTAACAGCATATCTTGCTACTATCTCTGTTGCAAAAAACGGTGTATTGAATACGACAAGATGTAACCCTAAAAATAAAAAAAGTTCATATGATGAGTATTTCTATTTTCACTAAGATAAATATTTTGATATATTGAAGGCTGCCTCTTAATTAAATATTTTAATATTATGTTAAGTAATTGAATGAAATAACCCCTTCCAGTATGGTTTTATGATTTTGGGAATATTGATAACAGATTTATTCAGGTGTTTATTAACCCGAATTTTATGAGTTTAATGAACATAATTATAATTTAAAGAAATATTGGATACAAAAGATCTCCAAAATAATATTTACATATAGAATACACATAGCCACTCTCATTAAATGGAGACGTGTTTTTGATTATATTTATTATTAATTTATTCTTTTCTGCATATTTTATATTTCGATAAATTTAGTTTACTCAGTGCTTTATTGGTTTTTGCTTCCCTTTTTAAGAAACCACATTATAGGACATTAAAGATAAATATTATATCTTTTTACAAAAATAGTAGTACTTATTTCAAATTTATTATACGACTAGAATCGGTTTGCTCAGCAAGAGCTCAGTTGAAGATGCTTAAGAGATAAGAAAAAACCAGTACTGATCGTTTTTAAAAAAATATATATTGAAAAGGTTAGATAAATATACTATTTTTTACTAAAGTTAATGTAAAGTATTGTTTTGCAGATAAGTTTTATTTTTTTGATGATATCCAATTTGCAAACCTAAATATAATCTACGTAAAAATTTATATAATTTTGTTAGTGTTGGCATATTTAGTATTTATTAATGTTTCCGAATAGAGCAATTGATTCAATTACTTTCATTTGTAAATAATATAAACTTTATATTGAAACAATGTAATATCAATCAGAGGTATTTGTTAATACACTTTTGAAATACTAATGTAAAAGTATAACGAGTTGGAAAAATACACGGCACGTGGAATGAAGTAGAAAAACTTCCTTCTAAACTTGATTACAAAATTGAATTAGAAGGCTGCGCTGTGGATAAAGTTAATTATTCAGGGCGCCGAGAAAGCGCGGTATTTCTACAGAACCAGCGCACATCCAGTGAATTTTCCATTTTCTGTTTTTCCAGATTTTCATAATTGGAATTTACAAATTCATGCAAAAATGAATTAGTAATTATTATTCGTCCGGTGGTGGACATGAAACCTCAACACGGTTCAACGGGTTAAGTTATGAGTGTTATGACTATAGAGATGTCATTTCACCCCTAGGTCATTCGATAGAATACTTAATCGTTGTGTCTCAAACAATAATCATACTTTTCCGGATCGGTGTTGTGATTCGTGTCTTATCGATAATTATATTTTATTCATAATGTATTAATTACATGTAGATAAAGAAATTTCGGACAAGAGAAAAGCTTGGTCTGAGGAAATTTCCATTTTGACTCAGAGGTAAGTGTAATAACGAGTAAAAGAATTTATATTTACTGTGTTTCCTCGATTATACGAATAACTGTTTTCCGACATTGATTTCTCTGAATTGAGGGTGCGTCGTATAACGATTATAAGATAATAAATATAATCAATGTCGAATAGTATAATCGATGGTATCTTACAATCGCTGCCAAAAATGCAGCAGTCGTAACAATCCGCAGAAGTAGAAAACCGCGGTAAGGGTTTCAGCATCTCAGAAGAAAATAGCGATATATTTTTTTAGAGATGTTTTATCACTTATATTCTTGTGTGTCACATTACACACAATAATATATTATAATAAGATGCAGCCAACAACGACTCTGAGGCAATATATGATAATCGGACACTGAAGTAATTTAAGACTACGATGGTAACACCCCATTACGAAGAAAGTACACACTAACGTAATATCGATCGTCCAATTCATTAGTCAGAAAACCCAAAAATAAAATAGTTAAGTATGCAGCTATATGTAAAATTTTGCGCTCTTTCTGATTCAGTACCCAGATAAACAAAAATGCCGCTAATTTTTAGCGGCATTTTTGATTTATCTGGGTACTTTGATTTATCTGGCTAAGGCAAATAACCTACTTAAGAGTTAAATAAAATTTTGATGTTTCTGGGTCAGTAAAATGATATTTCTGAATATCCTTCTTCTAACTATACTCGGAAAGCACCTGATTGTTAAACACCTGTTATAAAATGTACAAAAGTCGAGTACAAATCAATAATATTTGTTTTATGGTGACCATTTGAATATTGCTTTTCCCATTATCTCATTATCTCAATATGGTTTATTTGGAGATGTCTGGACGATCGATATACTCGCTTTAAATGCTGTGCCACTGTATGATATCATTTATTCTACGTGTTTAAATGATATTTTTATCATTGGAAAAATATAAGGGTGCTTATTAAAACGGTAATACGATATAGTGGAAAAGATATACATATTTATATAACAGGGAAACGAAGGGGGTGGAGTACCTTGAATTATAATGTTATTCAATATTGCTTCTTTTCATAATGTTATGAAAGTTATTCACTGTGTTCACAACATAATAACTCTTTCTTGTCTAACTTAATAAATAAATAAATTTGGTTTTAAATAAAAAATACAAGTTCATAAGATGTTTATTTACATTCACATCAAGTCTGTAAGCTGGCGCTTTTCGTTCAATATTAGGCAATGACCTTTTCAAATAATTAAAATCTCGTTATATTAAAAAGATAACTAGATTTTAATTATATTGTTCAATGTTTTGTAAAACTACCCTACCCGAAGCAGTCAATTGTCTTCAATTGCCAAACCTATTTCTAATGACATCGTTCCACGGTAAGTATTTAAAGAGTTCAAGTACCAACATTGCAAAGAAAAACAATTAATTGATTCGTGTGTTTATTTCTATTTTACTGCGCTTTTTTCATAGACCTTTAATACACTCTAAAATGGTTAGTTAAAAAGAAAATATAAACGTCAACTTGAAAATAATAAAGAACAGATGATTCTTGGATCGATGTATTCGATCGATATCCACTTTCCACAACAGGATTGTATCAAAGGTAAATAATAATTATCATAATCTGACCAAATGAAAATATTCATAAGAGAATAATAAGAATATTTATTGACTTTGGTTACGTGTATTGCCGGTGGCGAAAATTAAAATTAATTTAGTTTTAGAAAACAGTAATTTTATTTAATATTTTTCTCCGCAATGAATGGACTACTTCTACAAACAATTGACAGGAAATACTTTCCTAGTATCGCTAAAGACGCATGCGTGAATTTTCCACTACAAGTGTTTTGTTTCAATGCTTTCATATCCTCGCTGCGAGAAAAAATGAGACAGATTTGCGACCACCACCCGGCGAGGAAATGTTTTTCTCATCCCATTTCCACACCATAGCGAATATCGCAAATGTCGTAATGTTGTGCGCCATTGTATAATCCAAATCTTTTTTTGTAGGAATCCTTTAATTCATCTCTCTGTGATAAAATGTCAGACCGTGATTTGTAACTGAAAAGTGAAATGGCGTTGAATTTATGGCAATCGATATTCGCCACACACACGTAATGTCAGCCGAGTGTTTTTCATTTACTTTGTTGCGTTTGTGACATCGAATGTGTTGCGAGCTTTCTTGAAACGAAAATGTTGTTAATGATATATTGTATTTTTGTTATACGTAATTATTAATAAGATGTTACACATGTGACTCCGAAATGTTGGGGCGTAAACAGAGTCTGAAGGGCGAGCCCGTTTTGGCGGATTATGGCCCAGAAGAATCGCTGAATGAGAGCGCTGACATAGAATGGGTTAACAAAGTAAATATAAATTTTAAGTTTTTGAAAATATTTTCTTTCTCATTACGACACACCCTATCCTAGAAAACAACGTGCTTTATTGCTGAAAATTTTGATTAACAATCAAGCTTCAAGAGATTCGTTTATTTCTTCGTTAGACAATATAAAAATACGATTTTGACCAACATAACAATAATAACCACAGATTGAATACTTACCGATTGATAATCAATCTACATTGAAAATTTGGCTTGCTAAGTTTATTTCCAAACAAAAAGTGTCAACAATCAAAAATTTATCTTACGAAAAACGTCTCACGTCATTTCCGAATTCATTTTCTTGAAGGAATATAAAGATTAATATTGATCGGATTTATAAGCCTATATTGTAATAAAAAATAAATAGGCATAGGCGGATCTAAACGAAAATTCCTTGGTAAAATTGAATTGGATTAAAACGTTTTCCTAAGAAAGCACAAGGGTGAAGTAATTTTTTATGCTTGTAAATAAAACAAATATTTTGCCCAATAGAAAGAATGAGAGAAATAATTATTTTTTGTTCCAATTAACAGCTGTAAGTTTACAAAAAAAGGTAAATGGTGCCATGGTTATTTTGAGTAGTGAGAAAAATATTTTGACATCTCATCTACTCTCTGGCATTGGCGTCTCTGATGTGTGGCGATTGATTTGTTTCAGCTATGGGTTCGCCGTTTGATGAGATTTTGCGCCTTGGTCAGTTTATTATCGGTGTCCATGAATACACCGAAAACGTTTGAAAAACTACCACCACTTCAATATTTTACATTCTCATGTGATGTTGTTGTCACATTTCTGTTCACCGCTGAGATGATAGCTAAAATGCATATAAGAGGTATTCTTAAGGTAAATAAAACAATATTATTTAATGTTGAATGGTCAAATCTTTCTCGGATCTTCTATGTTACTTGTATAATTCGTTTAGCAATACATTTATACCTTCTTCAAAATCATTCAAAAATAACTATTGAGTGGTAGTTAACCAGTGGCTCCCAAACTTATTATACCCATGGACCCCTTCTTAAAGCAAAAACTTGACCACGAGCCCCCAAGTAAAACAACTCTACATAACTGCATAATAGAAAAATTATAAATTTAATTTTGATGTCTTGAATGGTAAATGGTGATGTAAAAAGGAAGTGTAAATAAAACATTCTGATATTTAAAATATGATGAGGTTCATAACTGCACTTAATCCACGTTCTACTAAATAGGAAGACGGGAAAGCAATCAAGAGCAGTGACACATAATGCAGGATCGGTTTTTGAAACCAAAATTTGTGGTGTCATTGTTCAAACATTGGTTTCAGCTCCTCATTTGTGGATAATTCAATAAATTGCTCCTGTATTACTATGGATACATCCAAGCTTGAGAATTTGCTTGCCAAAGGGTCCAACACCCAACAAATCTCTACCAATTTGGATTATTGAGATTTTGTACACTTCCATGTATTTTAAATACATGGAAGTGTACAAAATCTCAATAATCCAAATTTAATATTGAAATTCCATCAAGCACCCTCAGTCGATGTCTTAAATTAAATCTCTACCAATTTATTTATTTTAACTTTCATAATAATGAAAATGTGTCAAAAATATTTTTTTGTATTAAACCTTTTGCGGACCCCCCCCCCCCCCGATGTTGTCCATGCACCCCCAAATTATTTTTAATTTGCCACAGACCCCCTCAGCGGTCACAAGGAACCCTGGGGGTCCGTAGGAACCACTGGTATTAACTAACAGTACTAATAAATGTTAGTCATTGCAATTGTTCAATACCTGTGGTCTTTCCTTTGAGTGTGGTCAGGCCTTCAAGGTTATAGATTCACTTAGGGTATCAGCCATAGACGTTACTGAACTACTTGTCATTTTATCATGATGCAACAACATATTAATGTTTCGTTTGTTTGTTACAGGGTGACAATCCATACCTCAAAGATCACTGGTGCCAATTTGACGCTTCCATGGTTTTTTTTCTTTGGGTGTCTGTTATTTTGCAGATGTTCGAAATGCCTGGCGTAGTACCCCGCTTCAGTTACTTGAGTATTCTAAGAGCTCCACGACCACTTATCATGATAAGATTTTTGAGAGTGTTTTTAAAATTCTCGATGCCAAAATCACGTATCAATCAAATATTCAAGTAAGTAAGACTTACGTATTAAATGATTTATATATTATTAATTAATATTTGTATAAAGATACAGAAAATGATTCTAACTAAGACAGAATAGTTTTAAGAAGAAGGCCCATGCCATCACCCTCGAGTCACTCTCAAAGGTAGTAAGGCACTGTGCAAGTTAAAGTAGTATCTACAAGTTTTAAATCATATTACAAACAATTTCTGATAAGAATTGAACACTTTTGTTTACTTACTATCTACAATCAGTATTCGTATGGGGGTTTACTTAACGATTTTCCCCATTCAACGCCATCAGCTAACAGAATCCTTAGTAATACAGTACTTAGCTAGAATACATGCGAGAAAAGGATACAAAGACTTAGTCTGTACCCACCCTACAAATAAAAATAGCCAGGAATCTGACAGCCTAGAGTAGGGAAAAAACATTCATATACTGCGCGCCATGATGCTTAAAAAATATTTTTTGCTTACAGACGATCCAGCCAACAAATTTACAATGTGACATTATTTTTTCTATTTTTTATGTCACTATATAGTTTGTTAGGAGTACAATTTTTTGGTGAATTGAAAAACCATTGCGTATTGAATACAACCGATCCAGAGTGAGTATAAAAGTTGATTTGACTTTAAATTTACTGATATTGCAACATAATTAAATATTAGACAAACAAAATCAGCGGAGCCGCCACGCAGTGTTGCCACAAACATTTTCTTGTATTTAATAAAATTTTTCCTCTCAAAGCAATCTAACATCCTCTGACTGTATTTTATTAGGCCTCAGTACTTTTAACAGACGTTAGACTAGCCTAACAAGATTTTGTAAAATTTTGGATTTGGATCTCGTTTAGAGAAGTCTAGATCTGAATTGTATGTGCAAGTTGCAGTAATACGTCTTTGCCAGGAAGATTCTTCGATTTACTTCCTGGTTAATGACGTATTGGAGTGTTGCACATGTTTCAAGGTATAAGAATTAATCTACTAAGTCAAATATGTAGCCGTTAACCTTCATTGGTGAGCATGGAGAAGTTGCACGGAAGGTTAATGGTATATCTCGAGTTTATAATAATTTGACTATATAATGATTTGATTTTTTTTTCAGTTATATCACAATAAACTCAATAGCTATACCTGATACATTTTGTTCACGAGAATCAGGCTCAGGCTATCAATGTCCTACTGGAATGAAATGTATGAAACTTAAACTATCTAAGTATATAATGGGATTTAATGGATTCGAACAATTTAGTGAGTTCATTTTTATACATTTAGCTCAATCTCTGAGTTATGCAGGAGAACTATAAAACTGTATCAAATACAATAATTTTTCAAGAATGCATTTCAGATTATGATTTAGTATATTCATTTGTTATATATATCTCAGAAAAGTCAACTTGTAAATATTTGTTTTTTCTTGTTAAATACAGTTATTTCCCTCTCTATATCTTTCAATATGGAAATATCCGGTTTACAGTTTGACTACATATTATCAATAGAATCTGATATTAAAACTATTTTTTGCTTGCAAGCAAACCTTGAAAATCAATTATAAAAGCAAAAAATATTTCTTTCTACTTCTATTAGACAAATCTATACTGAAACCTATATAGTATTTATATAGGTATATACTAACACTATAGCATGGTGTTTGAAGTGGGTTCCTAGTTTCCTAGCTAATGAGAAGTTGTTATATCTATTTCACAAAAAACTATTTTCTGACCTTCATGTTTATTATTTCAGTCACCAGTATATTTACTGTATACC
This sequence comes from Himalopsyche phryganea, assembly GCA_022494535.1. NCBI lineage: Eukaryota > Metazoa > Arthropoda > Insecta > Trichoptera > Rhyacophilidae > Himalopsyche > Himalopsyche phryganea. The sequence continues at coordinate 3,400,546 of JAGVSL010000023.1, forward strand.
AGGCAGCGTCGCAAGAAGGTTGGGTTTTCATAATGTACAGGGCAATTGATTCTTTACCAGCATGGCGAGCAGCATTATACTTTAGGTTTGTTTGAAATTATAAATTGCTTTCATTATTTTTTGATTCCTTCCGAAATGTCTCAGTATTTCAACTTCATTGAAGTAACTGTCATAAATAAGCAAAAATCTAAAATACCTATTTGATTTGAGTTTTGATTTTTTCTTACAGCACAATGATATTCTTTCTTGCTTGGTTGGTAAAGAATGTTTTCATTGCTGTTATAACGGAAACCTTCAACGAGATCCGAGTACAGTTTCAACAAATGTGGGGAGTTAGAGGACATATTCAAAACAGTACAGCATCACAAATATTAACTGGCGATGACACGGGATGGAGACTTGTAACGCTCGATGAAAACAAGCATGGAGGTAATATGTTAAATCTTAACACAAGGAATCCATTGATATTTAATCGATAAATAAGCAATGTCCTCCGGCCAGAATGTGAGATTCAATTTTATTTTTTATTACACAAAACAAAGAACTTAAAATTTTTCAATAATCTATCTTTACTGATTACAAAAGTCATCATTTTGGTATTGCTGTGAGGGAGTTATAACGGTCTAAGGCTATTGTTCTAACTCGTGTCACGAGCTAAGGTTTCAATCTCCAAATAGACATTTTCATACATTGGTTTTTGAATTGATTTTTATTCAAAAGCGTATCAGTACATAATATTGTTATCAATTTTTATTTTATTTAAGCCTGAAAAACGCTGTGTTGAAAGATAGCTTAGCTTTTTACTTAAATTTTCTGTGTAACTTAACCCTCTCTGTAAGAATTACGTTGAGAAACTGATTAATGTTGGTTAAATTTTTTTAGGTCTTGCACCAGAATCATGTCAACAAATTTTAAGATCAGCCTATTTTAGATTACTTGTAATGACAGTAATTCTTTCAAACGGAATCGTTACAGCAACTATGAATTTTAAACATGATGGACGTGCAAGGAGAGTATTTTATGAAAAGTATTACTACATTGAGGTGAGCTGTCGTATTATTTATAAATTTTTCCGTAAAAGTTAACGATTTTGTTTTTAATATTGAATTATAGTTGAATCAAGATAATTTGAGTGGTATTTATATTTATTGACGTTATTGCTTAAATTTAAGACATCGACTGAGGGTGCTTGATGGAATTTCAATATTAAATTTGGATTATTGAGATTTTGTACACTTCCATGTATTTTGTCACTAACGACCCGGGTTTCGCCTTTCGGCATCTTCAGGCATTCGAGCACACGAATGGACTCGAACTGAGAGACAGTAAACAGTGTCTAACGCTTATATAGAAGATACAAATGCGACAAATATCATTTACGAGGCAATACATTATACGTCTGAGAGCCACACCGATACCTGAGTTAAAATTTCGGAAATCGTCCTAATCCTTATTTTGTAAACACCATATTACCAGAGTGGCGAATTGCCGAAGGCGATTGCCGCCTTTCAACTTCCCTTAGAAATACCAGTGATTTCGCAATTACAACAGTATTGTGGGTTTTGACGGGATGCAATTCGACGAATGGGTAAATATATACAATCATTCCACATTTAGTGAAATCTGTTAGGTGTTTCAACGTATCGGATATAATAGCGGAGAATTAGGAAGGTTCAGCTGCCACACCCACAATACTGTTGTAATTGCAAAATCACTGGTATTTCTAAGGGAAGTTGAAAGGCGGCAATCGCCTTCGGCAATTCGCCACTCTGGTAATATGGTGTTTACAAAATAAGGATTAGGACGATTTCCGAAATTTTAACTCAGGTATCGGTGTGGCTCTCAGACGTATAATGTATTGCCTCGTAAATGATATTTGTCGCATTTGTATCTTCTATATAAGCGTTAGACACTGTTTACTGTCTCTCAGTTCGAGTCCATTCGTGTGCTCGAATGCCTGAAGATGCCGAAAGGCGAAACCCGGGTCGTTAGTGACAAAATACATGGAAGTGTACAAAATCTCAATAATCCAAATTTGTTATTGCTTAAAGCTTGCTTTTAATTTGCAGGTTGCATTCACAATATTTCTTGATTTAGAAACGCTGTTTAAAATATGGTGCCTAGGTTGGAGAGGATATTTCAAGCACTCGATTCATAAATTTGAATTACTGCTGACTATTGGGACTAGTCTACATGTAATCCCAGCATTATACCTCTCGGGATTCACATATTTTCAGGTAAATTAAATTAAATATATGTATCTAAGCTATGATGTACTACATTTGAATCATTCAAATTTTGTATATTTTCCCATGTTTTGCCACTAACAACTCGGGTTTTGGCCTTGCGGCATCTTCAAGCATTCACATCCACGGATGAGCTCGAATTGACAGCCAGAAAACAGCTTATATCGTTTATATATAAGACGAATTATTATCACTAAGCTTAGGAAATACATTAATAAATTTGAATGCGAATGGTGTTTTTCTTTTATATTTACCTCAGGTGCTACGAGTTGTACGTCTCATCAAAGCGTCTCCATTATTGGAAGGATTTGTTTACAAAATATTTGGACCTGGCAAAAAGCTTGGAAGTCTCATTATATTTACTATGTGCTTACTAATTATCAGCTCTTCAATATCAATGCAGCTGTTTTGTTTTTTGTTTGAATTCACCAAATTTGAAAGTTTTCCAGAGGTAAGTTTACTCATTACAATATTATACATTGATCTATTACTCAGACGTCCGTATCTAAGAATTGTGTAGTAATACAACTGTATACCTAGATAGTTTGTTACAATAATTATTTTACATTTATGATACATAATTGTTTAATATATGGCGAGACCTGACGCTGCAGATTACGAAATTCAAATACTCGCCTGTACCGTAATTATGCTTATCAGTAAGCATTATTAATTGGCAAATAACATACCTGTGAAAAGACACGAAGCTGCAAATTACGGAACACTTGCAATAATAAAAGCAAATAATATTTGACTAATATCCGATATTTTGCTGACACTGCGTAACAGGTAGACGCTGATCAATGTCTGACCAAACTATCTCACAAATAGTCGACACAACAGTATAAATAGAAAAACAAGGGACAACTGGATTAATTCTGTAACGACTGTTGAACGTAATCCATTAACCGTCTGAACGTGATATCTGACGTCTCTCGCCGACCGAACTCTGGACTGCATCAATTGTCACCATCAACATCATCCGCCACAACTGCTTAATCACGTCAAGCAACAACATAGGAATCATATTCCTAAAAATATGTATCCTGTACAGAGTAAATCAATGATGTTATCTAAAATTTTATAATAATATTTTAAAAATTCAAGACCAGGTGGTGCATCGTCACAATTATTTTAATTGTGGTAAAAATGTTACGATGAATATATTTAATAAATTTTTTTGTGTTTTAGGCCTTTATGTCTATGTTTCAAATCCTTACCCAAGAAGCTTGGGTGGAAGTTATGGACGAAACCATGATACGAACAAGTCAGACATTAACACCACTTGTAGCAATGTATTTTATATTATATCATCTGTTTGTCACACTTGTAAGTAACAATCTTAATTATTTATAAATTTATCAGTAATGAAACAATATATTTCTAAATATGAAAACTTATAATTACAGATTGTGCTTTCGCTTTTCGTGGCTGTCATTCTCGATAATCTTGAATTAGATGAGGATATAAAGAAATTAAAACAACTGAAGTTTAGAGAGCAGAGTGCAGAAATCAAAGAAAGTCTTCCATTTCGATTAAGAGTGTTTGAAAAATTTCCTGATAGTCCACAAATGACATGTTTACATAAAGTTCCAAGTGATTTCAACTTACCAAAGGTAACTAACTATTCATTTATGCATTTATAATTTCGCAATAAGACTATTAATCAATTTGTACGATGATATTTTTACTGATCTGTTGGTAGCCATTGAATTAATATGGAGCCGCTTGGTTTATTCCCTATTCTCACTAAGTCAAATCATGTTACTCCCAATATATCTGTTATCGAAGCTCAATAAATATGTTTATCTTAAATTATTCAATAAATAGTTATCATTAGTCTTAGTGCCATGATTTGTTACTGTAAATCAGATCCGTATGAATGCAAGTGTTGATCAAAACGTATTTGTTTTTGATCGAAAACAGTTATACCTGACAGTCTGCATTGAGTTAAATGTGGCTCCAGCATTGCTTGGCACATAACGATCTCACTCTAGTGCCATCATTCGAGCTGTGCACTTAAAGTTATCTAAAACTTTCGACTTTCCTGATGCTCTGGTTCTGACCAGGGTTCGCTCAGAGTCATGCATATCACATTGGCCTTTATGGCATTTATTTTCAGACCAATGCAATATGAATTGATTTGTAACCTATCTATGGCTCCCAAATGCAATTGTGGTTCTGTTGAATATGACAGCATCATTGGCATATTGAAGGTCATACAATCTTGGGTGGGGAGGTTTTGCAATATGGGGTCCCCTATTCTTGCCAAGATAATGCGTGCAATAACCTTTCCTGAAATGTTGAAAAGAGTTTATGCCTTAGTATTTGTCACAAAGATTAACAAAATGTAATAAAAAATTGCATTTTTGTTGAATGTTATCTCTTTTCTATATAGTTGTTTGCTGATTATTTTGTATCACAATCCCATCATCTTTCATTTCAACATCAATAAAAGTTTTAAAATACTATATTTTGGGTTGAAATTCAATATATTGATATACCAATTTATTATCTATAGGTGCGAGAATCCTTCATGCGTCAATTTGTCTACGAAGTAGAAGAAGAAGAGCTTGATGGTACAGCTGGCAAAAAATGCACAGGAGGATCAGCATGGGATTGTAAAATTGTTTATCGAAAGCAGCGTCCTGTCAGAACACTAACTTGTGCCCCTAAATTACGGCAGGGGACAACAGATCTCAGAAAAGCAGCAGTTGCTATTATAATAAAGTAAGTATTATTTATATTGATTAGTTGAGAGGGTTATATTGCTGGTGTAGAATTTTTTCTTTTTTACTATGTCCGCTTCTAATATGAAGCATATGGACTCATAATGAAGGCATGTCGATAAAAGTTTTTCTACGAGAACTGCTTGTTACAGAGTTGCTGATCCTCTGCTTTTTCAGAGAATTTAAGGATTAGGCTAGGAAAGAACTAGTATTCATTCAACCGCTCTCACTATGTCCTGTTCTAATTGTTTAATATTTTATAAAAATATGTGGTTCTCACAGACATTCACGTATAATGTTTGGTGTAAATCAGGTTAGCAAATGATTGTGACTTTTAATTTAGATTTACTATTATAATTTTATTTAATTTTTTTAGTGATTCAAACAATCAGCGACTTATGTTGGGTGATTCGGCACTATTAGCTGTTGGAGGAGCTGGGGGAAAAGGTCCAGGAGGACTTAAATCACAAGGGACTGTTACTAGTGCTAAGCAACTGCGAATAGATCAAAAGAAGTTGGTATTCTCATTAGATTATTCCTATTAATTCTCATTACATCAGAAGAGGAAGTCGGCTATGTGAAATTGTAAATTTTAGTTATTATTTTACAATAAAGCCATACTATTACTGATATAAAATAAATTTTGACTTATTGATCCACTACTACTAAAATTAGTTGATATATTTCATAAAATGATAGTTTTAAGTTGATTGTTGCTTATAACTTTAAATGCTTGTATTCTTTTAAATGATAATATTACAATAATATTGAAATATATTCTTCTGATGTACCCATTGAAATATGCCCATAATGGTTCAATGAGTAGATTTTGACTTGTGATATTGCTCATTCCCAATTCGGGACTGTCAGGTTTGGCTCCCGATCAATAAGAAGGTCAGTGCGTTCCGGCTCAATCAAACTAAAGCAAACTTATGAACATTTGATGGAAAATGGAGATATCGGAGCTGCCCCAAGAGTTACCAGTAGCCGTGCAAGACCCCATGACCTTGATATTAAACTGCTACAGGCAAAGAGACAGCAAGCTGAAATGAGAAGGTAACTATCGTCTTACCTCTAAACAATACTTTTAGCGAGAGTCTTAAAATATCTTAATTAACTATCAATTGTTGGGTTGCCAATAATAATATAAAAAATCTAGCACCATATTTTTCATTCTCCCTTCATATCAGAAATCAAAGGGAAGAAGACTTGCGGGAAAATCATCCTCTCTTTGATACACCTTTATTGGCCGTACCCAGAGAATCACGCTTTCGTAAACTATGTCAAGGAGCTGTTTATGCAAGATACGACGCACGTCTAAAAGATCCTTTAACTGGAAAAGAAAGAAAAGTTCACTACAAGACATTGCAGTAAGTAATATAATATTTGTAACAGATATTCATCTTTTAAGAAGACATAATTCTTAAAATAGATATGTTTTCAGGCTTCAAGTTTGTAAGTTCGTTGTAAAATTGTGTATTCTCAAAATAATAATTTTACTCAATGATTGATAATTAATGTTATTTCAGTAATTTTCTTGGATTGGTAACTTATCTGGACTGGGTGATGATATGCATTACAACATTATCATGCCTGTCGATGATGTTCGAAACTCCCGTTTATAGAGTTATGGACAATCCAGCATTACAGGTAAATAATATATGTATTTATTTTAATAAGTACAGATTTTGTGTCACTAATGATATAATTATATTGTACAAGTACACACTGCGAACATGAAGTTGTATCATGATAATATGTTGCACTGACCATAACAATCGAGGTTATTAAAAATCTAAATTATTAAATGGATTAGATATTTGCTAATCACTGTGGTTTATTGATATCACCATGGTTCCATTTTGCAAACCGGTAATAATTGAAAGAAAATACCTTTGATCTTAAGCTTGCATGATTAAAACAAAATTATTTCTTTATAATTTAGGTGGCGGAGTATGGTTTCGTCATATTCATGAGTCTTGAATTGGCATTAAAAATTCTGGCTGATGGACTGTTTTTCACACCAAAAGCCTATTTGAAAGACGCTGCATCTGTTTTGGATGTGTTTATATATGTGGTGAGTCATTACTTATTAATAACTTTGCAATCTTTTTCTGAATGCCACCAAGAACCGAATTATTTACCGCAATTTATTGTTATCAGGTATCGTTGACATTTTTATGGTGGATGCCAGTTCGCGTTCCACCCGGTTCTTCTGCTCAACTTTTAATGGTGTTACGCTGTGTGCGCCCATTAAGGATATTTACACTTGTACCACACATGAGAAAAGTGGTATATGAATTGTGTCGAGGCTTCAAAGAAATATTGCTGGTAAGTGATGAAAAGTTCTTTTTATCTGACTATTTATTCTTCATTTTACTCACTATACATATATTTCATATAATTTAAGACATCGACTGAGGGTGTTTGATGGAATTTCAATATCAAGTTTGAATGTCAGTTCGAGTCCATTTGTGCGCTCGAATGCCTGAAGATGCCGAAAGGCGAAACCAGGGTCGTTAGTGACAAAATTCATGGAAGTGTACAAAATTACAATAATTCAAACATATTTTTCAGTTGATCGGAAGTGGAAAACTTATTTTATTTTATTTCAGGTATCAACATTACTTATATTGCTCATGTTCATATTTGCAAGTTACGGTGTACAACTTTATGGTGGGAGGTATGTTATTAATCTATTTAACATTTCACTCTATATGTTATAATCTTCTTCTAATAAAATGCATGAACTAGTTCAGATTTTACAACTTTCGTTATAGAAACATTTAAAGCGATTTAGAGAAAAAATATTTTGTTTATATTTATTGCACATTTTTAGGTTAGCGAGATGTAATGATCCGACTATACAGAAACGTGAAGACTGTGTTGGAGTATTTATGAGACGAGTATTTGTGACAAAAATGAAATTACAGCCAGGTCTAAATGAATCTTATCCATCAATGCTTGTACCAAGAGTATGGTTAGTAAATGTTGCCGATAACCTTATGTTTGGGAAATAGCATTTATAACAATGCAATTTTATGATAATTTATTGTTTTAGGGCCAATCCTCGAAGATTCAACTTTGACAATATAGGAGATGCAATGCTAGCGTTATTTGAAGTACTTTCATTCAAAGGCTGGTTGGATGTGAGAGATGTCCTTATAAAAGCTCTCGGACCGGTAATCTTTAATTCCTAGCTATGTATGGAGACTGATTTCATACAGTGTTAACTCTAAATAATAAAAAAAAATGTTTTAGGTCCATGCAATATACATACACGTGTACATTTTCCTTGGATGTATGATTGGTTTGACACTATTCGTCGGTGTTGTAATTGCCAATTATTCAGAAAACAAAGGAACTGCCTTACTTACAGTCGACCAAAGGAGATGGTATGTAGAATGCTTATCATAATTATACAGTGAAGGTATACGAGTATCCAAGAATATCCACCAACATCTGCTTTGTTTTTACACAGGTGTGATTTAAAAAAGAGATTAAAAATTGCTCAGCCACTACATTTACCGCCAAGACCTGATGGTCGACGTGTTCGTGCAGCAGCCTATGATGTTACGCAGCACATTGCTTTTAAACGATGCATTGCAATAGCAGTATTATTAAATAGCAGCTTATTAGCTGTGACGGTGAGTATATGATAAAGTGTTAACAAATCAGTGTCCAGAAGTTACAGTAACACAATTATTATTTTATATAGCAAACTGCACAACTATTCAACAAGTGTCAGTTTTTGTTAATATTATAATTGATTAATTTTTAGTGGATCAAAGAAGCCGCCCATACAGAATGGTTGGCACTAACATCAGCCTTATTGACACTTGTTTTTGTCGCTGAGGTTGTTCTAAAAAATATTGCATTCACCCCCAGAGGATATTGGCAAAGTAGAAGAAACAGATATGATCTTCTAGTTACAGTGGCAGGTTGCATGTGGATATTTATACATTGTATGTTTAAGGTAAGATTCCATGCAATGATTTTTGAAATAGGTATTTAGTAATTAAATAATAATCCATGGGTAATTGAAATATTTTCATTTTAGAATGATTTGTCTTACTTCATTGGATTCATGGTTGTCATTCTACGATTTTTTACTATAACTGGCAAACATACAACGTTAAAGATGCTTATGCTTACTGTTGGAGTTTCAGTTTGCAAATCATTCTTTATTATATTTGGAATGTTTCTGTTGGTATTCTTTTATGCCCTGGCGGGAACGATTGTGTTCGGAAATGTCAAGTATGGTGAAGGTATCGGCAGGTCAGTGAGATTTGAAAGTATTTATAATGTACATCCGATATTAGAAATTAAATTTTCTGTGATGAATACTTATACTCAATGTAATTGTCATTCAAGGAGGGCGAATTTCAACACTGCGATCCATGGTGTGGCAATGTTGTTCCGAATAGTTACAGGTGAAGATTGGAACAAGATTATGCACGATTGTATGGTTGCACCTCCATACTGTACGCCACGTGATAATTACTGGGAAACCGACTGTGGGAACTTCACTGCTTCACTTATATACTTCTGCACATTTTACGTCATCATTACATACATTGTACTGAATCTACTTGTTGGTAAGATCATTTGATATATAAAAATCATTTTATCAAATAGTATTGCTTAGCGATAAATTTTGAATTGACAATATTTTTTTTTAAATATGATAAATATTGGTATGTTAAGTAGAATATACAAAAAGTTATCTGAATTAAGACACACTATAAAATCATTTTTGGTATTTTAAATATTCTACAGGATTGTTAACACTTGGATGAATATTATAAACAATTGTGACATTACTCAGTATTTATATTTTAACATAGTTATACGTGGTAACCTCGCACTGATAGAAAATTGCAGAACAAACATATTTTTTTCATGATTCTCTATGGATGTAAATGTATTGTACGGCGAATCAATGTTGGCATATTTTAGGTTTCTTGTGTGTATCTTATTTATAACCGTAATCTTTATCTGTTTATTCATATTGCAAATTGTTATGGCGATGCAAAGTATTAATCGTATGCTCTTAAAAATATAAATTTTGCATAATATATAAGTCCTTCATCCACTTATTTAAACACCAACCTATTTCATGTTTTATTTTTATGGTATTGATCATTTAAATAACTATGAAATATAAATGATTTGTGGTGATGTAAAATAATGTTTTTTGCAATGTGGCGTATTTTAATTGCATCTACTGGATTGAATTATTTTGCGACGCATTGCTGTGATTATTTAACTTAAACTTAAAAATAAAATATAAACTCTTTCTTTGTTACATGCAGCTATTATCATGGAGAACTTTTCATTATTTTATTCAAATGAAGAAGATGCTCTACTATCATATGCAGATATTAGGAATTTTCAAAATACTTGGAACATAGTCGATATTCATCAAAGAGGTGTCATACCAGTAAGAAGAGTAAGTTCATGTACAAGTTATCTTCCCAAAACTATTTTTTTGATTTGTAAACTGTGGTCACTCTTATTAACCTCAGTCTTGGATGATGTGCACCACTTTTTCAATTTTGAACTATAAAAAATTCAGCTTAGAATCTCCATCAAAGCAGTTAGTATGGTAGAAATGTAAACATCTTATATATATATTCATTATTGTATGGCATACTGATAATGTTGCATCATGTTGATTTTGTTTCTAGAGCTGGTGTAAGCAATCAATTTTTTCACAAACTTTTATGTGTAAAATATATCTATCAGTCGTGTGCGATGTATATTTCTTTGTCTCGCTTAATCACATGTCAAGTGAAAGGTGTGAGCAAGATATAAAGGCATGCTGGTGTTTGCTGTATTATTTTACTTGCTCAAACAGAGATATAAAAACATGCCGTATATATTTATATTTAGTAAAATGATGATAATTTATAAAAAAAGTGAATAACGCGAAGACATATAAAATTCAATTCAATTTACCTTCCCGTTACCATAGGTGCACCAAGATTGCCATACGAGTTGAAAATATTAATATCTCGCTTATTAGGTTTTATATAAATTTAGGATTTTAGATATTTGTAGATAAAATAGTTATGTAATAAAATTAAAATAAATAAGTGGTTCGATTCAATGTTTTCATCATTAAATTAATAAAATTACAAAATTCTGATGACAATATTATTCCGAACTCAATGAAAGTGATAGCGATACATAAAATTCCATATGCAAGAGTGACGCACGATATATATTAGTTAGGTCGAGGCAAAGCTAGAAATGGTATTAGTTAGAGGGAGAAAGTACCACATGCATCTTCGCTTGTAATTATTTTTTATGCAGCGGCATGTCATAGAGTTACTATCTCTATCGCACAACCTCACTTGTATATGAGTAAGTAGGATACAAGAGCGTACACCCGCAAGCCCTTGTATCTCACTCGCACCCTTCACTTTACATGGGATTGAGCGAGAAAGTGAGAACGGCATGTCACTCACTTGCTTGTGTTTATTGTAATATGAGTCAACTCCTCAAGTTTACATTTCAAACAGACTGTATAAGGCAGAAGCGAGACATGCCTGCACCTTATGTGACGTGCTTTTTCCATGTCGTCCATATCTCGATTATATTACATGAAAATATGTAAATTGCAAGCTTTAGACACAAAATAAAGAGTAAAACGATAACAATATGATATTTAAAAACAGAATAACCCTTTTAAAGCGATCAATTAGCTTTAAAAATGCTCAATACATGACCAAGTCCAAGTGACACAGCCTGTGTCGATCACGGCTGGTAATGTGATTTTTTTAGCACGGACTGGAAAAGGTTAAAATACAATTCAATAAAATTCAGACCATAATCAATTTGGAAAACATTTTCTTTTAGGTAAAATTCATTTTACGCCTTCTCAAAGGACGCCTTGAATGTGACCCCCAAAAAGATAGACTGTTATTTAAATATATGTGTTATGAACTAGAAAAGCTTCACAATGGCGAAGATGTAACCTTTCATGATGTTATAAAGTAAGAAAAGTCAATAGTATAGTTACCAAATAGAATAATCTTTTTTATATTCTGAACAATCACTGTAAATTCCTTGATTATTTTTGTAGCATGTTATCTTATCGATCTGTGGATATTCGAAAAGCACTGCAATTAGAAGAACTCTTGGCAAGAGAAGAATTTGAGTATTTAATTGAAGAAGAAGTTGCTAAACAAACTATCAGAACGTGGCTGGAAGGATGTTTGAAGAAAATTAGGGCAACTACGGTATGTTTGTTAATGTGTATCATGTTATTTTTTATGGCATTAAATATACTTAATTGATATTATGGATAATTCAAATATTTCAGAAACAACAAACGAGTTTGATGGCAGGTTTAAGGGCGACAAATGAATTAAAAGCAGCTTTAGATGCTGATGATCAAATAGTAGTAGCGCGAACAGACTCTGGAGTTAAGGTATGATAAACAGTTACTTATACCCATGACATAAACAAAGAATACAGTGGATAGTATTATTTTCTAATAATTGGATTTGGATTATTGAGATTTTGTACACTTCCATGTATTTAAATACATGGAAGTAAAATAATGGAATGTAAAATACATGGAAGTGTACAAAATCTCAATAATCCAAATTTAATATTGAAATTCCATCAAGCACCCTCAGTCGATGTCTTAAATTATATTTTCTAATAATCATATAAATGAATAGGGTACAGCGGAAAATGTTCCACACCATGAACATTCTTCAGGAATGTTGCCTGTCGCTGGGCCGCATACAGAAACGCCGTCGTCATCAAACATTCGGTCAGGACTTCGACCCAAGAAGCCTGGCCAAGTGGTCGCTGGGACCACTCAAGGGCTAAGCAGGTATTTTTAATAGACATTTTCTGTACCCACGCGTTCATTATAATTTATTATATTTTTTAAGAATAAATAAAAAAACTTTGACAAAGCTTAGCCCAATTAGCCCAAGAGCGCCAAATTATCAGGACGCCTAGATTAAAAGTTTCAGTGTTAAACTATCAGCATAAATATTACGTATCGTATGAAATTTATTACAGAATAACTTTCATAAATTAGTATTGTTGTTTTTTAAATGATATATGTGCTAATAGATTTGGTTAGTTAAACCCATTTTCAATAGTTGTTTAGATAAATTATTGATAGCAACTGAATGATAACATGACTGAAAATATTAAATTATGTTGTTGTAGAAACCGTATTTCAATAGATGGATTACTAAAACAGAACAGTGTTGATTATTCCAGATCTGATAGTGCTGGTAGTCAAGGAAGGAAATTTTTACAACCGACTCTTAGTGACCCTCATCCAACAACGGCTAAAAGGCCTCAGGGTGAGCTATTTCATAATGATTTTAAATGAGTCTTTAATCAATTTAAATTATATTTTTCTGCCAATAGATTAATTTGAATTTAGTAGCATAATAATATAAAACGTTAATTAATATTCACAATAATTTATGTTGTTGTATTCAGGTGGGCCAGATTTAGGCAATGCCTAATATTAACATATTATTGAAAGAAACATTACACTTTTGAAATTATATCTATAGAGCTTTTTCCTCTTTCCATTATTATAATAATACAATATATATTTTTTTCTATTATGATAATTATCTGGTCAACTGGGTCCATTTATCCGTTGATAATTAAAAAACCTATATCTGCGGTTGCATTATGTACAAGTTATGCGAATAAATAGGTAAACAGTTTATATCATTAATTTTTTCTTTATTATATGTCGACAGGAAAGACAATAAATAAATTTCATACTAGCTTGCAATATTCGATTCACCCATTTACTGCTTTGGTGTTGCAATGTCAACAAAAATCAGAATTGTATAATAATAATTATACCATAATCCTTTATTTTCTTAAGCATCTTCAAGTGGAAAGACTAGTGCAGGAAGATCAGGAGCCACAGTGGGGACAAGTAATAGTGGCATTGGAGGAGTGTTTAGTGCGATCCATGCAGCTTCATCAGGAGGTGCTCCTGACCCAAGTGGTTCTGGAGGCTTAGGCACGGAAAGTGGAAGTGGAAGTACGGCTGTCAGATTACCACCGGCAGTCCATGATGTACGTGACTGGTGGCGTGCCCAACTCGCACATAGATATCACGCACATTGTCACTAGGATATGATTCTTTCGTCTCCTCAGAATTTAAGTGAAATTTACATATTTAAATTGAATGAATTGAATCTATAGTTTTTAGTTATACACATTTTGTTACTTCTCCTTTTGTCAGTTTACCATTAAATGATAGTGAAATGTTCCAAACACACAAAATAATGCGAACAACTACATTTTATTTTCTGTTAGCATAATGACAGTTAGACGGTTGAAATGCTCAAATGATATTATAAAAATGTTTCTTCTTGAGATAAGACGTGTTTTTTATTTAATCACAATTCAGAATCAATTTATCTTATGATATTGGGTAATTTAAGAATTCACATAAATTAATTGTAGTCATTAAATACGAATATGTCCTGGGAAGCAGATATCACCAAAGGTGTCACATACACTAATTAATAAACATTTATTGCCTTTAGATATTTGATGAGATGCAATGCAGGGAAAAGAATGTGGTAGATTACTATGTATGATATATAAATATGTATAATATTAATAAACGATTTAACTTTAATGTTAAGCCAATATTTTTTTAGAAATTATAAATTTGTTTTGAAAACAAAAAAACAATTGAAAGTCCTAGTAAAGAAATTCTTTTCTGTAAAACTTAAGAAACATAATTAACAGGTTACAAAAGTATTCGCATACAGCCCTAATCATTTTGTATTTTGACTTCAGTAAACATAAACATTAATTATTATACATTGGTGAATTTTTTTTACAAAAAAAAATATTTTTTCTGTAATTCTTGAATATATATAATATATAGAACTATGATATTGTCAATTTAATTGCGGCGTGAGTATCATTTGTTATAAAATAACTTAAGTTACCATGAATTGAGCCTTCATGTAAATTTATCCATAAAAAGTAGCTTTAAATGTTCATAAAAATATAATAAATTTGTTCAATTCAGTATATTTATGTCCAACATTAAATGTCAGGAACGGCTACTGTACAATATATAAACTGTTTTTAATTTATATAAAAACAATATAAAAAAATTTGTTAATAAAATGTAGAATTTTCCTACGTTTTAGTAACAAAAGATTTAATTATTATTTACTATAATCTACAAATTTATAGTAAATAATATTGAACTATTCCACCAAATATTGTTTTGGTGCTTTACATTTTTAATAGACAAAGTTCTGTCTTTAAAAACCATGCCAATAATTGACAAATTAAGTAAACAGAACAAGGCATAACGTTTATTTACATAATTTGCATGGTCAAAACGAGTTTCTACTTAAGCGAATTTGAGCTGAAAACACTGATTTATCTATTCATTCTATGACAGTGTCCAGTATTATGGCTAAATGAATCAATGATCGCACTTTGACATAAATAAAAAAAAAACAGATGAATACCATTAAAATATCAGGGTAGCTCTAATTAATCAATACTTTAGTAGTGTATTTAAATCTTTTTTTTCAAATTGAATTATTTATGTGATAGTATACATTACAGTAATGATTTCGATTGTCATTCAATGCTGATGATGTCCAATGATTTGGATTATGAATGATGAAATTAACCATCTATAATTTCTTATCCCATTCCACTAATAAAAACAACTACCATAGATATGTTGAAAATATCACATACACATTACAATCAATAATTGATATCAATAAAAAAAATTACACTGTAATGCGAGAAAAATCTTTTTCAATTAGTCACATAACCTTGACAAAGTAGTATTTCAAGGTCAAGATTATTACTTTTATAATCATTTAAACTCACAACCAGAATTGTTTGGAGGAAAGGATTATGGAGTTCTTACCTTATGGGTGCCTGATTTAAACACCTCTTCCATCCTCAAGATCCTGCATAAGTGGCAAAAAATATAACTATTATTTGTAAAAGCTTGATATTTTATGTAACCTATAAATCTCATAAAATTTATTATCTATTGAAATTACTTAAAGAATATTTATTTTTGTTATATTGAAATATTGTATTTGGGAAAATGTTGAAAGTTTTATTAAATTATACGCATTTATTTAAATTATTCACAACATTAATATGTTGAACGCTATATTTCACACTATTATATTATGATAATATAAAATACAATATTGGAAATAATACCAAATCATTGAAAGGTTTCAACTTTCAAATAAATCAGTAGAAATTCATCAGGTTTTAATGCCATGCCAATATTCCATAACTATGAATGATAATGATGTAAAAAATTGCGCAAATTATATAAAATTAAATTAGCATTATATTTATAAGTTTTCATTAATTTTACAATTGTCAAGAAAACTGAAAGTCTGTCCTCAGCTGCAAAAATTTGATGATTATTTTTTTTAACCGTGTCCGCTTCCAATGTGGAGCATATGGACTACAAATGGAAGTATCTCAACAGACGTTTTTTCTACGAGAACTGCTTGTTACTCAGTTGCTCAACCTTTCTTTTTCAATGAGAGTAGGGATAGAAGGATAGCGCTAGGACAGGACAGGCTACTCCCCACTTTTAGGATCGGATTGAGGGAATTTCGGACATTACAAACAACCATACATACGAACACAAATCCATAAGTCGATTGAAAAGTCAATTTATGAAACTGTCCGTACCAGGACTTGAACCCGACAGGTCTGTAATTGTAGCCAACAACGTTGATCACTGCACCACGGACCCGATGATTGTACTATTACTTAATTCAATAAATATTCGGTGGGCCTAAACACACTAGGTAGTATATGTTGTTTTGACATTTGAATATTGACACAACCTAATTGTGTCCTTAAGAAAATATATTAGTCTGAAAATATTATGAAACTATTCATTTCTGTAGCACAGAGCATTTTTAGTTTCGCCAATTTTCAAAGTGTAATGAAATATATATTTACTGCATTGCATTTTTTCTCATTTTAGTGCAGGTTAATTTGGCTTCCTTCTGCAAAAGTTATTACTGTATTTGGAATTGTTCTGTGGAACATTTTTTTTCACAGTGACATTATGATAATATATATATTGTCTTTGTTCTCAACAACAACAAAAACTCTGTGGCGAAATAATTAATTCAACAATTTCAATATTTGTCCAAATCCAACTATTTACAGTTTAACAATGCTTTGAGTCGAGCAATGAATATTTGTATATTCATCAAAATTCACTTAAAATATAAGGTCATTTTGGTGTAAATAAGTAAACACATGATTTTTTCAACAAGGGGTGTTGCCCAAGTGGGAAGGATGATGATTCTGGAAACAGAAAATTTAAACTTCATTAAACTTAATTAATAAAAGAATATTCATAGAATATTATATATTACTTATTCAATTAATTTCTTATAGTTTATTAATTATCATCCTGTAAAAATATGCAAAAAAAATTAATTTAGTTTTTCAGGAATTAAAATAATTAGATATAGGTAAATAAAAAAAAAATAGAAAGGATACTAGGTATTAATCATAATTGTTTATGTTTTCAAATGTTTACCGTGATATAAAGTGATGATTAAATTTATATGGCAGTTGATAATTTTGTAATAACGTTACCTATGTAAAAAATGTAATTTATAGATAATGATTTTATTTCACTGTAATAAAAATAAATAATTTTGTTGTTAAACTGTAACTACTAGGTTTTTCATTACAATATAATCCTTTTCTATTACTATTTGGGATGTCGTCGGATTTATCTTACAGGATATCTTGTTGTTCACTCTAACTGATCCTGAAATAGGGCGCAGAGAGAGCAACTAGCAAACTACTCTAGGCCTTTCCTAGCCCCATCCTTTTATTCTTACTCTAGTAGCAATAAGTAAGTAAGTAAGACAAGTCTTACTTACTGCTATTGAAATGCTTACATATTAAGAGCGAATATGGTTAAAAAATAGTATATCTTGACACAAATTTATATACTACAAAGTTACGTAGTATATAAATTAGAATAAGTCTATATTATAATTTGATTTCATTTTTCTCCTGATAATCTGACAATATATAAATTTTTCATCATATAAAAACCATATACTGAGCTTTGAGAATTTGTGGTTTGATTTAATGAGAACTTCAGAGATGAGGTTAACGGACCTGACAGCTCTCTGTTACGTCAGTGGTCTTAGAAGTGTCTGGGTCACTGCAGAATGTCTCAATACAGCTCACATCTTCTTCCAACCGGTGAGATTCTGGCGACCTAGATGAGCGTTGTGTACTATCTATAGGGTGCACTTAGTGAAACTCAAGGATGCTATCGTGTTGTGGGAGGAAGCAATGGAAGATTGATGGGTGACGGATAATCTTAGAGCTGCACATGGTGGTCATATGTGCCATATAAAGACCACATATGGACAACGAAGAAGAATATTAAAACCAGGATAAACTATTTGATAGAATTTATTTAGTATAAAAAGCTTATAAAATTATGACATTTTCTTTGAGACGTTTCCTCAACCATTTTACTATAAAATTAATACTTTCTATGAAAGATATTCCTTATTGAAGATTAAGCCACCACACAAGAGTCAACAATAAAAAAATAATGTCATGATAAAGTAGTAGCTTAGATCTTCTGTTCTAAGATATTTTTAGGTATAATGTATAACAATGACAGCAGCAATGCCGTTATTCGGTGTATATAACGGTCTACAAGACAAAGGTACAAATTTATTTGAACAATATATTATAAATAACTATTAAAAATTTTGAGATTTCAATTTTCATGTTTGCTTGCTTTTTAAATATATACAGTAGACTCCCGATTATCCGAGCTAATGGTAGGGAGAGGCGGCACAGATAAACGAAAAACACGAATAATTCGAACTGTGGTTTTTTCTTATTAAAATACTACATTTTATACATTTCTAAAGCAGAAAATTATTTTAGCATGATTAACACTCATTATTTGCTAAGAAAATCTGTGATTTTGGTTTGTTTGTAGGAACATGTACACTTATAATCCGCAGACAGATAATTGGGAATCACTGTATATATTGTAATAGGTCAAATAAGGCGATGTATTTATTTACAGCTATTTTTATAGTCAATATGATAGAGAAGTAATGATATTAAATTGATATATTATCTTTCTCTTCTACATAATCATAGTTCTGACAATGTCATGATGTTGAAATAACTATCAAAAATATTTGGTTATTGAAATATATATATATATATGTATCTAGTGATTATATCATTACATTTTATATAATATCATATCGACTGTAGAAAGGAAAAAGGACGTAACCCACACACAAAAATACTGTGTATAGCCTAAACAAAACGTGTATTAAATTGTATATATTGTGATTATCGAAAAAAAATATTTTGAAAAGACGAAGGGATAAGTTCTTTTGCCTTTCTACAGTCGATATAATATATATTAATATAGTGTATTAGAACGTTTTGTGTGAGCTACACACAATATTTTTTGATGTGGGTTAAGTCCTTTTTCATTGCCACAGTGTAATCCATACGTTGGATATTTTACCATGAAGATTTTCATTTCTATAACATAAAAATCTTTGAATAATGAAACCGTAACATCTGCAAGCATACCTTTGCTAACAAAACCATTTTAAGTAGAGCAAGATTCAACAATTTTTGTTCATATAAATATAATACATCATTATTAATTTAGTTCATTGCAAATAAAAATTAATACTATTGCTATGACTGCATTAATTTGGCATTTAATAGTCACATTTCCATTTTAAATGGTTTTTATCTAATTCAACCAAAATGTCCCATCTTTGATATTTACGATTAATGGAACGATAATTGCTAATTGTGTACAAGTAGTAATAAACCATTTTAATAAATCTTTAATGTTTTCGTTCATAAATCCGAAATTGAGCAATACTTCTTAATTTTTAAGTAGGTTTTCCAATTTTTTAATCTTGTCTTTTTTTATATAAATATATAAAACCTGTTTTTTCCAAACATAAAACGTAACAAATAAAAA
Source organism: Himalopsyche phryganea (assembly GCA_022494535.1). Lineage (NCBI taxonomy): Eukaryota > Metazoa > Arthropoda > Insecta > Trichoptera > Rhyacophilidae > Himalopsyche > Himalopsyche phryganea. Next base: position 3,420,576 of record JAGVSL010000023.1, read on the forward strand.
CTCTTTATTAACTTTCAAACTTAAAAAATATTAGACATAACCAAGTTCCCTCTAAGACAAGAGGTTCTCTGTGCGGAAAATCTCAAGGCTGAGCAACACAAACCAAAAAATGCAGAGTAAAATTTCAATTTTTTTGCGAACATCTGTTATAAATATTAGGCTTTTTAAAATTTAACACAACGGCTGCTGACGGAATCATTTTGTATGTTAATATGACGCACATGTACATGGCCCGCAGTCAATACGTTAAATAATAATTATTTTTTATGTACATAAAAAAACCAATAATTTGCTTTTAAAAACTTTGCTCGAGACAGGCAAATATATTTCTATGTGAAACAATCGGGATTGATATTTTTTCGTAAAAAATGCATATCTAAGGCCCTTGATTTGATAATGTGTATTGTGTTGATAAATTCGTTCATTGTTTGTTATAATTCCACTGGAAAATCAATGCTTCTCAAAATATGCAGCAGTGAGTAATTTATAGGGTAGGATTTTTTCGTTTTATACACGAGACATTTTATTCCCTATCATTGCACGTGCGCTATTCTTGCAAACACTAATACAATGATTATTCCATTAAATATCAAAATAATATTATATTTGTTTCACTGAGTATAATTTAAACGGAGATCTTAGCAACCGAATGGCTCTAATTTTACAAACTTTACAATCTCTTTTCAACAAATGTTTCAACAAGGTAATAGAATTATGTACCTGTTATTCCAATTTAAAAAATAATTTTTTACCTTATTTTTTATTCAATTAACTACATATTTAAACTGCATTCACTTTGAATGTGTGTTAAATAATAAATTTGAATGGTTTGTATTGCAGTGCATGCCAACCCAACATAAGTGCGCGGTGGTTCTTAAACTAATGTGTGACCCCGCACTCGCGCAGCTTAGAGGGAACATTGGGCATAGTCTACTATTCACAAACAACAAACCAGAAAAAATGCTCTGTACATTCTTATCAGATAATCCGGATGTTGCTCTCACACACAAATCACCCAACACAAATATTTCACTAAATTATTTCTTAGAACATATGTTTTATAACGGTGATTCCTTTAAAGGTATACAATCCACCTGAAACACAATAATTTTAAATTAAGCACAATAATCATGGTATTATAAATAGTATTTAGCAATAAAATTACTTCATCTTTAGTAATCCTAATTTCATAAGATAATTCTATTATTTTTAATAAATCAAAATACTGATAGTGTTATTATTATATTATTGCTGATAATGTTCACAAAGTTCGACTTTCTTTCCATTGAGGAAAATGTTTTCTTATACCAATATAATTAATAATTGATAAAAAAAAAACCTCTATAATCGATAAAGAAAGTTTCATGGAAAAGGTAATTTCTGCACCTGAAAGGCTAATAGTCCTATCTCCATTTTATCAACTTTACAGGAGGAACGAAAACGTGTTTCTAAAAGGGGTTTTATTTTATATCAATTTGCATAGTTGTTCTCTTATTGTTTTCGCTCTTTTGCAGTTGGATAGATAATTGGAGATTTGCATTTACAGGTGAAATCGTGAGTTTTTTTAGGATGTTATTTAAATAAGATTGTTTACCAAGTAAATGCATTGACATATGACTGATTTTGGATAGGGTTTTCTGTAACCAGCCCACATACGCAGAAGTTAAGTACCCGTCTATAGATCTTAAAATTCCAAATAATGTGACATTTATAACTCAATTTCGCTATTTTTAAACACTTTTAGCCCTGAATCAACTTGTGTATTATGAGATCTAAGTAATGCCGGTATAGATTAATATATATTATAAAATAACAGCCATGCTGATTTTTAACATTGCATTGAATTTTGAAAATAAAACTCAATGAAATGTGTTTCCTAAACATTTGGTCCATATAAATATCAAGTATTATAATATGACAGAATATTGTTTAATCTTTCGGATCCTGTGTATAATGGCGAAGTGTCTCCAATCTCTAAAACTGTTATGAATATATTTATATAATATACATCATTTGATAATTATTTTACGATTTTTGAGCCCCTGAGGGCTGGAATAATAAATTTAGAAAAAGATATACACATCCTTACGTTCCTTTTATTCACACAATCTTTAATTTTCATTTAGTATAAATAAAAATACAGTAGAACCCCAATCTATCGTTCTCGTATTCATCTTCTTCTCACATTTATCATTTTTTTTAAACCAATAAAAAAATAATGGCTCTGGGTTCCACTGTATTTAAGACAAAAAAAACCCATATGGTTGATAAAATGTTTTTAGTGAAGAAGATTAGTTTTAGCTAAGTATAATAAATACTTTAATTTATTTATTACTTGAGTCATCAATATAATTATATATTTTGCATTAATTGTGATTACTTGCACTTACTTATATCATCGATTAATATTTAACTGACATGCGCTTTATTATTATTTAATTATTGATTTTTTTTTTAATTAATACACCATCATGTGCATGAATGCATTTCAACATCAAATACTGACATTGCTTAGCCCACAGATTCCTGAATAAGTTTGAAGTTTGATAGCGCTTTTGTCTAAGTAAAAATAATAATTAAGCTTTTTTTTAATATATGTATTGATGTATTCAATAAAGGTGTTTTTGTTGATTTTATATTGATATAAATGGAATTGTATGATTTTAATTAATGTTTGAAATAATTGTCACATCCACCTATTTGAAATAGTTTTGAGGTAATTGTGTATACTTGATTCATTAAAAGTGTTGATAATGTCTAGCATTTCCCTGAAGCCTTAAAGCCACACTGCGAAAACCATATGAAATAAGCCTTTATCTACGAACACAAAACAATTAAAAATTGATAAAAACAATCAAAAAACACCTACCTGGATAAGACTGCAACAGGACCCTTTTTACTCAGCTTTACGACCAAATACATAGGTATTCAAAAGAGTGGAAATTATTGTTTATTAATATAGGTAATTTTTAAAATTTAATTAATATAATTTGACTATAAACTGTGATCATTGGTTTTTAGAATAGTACTGTTTGGATTTAGTTTTAAAATATTTTAGTGATACACGTTTTTAGTAGACAGCTAAAAATATGCATTTACAGAAAGCAGACAGTCCACATTTTGGGAAACTCATTTTTTCCTACTTAACACAATCTAAAATGTTGGCTCTACCTTTTAACCAAATCAGCCAGGTTGTTGCCATACAGGAATGTTCTATAAATGGCTCATGAAAATTTCACAAACCGCCGAATACCTTTGATTTTTAGAAAAATTTAAAAACTAATATAGTGGGTATCTAACAAAAAAATGCTTATATTTATTTTAGTAGTTTGTGTTGATTGTCAAATGGTAAAATAGAATTATATATGTATACGAAAAATATAATACTCTTGTTGTTAGCGTATAAAAGAAGTCACAGAATGATAAGCGTTGCCTTTTTTTTAGTTCAACAAATTCAAAATACATTATTTTGTGCGTAAGCACAATCATTAATTTTGTTAGTTTAAGTCAGTTTTGATAGGTTCCCTATTATAAAATAACACGGTGGATATAAAAAAATGCAAAAATTAAAAATAATATGTATTTAACAAACCTAACAACGATTTACATAGTTTTAAAAAACTAAATCATTTTTCTATTGTCAACCTTGTCAACCGAGATGACACATGAATGTATATGTTTATCTTAGTAGAATAGCATAAGAAGTGTAATCTACTTTATATAATTATATATATATATATGTCTACTGAATTAATCGGTTCGGTGATTCTGCCGTACAAAATTCTTCCGCATACGAATTCTCAAATTTTGTAATACTCAAAACAATTCAACAAACAAGTAATGATATAATCAGTTCAAATAATGGTGACTTACTTCTAAAAAGAAAGGCTAGTAATACTAAAACTATAGCATGTAATCTAAAACCCCAAGAGTTGTAAATATTCAACTCTTTCCACCATTGAGGTAATTCAGTATTATTGAATTATATCTAATAAAAAAACAAATGTTGACGATGCAATATTATGTTTATAAAGATTGAACAGGGTCAGAAATAATTAATCATACAATACGTCATACTGGAGTTGTTATTATCGTGTGGAGTATTTGTGTATGGAAGAATCTTGTGCAGAAGAATCCTATTCACTAATTAATCGATATTGAATAACACATAAAATTTCAGAAAAAATCCTTCCAACGGTGTACTATTTTGATGTTAACATTAAGTACTTTTACATAAAAGTATTTAGTAGTAGGGATTACGGCATTTGTGATATTCTCTGAATCACATCTCAACCTACCCTAGGAAGTAAATTAAAAACGAAGCCTTTATATAAACAACCATATTAACTCCCCTTTGCAGTCCCATACAGTTAAGTAAATAAATCGACAATACCAAAAAGATTGTCATAACAATTTTTATTAATTTTAACAAAGTATTTCTCTAATACATATGTATATATTTTAAAAATAAAATACAATTTGTTTGTACTACTTACACATATTTATAATGATTCCTTTCCATCAAGAATTGAAAGTCAATACCTCAAAAGTGACATATGTATGTGTAGGAATGTGTATGTGAATTATTTTCTAAATCAATTGGAATTTACTAAACGTCTTATCTATACAACAAATTATATTTTGTCGTGCAGTTAAAATGAATCTAATTTCCTTAGTCACATACATTTACAATAAAAAGATAATCAACGCATAAATCTTTCATTATTTTACTAATATAAAATTAATATTGCTTATTCTAATTACAGTACAATATTGAAGTACTACGATTCTTAAAATTATTACAACAGTAATATCAAAATAACAAAAAATAAAAAGAATAAAAAAATCTACATTTTTAATACGGTATGGAAACTATTATCATGTTAGTATTACAAATGCAATAAATCCCCGTATTATATCAATACACCAATGAAAAGATTTTAATAAGGTACAAATTGTTACATAATGTAACACAAAAAAAGAAGTGTAGATAAAACTATTTTGAGACACCTTCCCAACAATATTTTTTTTATATTTCCACTCTCCAGGCAAGCATGCATGTAAAAATGATTTTGAAAGATTTGCTCACCATTAAGATGAAGAAATTACAAATTAAAAACTATTATACCCACTGACCTTTGAATTCATTTCATACATATATTTTCTGCTTTAGGCTTAGTATAATCAAAATAAATATTTCATTTTGCAATATTTCACGGACCTGTCAATCCCACGCTAGTTGTAAGTCAATAAGATATTGAATCATTCATTATCAATATGAATTATTATTATTCATATCATCAATAATTTTATGTTTAATATAATGAAAAATAATATTATAATTATAAATTGCTGATTTGAGACCATTATAGAATTGTAAAAAAACAAACTTGTTAATTTGATTCATACAACAAATAAAAAAGAAAAACTACAAATTGATAAAAATTATAAATTACAACAGCAGTGCGGCAGACAACAACAATTTCAAAATTCATTTTATTTAAAAAAAAGTTTAAAAACATCACACCGATGGCCTAATGTTATAAACCCGTATCTGATATTTTGACGAAAATGACTTTATAAACCGTATCTCGTTTATTTAAAATAATACGAAGTATTTAAACTTTTTAATCATTTACAGGTACCCTAACATACTATCTATTTAATACTTAGAAGAAGAAAAAAGTCTAATATACATATTAACGTAAATATTCAGTTTCTTTTAGCCTCCTGTAAAATTTGTTAAAAGTCACTTACGGGATTATAACATTAGGCCATCGACATGCATTTTTTCCACAACCCTCTATAACAAGCTTAGTGTATAAATAATAATAAAATACTAAATAAAAGATAATTGTCTAAACAAGTGATAACAAATATTAAGTGTTCAATTATTTACTCACTTGTAATGTAAGTTCAGAAATGTATATTTCATTTCTTTTTAATATCCGAGCTGCCAATAATGGTGTAAATAGATCTGGATTTGGGTTGAAGTCATTAAAGCTTGAACTATCAATACTGGTAACATTGTTAGAATTGATTGTGTTGACATAGCTTCTATTGTGAGACGATTTTGATAATCTGGCTATTTCCCAACTATTACCAAATGTCAATGGTGATATTTTGTATAATATTATTGATGCTGTATATCCTATTAATGACGTTATAATAAATCCTAAAACTCCTGACCACATGTATGACAATCTGTATAAATAGAAATATTCACTGAAAGAAAAACAACATATTTAGAATTAATTTTTATATCTTTAGAGTATCTCAAATATATCAGTCATTTCGATCCAATGTACCTGTTATCATAATGATTTGGAATGTAAAGAAATTTGTCATTTGATTCAGTCTGTGTTTGATTACATCCGTAAGTATAAGTGGGCAAGAGCGGCGGTGGTGGTTTGGGTCCTCCAAAACCAATCCATAGCGAAAATGCTAATCCACATAGCAGTCCCATCATACAACCCTATAACAAATAGCAAATATATGTTAAAAAAACTAAATATTTAAAATTAACTTTGGATATTCTTTAAATTCATATATAACAAGTCAGTTCGAGTTCATTCGTGCGCTCGAATGCCTGAAGATGCCGAAAGGCGAAACCCGGGTCGTTAGTGACAAAATATATGGAAGTGTACAAAATCTCAATAACTCAAATTTGATATTGAAATTCCTTCAAGCACCGTCAGTCGATGTCTTAAATTAAATCATATATAACAATTAAAATATTAATAATCACATCAGCAATAAGAATTTGTGTATACAATCAACTCAGAAATGGAAAACTGCATTTCCTAATCAAGGTTTTTACCAAATAATCTGGGATAATAACCATTATAATATTATATATTATTTAATGGTATAATAACTGAGAAGTTTTTTTACACAATATACTAGATTTTTATTTTATTTTCGATTGTTCATTTTGATGACCTGTACTGAGAAATGATATACTAATACAATAATAATTTTTAAGAAATCTTTTCTCACAGTTTTTGGTATTTTTCTGACAGAAAATATGTAATGTTTTTTATGTATAGTTTTTCAGAAAATCGAAACGGTTTTTTCAGTGTCCTTCGGATTTCGATTTAATGAGATTCAACTGCCTTCATTTATAAGTTATCCAATAATTAAATCCTTACGTCAGCTTTAAACGAATACATTTTTATTTAGATGTGAATTAATATCTGATCGGTGCTTATTGCACAGTTTATTATTAAAACTAGATTAGATGAATAACATGACAGATTACATTGTATTATTTTTGATTTGATTTATTATAATTAGTCAAAATTTTTAAATAGTAAATACAAACCTTTTCATTAGATCTCACGGTAAACATTCCCAAGGTAAATACTCCGAATAGCGGTCCACCGACTACACCAAATATGGTGAGAGCTGCTTGCAGAACTCCTCCGAGAAACTGTGCGATAAATGCAATAGCCAAACATGCCAGTCCATATAAGCATGCCATTACTTTAGTATGCACAGTCATTCTTGAATCAGGCAGAGGTTTCTTTTTTATCTTTGAATATAGAGGCTGGTAAAAAAGTAAATATAATTTATTATTGAAATACGAATATACACAAATAACTTTTGTTTATGATTGTACAAGCAATTAATCTTGTAGTACAATGAGAAAGCAATTTTTTATGTAAATACATTCAGATAAAGCGAGATGATAAGACATAAATCATATCAACGGTGTTTTGGCCAATTGATGTAATCCTCAAAATTTAAATTGTTTAGGAGAGAGTAAAAACTGTTTTTATCGAAAACATTATATGGTGAGTTGTGTTATGAATCTTTGAAATGGACTCCTGTAAATTCTTTTGCAGATACGGGATTATACATAGGGAGTGTCGATATAATAACGGCTTACATCAAGCGGACGGGTCAGAATTTTCAATCCTAAAACCAATGTAAAATGATGTTTCTCTTCCAAAGAGTGGTCAATTTATTTTTGTAATTTACATCATCTGGACGAGACCTGCTTTGTCGTCTTTAAAATGAGATCCAATCATTAACTCATTTTCGTATTTTTTGCGGATTACATCAATTGGTCAAAACACCATCGATATATAGAATAGAAAAAAGTTTGAGCAATACTTTGACATAGTCCTGAAGAGTAACTGCTGCAAGACTGTTGCATGCTGCGGATACCGTTGACAAAGAAGCACTAAAAATGCCAGCGATAAAAAGACCTGCCAAGCCAGGAGTACTGCCCATGGCATCCACAACATAAAATGGCATTAGTTGGTCGTTGGATGTAATTTTTCCTGTTTTTAGTGGATCACAACTGTGGTATTTTGAAAAAATTGCGAGTCCGCTGAAACATGGGTAAATACTTCATATTAATTATGTTATATAATATAAAAAAGTTAAATATTACAGAAAGGGTATTAAATAATAAAAGGCATTACGGAATAAATTACATCAGATTACTTTGAAAAATAAGTAGAAAAAAAGTGCAGTAAGAAAAATACTAACCTGAACGATGTACTAAAACTTAAGAGAGATAGAATAGGCCAGTTCCACCAAAGGCATTTCTGTGAAGTTTTTAAATCTTTAACTGTTAAAAGTCGTTGCACCTAGATTTAAGAAAAAATCGTATGAGAATTTTTAATATGAAATTGTTTCCAACTGTTAAAACCATATCCGCTCCCAAAGAGGAGCATTTGGACTACTAATGGATGTTGTTTTAATAGACCTGCTTGTTACTCAGTCACTCAACCTCTCTGTTTCGGAGATACTAAGGATATAAGGATGCGGCTAGGACAGGACTAGTGATTAGCTTATCGCTCTTGCTTCGTCCCATTTAAGGATCTGATGGGTGGGAGGGAATTTAGAATTCACAGACAACTTTCTGTACTGGGATTTTAGCCAGTGAACACCGTAATCGAAGCCAACAATATTGACTATTTGGTTACAGGTTTGTTAAAAATGTTAAAAAATCAAGGAAAATTTACAAATAATTAACAATGACACGTTGTAACAAACTTCAAAATTGAGAGGGAATCAGATATAGCTGAAATGATAATTATTAATAAAATGAACTACTTAAGTGCTATCTTAATTAAGATATATTAAGTACTCTTTAATGTTAATGCAATATACAGAAGAAGATAGTGGAGATTGCGATCTGTAAGTCTATATTTCAGTACAAATTTAAAAATGCTTTCAAATCACATGATGTCAGAAATATAGAATAAAAAAATCAAATTTTATAACTTCTGTGTTGGGCCTCACTATACAAAATGTGTACTTTGGTATCAGACAGTAATAATTAAGATTAACAACAATTGGGTGAGTTATGGCAATTAATAGTAAATATAATTGTGACAGATAATTCTTATCTTAAATGGTCAGAGGACAGAGTATTCTAATCATTTAAGTCATCAGCATAAATAGTAAATCATAGTTATATCTTATTGGTAGTGGTAGACAACCAAAACTGAAAAAATGCCATTTTTATTTCATTTGTAAATTAAAGCACAGTCGATTCAAAATGAATATCAGTCATTGGATGAGTGCCAAACTAGTATGTATGTTTTACCCATTCAAAATGGTGCATGGTAAGGGTTAGAGATTCTGTGTCGAGACAATTCATTGCTGGGAATATACCAGGTGTGTAGCCGATAGGTCAACGTTGTCCACTTCGGTTGTGGTGTACAATTTTATAAATTGATTTATGTTTGAAGGTATGGATATCAGTGATGTCTACAAAATTCCTTCCCACCCACCTGATTCTAAAAACGGGGTGTAGCGAGAGTGATTAGCAAACCACTAGTCTTGCCCTAGCCCAATCCTTCCATCCTTACTCTTTGCGAAAAAAAGAGATTAAGGTACCGAATAACAAGCAGTTCTCGTAGAACAACTTCTGTAGAGACGAAAGGCAAAAAAACAAGCGGAATGCACTTGTGTACTTAATATGACCGTGATCTGTAAAAATCAGAAATTAGTTCTTTGATATTCAATAATTAAGGAAAAAAAATGTGATTTAATCAAACAGGAATCAATAGTTTCAATTTAGAGGACTTCAAAAATGTTGAGACATCAGAATTATTAGTATGGATGCGTAATGAAATTATTATTAAAATCATAAAGGGATAAGATAACTCCGTGGAATCCCAACACAAATTACTTATTTATTTGAAATAAATTACGAGAACTGACACAATTTTAATCACAAATTTAAAAAGGTTGACTTCCACGACAAACAATTGAGACATTTAATCACGTACTACAAATTATTACAGTCAGATCAGATTCAGTCAAGAGATAATATCAGAGAAGATTATGTCATTTATCTTCAATTATCAACAAGACTTACCTGAGTTTGGTTGACAGCATATAATGACAAATATGTGACCATTCCCCCAATGACAAGTGACCACCATGTATGTCTAACGGTTGGATCAGCGCTGAAACTGTAACAAATTTATAAATTAGTATATGTTAGAGGCATGAATTATATTTTCCTATATGTACTTGCGTTCTATAGCTGTTTAAAAAGTTTACTCGCTACTCGTAGAGAGTTCAACAATGGTTCCTTTATAGACAAATATGCAGATTGCATTTATTTTTTACATGGAATGAAATTGAAATTTTTATTATTTGAAAGTTGCTGATCAAAATCAAACGCAATTTAAAGTACTCATTCCACAATTTAATATTATCATCAGGACTGGTTTCGATCAGTGAAGGGCAATCAAACAATCTTTCATCAATTTAATCTCGATGAAAATATAAAATTGTGAAATTCACACTATAAATTGTGTTATTTTTTTGACTAAAGATTTGTAACAAAAAATAAAAATATACAAAATTGGTATTTCCACGCTTCCTGGCCGTTTATACAACATTATGGATACTTCTTTAATAGTTGATAAAATGATTTTTTCCTTCGGCGTTTCATTTGAGCTGTTAAAAATCTTGGAATAAGTATTTTTCTTTAGATACATACTCTGATTGGAAAAGCTTTAGAACTACTAAATAATAAAAGAAGCAGACATAATTAATTAGGCAAAATTAGATAAACATTATATATTTGTATTTAATGCTTGTCTGATAAGTTTTAATTTATTAGTATTGTCGCACATCAAGTTTCATAACATTTTATGTTTCCGTCAAAGTATTAATCAATGATGTACACCACATATTATTGATGAGCACTTTCATTAAAGTTGTGGTGATCTTGTTGATAATTTATTTGTCTGAATATGCATTTGAAGAAAAGTTTCATTCCTATAAATGTATTAAGTTACGCATAAAGATTGAACTTATGGCATTCAGTTTATAGCTGTGTAATTAAACCAATCAAGATCAATGAGCATTAATTGAAGAAGCCTTGAGCAATATTTAAATTCAACTCATCTACTTACTTCCAAAACTCTATGCGACCCTTTTCATCGGCTATTTGCCATATGACGTCTAGACCCCCTGCAGCTATGGCAGCATAAATTATAATGCTGTAGACGGCAGCAAACATAAGAATCGATTGAAAAACATCAGTCATAAGAACAGCTTTCATACCCCCAATCGTTGAATAAAATGTACACACTAGACCTGTCAAGCGTTTGAATAAAAAACAAAATTAACAAAAGAATCAATGCGTATATTTAAAATTACAAAGTGATTATCTTTTAACGCTTTAAGAGTCAGTTTATAGACCCGAAAAATCATTTTATATTAAGCTTTTTATACAATTTTTTAAAAAAAGATAACCCTATTACATGTCAAAAATCTACTATATGCATGTGATCAAATTTCAAATACAAATTTGACAGTCTTCCCAAAGTGTCAATATAATATGTCTACTCGAACTGATTGATAATAAGGAATAAAGTTATAACTGTTGAACATCTTACTATTAAAAATATAAACAGAAATATATCCTCATAATAACATTTGTATGCCTGCATGTTTGCGGCGTCTGACAGGTTAATTATTAAACAAAAAAAATACTAATAAAAAGCGTAATTTGATTGTTGCACCTTGATCGGTATTGTAGCACAGGAAATCTTTTTTATTTCTTGAAGTTATTTAATTTTGTAGAACAAAGTAATACTCACCAATTAAAAGAATAGAGAATGTCTTCGATAAGCCAGTTACTGCTTCAAGGGTAATTGCAGGTGCATAAAGGACAATACCCATGTATAAAACCATTTGCAAAGTGTAAGCAAGAGAGGCTGCAAGTCGAATAATTGGACCAAACCGCAAGCCAAGATACTGAAAAAAAATGATTTATAAGTCATAGTTTTGTGGAAGATTGCTTTCGCAAAAGATAATTATTGTTAAATCAGTTTTAGTATATGTTACAAAGAGTACTAAATAACATAACATTTAAAGTTTGAGCCTGCGTGATATTTACCAGTTTTGGCCATTTGAATGAAGTATAATTATCAAAATTATTACATTAAAAGTTAGGCAATAATACTAATGGTATTTATTAGGCATTAAGCCATCTATATCACATTAAAAATTTATAATTTTTTGAAGAAGTACATAATAGTAAGATTTTTGCAAAAAAAGTAGAAGTTTCATGAAAGTGGCTTTTTAGGTAACTAATTTTATGTGGTTTTTCAATATAAAAAGGTTTCCCACTTCTGGCATATGGATTTAGAATAGTTCAGTTTATAGACATTAAACATCATTATCTCACAAAATTGCTCATTCTGACATTGAATCGCAGCTGAATTATAAAATCGTAAAACATAAGAGTAGGCTATAAAAATAAGTTTGCAAAGTTTATTACACACCTCGTAAGCGCTTACACGTTGCAGTTTAAAGAAAACTGGTAAGTAAAGATAAGCTGCAATTGGTGTAGCAATGCCATAAGAAACATTGATAACAACAAATTGTGTTCCGTATGAATAATTTTCAGTAGAAACTCCCAGGAGAGTTATTGCAGACATAAATGATGCCATCAATGAAAAGCTGACAGGAAGAAAGGACATATTTCTGTCTGCCATCAAATATTCCTAAGGAGAAAATAGTCAAAATGCCATTAAAACTAAGCATCCATTTACTAAGATTGTTTTATGTTAGTATATTTTTTTTTTATTTGCAATCAATCTTCAATGAGTTGAGTTTCCTTGAAAATTGGTAAAACAACGTAATATAAATAATAATGATAGAATTAACTGTTCAAATTCTGTTCATTTTAATTGATTCCTTTTTGAAAGGCATGTATTTTGGTGAGAATCTAATTCAACATTTTGTCACTAAATTAAATTAATTTAATAAGTTAATAGTTATTCTGATGATATTTTTAACATAACGTAGCTGAGATATTGAAAAATACTAATCATTTACCGACTTATTATTTTATATTGAACGGTTTTATTAACAAGTTTCTAACCATATATGCATTTAGTTACTAGCCAAATAATTAATGTTTTTTTTCAAATCAGCCATTTTACATTAGTAAACAATTATTTTTATGCTATGAACAACTTTTATATGATCAAAATATTAAGTAGAGTGGCTATTCAATGTAAGTGTAAATATTTTTAATAATGGTTTCAATGATTTTCTTGAAAATAGATTTGAATTTTCTGTAATGGTTTTGCTCTAAAAGTATGATGTAATGTAATCACTTTATCCTTCAATAACCATAAAATCTAATAAAAATAATCTGTTACTACGGGCAGTTCACATATAATTTAACTTATAATCAAAGCACTTGAATTGACAAAAAGAATATGTTGCATTAGTTTTATTTTGTGAAACTGGGCGAAAAGAGTAAAATTAATATAAAATCTAAATTTTTTTTCTATTGTTATTGAATTGTATGGCTGTATTGAACTAGTTCACTTTTAGAAAGTATATTCATAGTAATTGAGTAAAATAAATATTTTCAATAGTAATGGAAGCTATCTGAGGCCAATTCGTGAAGTTTAAATATGCAGTTTTTTTTTCAATTTATTTGAGGAAACGGCAACAAAACCAATTTAGGATGGCAACACAAATTTGAAATATATGTGAATATAATGATCAATTAAATTGATTTACTGAAAACAATATTTAAAATCATGATAAAGAGAGAAAAGAATATGGAATAATTTAATATATGGTTTAATATATATTAAATTTAACATCATGTAGATATTTCAATTTCTTTGATTTATATTTTGCATAACCACAGTGCAAAACAAATGAATGATAAGGATTGAGTTTTGTTGATGAGAAATAAGACATACATAAGATGTCTATGCCAAGGTTGGTGTATTATTATCAGCGAATCAAAATAACTAGAGGGGTGAACAATGAGCATGATACTATTTTTATTAATGAGTATTAGTATTAGGTACATTATGTGATAAAAAAAATCCCACCTGAGTTGTTTGTTGCTTTCCACCAGTGAAACGATAGTAAATTCCAATGCTAATAGATATTAATATCATTAAAACCATTATAACGTAGTCCCATACATCAAAATTTAAATTGACAGCCATTGTTATTTTATTGGGTGATTTCTCCAAAACAATATTAAAAATGTGTAGTTTACTTTTATAAAAAATACTACTTGATGATTGTATATCTAAAGAAAAAAACAAAATATTTTTAATAATAATCTATTCCTTGTGCGAAAAGAGAAGTTGAGCGACTGACAAGAACCAGTTCTCGTAAAACAATTTATGCACCAAGTGGACATACAAGTAGATCAAAAAATATTAACAGTTTCTAGCCAAATTCCAGGCAAATGAGAGGCATGTTGCAGTCAAAATTTTAGAATCCTGTCCATTTAAAAACCCAAAACTACAGAAAAACATATTTAATAGATGTAAGAAATATATTAGCAACTTCAATTTTGAAAATTGAGGTCCCTACAATTGTAAGGTCTGTAGCGTCTGACTCTTTTGCTTCCCCTCTAGTATGACATGGCAATAAACAATTGCCAGCACTACTAACTAATTACATCATATTCTCAAATCGGTAATAAAGTACCATAAATCAACGCAGAAACCCTCCAAAGGAATATTACATTTAAAGCATTTTGAATGTTGAGCAAATAACGGCACTGTTCGCCGAATGAAATATTTGGCAATCAAAGTATAACAGATATGTTTTCCCCCATTAGAAACTTCGTCACTGGAGATTCAAAATTATCTAAAATATTAATAACCCTGTAAACACGGTTGTTTGTTTCAACATTGTTCATGTTAAGTGTTCATAATTGGACTATTGAAAAACATATGTAGAGTGATCAGAAAGATCGGATCTAAGGCGATTTCATAGAAATAAGGATAGGATTATACTGAAAATGAAATTTACGAATAAAAATAAAAAGCGTCGAATGTACTATTGGAATTGATCTTTCATATTTTAATGAGAACCACCATAGCTTACACTGGTATTGAAGATATCTTTCACAAATTGTTTTTGTTTTTTGTTTCAATATAAAAGGAAATTATATTTCAAATTAACTTACTTTGTAGTTTACTGGACAAGGTTCAAAAAAAATAGTCAATCCAGTAATATCACATCTTACATGGTTGCAGTGCTTAATCGCACTGTCATGTTTGAATAAACGTTTTATTCTCTTTATGCCGGCAACTTTTAAACAGCACCCACTCGGAGATATCCTCCGAACTGACAGATCAACTTTGAGAGGTTATAAAACTGAATTTCAAGTGTAAAATCAAATTCCTAACGTACGGTAGGTTGCCATTCTATAAAGTTGGTGATGTCAAAATAAATAGAAAATAATAAATATAAATCGTCTAGAAGAAAACGTTAAATCGAAAAAATTATATATTGAGTTAGTTATACCAAAATGTTTCTTATTTCAAACTCTAATGTATGGAAAAGCACACTTATTTTTATAAATTACATTTTTACGTAAAAACAGTTTTTTACAAACAAACTAAATGAAAAAGGTTCTTATAGCTTAAAACATATTGTCAAACATTTGAAAAACTTCAATGTCCAATTAAGTACTCAAAACTAGTATTTTTCGTATAATTTAAGACATCGACTGAGGGTGCTTGATGGAATTTCAATATCAAATTTCGATTACTGAGATTTTGTACACTTCCATGTATTTTGTCACTAACGACCCGGGTTTCGCCTTTCGGCATCTTCAGGCATTCGAGCACCCGAACGGACTCTAACTGAGCGTGCGCTCGAATGCCTGAAGATGCCGAAAGGCGAATACCGGGTCGTTAGTGACAAAATACATGGAAGTGTACAAAATCTCAATAATCCAAATTTAGTATTTTTCAGTTAGTGTCTTTTCCTAGAACAATGACGATATTATTTTATTTATCAAATAAGTATGTATGATTTAAACATTACACCGTACAATTAGTACGTTAGTATAGTGTGATTTCGATCATTGCAATTTCTTTTTTTGCACAATTTTATTAACTCTTTCGATCTATGACAATATAGTTAACAAAAGCAAGTAATACAATTTTAGACCATACTGGCCACCCATTCGTCGTTGTTATCAGTTGTTGACCACGAGTGACCAATGGGAACGTGGAAGAGTCCATTTCTCGCCTGTCACCACATCAAAGTGCCAATTTTAAATCCATACACATTTCATCCAGTTCATAAAGATAAATACCATATTTTATAATTTTGGCGACTTATGTAAATATAAATATAGATTTTAATTATATCAGCGCGAACATTGTTTCGTCTTATTTCTTTTGACACATTAAAAATACTGTGAAAAAATGTGCCACAACGCCGTTCCACCATGTTACATGACAAAAATATTTAGGTATCAATTTTTGAGCGACGTTTGTGTTTTTTGCTGATAAAACTCAACAAGCTTTCAACTGGTATCAACTAGTAAGATTTGAAGTTGAAAATCTTTCTCCTGTTAAATAACAAATTTGTGACATGTAATAGTTCTACTGTTTGCCACGAATATATTGTATGATATAACTCATAATATAAATACGTACTTTTGTTTGATTTTGACAAAATGTGGATTTATCGGTATTTGCTATTAGATGCGTCATATTGATATGTTATGCCTATCAATTACAATATGTGACAGTCTATGTCTACATAAATTGAGCATATTATATAATATACAAACTGTGTCACTTAGGCTCATAAAAAGTTCGTACGTGACGCGGTCTAATGGCTTTTTATACAAAAAAGAATACATATTTGAAATTAAACATTAAGAATACTTTTTTATAAGTGAACATTACAAAACTATTAAGTTAAATTTTAGTACAATATAATAAAATAAGTAATCTTCTTATTCATGTTTGAGGACAAATAAATTTGGATACAACTCTAATATGTTTTAGATATCTTTCACAAAATAATAAGCATTACCATTTTTTATAATCTTAGGCCCATTTTATACGAACGTTGAATGCATAATGTTGACAAAACGTTGTCGTTTTTAATAATCTATTGGAAAAATATGTATTACTTATTTACCTGTCCAACTAACGTTAGCATCATGTTGACAAAGCTTTTGTTTTATTTGTGCTATTATAGAAAAGTTTTAGTCATAAAAAGTGAACTTTATTATATTTTTGATCTAAACGGTTTTCAGAAGACTTAGAAAGCAAAATATGCTTGCAGTACATATTATGAGTTGGTGTTATCCTACCTCATGGCTGTTATAAAATAACAAGGATAATAACTTGCTCGATTTTTTTAAATTAGGCGGAATATCCCCATGCCAGGTTATTTTGTTTTCATGTTTATATCCTTGAAATCAATAATGTATATTAAATGTAAATCGATTTAATATTTTGAATAACTGCAATGAAATATATATAACCATAAAAGCTACATAAAAATATATGCGTACCTAGTACAAAAATACAGTAAATAAAAATTAATAACACGCCGTAGAAAAACCGAACGCAATAACCTCCTTTGACGATATATCGTAAGCTACAAATAAATTAATAAATACTTACCTTGTGATAAGGTTCTATAACGGTTTTTTGTGTATTTCTAATTCTTTAGTTTGTATAATTTCAATCAATTGTTACAGTTAAATAATTTTTACTATTAATCTATTGTGGATTGATAAAATAATGGTGAAATATAATAAAATAAAATGTATTGCAGAAGGTATCAGTAGATAGTTAATTAAAAGTCATAATCAATCTCTCGATGGCATTCCGAATAATTTTTCATTAGACTTTCCGGATATTGGTGGTTAATGGAAATTATTTTTTTTTACATGGTAACTTATTGTCTATGCAATATTCTATTCTCTATAGGCAATTTAACTCGAAACTGACGTTTGATTGGACCTGTTTATTTTTTTGGTTATATCAATACGGTCTAAAACTAAGTCATGAGGACAAGAATTGCTTAAAAACTGTGATTAGCTACTTAAAACGCCAGTGTAATACTTCTTACCACGCTGTAGTTTTAAAATGCTGTAATCAATGGCTACGTAGTAATCATTATAAGTTAATAATAGAAACAATCGATAGCAATGTTTGGCATTCCGCAAACTACCCGATTGGCGATAAATGTGAAGCAATTACACAGCTTTATTATAAAGCCAAATCCGCCGAATTCTAAATCATGCCTAGGCATATCTTGTCAGAATTTTTCGTGCAACATACTCAGCCGGAAACTTGACGTACAGAAAAGTGAGGTTAGATATCTTCACGTAACAAATACGTACCGCGCATTGCTTCACTCGCCGCAGAATGTAAGTATACTTTAAATAAATAAATGTATACATATCCCTACAGTTAGAATACATTAAATGTGTGATATAGTTGATGGTAACATTATTACCTACTGCATTGGTTTCAATAATTCTCATATGTACAGCTGTTGAAATAATTTCCAAGCATTTTATTACTTGTAAATAGTACAAGTGTCACTCGATAATCTATTGTGGGGTAGTTAAAGTGGATCGACACAATACTAGGCTAAAAAGAGTAAAGTCTTGCTGATGATATGGGATTTCTTCAGTATCTGAAACTACAGTATACATGTGATTATCATTTCCCTTTTGTTAAAAGCTATAGCCTTACAAGGCGGGGCTATATCCTAATCCATAAATACAAATTTAATTAATAATGTATAAGCTGTTGAAAAAGTTTTCAGGTTTATTTGGTGAAACCTCTGAAAATAACAAAAACATCAATGTCTGATTTAAATAATTGCGTCCTAACATTGTGTATTTTAAGTATATTTAGCTACAGAATAAATGTATTGTATATGATTTGACATAGTTTGAATACTTATATGAGTATGAACGTTTATTTAATGATGATGGTAAAGTTTTACACTCCTATCAATTTGAAACTGTTTAGGATCTATGTGTAAAATGAAAAATATAAAATAAATCAATATTTTTCATTCACACAGCTTAAACGTAGTCTTAAAAAAGAAGTTATTATTTTTTACATTCTAAATCATCACAAGCTCGATCTTATAAGCAAGTATAAAATAATAACTAAATTCATATTGATACATGAAACGACAGAAAACAAAATGCAAGTCGTTTGTATGGTCCAAGATTGTAATATTCCAATGGAATTAATTTTCATGATATATTTTTTTCAGGTTACTAACATTCTGCGAGCAAATGAATACAATAAAGAATTATTGACAGGATCTGTCAAAGCTTTTGACTCGAATCAATTGCCATCAAATAGTCCAATCGAAGATACACGATGTGAGGCCCAATGTCTGCTGACAACAGGTAATAATAAATAATTAATTAATGAATTAATTGAATAAGTATTTTATTTGGTGATTATTTATTGTACTAAAATCATTCATTTATTAGGACTTCTTGTTGGAATATTTGATGGACATGGTGGAGGGGCTTGTGCACAGGTTATTTCCAAACGCTTATTTCATTATATAGCAGCTTGTTTACTCCCCCCTGATATTATGGAAAAATATGTAAACTCTCCTATGAGGGAAGATCTAATTCTCAGTTATAATGACAAGGTAAGATAGATTTTCTGGAATTAGTTAATGTATTCCATTTTTGTTTACTGTTGTGACTCTCATTGAAAATTCATATATTTACATAATAAAATACCTGGATACATGGTTTTGTATTTAGAAATTATAATTCTATATTTAAAACAATGGCTTACACATACCATTATTAATTATTTAACATGATAATATTCCGTTGAAGTGTATATTTATTCATTCATAGTCACAGTTCCACAAGTTTTGCTTCTGAGCTTTAAGGACAATCATTATTGCTTTAATATAACAATTTCAATGTCATCCATTGTGCCCTTGCATTTTTTTATACTAAAAATAACATAATAATTTCATGCATGCTAAATTTCAATAGCACTAGAAATTAAACTTCATTTTGCACTTTTTCTGCCAAGTTTTATTTTATATGTTTGGCAATTGGGATTATATTGGCAGTCATTCTAATATCACAAAATCAATTCATTACAAATATAATTTTATTTTTTGCAGTCAAGATAAATATTAATCATCGTGCATGAGTTTTTATTAATAACTACCTATAAGCCTAACAAGCCATGTGATAAATGACATATTAATAATTTAAATTAAAAACAATCACTGTATGTAGTTTCTATGTATTGTTATAAAGTTCCTGATGCAAATGAGTTTATAGAATTTTGGTGAATTTTGTTGGACCTTTAGCCGAGTGATCAACTTCGTTGGCCTCAGTTACAGTGCTCATGGACTCAAATCCCAATACGGACAGTTTCATAGATTGGTTTATGGATTTTTTTTCAAAAGTGATGTTCGTGGAGTCTAAATGTTCCTCTCACCCATCCGATCCTAAAAAATAGGGTGTAGTGGTAGCGATTAGATTACCACTATCTTTCCTGTCCTGCTCTAGCCCTATCTTTCTATTCTTACTCTCTTAAAAACTTGAGCAACTGAGTAACAAACAGTTCTCGTAGGAAAAAATCTGTTTAGATAAACTCCATTAAGACTTCATATGTTTCACATGTTTTCAATATATATATATAAAATTTGGATTATTGAGATTTTGTACACTTCCATGTATTTTGTCACTAACGACCTGGGATTCGCCTTTCGGCATCTTCAGGCATTCTAGCACACGAATGAACTCGAACCATTCGTGTGCTCGAATGCCTGACGATGCCGAAAGGCGAAACCTGGGTCGTTAGTGACAAAATACATGGAAGTGTACAAAATCTCAATAATCCAAATTTGATATTGAAATTCCATCAAGCACCCTCAGTCGATATCTTAAATTATATATATATATATATATATTATTCCTTTCGATTAAGGCAGATTGTTGTTTGTTTGTGATGTTCTCTATCTAATTATTTGTTAGAACTTGATTAAACCTTGATAGCATTTTCTAATAATAATGCAAAATGACAATCCTCTCATATTTCAGAATTTTTTTAAAACCAAATATAGTATAATAAAATATGAATAATATATATATATTTTTTTATGTACAAAGCACATTTTTTGGCCTTGTTTAAAACTAGATTTGGTAGTTGTTTTATGAATGTTAATATTTACAACTTATTATATGAATGGTGTTTTAGGTGGACATTGTTGAAGACATAAAACCAATTTACAAGAAGAGTTTTGATAAATTCTTGAATGAAATGACTCGCTTGAAATGTAAAGAAAGTTTTGAAATGCAAACTGCTCTTGAATCAGCTTTCTTAGGATTAGATCTTGATCTATCCAATGAAGTTCTTGATGAGTTTAACGCAACGGGCAATGTTAATAAAAAGATATTGTCTGTTGCGCTGTCCGGTGCTGTAGCTTGTGTAGCGCATATTGATGGTCCCCACCTCCATGTAGCAAATGTTGGAGATAGTAATGCCGTTCTTGGTGTACTATCTGAAAATAATGATTGGATTGCTAAGAAAATAACTACTGAACATAATGCAGAAAACATTCAAGAAGTTCTAAGAATACAAAATGAGCATCCACCAAGTGAAAAGGACACTGTCATCAAGCTTGAACGATTGTTAGGGCAACTGGCTCCACTCAGATCTCTCGGTGATTTTAGATACAAATGGTCCAATGAGGTGATGGAGAATGTTGTTGTGCCTTTTGTTGGCCTGCAAGCTGTACCACCCGATTACTATACACCACCATATTTATCAGCGAAACCTGAAGTTTACTATCACAAACTTACACCAAGAGATAAATTTTTGGTAATTGCATCTGATGGCCTTTGGGATATGATGACACCTCTACAGGCAGTCAAGCTCGTTGGAGAACATATGTTGGGAAAAGTATTTTTTACTCCTCTGAAATTACCCAGAAAAAATATGAAACTAGGTGATATTAATGAACTCTTATTGCATAGAAAAGAGGGACTTAAATCAAAACCGAAAGACAAAAATGCTGCTACTCACCTTTTGAGACATGCTTTAGGGGGCACGGAGTATGGAATCGAACATGCAAGATTATCAGAGATGCTGAGTTTGCCTCCAGATGTGTCTCGAATGTTTAGGGATGATATATCAATCACTGTAGTATATTTCGACACCGATTATTTACGAAATTGTCCAGCCTGACCCTGACATATTGTCTTTAATAAACCTTACCTTTGGAAATCAAGATAATGGACCATCCTTTGGAATATTTAATGAATGGCAGCTCAAAAATATTATTCATACTGTACTCTGTTTATTTATGGATATGTTAAAAGTTATAGGATATGTTTAAAAATCAAATTATGTAAGTTTATTTATTTGTTTATTTCATTTTTATTCCTAACTCAAATTTTACTCTGAATATAATATTTTGAAAGAAGTATTCTAATATAAAAGAAGATACTTGGAGACAATTATGAAATGAACATCATTTTGGTTCATTCATGATTATTGGATGATTAATATTACACCTGATCCTCTTTTTAATTTCACTTTTATGCGAATTTTTTGGAAGGCACTGGTCCTTTATTTTACGCGATTATTTCTTTTGAAACAAAATCTTTTAAAAGTGTTTCATCAAGGGAATCAGAGAAAAAGTTCGAAATCGAGTGAAATTGAACAAATCTGTGAACCAAAAGTGATGAAATGCATTCGGAGTAATGAAGTCACTCGCAAAAGCAGCGAGTAACTCCAATATGAAAGTTAATATCTGATTTAATTTGTATTTTTTTATTAACATGATCACTGTGTATGAAATCTCACCTAATACAGAGTACCTGAAAATTCGCGATATTTTGAATTAGTTATGAATCAAAAACTATTAAAAATTAAGTCACTCTAGACTAGTTCATTTCTTTACTTCCCCAAAATACGTCTCTGGTGACAGTTACAAACCAAATGACGTCACTTGAGTAGTTATCTTCAACGTTAATCTATGGCGGAGCGAACTAAAAGCATTAAAAGAGAAACATTTCGATGAAATTGAATTCTTTATATTTCAAACATATATTTTTATTGTGTTGTGAATAATTAAATTTTACAAGAAAAGTCAAATTATACTAAGTGAAAATTAGCAAAAGGTTTTAAAGGTATTAAAATACTGCTGTGCATAAATATGTGTTTTGGAGATATTGTCATTAAGTCTTTTACTGAGTGGTCAATGCTCGTGAAGAATTTTCAATGGTTCTTGGTTGTAGACCACGAGTTTGAATCCTATAGTCGTTAAAAATTCAAACATTGTTTTTGAATCAATTTCTATATTTGTATTTAGGGCATGTACGTCTGTGATGTTTTCATAACTCTCCACTCACCATCTACTTGGTTCTGAAGATGGGACTTGGACAACGTTAAGCTAAATTGTAATTTTTTCCTAAACTCTTTCTACTTTCCTTAGGCTCTCGGTAGGTAAAGGTTGGGTGACTGACTTACAACCAGTTGTCAATATAAAATTTCTCATATTATCCCTATTGGGAGTAGACTTGATCAAAAAATGCTCACACTTGAAAAGGATTTTTTTAATAAAACGCAATTCGCTTTGTACTACTTTCACATTTTTATAGTGATCAGGACCGGTTTCGCTCATCATGAGTATTATCAAGTGATCTTTCTGAAAACAGGTATATTATTAAATGTGAAGAACAGATCCTTTTTAATGAATGTTTTAATTATGATTTTATGATTTTCTATAAATGAAGAAGTTAATTTTATAGGTTTAAAAATTTATTTATTTCACATAAAAACTATTCTTAAATTAACGTTAGAACTAATTTATTTGTGGCAGATGCAATGGCAATGTTTTGAAGGAATGAAAAACAAAAAATATTTTGATATCTATATTTAATAATATAATATCTTCACTTTTTTAGTACCAAATTGATATTTTTCAATTTTATTCTTGGCAGACGTACAAATCAAGTATTTTATGACATTAATTACAATATCCGGCTATAGAAATGACTAAAAAACGTTTCTAATTAGTGGTGTCAATATATTTTCTGATTACTGAGGAACCTGTGCCTAAATTATTTGAATTCCTCAATTATCTATGTTGGCTTATGCATACCACTTAAGAATAAATATTTATTTGAAAATTGCACCAATAATCTTATTATTCCAGTATAGTTGATGTCATTTTGAGGTTTAAGAAATCTCACTATGAATTTTCACAGTGTTATTTAGTATGTCTGCTTTGTGGAAAAAATCATTAACAATGAACAGATGAGGAATAAAATTTACTTATTATCTTCCACAACAGGAAAACTTTTATTGAAAAATAATGTTAACTCATATTGCAGTAGTATGCTTTTATTCCCACTCATTTCGACATATGGATTTCATGAGTACCATTTTGACTTTCGCAAAAACATTTTATTAATAATAATAACTTTTCAGTGATCTGTTCTTGATTATTTTTCATTTTTAAATCACAAAAACCTACTACATTTTAATAATAAAATGGCTTAGGTAACAATTTCTATAATCATTATTGTTATAATAATAAGCAATCATAATAAAATTAAAATATTAAGATTATTATTACTATTGACTGAGGGTACTATTGATAAAGCTTCAATAATATTTGAATAATTTCAATCTGATACATTTTCACTACTCAACACATCAATCATGAAATTTTGTGTATCACACCAAATTTCATTTCAGATACATAGATATGGATTTGGACCAATAAGCAAGAAATTTCAGTACAGATTTAGAAAAGTATCTTTTGAATTCAATATATTAGAATTACAATAAAACATTTTTATCTTTGCATATTGTTTGCTCCATGGAGATATATTATTAATAAGTTTGTTATGTGCATAATACATATTTATTAAAAACAAAAATATATAAGATTTGCTTGATACGAATTACCTCATTTTTCTGCAGCTCTCATTAATATAGTCATTTCTTTGGTATAGAAAGTTTACCTAAGTTTTTTATTTATTAGGTATATACAAATCTTCTTCACATTACATATTGGCATATTATACCTACACTACAATTCATTTATATATGTATATAATTTGGTACCTACTTCAAACTATATTTTCATTTAATAAATAATTTCTTTAGGTTCATAATTTCAAACTCAACTGTTAATATAAATACACATTCTTTATTGTATTATAACATAACATAATTTAATTATAAATGAAACATGCAGGTGGAAAAATCACCAAAATATTACTAACTATTTACAATAAATGAAAACCTGACGCATACTGCTCGATGAAAGTGTTTGTACTGGCAGTTGTTTCTTGAAGAACAGTTTTTACTTTATTCTAGAATTGGTCAAGTCGATTCAAGTTTCCAGTGAAAGTGCTTGTCTACTTCCGTTGAAACTGAAAAATTCAGATATACCCTGATTATTACACCGTCACAATGAAGGATTTGTGGATAGAAAAGTGTTGGGCAAATACTGAATTATGTTTGTATTGGTTGATTGTAATGTTGCAGTCAAAAAATTCTTTTGAATATTTAGAACAACAATGGTACTAAAAAAACATTTTGAAGATTGGCATTACTTCAAATTGACAAAGCACCAGATATTTTATTATCTATAACTCTAGTAGACTTAAAAAAAATAGCTTGATGAGAAAATATCATCATCACAGACATCTATGCCTTGGATCTCAAATGTTGAATTTAAAAAAATCAACTTGGTCATCAAAGTTTCACAGCAGAGATTTCACAGCTCGACTACAGAGGCTGACATGGATTTAATTATCTACATAGATAAGTTACTATATAGGCAGGTGAAGTGAAAAAGTATATTTAAAATTGAAACCTAAGCAAAAAATTAAGTTAACAATTAGTTTCTATGATTTGGTACATTCTTTGATTTGGAAAAAGAAGTTATGATGGCTAGAATTTACATACCTTGCAAACAATTTTTATTCACAGCTGAGTCTAACTTAAAAAAAATATTTACAATTATGCATGGGTTCCGAAGAACCGCAAAATCTTTAATGATGTATTTTGTATTATTTACCTTGTATGTATTGATGTGCAGCTACAGTCTCTGGCGCTGGCTCTGGTTCTAAATTGAAAATACGTTTACTGTGAACTTCTTGAATAATTTGTGGTAATATTGTGCTGGTGGTAGCTGGTGGTAGCGTTATTGGTGGATCTACAATTATAGGCAGGTCTACATTTCGTTCAGTTATAATATGATCCATCAATCCGCCTACTGCTTGGAATAGCTTAGATTGAGATATCACTTGACTCTCTAGGGGAACTATATTGACTATTGGATTGCCAATAGTACCTAGTTGACCTTCCACCGGTGCTACAATGTCGTTCATAAGTGTGGGCACTATTATGATTGGTGGTGATATTCCAATTATTTTCTTTTTTGTGCATTCTCCGAGGAAACGGGTATGTAATTTCTCCACCTTTTTAACAAGTTCTGGAAAGTGTTCTTCACATAAAATCGGATTATCTAAAAAACAAAAATATTCATATATATATATGAAATAAACTTAACAATCAACATATATAAAAAACAAAATGCTAATACATGTGTCTGATGTGTATGCTATATATATATTCGCTTGTGGAAACGCAGGGTTCATACAATGTATTTGTGATATGATCATATAATATAAAAAAATTATAAGCTACTATATGATGTAAGTAAATATAAGTAAAAAAAGTTTTGTTCATATACAGTTTTTAACACCTATAGCAAAGCAAATAATGATTTATTAACGAAATTTGTTTGGTTTTCCATTGTATTTTAATTAATTAAATAGTTGGTGTAATTTATATTATATAGGTACTTAGCGAGGCCTTACAAAAGATGAGTTCGAAATGTGAAAAAAATAGTGAAAGAAAGATTTACAGTCATTGTTTTAAGACTTCTTGGTAAATATTTTTTTTACAATAATCGTTGGGAATGGAGAAAACAAATTTTGTTGATAGTTTAGTATTAAGATATATCATATAAGCATGAAGTATTGAGAAATATATAATTAATACACACTGACATTACATTAAACAGCAAATAGTATTTTTCATTATTCGCAGTATTGCAATGGTAATTCATTTAATTATGCAAAATATTATTAAAGCATAAATATATCCAACTACATTTTTTTATAGAATTTCGCGCAAGCTTTCAAAAAACACAGTAGGCTTTAGCACAGTGGATTTTTTGTTATAAAATAACAGATTAAAAAAAAAAAATAAACATTACATGCGAAAAGTGAAACAATGCATAAAGTATAGCTTTTACGAACAGCATTCAACATAAAAACATTTTTTCAAAAAAGAATAAAACGATTCGGCTTAAAATAAATCACGAAGAAGGCATATAAAATACGGTATATAATTTAACAGTTTAATTCTGTTGATAATGCTGTTGAAAATGGTACTGATCATTACAAAATGTGGAAGTAGTACAAAATAAACTGAGTTTTATTTTTAAAAATACAATGTTTTTCCACCAAGAATTGATAGTACATTAAAAGTGATATATTTTAATGATTTAACTGAACACGCCTCGGTTGAAGTATAATATTTATGAATATAATACTATTTTATTCACTATTTTTACATACACTTACCATTCAGGTATACTTTAAGCGTTCCCATGACACCACGAAGTGTGCATTTTGATTTTGTTATCAAATCAAAATTGATTGATTCAATTTGGTTGAAAGATAAATCGGCCCAACACAAGATTGGTAATCCATGGAAATCCTTGTCAAGGAGTGTTAAGTTATTGTTTGATGCCAGAAGTTCTTCTAATGCAGGTAAATATGTCTGAAAACAAATATTTGTAAAAACATAAATACATTTTTTTAAATAAAAGGATATTGATGTAAGTGCGAAATTAACAGGTTAGCACTTAAAATGCATATGTTTAAAAGAAATTTTGCCTTTAAATTAAACATTAAAATGGCTAGTAATTTTAACAAATTAATTCAAGTCAATAATTAAATTAATTTGTCGTAATTCAGGATAAACCTAACCCATTTTACCAAGAAACGATACCATTTTTTACTAATCGGTTTTATAAATAGTCTAACGGTTACAGTGGTTTGAGTCTAATCACTTATTATGTAGGTTTCTAATAGTTAGTGATGTGAAATATTGAACTCTAAAACAATTACAAAAAAAAAAACTTTTTTTGTAATTGTTTTAGAATTTAGAATGATTGCAAAACTTTTGAATTCAATTTAAATAAACATAGATGAACTTTCCAGTTTGAGATTTAAATTTATGCAATTATAAGATTTTATTAAAACCAGATTCAGAGTTTTATAACATACTTTATTTATCTATATATAACGTAAAAGGTATGCACACTCTCTGTTGGCACATTGAGTGAGTGTTGACAAGTAGTATTGCGACTTAGCTTATAATACTAATTTTATATTAACATGTAATCAAAATTATTCAATTTTAGATGCTGTGTACAAAAAAATCTTATTTATAGGTTATGCTTAATTAGCCTTTGACAGATCAGACTGATTTAAATTTCGAATAAAATAAAATTATTTTCACCTTTGAAGTTTCTTCAAGTGTTTTAATTTGATTGTGAGAAACATCAAGAACTCTTAACTCGTCTAATCCAATGAGGTCATCTGGGGAAATAATTTCCATTAGATTATGGCTCATATTAAGCCGAAGAAGTCCGTGTAGTCCCATGAGAGCTCCGTCTAGGCTCTGTAATCTGTTGTTATCCAGTCGCAATTCTAGTAGATGTGTTCCCAAATCCACCAGATTCTACAACATATTGAAACAACTATTTTATTTATGCATTCAATTTTATCCGAATTATGTACATGCTGGAAAGGGAAATATATAGGAAACTTTAATTAAAATACAGCTTCAACCGATTGTCTAATTTAAATAAACAGCCGAATCTTAGTTTCTTTCTTATTATATAAAACACGCTTGGGTCTACGGCGTAGCATGTGCCGTAGAAACTAAAAATTGTGCAATCAAAAGAGAATTAACATAATAAATAAACTCACCTCTGTATGTCCACTTAAATGAGTGATTTTATTGTGCGATAAATCAACGACCCATAACTTTTCCAGACCTTTGATTTCTTGAAGAGAAAACTCTGTTAGCTCATTGTGAGTCAAATTCAAATAACGCAGCAGTGTTAATTTTGTAAGAGAACCATTCAATGACTGCAATTGATTATACCCCAAGTCCAGTAGTGCCAAAGAGATGGTTTCTGCAAAGTCATCATTAGCTAACTGAAAAAATATTGAATAAAACAATTTTTGTTTCAAATATAGTAAAGCAAATAAATGAAAATCAAGTGATTGTGAAAAAGTTCTAAAATAACGCAAATTACAGCTGGACATTTATGGAGTAATTTGAAGGATATTGATGCAATTTTGATTAATATCCATTAGTGAGAAAGATAAAAGCAAATATTGTAAAATTCAAATTCTGACTGATAAATAAATCGCTAGTAATCAATTTGTAATGAAATGAATTTCGTTTATTAATTAAGCGAAACCAAAAAAGCAATTATCAGATACAAGGTAGGTTTGCTTGAATTATAGATTATCACGAACGATGTGGCGTAATTACAGAATTTAAATTTTCGGTGCTCTGACCCACCTTAATGGTTATTTCTACTTTGCACGTCATTGTTTACTATATATAGCGCTTGAAGAGGATAATTGCAAAGTAAATGTATCAAAAATGGAAAATGCGCAAGCAAAAGGCAGCAAATTATTTAATGAAGGAAAATACGGTTATAATTTTAAGCGCAAGCAAATTTATAAATCTGAGAAAAACTGTCATTGTGTGACAAAAACATGTTCGGTAATTTATAAACTTTTTTGAATACAATCGAATAAATTTAAAATTGACGTGTGATTACGTCGAATATTTTAATATCCAATATTAATAAAATTGGACGCACTAGGATTATGCATGCTTTAAAGTGGGCCAGCTTATCCCCATTTTGCAATGTGCGACAACGTGAACTTTATACTGTAAAGGTTGGCTGTTATATTTTTAAAACAAATAAAGGGATGAGATTTATATTTAGCTGCACTAAGCGAACAGTGTTTCTCTGCTATTCACAAACTTTAGTTTGAATTTGTTTTAAAAACCGCATGACACGTTTTTAAGTAGATAGAAAGGTGAAATTTGTTGACATACATATTTAATATTGTTTGATGACAAATTGACTCTTTGTAGTAATTTTGATTTCTGTAATGCTCCATTTAATGCTTGTATATTATTTGAGTAAAAATATAAAGAATCCAATTTTGGTAAGCTTTGCAAGTCTCTCGGTAGTCGTCTAAGTTGATTGTTTGCTGCATGTATCATAACCATTCCTTGAGAGAGCTGTATACATAGAAAAAAATGAAAATTGTTAATGAAAATTTTATAAAACTTCTATAAATAATATTTGCATTAAACAAGTAATTAGTGAACTAACCAACCATAGGCATTTCGTTGTCAATTGACGTTAGCTTATTTGCATTTATAAATAACCATTCTAAGCCTTCCATAGCTCTGAGGGTGCCATTCAGAGTTGTCAATTGATTAATACCAAGATGCAAATGCTGTAAGGATCGTGGTAATGAATTTTTTTCCAAAACAGTCAAGCCGTTTCCAGGTAGGACTAAGTGATGCATGTTTGGAATATCCTGAAATAATAATAAAACAATTAAATTTAAGCATTTCTCCGCGTCTACGACTTGAAATATATCAACTATAATACATGTGGAAAAATATGTCGATTTTACAATTGGACTGGAGTTAGGTCCATATGTGCATCCTAAAATTTCACTGAAACTAGTTAATTACTGTATTCGACTGGCTAAAGCTTTCGTTAAAATCGATTGCGGGGTCGCAGGCTTGGAAAAGCTGTGAAGGGAGTGATAAGCTAATAACTATTCATTTCCCAACTACATTACTATTTCGTAACATCTCTGAAGATGATGATTGAGAGACTGACTTAAAGCCGGTTCTTGTTAAAAACAACCTCTGTTCATATTCTTTATATTTGGAGCGGGCATAATTAAATAATTCTACAGTTTTTACAGTTAAATTTCTCGAGTTTTTTTTATGATATCGATGATGGAATTTCAATATCAAATTTGAACCATTAAAATTTTTCATGCATCCTTTACCGACAATCTCACCAATTTGCTGAATCTAAATTTGATGTTTAGTTTTTGTTTCCACGTCAATCTTATAGTTATACGAATTAGATATTTGCAGAATTTTATGTAACATAAAAAAAATATGATTTGAATTAATATAAACGTTTGGTACTTACATATTTTTTTTTGTCAATTAAGAATGAAAGTTATTTATCAGAATGATAATAATGGTAACAGATAAACCGTAAAAAAATATTTCACAACTCTATCAACGATATATCTTAAAACTTAAAAACCAAAAGAACTAAAAATAAATTAAATTGTTACGCAAGCTTCAAAATTATTGTTGGCTCAAGATATTTATTTTGCGTGCAATTGGTTCACTTATAAAAAATGACAAAATGTTTATATGATATATAAGAGATTGTTTGTGCCATATTATTTAAGAAATAAACATCATCGAAAACAGTTTTTGTAACAAGTTATACAAAAGTATCTGTGTTTTTAAAGGTATTCTCTCATATTTAGCTCGCCATACAAAGCACGAATATCCAAATGATGTAAGTTAACATTTTCTTATTTTTGATACAATAATACAATATATTGTTCGTAATCATGTTTTTTACACACGCATACGAAAAGTATGATCTCAAGAAATTTTGTAATAAAATAAAAGCGTCGTTGATGATTTAATCTTGTTATAAAAAAGAAGTCTTCATTTAATTATTTTTTTTGCTAGCGCGTTTGAAAAAAAAATGTTTGAAGGTCGAGATTTTCTGTTGACCCAATTAAAATCTGCCCTAGGTCTACTAGCTCATGCAGGTCGAGACTTTTCACTATATAGTTTAACAGTCAGTTGCAGTAGCCGGTAAACAGCAATAATTATATTTTTAATGGATACACCGATAACTTTGTTTAGATTCATTTTTAATATAGAATCAAAATTGATAACTTAGTTATTCCACTGGCTGTGTTACTAAATGTGACAAATGAATGATGCTACTTAAAGAAACGAAACACGTGTCACATTTAGTAATATAGCCAATGAAATAACGATGTTATCAATTTTAATTTCACATTAGTAATAATTATGTTTACTTTTTCGATTCTGTCACCCATTACAGCAACGAGTTATCGTGCTAAAAGTTTTCCTGAGGTGAGAACTTTTAGGAACGATAAGTCGATGAGAGATGTTGCCGAGGAGCAATTATTATTAATGTAAATAAATAAAAAACAAATACAAATGTTTGATTGAAATACGTAATATTTCAATTATATTTCACAAAATAATATTTTTAATGCAGAGCTCGAAATGGAAAATTTCACGAACCAGAACGCTTGGTAGTTATAATAAAATTAAATCATTTTCATCAATAGTCCGTGCATTTGTTTCGGTTATAATTATTTAACATAATTTTAAGTTTTTTTTGATATTTTACGAACTGGAACTGGAGATTTTGATAATTACGACACGGTGCGGTACTATGCGGATTTCACGAACCGCCGCACGGGTGTGCTTCGGTCAAATTCGAACCCTGATCGGATGCGTATTAATAAAATAATTTATGCATTACAAAGTTATTAATAATAGTGTAATAAACACTCTCATTTGTTTTATCACAAATTAAGTATAAATAAGTATAATATAGTTATAGGTGTTGTCCTATTTGGTATCAGTTATATTTTAGTCAAACTACTACAACAAACTCTATGTTAGGCAATTAATACAGTAATTACATAATTATACTTCCGTAATATGTGCACACGAAATCTGAGCATGCCTCGCAGATTGATCACGAGGTCTGTAAGTAAGTACCTACAATAAATGATTTTTGATTCCGATTGAACATTCGTAATTGAGCGGTCTCCGTTAAACGAAGTTAATTGAATGATCAAAATTGAGTGACTTGACTCAATTGATCAAAATTCGCGCCCTCTCGACGTTTTATCTCAATTTTGTCTCCGATATTCATCGTTTAAAATGAGCATTGCAACGAAATATGATATAGTATTTTTTTACATTCATTACAAAATTCTCAATTTTGAACGATATTTTTTCTCGCTGCGTCTGCGATTAATTGAACCGATTTGAAGTTATTTAATCTTACTTCTTGTTAAATTCTATAATAACTTAGTTATTTGACATTTTGTGCTCAGATAGTCTCAAGATGGTTTTAAAAGTGCAAGACCCGTGTCATACTTAATACAAACACTAGAATAACGAAGTTATCAATTATGATTTTATGTTACAAATGAATTTCTATACAGTTTTATTCGATGAATTCGACGGAACTCACGGAAAAAAAGTGATTATTTTCTTGCTGTCAGATTTATTTAAAAATTGCTTACCTTAAAATCTGCGGTATTTAAAATTTTTATATTGTTTCTCCCTAGATCGAGGGTTCGTATATTTGGCATATGGCGAAGGACATCTTGTGGCACTGATCCCAATTTGTTATCGGCCAAACTAAAGTAAACTGTATTCGTCAATCCTTGAAAGGCGTCGCCATTCAACTCACTGAAAAAAAACACAAATAATATAATTTATTTGACAAAAATTAATCGAAAATTTATTACGGGAATTGAGTTCTTTGAGAATGAATGATTTTGGCGCGAAAAACATCAATGTCATCCTGATTACTCACGTTCACATAACCAATAATTATTATCTATCAACTATGACGAACTTTGACGTCAGTTTTTTTCGTTCAAAAAACCTTTGGTAATATGATATTTCAAATGAAATATGATTCATTCATTACTAAATGTTTCAATATAATTATTTAAAGCACAATTATCTGTTGCAAAAATATTTTTAATTAAAAAAATGCACAAGCTTTCTCATTAAAGGATACATTTTAAAATGTACTAAAAAATATTACTTAATTTGGACGGAATAAATTGTAAACGGTCATAAATATAATATAACTCTATTAATTTATTCTGAATCCATCTGCTCACCCCTGATATATTTAGTGATTTATATAAATGCCTACATTTATTGGATATAAAAGCGAGTTATAATATAAGTAAAATTGGGATAAACAAGACAAGTGGTTACTCTTTTTAAAATTATAATATTTTCTTTACAATTTTCTTCGCCATCATATATTATGTAATTATTATCAATGATACAGGCAAGTTTTACTCCTTTTCAAGTTTGGTTACCTTAAAGCGCCACTATGACTCTTTAGTGAGCTCAATAATTATTTAGGGATTTGAATCAACAAGTATATATCTGAATATGAATCAATTACACAAGGTGCAAGCATTTAGTTTTTAACATCGATTTATTTTTGTATATTTCAAAGGCGGACGTAATACATGTTTTAGTAACGACACTGTCACATACGCGAGTGGAAGTATGTATACATAATGTACATTATAATTTTAACGCCTGTTTTGAAATGGTAAAAACTGTTCACTTAAACAATGACTTCGTTCATTGTCAAAGTTGTTTACGGCAAACGACGGAAGCGTTCAATTAGAATCAAGTGTAATAATATTCAACGATTTTTGTAAATGTGATCTCGAGAATCACTCTTTCTTTGAAAAAACAAAACATCTCTAGAATTCATACGAACAAAACGTGTGAAAAAACCTGTATTATATAAAATAAAAATTGATAACTTTGTTATTCCACTGGTTATGTGAACATGCAAACACGTGTCATACAATCAGTGGAATAACAAAATTATCAGTTTTAATTTTATATAAAAAATAAGTTACTACCGAATCAATCAATGGTAACCATTTAAAAGAATCATTAGCAATATTCTACTTGTATGAGAGGACATACAAAAATATGATTAATCGTAAATATTATTGTAACGCAATCATTTTTGAAAGACCGTATGCAAAGGATATGTCGGTCGCGTAGCTGAGTGGTTAACACTCTCGAGTGTTCGTCCTCTTCAATTGCAATGTCCACTACTGCGAACCTCAGTACGAACATTTACTTATAAATTAATTTAGGGATTTGTGTTAAGAGAGAGGGATGTCTGCGATGTTTACTTTCCCTCCTAAATAAAACTTTTGAACATGTTATAGAACGTATTATTTATTTTTCTTGATGTAAGATCATTCTACTAATAATTGAATATTTAAACTATCCGAGAAGTTGAAGATTTATGAAACACCAAAAAATTGAGAATTAAAAATGAAGCCGGCAATACTGGCGTATGAAAATATAATATTTTGCACCGAAATGTTACCTATCGAGCGAAGAAGTTTTATTAATATATGTTTTTAAATTCATCAATAATTATGAAAACGTGCCTCAAATCGTAGTAATGAATACAAGAAATCTTAAAGAATAATGTTGGAATATCATTCGATAAGGAATATGATAGTCATATGAACGTTTGTTCTTTTAAAACACTCAAAAATGACACAAATTAAATGAAATATTTGGTCATTAATGTGGTATTGCAAATAAGAATAGTCTGTCAATAATTGCTATGGTTATAAGCTAGAATTTAGTAAATTACAATTACTTAAAAATTGTCAGCCCTATTGTTGTTGCTAGTGAAATAGGTATTCAATTTCCACTGATAAATTTGTTTATTTAAAATGAGGTCAAGGTTAGGCTAATGTTTACTAGGAGACGCCAAACTGTCGCAACAGTATTTATTTGATTTATCAGTAAAAGTATAAATTAATCATTTATAAAGGAGAAATTACTTTATTTTAACAAAAAAAGCTATGAATATACTATGATTTTCCCATAGCGTATTGACATTCAGAGTTTTTTTCATCAGTATTTTTCCTCTCTTATTACAATATTGTGAGTCACGAAAAGTAATTCATTGACCAACTATTAACAGAGTTAGCAGATATCTTTATTATTTTACTTAATTATTGTAATGCAATTGACCTGCAGACTATGGCAGGTATCTTTATAAATATACTATGGGATATCAACATTTTCCTTAAACGTCAATCGTTTGACAGTACCTAAGCCATTTTGTTTTATTATCAAAAAAACAAGATTTACTTCATATCTATTTTCTTGCAACTCCCAAAATTTATGAAAATAAGGTAATAAATGAGAGCTTGTGAAAGAGAGCGAATAAACAAACAATATTAACTTCCGAAGACGTAGAATAATATGCAAATATTACAAGAGAACACACAAATGGTAATGAAATTTTTGATAACTCAAATAAAACGTTGTGATAAGGCAATTTTGTTTTTACCCTCCCGTAAAGTTTTTGTTGGTGAAGATACGCACTGTAGCTCAGTGATATGCTGGTATTGTTAAATTTTAGTTTAAAATATTATCTCACGACAGACCGCCCTGTAGGTAAAGTGCGTCGCTGTGCAAATTTAAATTCTAGCGCCCTCTGTATTATACTGTATCAGATTTGTTACACAAGTAGTATTTTCTTTTGAAACATATTTAAAAAAAAATTAAGCGGTATTTATTGAAAAGATCGTCTGAAATGACACCCACCTTGATCGTGCGATTTTTGTGAAAGTGGCCACCCTCACGGATCGGCCATGCCAATATGAATGTTAGTTTATCCATAAATATATTCTTTGTTACTGATTCATTAGAAAAATATTGAGAATTGAAAACTATTGATATTGATTTATATTAATTCTGAATGAAAAAATTATATCTATTTCGGTGATTTTGATACAGGTTATTTTCTTTTCACAATATTAGTCAATTTTACTATCTAATGTTGTCATGGTAATAAAATTTTATGGCGAAGTACAGTGTCGTAATTAGTGGGTGCAAATAAACGATTTGAGGAGATCGAGACCTCCAACAACAAATTTAAAATCATTCTAGTGATTGATCATTCTAGAGCTTCTATTATGTTAAGCGAAAACCAAGCTACGATTATGTACGTATTTTTTTTAAAACCTGAATAAAGTAATTGCTCTTACTTTATTAGTTTACAAGTAAAATGTGACACCGATTGAATTCATATTTTAAATGAAATTGAAGTTTTATTCCAATGATTAATATCAGTTTACTTTAAAAATTAAAAATAATCAAGTTCATTCGTTCCGTTGGTATCGAAACAATACGTGACGGATTATTTAAGACAACTCTTGAAATGGGAATTAGTATATTTATTCAAAATTACTGAATTTTAGAAAACGAAATCTTAAAAACATACAAAAATATTTAAAAAGATTATGTTCAATTCAAACATGTATGAAACCATTATTAGATGACTATGGTACAACCGAAACGCTTGCATGTGCATTTGGACGTCGCATCTAAATTGATATAATAAATACAGGGCTTTTATACAGTGGAAACCTGACTCATCGTCTTTTAAAACACAATGAAAACGTTGACTGTTGGAAAATCACAGAACCCGTAAATATATAAACCTCTTTGATATTATATTCTATAGATTTGCTGGCAGCTTGCATTTATTGGTATCACGCGATTAGAATTTACTAAAGCTTGTTGTCACTAGATTCTTTACCGAACTTTATTTTATTGTTATTTTAACGATTATCTCGCACATCTCATTCTTCTTAGCAATGATTGGTTTGAGCATTGGTGGTGCTAGTCCCAGGTGTTTTGTAATGCCATCTTGATTTTCTCCTGAATTTCTTTCACTTTATTGAATTAATTTCACACTCTCATCTAGAGTCCTAGCTTTCTTCATGAGACGCATTTTAGTGATGAATTAATCTAATTCACGACGTTAGTAAAAAGATCAGCAATATATAAATAATAGATAAGGGAACGATGATTGCGGGATAATTTAACACTGTTCTTACGGGTGTTTAGCCTGGACAATAAAAACGATAACTGGGGGAAAACGGTAAAGGCGAGAACAATACATCGGGGTTCCACTGTGTGTATATCGAAAGACGATAAAAACATTTATTCTTTCAGATTTAAATCATAGCTGTCTATTTATTATACCTGTTTGTAAATGTGGTACAATAGATATTTCAGAATCAATTACAAATTATTATTGGTATATCATCCTATAGATATCAACATACGTTTCCTAATCAAATGTAAAAACTATGATTGTGGGTCTTGTAATCTATGTACTACTTTATTTAAGAAGTATGATATAGAGGGATATGTAAAATTTATCGTAAAATGAAGTATAGTTTACACAAATAACTAATAAATATTATTGAAAAACAATTAATACTATTATTTTATGAATAATACGTCAAGAATTCAGATAAGATGAAATAAAGACGTACACCATACGCATGAGAGAGTGAGTGATGACACGCATGTGATTTTAAATAAAATATCACAAACTACCAATACACAATGGGTTCTCAAACTTTTTACAGCCGCGGTTCCCTTATATGAGCTGCAACTGCAACCCAATACGCATTTAATGCGAAGTTCCTATTATCATCTTGAGAATGTAGTTTCAACATTTTTGGAAGCCTGTATTTAAATGCCAACTTCAATGGCTTACAAAATTTAGTCGGTATCATGAATATTTTATACACAATTGAAACAGTTAAGGTACATAGATCATTGTTAGCAATAAAATACTCTGCGAGGAATCATACAATAGATCTAAAGGAATGCTGATTGTATTCAGGTAAGTTAGTGCAGAATGTATTTTTTAACTGTGTTATAAAAACGTTTTGTTGTCTGACGGTTCTATATCGGCGTGAACACAACTTGTTCATAGACGCATCTCACACACAAAATATATTATATACAGCCCAAAATAAAACGTGTATTTAATTGTAAACATTGTGATTATCGGAAAAAGCAATGTTGAAAAGACGGTATGTCCTTTTGCCGGAGGATATGTGGAAAAGAAAAAGGACGTAACTTACACTAAAAAATACTGTGTATAAACTCACACAAAACGTGCTAATACACTATTCACTTTATGTATAAATATATAATATATCGACTGTAAAAAGGCAAAAGACTTATTCCTCAGCCTTTTCAAAATATTTTTTTTCGATAATCACAGTGTATAAAATTTAATACACGTTTTGTTTGGGCAGTCCACAGTCCACAGTCGATATAGTGTATTAGCACGTTTTGTGTGTGTTTAACACAATATTTTTTGGTGTGGGTTACGTCATTTTTACTTTTCACAGTCGATATATTTCTTCAAATCTTTAAAACTGTGCTTCTTTGATGTTAAATTAAAAAAAACCTCCTGATTTTTATAACATTTTATAATGTTTAAGTTTTTACGCTTCGTTGTTGCTTTTACAGTTACGAGATTTTCACCCTAAGTTGAATATTATATATGTAATTTTTGTAGTGTTATATGATTTGTAAAAGAATCTGTAACTATACATTTTTTGAATACTATAATAGCTTTATTAAATGAAATTTAATGGCTGTAGCGAAGGCACTGTATGAAACAAGCTTTTAAGCGCAATATAGGTCATTTCAGAGCTTTGTTAGCACGATTAAAATAAAATGCATATCGATCTGATGCAGCTCAAAGTGAAACCGTAGGTAGAATATTCCTGCATTCGCAATATAATAAGGCTTCAATCGTTTTATCCTTGTATTAAGTACAATTGAAATTGTGAAAAATGACTACCTATTTTTATATGGATTCCAAATCACACGTTTATACTGTCAATCAATTATTGTAAATGCAATAAAAAAGCTGTATATCGAGCTGTCACGCTATAATAAGTAATTGAATATCATTTTCTTGTAATTTAAAAACTACATAATTGTTTACTTAAAGAAATAGGTACATAATCATTTAACGTATTGAATTGGATATTGAATTGAATATTCACTGCAACTTTATTATTTAAAGTACATAACATATTTTAAACATAACATATTTTTTAGGTATAAAATAACTATTCGGTATCACAACGCAAATAGTTCTTACTATTGTGTGATGCCGAAATAAGTCTCAAATATATATTACATAATTCTTGTGGAACTAAATACGTTTTATTTATTAATTTATATTTATTGATAAAAATCTAATTTAAAACAATAACGACTAAACAGAACACGTAGAAACAGAACAATTTGAAGATTATGTTTTTGTCGTATCTATTATTTATTCAATATATAACATTATAAACTTGAGTGACTTCTCATCGAGTTTATGTCGTATGATTTTCCGATTTTCAAAATTTTTGGCGAATCAGATATTTTTTTTCAAACAAATTTTAAAATATTTTAAAAAAAGTGCCTTGTATTATGTAAAATAAACAGTATGGTCATTTGCAAATATTTGACTTTTTTGTTTTTATAAATTACTAAATATTATATTATATAAATTAATAAATATATTATTTATTTATTATATGTTCAATAAATAATAGATACGACCAAAACATTATTTTAAGATTGTTCTGTTTTTTTCCTGTTCTGTTTAGTCATGGAACCTTTATCTACGTGTGTACTATTTCGCTTAATTTAATTTTATTTAACTTAATACTATAGACATATTTGATGTTTAGATATCTATACAACGAAGTTTTTTAAACTAAATAAATGGAGGCTAATTGTATATGGTACGGAAGTTTTTGCAGATCAAATGTGGATAACTTCAAAAATTTAAAAATGCAGGACAAAGAAAATATAAGGATTGATTTCTAAAACTCATTTTCTACACTACAGGTGGAGAATACATTACAAAATTATTTATATCATATTTCCTGTGTGGGTCAGCTAATTGCAGATCTTTGATGTAAAATGGGTGACCTTTCCGAGTTCTTGCAATCAAATTGAATATAAGTCGACAAAAAATCATTATTTTGAATTGAGTTTGGAAAAAATGTAATTTTTGCTGACCATTGTTGTAAAAATTAC
Organism: Himalopsyche phryganea; assembly: GCA_022494535.1. Taxonomy (NCBI): domain Eukaryota; kingdom Metazoa; phylum Arthropoda; class Insecta; order Trichoptera; family Rhyacophilidae; genus Himalopsyche; species Himalopsyche phryganea. The sequence goes on from JAGVSL010000023.1 coordinate 3,461,792, forward strand.
AGTACAAACCAATTTAAGATATTGACTGAGTTTGATGTAGTTTCAATATCAAATTGGAACTGTTCAATTTTCGTCTTTTGACATCGAAACCGAGTTGGTAGTGACGAAAAATATGGACATGTACAAACTTTGAAGAATTCAAATTTGTACAAATCAATGGTGGCAGAGCGTCAAATGACCTCATCTCATTCGAAACCGATATTGTTTCGTTATTAATATGATAACAAGCGTGGACAACTTCATCTTGTTTTTACATTTATTTCAGTACTTCACGTATGATTTGAGCCAACTCGTGATTGATCAACTATTGTTGCATTTATTCCATGTATAAAAAAATACATCTTAAAAATTCTATTCATATATGCTGGTGTAGAATCGAAATATGAAGTGCCAGGTCAGAGTAATTCAAGGATGTACTTACAACGTGAAGGGTGGTGTTTCTCAGTCTTTGTACTTATCGAGTGTGGTAAGGTGGATGAAGGTTTTTCCAAGGGGACTGAACTCAGGGGTATTACGTCAATGAAATATACACAGACATATATATATATATATGTATAGACTCGGAATATAGCAACTATCAACTATTTTGTATAAACGTTATGCATACACGTAATATGTATCGATTTGAGCAAATTAAATCGAAACCAGAGAACTGATTGCTTAAAATTTAATATCAACAGAAAATTAACGTAGCTGTAAATGATAATTTAAATATAAACGTTTAAAATTTTAAATATTCGGTATGAGTGTTTCTGATTTATTTTATTTCCTATATATAAGAAACGAATAAATTTTAGCTGTCATTAAAAAATAAAATGAACATATCGATGGCCTAGTTCCATAGCGATACAATTAGAAATTGGTAGTTTTGAGATGTGGCCGATCAAAGTTTTGACTTATCTAAACTGACTTTAAAAAGTGATGGCTTATTATTTGTATTACTTTTTATTCAAATAGGTGATCAATAGTTCATAGTTTTAGGATTAAATTTTCTTTCTTTATGGAACGCCACGATTCACAATACGATATTTCGATATGTATTTGGAACTGAGAAATTATTTAATTTTGCTGATTCCATGCAAATATCTGCCTTTTAAGAGAAAACCTGTACATTTTACAAGCTGTACTTTTGTGGAACTGTAAAAGAGCGGTCTTCGAATATAATGGCTAACTTAACTCAAAACATCAAATTTTTGACTTATCTTCACACGGAACTGGGCCATTGATATAATGAGTAATAAAAAAAGCCACAGAAAATTAACAAAGAATAATAATTATTTATTGTATAGAAGCTTGGCTGAAAACACGCAATTGACTTTGCATGTCTCTATAGAATCGTGTTGCGATTGTTTTATTGGTTACGAGGTATTTCACTCCGCATGTCTTTATACATGTTCCGATAGTGTCAATTATAGCGATTCACATAGTAAAAATCCAATAGATCGAGGTCGGGGACCTCGTGATACCCTCTAATGTCACATTATCTCGATTTAAATTGTGGCGCCGGGAGAATCAGCTGCTCTAATCACTAATCAGACAGCGAACGCTGTACTCTAATTCACTAAAGGTGAGGCGCTTACTAAATAAAAACGATGCCTTGATATAACATGTATATTAATTAAACAATCGGCAGACAGCGTGGTAGAAAAACAATATGACCTTATGATAACACAGGGTACGTACAAAGAGACTACGATGCTCTAATAATATCAATACTCTAAATCGTTATTGCAACTTTATATATCAGATTGAATAAAGCAAATTTTTTGTTTATATCCATAAACAAATCGTCTGTGGAAATGAAAAAGGACGTAGTCCACACCAAAAAATATTCTGTACAACTCACACAAAACGTGTTAATACACTATATTTATACTAGTATAACAGTACCCTTCATAGATGGAGGTGTTTAAATTGAAATAGTGAATGTCTAAAGTAGCTACAACGTCGGAACTGTGTGTGCATTGAATAACATTTTATTTTATATACACAGCGAACGCTTACGTCATGAGAAAATTTCATACCTACATGTGATACGTGATAATAATAAAACTTCGATATATACATATATAAGATATATAATATATCGACTGTAGAAAGGCAAAAAGACGTATCCATCCGTCTTTTCAAAATACGTTTTGTCAATAATCACAATGTATAAAATTTAATACACGCTTTGTGTGGGCTATACACAATATTTTTTGACTGTGAGTTACGTTAAACACAACTGATTTGTACTACTTCGAAATGTTTATAATGATCAGGACCAGTTTAGCTCACCATGAACATTATCAACGCTTATCAATTCATAATGCACGTGATGAGCGAAACCGGTCCTGATCATTATAAACATGTGGAAGTAGTACAAATGAATTGTGTTTTATTTTTTAATAATGTGTTTCAACCAAGAATCGACAGTTAATACCTTAAAAACTATATAGTATAGTTTCTCGATAAGCTAGTTCGTAAGTGTAAACGTCTCTACAGCTTTTTGTGTAATCGGGAGTATATCGGAGAAAACTGATTTGGAGTTGTAAATGAATTTTTCCCGGTCTATACACACCTTTTATGGCTCTATTTATTCAGTTGAACTATATTGCTTACTTACAACGGACAATAGTACATTAATTTCGAGATCAATGTAGAATTTTGATTTCTAGTATCGATTTTAACGGTATGTATTTTACATACACTGATTGCGGGTGTTATTATCTTATCGTTCTACCCTTTTATGCAATGAGTGGTTTGTGTACAGAGAGCCATGTCATTTTTGATAGTAATCCATGTTTGTATTAGCCTTGCATTTGATAATAACGACATTATAATAGTATAATAGTCAAATTAAATGCATCCCTAATAGAGACCACGTAATAAAATAAAATTATGGAACGTAAAATGATAATATTACAGTAACCCTATTATAAAATATGTTTTTTCAATTAAGGAAAGATCATTTCAGTACTTTTATAAATAAAATTTTAAATAAAATACACTACGTTTTTTTATAAAAATTACCAATCAATCAAATTTTCATTGAAAAGCGATATTTTATTTCGTTCATGTTCAACAGCAAAACATTATAAAAACGAAACAAATCGAAATATTAATGAAAGAATTCAGAAGAAATAGCCATACATAAAATAATCAGGATGTTTTTGTGATTTTCATTTAAAAAAGTATTCGGTACATTGTTCATATTCGTAAATTGCTTAGATATGCTCACCTTATTAAAATTGAACTATACGTACTAAATTGACTAACGATAGCCGAAAACTATCCACTATATTATACAGAATTTATTCAAATAAGTTATTAGGGAATATTGTTTTAAATTATACTTATTCACTGTATTTTGTAGCGTTTGCCATTCAAGCATTTGTATATCGTTTTCTTGTATGTTTGTATTATAATCAAATGAAACATATGAATTACAAGATTTTATATTGTAAAAAAGAGGTAACTAAGTCATAGGATGGTTAAAAATACGTTTGTACTATGGTCTATAGATGTTTACCCGATGTTTAATATATCTAAAACGCTTCATTATTCGACTGGACCTTAACATTGTTAAAGAAATTTAATGTCTTGCGTTGTAACTTCTTGTTACGTGGTAAGTGTTGCTGTCTTCTATCCAAATAATTAAAATTTTCTCCATTTTTTCTATAGCACCTGATCAGGATTGTGACAAATTTGTTATACCAAGTAAATTTTGTTAAAAATGTTCTTAAAAATGTAGGTGTTTTAAATAGATATAAATTTTTGCCCAATTCAAATTTATTGAATGAGTAAACCGTCTTTGCATCTTCTCCTTTGTTATATCCGATTCCTTAATTTGTATTATACCAGTAAGGTTATTTTTAACTTGTAAGAATTGTCTCTGTAATTTTTGTTTTTCAGATATTAAAAATTTAATGGATACTCATAGCTGCTCTGCTTTCTCCACTTAAGATGGCTGTTTATTATTCATATTAATTACATACTTAATATTTGATTATTTTTAAATGGTTTACTAATTTTTTCTTATAATTTTCCTGATTCATTATTGTATATTGCATTAGTAACGTCATTAAAAACTTTGTTCAGCTAAATGGACTTTTAATGTAGCTATATTTGTGATTTCAGATCAGTATTTAATAATTTGCAAGAGGTCCATAACATTTTAATTGTAGACTCTTTTATTTGATTTATGTATAATTTGTTTGTTAATCAGTTTTTTCTTGTCTCAGTTCATGAACCATCAGTTTTATATACCTTCATTTTTAAACTCAATTTTATATAAATAAGACTGTTATGTTTGTATTTTTAACAGTTGATAATGCTCGTGATGAGCGAAACCGGTCCTGATCATTATAAATATGTGGAAGTAGTACAAATGAATTGTGTTTTATTTTTTAAAAAAATGTAGGTGTGTTTATTTTATACTAGAGTGATATTTTTAACGAATATAAAAAAATATTGTAGGACATAACTATATCGAGTTTTTATTAATGAAAATTATAATATTTAACAAGAATTTGATATGTGTATAACAAACATTATTTTGAAAAAATCTATAAAAACAGTCTTATTAGTAGCTAATTGCAGTGATTTTCTTTAAATGGATTTATATTTTACCAGCTAAAACACTCGATTAACGGATATCGATAAAATGTTAAAAATACGTTTCATATCTTCAATAACATAATAAATTTAATATATATTTATCTGTGTATACTAATTTTGGCATGTGAGCCAATTGAAAAATAATTCGAATAATTACATAGATAATGTAAATTGTTACAGAAGACCGATGTAAATAAAAAAACGTGCATTTAGCCTATCAGAATTACAGATAGCCACCAATGTTTTGTTAGTATTTAAAACACCAGAAAAAACATAACTATAACTAAAAGTATAAGCCAATATTTTTGAATAAAATAATGTTGGTAAATCCATGTGATTATAATTTCAATACTATGTTATTGTTCCATGTGAAATATTATCGAGATTTATGAATACATTATTTTATTATGATGTAATAGAATTTATTCATTTTGAAATGTTTGCTTGGTTTATATTTGGATACTAAAATACTAAAATTAAATAGGATTTAATTTGACTACCGATAACACTTTAAGTATTCAAATTTTATATATTTTAAAATGCAAGCGTTCGTTAATATTTTTTATGTCGTTTAAGTCCTATTTAAAAAAATATGACATAATATAAATAACATATCGTCGTTTACATTGCAAGAAACCTAATTTTTCAGGGGAGCATAAAAAAACATTTTCGAATTAAAAAAAAATATCCAAAAAACACGTAATTAATATTAAATGTTTAACCATAATTTTTGTCACTTATATTTAATGCACTTAAAGGAGATTTTCGTGGATAATTTTATAATGGAAACGACAATATACAGAATTCAAAAGGTTTTGATAATAAAACCGTATTATAATATCTATTTCCTGCTATGTTATCTGACTGTCATCTTTTTTTATGGGAAATTTGCCAAATATTTACAGTTTGTGATTTGATTCGTAGAATATTACGGCACCAATAAATACCATTTCTGATAAGAGCAGTGAAATAAAGCCATGATAATTCTTAGTTTTGTTGAATTTCAGTTACATAATAGAGTTATTTGCTGAGTAAATATAAAACCAATCTACGCTGATAGATAAATTATAAGTAAATAATAAATAAATTTCTTTCAGTAATACTTGGGAATACACAAAATAAACAATAATTGCAACCACGCGTTAATGATAAGATAATAACAATTATCACAAATGCTAGTAATATTGTGCAATTTAAAACTGTCTAGCAAAGGAATTTAAGTAGAGTAAAAGTGAGTTTAAGTAGAGTACGGGAGTTTATTAATTTATTCCGATAGATAAAATAATAAATTAATTTATACTTGAATGAATATTAGATATCAGAAGTGTATTACTATAGATAAAAAGAACAGTGCGAAAATGATAATTTAAATAACTCAATTTATGTACATTTGATAAAATAAACGTTTTTCTAAAAATATGCCACACACAAAGAAAAAGATTAACATTTCTAATATGGTTTTTGAAAAAGGCTAAATACTAGAGGTCTACAAGAGCCGAGTTTTTATAAAATTACCCGGTCTGAATCCGACATCTTCAGGTCCAGCCAGGCCCGAACCCAAGACTCAATGTCACATTTGTTACCCGAACCTGACTCGAAGCCCAGATTTATTTTCTTTAGCTCAAAAAAAAAAATCGATTTTTTCAATACAGAAATTCATTTATACTTTTCAAACAATAAAAGTTATTATTTCAATATTTACAACAATTTTATAGCATATGGAAAAAAATATATTTGATTTATAAATAGTATTGCCTTATGGCTGAATTATGATCCGGAAATAGCCCGAAATATTTGTCTGGGAATTAAATTTCTTACTCGGGCTCGGTCCGAGCCCGAATCTGAATCGTCTTTATCCGCCCGAGCCCGAGCCCATGCAGACCTCTACCAAGTACCAACTCTGGATATTCAGGCCAGTAATGACTGTTCAACGATATATTACAACTTATTTGTATAAAAACTCAATAATAACTAAATTTTACAATTGTTTTTAAACGCTTTATAGTTCGAAGAAATGATTAGTAGATTATAAGGAATCTTATCTTTAACGACACTATAGAAGAAACAAACAAGATTCACAATGGATAAAATTATAATATGAAGAGAGTTTTGATTTATTTTAAAGATATTGTATATGTTTTCTATTTACAGCGTGAATGTTGAGAAAATATGCAACAATTTAATAATTTAATATAATAGAAAGTGACAATAATAAACTTAATCTGGAAAAAATTGTATAAAATCATCGTAAATATATTCAGTATTTTTGTAGGTGTGATATATTTTGCATCCGAAATAAAAGCTTTCCCTGACAAAAGTAGGATTTTAATATTGTTGTCACGTATGCCGTTCCAGTTTAAAAAGGGTATTCATATAAAATCATATAGCATTAAATATATTCAGTAAATCAAGTTGACTAATTTTACAATTATGAGGGATCTGAAAAATCACGGCTTAAGATAATCAAAAAACATAAGATTTTAAAATAATAATTTATCAAGTATGTTTTTCTCACTGTTTAACGCTTTGGATATATTACTTTGCAAAAATATCTAAATTCTAATTATTTTTATAATGATATGAAACATATTTTGTGTACCAACTCCAGAATTTTATAAAATGCTTAGGAGGATCGGTTGTAATTATCGTGACCATTTTCATCTGTGAAATAATGAAATTAGCCGAGTGGTCAACATCATTGGCTTCGATAACGTAGATCAAGTGTTCGACTACGGACAGTTTCGTAAATTGGTTTATGGATTAGTGTTTGAGGGAACCATTCATCCAATATTATAAACAGGGAGTAGTAAGAGCAGTTAGCTAACCACTAGTACTGGCCTAGCCATATTCTTATATCTCAACTCTCTCCGAAAACGAAAGGTTGAGCAACTGAGCAACCCTTTTAAGGGTCTAAATATTTACCCCGACATTGGGAGTGGACATGGTTACAAAAATAAATAAAAATAATGACTTTCCACTAAAAATTGACAGTTACCACTTAAAAAAAGATATCATGACACATAGCTTGTTTTTATATGTCCGTTTTCGATACTCGAAACCTTGAAGAAAGCTAACTCATCATATGTATTACGCTCGGAATAATTATGGCATCAATTGGAAAATTTAACACCTATGTAAAGATAACTATTAATGCTTTCAGGTACGAGTTGGGATTCCCTGCTATTTTGAACAAGCACTGTTGTGATGATAAGAAGGTTATCATCAATGTCAGTTTGTAATGCGGTAAAATTGAATGATAACTTATTTATTATTTTTTACGAGTGTTTCCTATCCTAAGTTGTCGCGAGCGCGCAGCTATTATTTACGAGAAATCACTAAATATAATTTATTTTGCAAAAGTGCCTCGTACTTCAGAACGAAAATGTGGAGTGCACAATCAACACATTAAGAGCGTTCCTTACTTATAATATTTTAACTTGTTTCAGACTGTCGGTGGCATCCGAACGGCGAAGATGAGACAAAATATTTTAACTATGCCATAATCAGTATTCACATTAATTATTCATACAATCCTATCCGCGGCAATATAAATTATCTTTACTGAGAAAATAGAGTGGTCAGAAAATGAATATTTTCTAGTTATTTAATTTATTTCAAAGTATCACAGTAATTTTAAATATATTTGAAATGTTTTCTATTTGATTTAAACATGTATGTTAATTAATTTTAATATTTTTTTATGAATTGCATACATATTTCAATAGTGAAATATTTTATATTTGAAAACAACAAAAAAATCACGATCCAACAAAATATCGAAGTCTGTAGAAGAACAATTACTATAGTAAACAAACTTTTGTTTTATAGCCTAAATAAAAAGCGAAAGTCATGTCTGTACGTTGTACGCTAGATAACTTAACATTTACCACAAATACACGAGGGGTTTGAAATTGCGATTTTTACATTCATATTTTATTTCGTTTTCTTCTGAATTATAATATATTCATAGAACAATAAAACAATGTACAGCTTACAAAATTCAGATAAGCCACCGAACTGTATTCTTGTATGACTATAATGTTGTGCTATTCAAGTTTAATTACTTTTATTAATATTATGGTATTTTTTTATGAATGAATTACATACTAATAGTACATCAATGTTTTTCTTAAGTTACCCAGTAGTCAAATCAGTAGGTAGCTTGTCAAACTGTATGAAGAAATAAAATAATAATTTGCAAAATAATTCAAATAAATATGTTTCATTTATTTTATTCGAATATTTTTGACATTTACTTTTTTTAATATAAAGGGTTACATTTCTTTTGTGATATAGGTCATTGACAAAACCAGAAATATTGATATTTTGCATTATCAAAACCGGTATTTCGGTATTGAAAAAACAGGTGAAATAACAAAATATGGAAATGAGTGCTGACAGGTAAGTAAATATAACTAAAACCAGCAGCTTAATATTGTTTTCAATCATTGTAGCTTAAAGCCGTTAAACATTAATGTGAGAAGAGAAGCAACTCTTCCAAAATTAATTTCCTCAGAAATGATTCATTCGGTTTGATAAATTAATGATGATAAGGTATTTTGTACACAACATTCTTTCGTGCCACAAATAAATTTGACGTATAAGCAATAAATTAATATTAGCTCAGTTGTTTCAAGTGTAATAATATTACAATAAACATGGCGGAATGTTCGAAACTATTTTAATAGGATTTCTCTTGCGACGATGATTTAAAATTTTATGGCACGTAAAAAGCTGCCGATAAGTTGCGTTAAGACATGTAGTTTTATAGAAACATCGCTTTCTTAGCCGAGTGACTGAATCTCCCCGACTTTCACCCTATTTAGTTGCGTGGTTAAGAGTTCTAAGAATGTATTGATTTTTAAATCCGGCGGCGTTAATTTCGATGATGTTTTCATTGTTTTTCATCACTATCCGATCATGAAAGCGTGGCGTTACGAGAGCGAACAACTACTATTCATTGCTTCCCCTATCACTATATTTTCAACGTCTCTCCAAAGAGAGGGTAAACGATTGTATAATGAACAATTTTCGTTGAACACCTCTGTATAAATTCATATTACATGCGAACATACTTGAAAAATGATATTGTTTTTTATGTATGAAGTCATGTTTAAAATTAATACTTAAAAATATCCTGCGTATCGGGCAAACAATCAAACTTAGCTAAGGAATGCTTTTAGATTTTAACAATACAATCCTTTAACAGCTTGAAAACACGTCAAAATAATAAATAAACTCCATAGATACAGCAAATATCTACGGAGATTTAAATTTTTCATTTTAATTGATGACCAGAGTCATCAATTAAAATTCAATTGCTGTCGGAAATATAACGTTTTTGATGATAAGAATATTATTTTGTTTTTTAGATATACTTCCAGAAATTGCCAAGAAAGTGAATATACCTACATATATTATTAATATATTAAAATGGCGAATCAACGTCTTAAAAAAAATTAAAACTTGCCTTGATTCGTCAGATACTCGAATTATATCCAATATTTAACAACTTTAATAAATATTTGTTGTTATGAAGATAACAATAATTATTTTATTCGAATATTTGCTTATTAGTGATATTAATATATTCATTATTTTTTTAATGCGGTGAAAGCCAAAATCATTTTTATATTTATAGTGTTACACGGTATAATATAAATTATTATTTACTTACGACAAAAAAGTAAAATTAAATACATGTTCATATTTGTATGTGAATTTAGTTAATATAAGTTGCATGTTCATTTAAGTCGTACAGTTTAAAATAAATATTATTTAAATCTATTAGCGTGACTAAACTAATTCGAAAACTTTCTCGACCTAGTTAAAAATAGAAGAAAAATAACGATTTTATAATTTTTAGGCCAATTACACAAACGCGTGGTTAATATTATAAATAATGATACTTGTTTGAATTGATAAAAAAGTAATTTTATTTATATGTGTTATACTGTAAAAAATATATGCAATGATTACTTTTAATTGTTATATATATAGTACCGATATATATTAAGCAAAAACACTTTACTAGCGTTATCTTTAGTGATATTTTACATTGTTTTATAGTATTGGAAGTTATAGTAAAGGCGCCAATTAATCTCAAAATGTTCTTCGTAAAGAGGGTCGTAGCAAAAATAAAATTTATACTCATTCCGAATAAAACTGATAAAAATATTATTAGGGTCTTTGCATAATATTATAAATATAACATTACTGTTTATTTTGTTTATATGACAATTAATATGTAATATAAATATCCGCGGTTGATAATAAATAATTGTTTTATCAATAGCTTTATTATAAAATTATATTTATATAAAAATATGGCACCGTTATTTATTAATACAAATATGATATGATGACTTTCAAATGGAATATGAATGGAGGAATTTATTGCTCTATTTTGAATGAGTAGAAAAATGTATTTAAGTGTATTTCACATACCCACATAAAAATACCGTTCTAAATTCCGTAAATATCAAATGATCAAATTTATTACTTTGTTTTGAATGAGTAAGGAATCATTAATAAGCTAAATATATATAATACCTACAGCTTAAAATACCGAATGCATTATTACGCTATTTTCAACGACTTTCATACGGCGTATTCATATACGCGTTTAATACTTAAAATACTTCCCAAGAGTATTTAGTTATCGCAGAAATGTGAAATTTGCTTATGTGGCAGGGTTTATTATTAGTACAGCATTTCTTTAGCATGTTTGTTACACATCCCTCATTTTGGGAATCGTTGATCAAGGTTAATAAATGATTGACATTCGTTAAGTATGCACAGAGACGGTGAATCTTTTATTAGCCAATTTATTTATAATTTCTAAAAAAATAACTTCAAATACATTAAACATATATACCATCCTAAAGATATTATCATCGAAGATTATTCGATGTAGTTCGTTTAATTCAATATGTTTTTAGAACGGCTAATCAACTTTCCTACATTACTTAATACTAATCTTTTGTCCATACAACTAACTTACTCTAACTACTGTGGGCCGGAAACTTTTGGACCGTACAACGTATATGCGTTTGTAATATTGATCCATCTTGAAACATACGGAAACAGAATTTGTTAATTAAAATATGTCACTTAATTTTCATTTTCTGAAAGGAAAACTGTATATCTGCAAAAGGTTGTAACTAATTGATCTATCTTCACTTTTATCTACGCGTCATTTTTAAGTGAACGTATAGGAAAGAATTGAAATATTACTGAAATAATCAATGTAAAAAATAATGTTCATTCGAAGATTGCAGTCATTGGTTAACAAGCTTAATCAGTACATTTTTTATCTCAATATTTTGGAATTTAATGAAAAGATTCTAGAAACGATACAATATAACGGTAAATTTAAAAATACGCTTAATGATATACTGTACTAAGTTGGTTTGCAACTGAAATGTGGAGTACTGATAAAAAACATAAATGTATAATACACTCAATTATTTTAACACTGGGATAAGTTCCATGCGAAACAGCAGTGTAAAAAATGCAGTGAATATAAGAAAATGTATGATATGTTCCATTATATTGAAACGTGTAAAAAAACAATTATGTGTATATACAACTATAATGGAAACCTGTGCCGTTTTGAAAATCAATAGTTAGTTATTTGTGAACTAGAATCAATAGTGAAACTAAAGGTTTGCGTTATTACTAGGTATAAAAAAAATAGTATTAGACGTCAATTAAACTAGAAAGTAGATTTGAGTTTGACAGTTTGTAAATATAACCGAATAGATTTCAGTTTGATCAAACGATGAGATGAAATGTTTTTTTAATGACACAAATTACACAAACAGTCTTATGATTTTTTTAGTACGCTGGCAACCCATAGTTACTACTCTGCCATATAATATACAGAAACAAGTTGGATATATATAAATTATTTTAATTGTGTGTAAATTCAGTGTCGTAATCAAATCGTAATATTATAACGTAGTTCAGCATGACTGATGCAATAATTATATTCTTATACGAAAAGCATTTACTTCGTTTAGCTTTTATGAGGTGCAAGTTGCTTTAAAGAGTATTACTGAAAAAATTAATGATTTAATCAGAACAATATTATTTTTGTATAAAATAATACGCCCATTACAGATATATGTTTTTTTAAGTTTAGGTATTTTGTCGTCTATTTTTCGGATGGTATTTATTTTATGATAATATATGGCGCATTGGCGGCAACTGTTACGTTGATAATTGTATTACACTAATCAAAAATTTTCGCCACAATTGTTTTAGTTATTTCGATAAAATTTGTGATTATTAATGAATATGAATTCGAGAACAATTATTTTAAACATTTTTTGTCATATATGATTTTATAATTTAAGATAATTTAAGACATCGACTTAATTAAATAAATGGAAGTGTACAAAATCTCAATAATCCAAATTTGAAATATGATTTTAGTTAGTTTATTACGATTTTCAAAATTTGGTTTTGTTTTATCTGTCAACTTCATTAGCTGAATATACTCGTTTGTGTGCAGTCATACATCGTAATAATAAACGGTTTTATTTTAAAATAAAATCTAGTGAGTGAATAAAATTTTCAAATAATTCTGCAAGGAAATACAATATTTGTCATTCTTAGTGAACAATAAAGCAAAAGGTTCAGACCCTTGCGTTGTTCAATTTGATGATAGTTAATTGAATGATGTATTCATATTACATGAACTCTGATCTGAGTTTTACAGCCGGTATGATTTGCATATAGATTTCTTTTCAATCTTTGCTATTACCGCTACTAAGGATTTCAATGATGGTACCGGTGACGTTACCGAATGTTTATCGGTAATAATTCTCAAGCGTGGACTTGTGTGTTTGCCAAATCGAATGTAAAAAATCGATTAATCATTTTAAGATTCTCTACAAGCACATGTAGGAAAAAGCTATTAACTAATTTGTTAGAGGCGTTGACCAGCTAGGATTAAAACAATGTGTATCATTTATTTTCAATACCAGGAATTTTGTTCGTAATTTTATCTTCCTCAGCTTATAGCTTGAAACGGATGGAAGTAGCTAGATGAAAATACCTTTTTTTTGGTATACTTCATGATGATAGGGCTCAATGTCTAATGACAGTTTATGTTTGACGGAAAGATACAAATATGTATTTGTATTTTATGGTTTTAAATATCTCGTCGGCTTAAAGTAACCTTTGCAACTTCGTAAACAACCTGCTATAGGAGGGCATTAAAGTGCTTTAAAATTATATCTGGTATTGCTTGTTTTTAATAATTTGGTGATAATAGTTGGTAAAATATTTTTTTACTCCGGCAGTAATTGAAAAATGTTTTGAAAATAAAAATCTTTTAAAAGAGAGTCGTTTTAAACTGCAATAAAAATGTATGGTTAATAATGTTGAAGAATTAAAAGTAAAACAAAACTTACTTTCAACTGTTTAAATAAAAAAATTCAAAACCTACTTTCCCCTGATTTTCCCTATAATAAAGAAACATGTCGAATGGTATCTAGTTTTATACTGCTAGCTTTTATTCATTATTTATACTTTTTGACCCATCAGAATATCAATTACATCGGTACTTAAATCAATGGCACAGAAACATAGCAAAGTCTTATACAGCTATGTTTATGATTTCGTTTTTTTCTTTTGCCAAGAACTTGTATTCCGCAATGTTACTGCCAATTTTAGCTATGATATTTTTAATAACTTGTCGGTTATTTTAATTTTAATTTAATTGAAACAATGAAAACAAGATCTTTTAAAGATGAGAATTCGTTTTATTGAACCATAGTAATATTTTTTAATTATTTAACCTATTCGGCTTAACATCTTTGTGTGTTGAATTATTGTAAGTTAATACATTACAGATTACAGAGAAGACAGCAGTACCAAATTTTTTTTAATTTGAAATGTATTTTCTTATATGAAATCAAATTGATATATTAATTAATAAAGTAAAATGTAGTTTTAATCAAATAATTTCTACTTCAAAAATAAGCTACACCCCTGAACTACGGAGGCAAGAATGTTTATTTTAAAACGTATTACGAAACAAATATGTAATATTTATCAAGAATATTATCGAGTATACATTATTCGCTGCGCACTATTGATAAAATTATTTTTAAATCGAAATAGTAGCTTAGACGAAATTTATTTTTTTGGCACAAATGCTATTGCCAGTAGATATTTGTTACAAACGTACTTTCGACTTTCTCGAACTTGTATGAATTATAGACAAACGAATCAAATGATATTGTTTTCATAATAAATGTATTAACTATTATAATAGGGCGTTGTTGGGTAAAATTACAAGACGATTATTAGAATATGTTTTGTTGGGCTAATTTTCCAATCGTTTAACGAATAGAAAAAAAAAAACACAAGCACGGCGTAGCTATCGCGATGCACTTATTACACGTCTACGCGGCGTAGCAGTGTATCAGTGGATACGGACGGAATATCAGAAGTGGTTTTATTATTGAATTTTATCGTATTGATTCACATATTTATGTAAACAGAATATATATAAAACAATCATCATCCAATTACAATTATTTTAAAATAACTAAATTGCACACATTTTCTTAAATGATAAACAAAATTTTATGTTGTTTCCTCCATAATAATCATCTCGATATTTTGGTTTGAACAAAAAATTAAAGCTTCTAATTTAAATCATTGAGTTCTTTATGATAGCATAAACTTAAAGAAATATGTATTGTAAATATTACAGTTTTATTGTTTAAAACAACATCGATTCACTCATCTAGTTGGTATTTTATACAGTGTAATTTGACAAGTCCTTGCTTCTGTAAAGAATATCACTTGAAAAGAGGCCTGACAACTTTTGATACTAAACCAGATTACCTCCTAGAGTAGAAAGCAAAACAAGTATTAATTAAATTCTACCGAATATGTGTTTTACAATTTAATTAATATGTTTATTGACCTTTTATTTCAGAAAAATTAACCCCGGTTCCCTAAAGTCTGATATTGTCTGTTTATGACTCACTCATAATTTTTATAAATAACTTCTTACTGTTGACATTCTTGAGAATTTATTCACCTAAAACGCATTAAAATTACGTCATAAAGCGTAATAATGCAGCAATACTTGCATTTATATTTATATGGCGAGACTACAACCTTTTCCTGAATCATTACTAAGACGAATAAAATATTTAAATATACACCTGTTTAAATTATGAGTTTTAGGATACATTATTTATTGTGAATATTAACATAACGAAGACATTTGGCTTATATATGAATATAGTATGTGAGTTAAATGGTATCTCGAATATTTGTAATATTGGTCCTGTGCCTTATATAATTAATCAGATATAATTTAAAAATCGTCATTGTAAAAAAATGATTGATAAATTGAGAATATTAAAGATATTTTTTATCGAATTGAGAATAATAAGTTATTATTGTAAATATGCAGGAAATATATGTTTGTGTTGATTTTTTATTTTTGTTGAATTTATTATTCTCGAGCGCTTGACAGATTTACAAAAAAATGTTGTATGTTTCTTTTTGAATTCTTTAAATTTTAGATGAAATAAAAAAGTGTGTTTTCCTTATTTTCTGCTTTCCACAAGTGATTCAATACGCTTTGACAAAATGAAATTTCCCTTCCACCAAATTGTCTTTGCATCTGAGACATAACAATTATTATAACCAACAGTCCATAATTATTGTTTTGCATGCCATTTATTATGAAAAAATATGTATAGTTTTGATAAAAATGCATTAATTCTTGAGAAAATTTTACAATTGATATCAAACTATTACGAAAGTTTAAAAAAATTAGCTGTTCTCAACAATTTACATACTAACTTCATTTATCATCCGTTGGTTTATTTAGAAAAATGAGATTGGGAGAGTTTTACAGAATGAATTGCTATATTATAGCATAATTATAAATCCTATATAAATCAATAATCAAAGCAACACAATTCCATGATTTATAAAAATACAACACTGCAGATTATTTAGATAGTGGACATTTTTATATCGTATCCCGTGCTGATATTAAAACTACCACAATCGAAACAAAAACGGCCGGGTCTATCAGCAAAAAGAAATTGGTAATCGTAAAATAACATATTAAAAGTTTTCTTCAAATGTCGGAAAATTCACCAAACATTAAAAATTATTGAACTATTTATTGTACACAAATTCGAGCTAAATATTTAATCCTTATATATAAAAAAGCTTTGCTTTTTTGATTGCGTTTGATTTGATTATATAATCACTTTTAAGGTGTTGACTGTTGACTGTCAATTCTTGGTGGAAAGACATTATATTTAAAAAAATAAAACACAATTCATTTGTACTAATTCCACATATTTATAATGATCAGGACCGGTTTCGCTCATCACGAGCATTATCAACTGATATCTATAATTTAGAGAAAAAATCCTAAACCTTGTTTTTCACCATTATTATTAAGCAGACGAATAAAAAAAATGTTATCAAATTATCACCTGAATACCCATTGAATAAAAAATATAAATTACTAGTATATAGAGCAAAACAATCGAATTGGTGGGACATATTGAACGTTCCTGGCATAACAATCTATTCATTATTATTGAGAAAACTTGGGTTGTACACACAAAAACAGCTGTTGTCTGCTAGAACAAACTGATATCTAAGGTCAATAGTACAATAATAATTAATACTGGTTGAAATTATTTCGTTATGCACATTAGAAGTGATGGTTGACATAAAACATTTTTCGTTTTGACTTTAGACTCGTTCGTTATCATCACTCATCGACAAAAATAAAATAAACAAACATTTAGAAATGGCTGATATTTTTATGAATAATTACATTTTTAAGTACAACTGTAACATTGCTATATAGTAAATACTAATCGATATTTAATTGATCAAACAGTTTATTGCGGTGAATGATTTTTATATTATAATATTAACGATGTTTATGTACAGGAAATAGTAGAAAGTCCCGATTGCCAATGATTGTCCAGATTCAGTTTGTGTCAATTACTATATGCAATTTGAAATTGATCACACAGCATCTTCCAAAATAATGCGGTGTTTAATTTTGTATTGAATATTTAATGTTATGTCTGTTATGAGTAAATCAGTGTTAAATATTTAAATAAATCACGAGCCACCAATTAATCAATTAAACGTAACTCAAGAGTCAAATGTTTTTCTTTTTTGACAGATAAGGAACGGTATGTTGGATGTATTTTAAGTCGATTATTTGTTTATACAAGTGTATAACCTGCAAAATGGTTATCTTATGCAAAGTGCTATTCGAACGCATTCATTTTTAAGAAACAGTAAAATTTACAACGGATTCTTGGACTGAATACAGATTAAAATAATTCTATAGTAGAAATAGTAATGTTGATTGCAAACCAATATCATATTAATTCAATAAACTTTTAGTTTTATGGTGTAATAAACAAGATATATGATTGCTATTAATATATATATAATTAAGCAGAAGAAATAGAATTCTAGTAATTAAATATCAATTATTAATTAAACAGAATTAATAATTAACAGTGTAATTGATCAGAGATTCGATGTATCGATGGCATGTACTATAAAATGTTTACTCATTTAAGTGTAAAAACATTCAATAAATTGTCCATTGGTTATTTATGAAAATGTGTATATTTAGTCCATCTTACATGTATAAAAACACGTTCAACATCGTGGCGTCAAATATTATAACATAGACAAAAACAAAACTTTTCAATTACACTCGATTGAATTCGGTATATAACTATTCACTGTATTATTCTAATAAATTTTATCACGGCATTACAGATTCACAAATAATTTAATTAAAACTTTCTTTATAATAATTTTGTTGTTTTTTTAAAGACGTCACTTCTATGTAAGCAAATTAACGTAGTGTTACAAAATGATTGATTATTAATGTACGCAAAGCGAGAATATTTGTAATTAATTCGTAGATTTTAGTTTTTGAAATATTTTCAAATTAGACAGATCGAACAGGGTTGGTCGTTCAAATAACAAAATTGATTATTATGGCGAACATTAAACTTTTGTGTACTGCTATCGATGTTTTATAATAATATGAAATATTTTTATTGACTTAAAAAAATACACCGTATCTCATTATTTCGAGTATAAATATTTTATTAAATTACATACCTACCTTATTTATATTAACATACATTTCTACTTCATTAAACAGGGGTTTTTAATTATTATTAATAATTATGAAAATATGTGTATACATGTATGCAACTCTAATTTAAAATGCATTAAGTGTTCAGTATTTTAACTAATTTAAGAATGAAGAAATGCGCATCAGCCGTATGCTATTATAATATATATTAATTATTACTTATAAGGTATAGTTTGATAACCTAAAATTAAAATTTTCTAAGCACCTTTGTAATTTCACTACACAAAAAAGAGTGACGATTGATGATAGTATTGTTTACATGCTTTTGTTCAATCAATATTAATTAAAAATAAAATTGAAGTAGACATATGTTTCAGTTTTAAATTGTTAGATCGTTTATACTGTGCAAAATACTAGGAAAATTATGTAAGACATAGGACAGTGAACCAAATAAAATATGCTTAGAATGTAAAATTAAAACAATGGAAAAAAGCACATGTTATTAATAAAATATATGTTGTGTGTCTAATTCACTTTCAGGATTGATCACGGATGTTATTCGTTTAGAAAATTTTAACTAAATAAATTATCGCATATTGTGTTTATCTAGAATTAGATATATGTGTGACAATCAAACTGTGACATTCTGTCAAAAACATTGAAAATTCTCTTCAATGTACTTCAGCGGCGTTCAATCTCATCAGCCAAATATAACGTTTTTTTTTCCCACTTTTTTTGCGATATCGTAAGCATATTAAGTGAAAATTTATTGGTAGAATTTTATTATAATGCAGTAAACAATGTAATTAGTTTTGAAGATGGCGAGGTGCTGAAATAACAGTCCACATGGAACACGGAACTAAAAAATTGGTATATTTTACCCTAATAAATAGTTCGGCGTAAAATTTTCGATTCTTCATATTTCCCGTTGAAGGTCACGACAATAAATTACTGATCGAGTGCCTAATTATTGAATAACCGACAATCTATTCAATTAATTCTAATTTTAATTAAAACTATGTATCGTGTATTTATAATATTTTGTTTCAGGTTAGATTGATTTATTACCAAGAAGAATAAATTTCACCGATACAATTCTTTTATTTTTATATGTCTAAATTAATTTCCCATAACGTAGCTGGGCGTTAACACGGTTTTGGTTTCGCGATCAAGGGATTGACCCTCGAACGGATACTTTCATACATTTATTTAGATTCATGGATGTGTGTGATGTTTTCATACTTTCACAACCACCCTATCCGACCCTGAAATATAGACGGAGTATAGAGCGAGCGATTTGCTTGTTCTTATTAAATCACTTTTTGTTGAAATACTCCATTATGAGTCTATATCTCCAAATTGGCAGCAGGCACGGTTTATTGGTAATATGTATAATAAGAATATATAATAATCGAACGCAAATATCTGTATTATTTATCTCTTATAATATGTGTCATTGACTTGTCAATGAGCAATTATTTTCTGTGGTTTAGAGATTAGAGACGTCATTTGGCGGGATGCAGAGGGTGTCGTTTTCCCCTTGAATTTGAAGAAACATAACGTACCCCAAGTGTAAAACAGTAGTAAGTGAAAAATTCTAAATTTTGATTGTATTACTGATTAGCAATAGTATTTTTATGATATAAATTAGCGTAAAACAGCCGATTATTTTAGTCTGACAATAGACTTCCAAGTTATTCTCATTTGCACTGTAAAACGATATTATTGGCAATACGTTGGATTTTCATTGTAAATAACGTCTACATCTTTAGTCCAATACTGTAGTATCTACGTTGCTGTCCTTTTCGATTAATAATTTACTATAGTTTGGTAGAAAGTGAGTAAATAATATTCTATTTTTGCCACACTAAAGTCTGCTTATCCCATAACAATGAAATTTGTAGGTACTACTGTTTTACAATAAGCGTGTGATATATTTATCCATTGCTGCACCTGCTGTACGTATAGACGAAATATAAATAAGAAAGTTTTGCCCCCCCCCGCCCGAAAAAAAAGCTGAAACGATAACCTTGGCTTTAACGTCTTCTAATCACCATTATAAAAACATAAGTATTTCAAATTATGAATATAAAATTAATTTTACATGTAAAGTGAATATTTAAAGGAAGTTGTACACACATTTTGTATGTTGTTATTGACTGGGGGATACTAAAATAATTGCCTCACGAGCAAAGCAGCAAGTGACCTTTCTTGACTTTTATAATAGATATATTGTTCACCGATGATTTACATAGCGTTATCATTACCGAATAAAAATGGGTTTTTCAGTATTTAAAAAAACATTATTTTTATAGAATAAACATTACAAAGGCGCAGTTTTTTTACGTTTTAATTTAAATACTGCTTTTCCTACATAGCTTATCTGTTTTCCTGAGAACATTATCCACTAAAGTTTTTATGACATATAATAAAAAGGGAGTAATATTTTATTCACAAATCATCTTTCTCTTAAATTTTTTATCGCTATATAGAATTTTAGTAATACTTACTATTTAATTACTGAGAGTGTGTATTTTGTTGTAAATAAATCCGATATTTTCTGGCATATAATATACTAAATTTTGAAAGTAAGACAATATGAAGTTTTATGAATAAAGGTTTCTAATTTGATGCGAGATCCAGTTAAGTTAACTTGCCTGATATTATTGTAGTTGAGTTTGAGATTATGAACGTTCAGCCCCAAGTTGGCAAGGGTGTTCTCGTTGAGGTCATGAACGTCCGAATGTGAGACGGCGAGGGTGACGGCAGTGGTGTCGGGAAACCTGCCCTTGAGGGCGGTGCCGACCTGCTGATAGTTGGTCATTCTCTCGCAGGCTATGAGCAGGGACACCAATCCGCTCTCTTGCTTGCGGCAGGTGCACGGGGAAATCTCTCGTCTCTGAGCGCAGTGCATGCTGCCTCGGACCGTGAGGCCCAGCAGCACGTGGAGCAGGGCGCAGATCGCCACATGAGCACGCATTGTTTTTTCACTTCACGCCTCCAGAAAGTTTTCTTATATCCCGTTATCGGGAGGAGGGGTTGCGGTAAAGGAAACTGTAACGTTGTTTTTTTCGGAGACACACGGCGACCGTCGCACTCAAGCCGCTGTTTGTGACTGCCAAGGAGCGTGATCTCACAGCTAACACCGAAAGCACTCTTTCCTAACGGACGGGTCGCGACCCATATATGGGTCAAGTTTTTTAACCAAAAATAAAACATCCATAAAAAAACAATTAAACATGTATTTAAAATGATTATGATCTTAATAATATTGCAAAAAAGAAGATACATATTTATGAATGATCATTAAAAAGCTTATGCTCAATAAAAACCAATAAGTAAAAAATAAACAGCATTTACTAACATATTCTAAAAAATCTCTTTCTATTCTTACATGGTATCATTATTGGCTCCAATGATTCGTAAAGCTATATATTATTCCCGATTGAGATGCTATGCAAAAACATTTTTATTCGGATAATTATTGATACACGCCACTATGAAAGGACTGAACGAAATTTTTACTGTTAACGGACAAAATAACGACAGGAAATGGTAGACTTTTTTTTTGATTTGCTTTCGATTTGATAACGTTTAAGAAAATATTTTATTCCTGCTACGAAATAAATTTATTAATATCGTACCAAACGTTTTCGACTATCGAATTCATTCAATAAAAAAGTTAAAGAGTCAATTAAAATAGCAAGAATACCTTCCGTCTGAAATATAAACTAAAATATTTTTGCGCGGAAACTGGCAATTAAATGCGAAGAATTTCCACTTGAGAGGTGAAGTAGTAGTAAAAATGTGAAGAGTTTCAGAGCTCGTGAGGTATATTATGTTTGAAAAAATAGGCATAATGCAGGTGGTGGATCATTTTCTACTTGGAAGAATTACTTTTTTTTAGTTTTCGATTTTTTTATTAAATGTTATTACACATCAAAAATAACTACGATCTTCCAAAATACTCAAAATGAGACTTAAATGGAACAATACTACTTTCTTATTTTTATATTCGGTAAATTTTTATTACATAAATTTCCGATCATATAAAAATTTATCAAAACAAAACTTTTATCTCCGAATCTTGATGATAATCTCAAACCATTCTTCAATTATTTATATATATAAAAAGCTTTAGGCATTCATAAAAACACATATTATAACGAAATTATATTTTAAAATATAAACACAACTTTCTGCTGTATAATCTATGGCCCAACGAGCTTTATTTACTAACCGTGTATATATATACAATACGAAAACTTTTGAACGACTATGGCTTATATGATTTTTTTTAAATTAAGGCTTAGGTAGTAAATAATAGTTTTAAAATTGTAAGCTTTGCATCGATAAAGAGAATATAATTATTTTTTTCATAAAAACTGATACTTCTATGATTTGAAAAAGTACCTTCATAAATGTCAACCTTCAGTTTATTCTAACTGAGTAGCTTTTTTCAAAATATTGTTCTAAAGCATTTTGTAGTTTATTAACCCTTTTTGCCCCTGCCATTTTTGGATGGTACTTGGAGAAAAGCCCCACCGCTTTTCCATACAAAACATTACTTACTTAAACTTGAAAAAAATTTCAATAATAATAATTGTGTACAAATATCCAGACATGACCATTACATGCTAACGTATTTTTTACATAAACAATTACCCCTTATTATTTTAATTTGTTGCATAAAATATATATAATCATACTGGCAGAAGTTGGTAAGTAAAAAAATTGACGGAAACTAGGTAAGTGGACAATGAGATTCTTGGATATCAATTCTTTTTCTGGAATAACGTTAATTATAACTGTTTCAGATGCAGATTTATAGGCAAGTAATTGTATCTGTATATTGATCCCTAACTTGATTAGTGTTAGGTTGGTATACATCTATATTTTGATATTATAATTATCTACTTAACATAAAATACTGAGGCTAAATTCTAAAATTTTCATTTCTATTTACTCAGAACTGTCAATGTGTTACTTTTTTGTCAATATGTTAATTTTCATTTTAAAACATATTTTTCAAAAATGTTGAAAAATTGAATTATGAATATTTACGTGAAAACTCAAAACTTTTATTTCTCTTTTCAATTTATTGGGTTGACAAAAGGTCAGTAGGTTTTATATAGTATTTTTTTTTTGTTTCAAGATGTTGAAATTAGTTTGTCTTTAATATAAGACATTAGAGTTTGTGCTGATAAATCGGCGCTCTGGGGCAAAAAGATGAGAAGGGGATGAGTAATGGAAAACTGTCTCCTCGTAATGTGGAGTATATGGGTCCTAATGGAGGTATCTCAACATAAGTTTTTTAATAGAACTGCTTGGTACTAAGTTGCTCAACCTCTCTTTTTCGATTACAGTGGGGGCGGAAGGATAGGTCTAGGACAGGACTAGTGGTTAGCTAATTGCTATCGCTACGTCTTGTTTTTAAGAACGGATGGGCGAGAGGGAGTTCTTGACATCACAAACATTCATAAACCGATTGAAAAATAAATAAAGTATTAACTGTCGAGACTGTAAATATTAAATTAGTTGTTCAAACATTCGCAAAAACACAAATTCCTCGATATAACGGACTAACAATGACGAGGAATATTCGTTAAAAACGAATGTCCGTTCTATAATAAAGTTTATTTTATTAAAGCACTTTCTTAATTATTGAGAAAATAAACAAAACTATACATTTATAAACAGGATCAGTGAAGTTTCCATAACTGGATTAAAATTGTTATATGATTTAGGAAAAAGCATGTGAATGAGATATGGCTTAGCCCAAATCCAACCATCGGCTTACACGCGTTAAAACCGTCTCAGCTGTGTGATCACGTGCTCAGCATACGCAGAATTTTGCGCGCCGTGTGGCTCTTGGATTTAAGCATGTATGTTTTAACAATTTTTAAATGTGTTCTTTTAAATTCGAAGTCCGTTGTATAACGATCTGTTATATCGAGGTTTTACTGTATATAAATTCAAATAAAACATAATCTCAAAAGAGAAGTCTTTCTATCGACATTATGAGTCACGAATCACATTCAAATGCACGTATTTCCATAAAAAAATGTATTTTTTGGCTACTGATTTTCGTTGATGCGCGACATTTTTGCACGGGTCATTTCAATAATATTAGCAAGTAGATAATATTATGTTGCTTAGATAAAAACTATAAAATCTGTACAGCCGTTTTATCATCATTGCCAACAAGATTGCTTAGCAGTAGTCAATTTCTTGTTCGGTCATATCTGCTTCTATCCGCTATTATATCGTCGCTGTTCTGGAAGAAAACACTAAATCAAATAAATGACGCATTGAGTTAGTTACACCAAAATGTTCCTTATTTCGAACTCTACGATATGGAAGAACACAGTTATTTTTATAAATTACACTTTTATTTAAAAGTAATTTTGTGCAAACCAAAATAATGAAAAATGTATAGCATTTCAAACATTTGAAAAACTCCAAAGATAGTATTTTTCAGTTAGTGTCTTCTTCCAGACCAACGACAATATATTCAATTCTGATGGGATGGTAACAAGCGGCTTTCTGAGATATCAAGAGACGGTCGGTTATTATTACTTTATTACCGTATTTGCTGCAAACATTTATTTTAGATTTTTGTTATACAGTATCGTCGATAGCTCTGTACTTTTTTAATTATGATTGATCGCAACTCTAAAAAAAGGATTTCAAAATGTATAAATTGAAAAGTCGTTAATAAAGTTACAAGCTTTGTCTTTTTGTAAACCATAATTGAATACTTTTATAGATAATTTTAAATTATAATATTATATGAAATTATTGAAAAAATAAATAATAGTAGGAACATTATTATCTTCATTTTTTGTATAAACCTACAGTATAAAATAACAGAAAAAGTCATTGATTATTATCGGCGTTATTAAGTATTTACTGTTAGGACGTAAATAGATTTTGCTGTAAGTCTGATAATCTCATTTCAGCGCCCAGTTAAGTCTCAACTAGTCACAGTAGGTGAAGGTAGGTTGCGATGTTTTGTTTCGATCAATTATAATAATATTAGATTCTTTTAAATGTTGTACATTTTTTTCATCTAGAGCACGGTTTTGCATTTCGGCATAGCTTTGAATGAGCTTTAAGTTCCCGTTTGTTCTTGATAACAAAAGTTTGGTATTATGGTTACGCGTGACAAAATGTATGGCGACGTATCATATTTAAATGATTCAGATGATAATTAGAAGTTTTATCAAGCCCTCTAATTATTGCTATTTCTTTGTGAAGGGAATAGCTAGCCAAGAATGTAAATATCATATTTCCGCAGACAACAATTTTACATGAGAGCGCAAAAAGATAATTAACTATTAGCAAGGCTTTTATGCTTATCCGTGTATTTAAATTACGTTGTTTTATCATTGTCATATTTGTGAATTAGAAATAAAAGAATAGCGGAATATATTTTACTTCTTTATTTTTATAGAACACGAGTTACGCGATATGACCTGTGCACGCACATATCTACGATATAGTCCTTCGATACAAGCGCTTTAGTTTCTTACAGAGTAACATTTATGTCAAGGAAAGGTGTGTGATGGAAGAATCAAGTATGTATTGTTTGGTCATGCAATAAGCACGCAAAAAGTTCTTTCAAAAGCTCAAATTAAATATACTGTTTTGCCAGAGGAGACGTTTTCATTATTGATGTACAGGTTATAGATTACCTAAATATAATCAGGCCCTTTCAGAGAAAATACGAAGCCCGGTACACTCAATATTATTAAGGTCAACCAACTTCAAATTTCAAAAATATAAAATAGAAAATATGAATTGCAAGTTGTTTTTCATTTTGTCTGCTATTTACTTTCATAAGAAAATTATATTAAATAAACAACATTTATTCTTACATCACGGTTGTTGATTTAGAGTTGAAAAATAATGTCCCGGCTGTTGTAGGTAGAAAAGTATTATTATACTGAATAATTTATCAATCATTTTATGGACGATATTAATTTTTTACGTATTATCTTCAAGAATTTTTATTGGGTAATGTATTAGTATTTTTTTCAATATATATTTAAATATTTGAAAGAGCTTACATAATAAAATAGTGGAATTGGTTAAAAGCGTGTTATTAAAATTTTGTAAAAACTTAATTGTCTTAGAATGCTAAATTGGTTTTTAAATGTATATTCGACCATTGACCAAATCGATAATTTTACTTCTAGTTTAATTGGAGTTTGTTTATTTTATTTTTGTGTAAAACCTATAAAATATAAGTTATAGGGTAGGTCGAAATTTTTTACGATCTCGATCCATGTTATTAAACAGTAAATACTTATGTAGAGTATGTTTAATTATATCTCTCTTATTTTTAATTCTAAATTATACACAAAATGACCGGATTGCTATGCTCCACAAAGTGAAAGAGTTCTTAAAAATGTAGAAATTTATTAATAGTATGAAGTATTTAAAATTATTCTTTATTTTTGTACTGACAGGCGATCATTGAATATTTGTACATATCGTACTTGTAATATATCTAAAAATAAATATATAGCATATAGCCAAACGCAAACTCACTTCCTTCTCACCAAGCTATTTCTGTCTTGGGAGTGTATAAAACATAATATTTATTTTCGTTCTCTAGTTAGTTTGGATTATTCACGCCCAAATATACCAATCTCATAAGTCTATTCATCTGCATAAGACAAAAAGTAGTGTTTTTTTATCGACCGGAATTATTTTATTGTGTGGATAAGTGTGTGTGCGGTGTGGGTGAATTGTAGCCAAGAAGACAGGAATTTATGTTATTTTCCTCACTACAGCTGGTGAATTAATATGGAGAAAAGCCAGAAAAGCGAGAGTAGCGATTCGTCGATGTCATCTGATGAAGAGACGGATGCCTCAAAAACTATTAGAACAAGGCGTGGTCTATCACATGGAGTATTCGCTCAGGCACTGAAGTAATGAATGAATATTTTTTTATTACAGTTGTTTAAATTTAGAAATCAGATCTAAAAGCATTTATGTCAAAAGATCAGTATAGCGAACGAGCTTTGGCACGACTATCTTTTTAATAAAACACTGATTCTTGGTTATTTTGAAATCTATCTTAGAGCGTCAGAAAATAATTATAACTAAGCATTTTTTTTTATTAAAAAGAATTTTCTGTTGTCAGAATACCAGTTGGTGATAATTACCAATCATATTTCATACATAAGTATTCATATTGCGATGAAAACATTACGTTTATTAATTCAAACATATGTCAAAAAATGTCGTTTTCAAACAATGAACGAGAATCTTCAATATAAATAACACAAAGGCATGGTTTATGTTTTTATTTCCCGTACTATTTATTACTTAGAAACTTTCATTTATGAGCATAGTAACAAAACCCGTATTAATAACAATTATAGTTTCAGGGAAAATATGCCTAATGATTCAGTTAAAGTCATCCGATTAAAATTGTTCAATTATCAGAAGACATACAAGTACGAAGAAAAAAATCGTTTTCTTGATTAACTGTAGGTTAATATAACATTTGTGTCATTTACAAAATTAAAAACAACCCATGTTTTTATTATCTGTTATAATAGTTACAATCAAAAAATAGTCTTGAGTTGACTGCTTTTTTAAACAATTTTAACATAATTTCCAATTTCCAAGGAAAAAGTTCAGTTTTTTTGATAGTACCTTTTAATAATGAGGAAAATTGGTAAATGTTTTTTTACTAACTGATAAAATCTATCTACCTAGTGTGTATACAAAATAAAAAAGAGGTTTAACTTTCAAAATAATATATTGTGTTTTAGTTGAGACTTGTTGAAAAAAAATTAACAGGTCACTGTTATTGGATGCTAGCGGAACCCTATCTTTCATATACGGTAGCATTATAAGGAGTGTCTGAATCAATTGAGTTGTTTTTAACATTATTGCTATCTAGATGTCGTCAATTAAACGAATGTTTCTAAAAAAGTCCTAATACTTAAGTAGATATACTTTAAGTAGTATTATAAATACCAGGCGGCAGTGCCATCTGTAAACGTTAATGTAATGAATCAATTTCAGTGGTGTTTCCGATTTTTAGGTCAAGCAGACTTCAGAGTAACTCTAGATATCATTGGTTTGAGGGGAATCCCAAATATGGTAACATACTTATGTTGTATTGTCGCACTGGATGTCACCTTCAAGTAAGATCAGATGGGAAGATACTTGGTACACAAGATGAAAATGACAAATTTGGTGAGTTGAATCATTTTAAATTATCACACTCTATAAACTAAGGTGCCACATTACTAAATTTATGTGTTTATAATGGAAGTACTACATTTCATAATTCATGTTAAATGTAGCTCAAATGCCATAAGTCAACATTGTCATACTTCAAGTGACGCACAGTATCTATAATGAATATTTTAAATTCGTCTAAATTGCTACAAATCAATTTTAAAAATATGAAATAACCCTATTTTTTATAATAATAATTGTATTGTAGATTTCTTTCAATATCCAATATATATTTGATGTATTTTGGATTGTGGAGGTGCGTTATATTGTTGTTACTCATTTTTGTATATATGCCATCACATACCAGAAAGGTAATTAAGAAAATCAGCTATCCATATAATTTTTAATTAAGGGGTAGAGTAATGCTAATGCAACTGTGACAGGGACATCTATTTATGAGTAAAATAGTAATTAAAATTTATATAAATATTGGTGTGGTTGTTAAAATCTATCTTGTTAAAATGTTGAGAATGTCTCAGTTGATATGGGTGTTGCTTAT
Source organism: Himalopsyche phryganea (assembly GCA_022494535.1). NCBI lineage: Eukaryota > Metazoa > Arthropoda > Insecta > Trichoptera > Rhyacophilidae > Himalopsyche > Himalopsyche phryganea. Next base: position 3,491,302 of record JAGVSL010000023.1, read on the forward strand.
AATATAATTTCTTCAACGCTTTGTTGCATATATCATATGGTTTTTTAAGAAACAACTCATCATTATTTCAAAATTTAGGTAAGCTCCATTTTTTGACAGTTGCACTCGTGCAAGATTCTTTACTTAGAAAAGTAAATTGTCTTCTAGATTTCATTATTGAAAAAGTTTCAGATTTGCTCATTTCATTACTTAAAAATTTTCGATTGAAAACCAAACAGTTCTATGAAGGTATAGTTACGTATTAGCCTGTATTTTAAGACAAGGAAGAAGTTTTCTGTTAGGACGGAGGTTTGTAAGTCATTCGTTGTATGCAAGACACAATATGATATGACATGACAGTCTTCAATAGTCCTCTAAATGACAAACTCATATTTGGTCACTAAAAAAATATGCCAACACTCTTTTGTTATATTCTACAATCAGACACTCTATGAATATTTAGATATTTGTGTTTATTATTACAGCAATACTGGAAATTTTATCAGCTGGTCTTCCAGGTCATGTTATGATCCAAGGAATGGAAAGCAAGAGGTTTGTTGCCATGAATAAAAGAGGGAGACTTTATGGGGAGGTGAGGATATTATTTCATTACACCAATTAATTGTTTAATTTTTCTTTAATGAGCAAAAATATTAATTCTTATGATGAAAACATTGTTACACGTAAACCTTTGGCAGTAATGAATGTATTATTTATTATGATGATATAGATTGTATTTTGCGGAATTCGTTTGATTAGCATTTAGCTAAATCAATGTTTTCTGAAAAAAAAAACACTGCCCTCTATTGGCATATATTTAATTTACAGACATTTTTATTTAGCTTCCTTGAAATTTTGGTGAATGTATTATTGTGTACTTTGTCCCTTTTATATTAAAAAGAAATTTTTAGATAAGAAAAGACATGGAATGCAATATTTGGCTAGAAGAGGTACTGGGATCTTACAATACTTATATGTCAAGAAGTTATGCTCACCTTGGCTGGTTTTTAGCCATAAAGAGATCAGGTAAACCAAAGAGAGGAAACCGGACAGCCTGGGGCCAGAAAGCGATACAGTTCCTTCTTAGACGTTATCAGCATTGACTTCAAATGAATTTAACAAACAATCATCAATATAGTAAGAGGTAGTGAGATTGAGATGTGAACCATCGCTGGAATGAGATTTCATGAAAAAAACTTAGTCATCTTAATTATAGCAAACCCTCTGTGTTAATTTTACAACTATTCTTTATAATAACTATTGTAAACTTATTATAACTTTTTATAATATTTCACTATGTTGAAAGTTCTTTGATAAAGAAAATTTTAACATTATATACTCTTACCCTTCATATAAAAGAAAGTTTAGTGGACGCTGCAGTTTGCAAAATTAATTGAAAAGTACGTTAGGTAACCGTTTTTTTATTGATTTTGAGATACATGTTTTTTTCTATTTCGGTGTATCTGAATTCAGTGTGCATCTGTCAAATATATAGCTGTTATCTGATTGTAGAAGAGATTTTTAGCATGACTTGCCAATTGCAATCTCTTGTAAATTGTAATCAGTTCTGGTTGTAGATAGACAACCTTCTGTTAACGTAAATAAAGTGACATCATCAAAATTTCAGAATGGGTGCTTCGAAGAAAATTTTGGTATTAATTGTAAACTAATCTGCTGCTCCCTTGGTGACACGCAAAACATTATTTATATAAAAATGAAAACATCAACAATACCAAGTAGACATGTGATACAAGATAATCGGGCACTTAATTTGTAATTTTTTTGTGCTTTATTATGTTTGATGATGATTTTTAGGATGAAAGTAATAATAAATAATTAATATTAAATTACACCAATAACTATTGTATGATTTTCCTTTTGTTGCTTACAATTAAGTTTTTATTTTTTTACTACTGATATTAAAAAATGGGGGTGTTTCTTATATTATAACTAATCACAGATTATACTATGTGAAATCATCAATTAGTGTGGCAAAGGATGACAATGTTTTATGTTTATATTGTCATTCGAGTGAAAGGAATAAAAGAATTATTTATATGACTTGTGATGTCTTGCTTATCACGTCACTTGCTTGGTGAATTATCAGTATAGAATTGATCTCTATGCTCCTGTATTGATTACAATTACCAGAACAGTTATATAATAATAAAGATAATATACAGCTGGTCCCATAATAGATTGGTGATGCATTTTCAAAGATTATTTCTTTCTATCCATTATATCTGATCCTGAAAAACTGGCTAATGAGAAAGTGTCTAGATAATTTTCATTAATTTTTTAAGCCAGCTCTTTTATAACTATCCATTCACTTTTAGAGGTTGCGTGACTGATTTACCAGCAGTTCTCATAAAACGCCTAAGGTTGTAATTGCCCTGGCAGCAAGGAGTTCTTTTGAGCCATGTTGAGGGCAAAAGTTAAAAATATCGTATCTTCATTCACCTGGAAGATGTCCTTACAGAATAATTATTTTCATTTAAAAAAAATCTCTGCTAAGAAAAATGAATGCATATTTCCGTTGTGTTAAAAAAGCACTTATCTTCTAGAGTAGGTGCATTCATGCAATATAGGTATTAAAACACAAATAACTGTCATTATGAGTTTTGCTTTATTGGTTATTTATTTGTTTATCATATCCAGTGAACAATTATATTCTACCATTAAACACATATAATAAATGTTGTGTATTATTTTTATTTTTAAACATATCTGACATTTAAAAATGAAACATAATTATGCAATCATTGTTAAAAAACCAATGTTTTAAAGAAATACATTAATAATTTTGACAGACGGTACAATAGCAAATAAAAGCAATCATTATGTAATATATATATATATTGATTATAATAATGTTGAATAGCTTGAACATCTATAACAGTAATTAATTTGATTAATAATAACATTATTCCTTCCTTCTTTTTGTGTATTCTGTTTTCATTTGCAAGTGCAACTGGCAACCTAACATTTCAACCACACAAATGACATAACCTTTCAAAAAACTCCTAACAAAAGCTGCTCTATTGGGTGAAATTTTTAGTGACTATAAAAAGAAAATGTCACCAAGTAATTAACCCGTTTCAGAATGCCGTTAGTTTAAACTAAGTCTCAAATGATCTTTATCAATTCTGATCTATTGATGAAAACACTGCAATAATTTAAAGTGAAATAATTCTTATCTAGATAAGGAGCGTGTAGATCTCTTTCATTATAAAAGGTACACTTTTTGTTTCAGCATACTTTAGAGCAATCAAAATTATCCAGTAGACAGACCGTAGTATCATTTATAGGACAATTTTATAGATAACATCAAAAAATGTTGGCCATGCATTTACCTCTCTTATTTAATATAATTTAACACTGCATTGCATAAGTACTTTTTTATTTTATTGACGCTTGATTTTAAAGTTCTACACTATAGTTTAACATATGACTTGCTTAATACATCACATCTCAAACATATAACGTTAAGTTATTCCTCAACATTCCGTTTTTACTTCTAAATAACGTTATTAAAATTTTCAAACCATACATGTTGACACCATGGCCACTCTTGCTGTAGATTAAGATTTTAAGTTTGAGAAATTTTATTTGGTGAATTCAGGCAAAAATTTGTTATAACTCATCACTGTTAGGCTGTGGAATGCATTACACACCCTTTAAAAGTAATTTAAATATGTAGAATATAGAGGTGGATACAACATTTAGGCTTGTAACTGTTAGATCTATATTTTTTTACACAACGCAAAATTGTGATGATCGTAAATCGAGTGGTCTTCATTGGTGAAAATAAGTGATCAAACTGACTGTAGGTCAACCGATTATAGACAACTGAATGTGATGGATTCATAAGATGAGAAAATCTCAATGCTGTTTGTTTCAATAATTATTTAATAATCTAAATATAACGTATTCAGAATTGTGCACAATATTTATAGTCTATTGAGCTTAAATTTTATTATTGAAGCTGTATCTATATTCATATTTTTCTTACTATTATTTGACAATATTGAAGAAAATGAAATTTGTGATTCGTTATTTTTATAATTCCATTTTAGGTTTGGTTTCAAGTGTGTGTTGTTTGCTAGAAAAATATTTAAATAATTACTGATGAAGTTAGGGATTTTCTATGATGAACCTTAGCTGGGCATAATTCGTCAAAATTATACTGCCGAAAAGTAGAAAGAAAGCTTATGACGAAAGGCATACTGCTAGCAATAAAACATAAGCTGTTATTACAACAATAGTATTATTTTCATTACATATTTTTAAATCCGTTGATTCATGTTATTATCATAAAGAATTAATTTATTGGTAGTATAAGCTAAACCAGACTTACTATTGTTTTATTTTATTTATATCAGATATGTATTTTGGTAACTTGTTACATAATCTAAAAAATCTTCTATCAACTAAACTGAATGAAATCACATTTATGAGATTTTTACAGAATTTTCAAACAAATCTATCACAATTGCGTAAAATCTTACAATATTAAAAACAATATGACAATACTCTTTAAGTGTATAAAATGTTAAAGCTCATTTAGAATTAATTCATCTCTAAAAAGACTTTTTTTCAAACAATATTTGCAGTGCTGTCTTTTGAATAAAATATCAATTAACACGTTCACTGCGGGCCAGGCCCATGCGTGTCGTAATAACATTCAAAATAACTCCGTCTGCAGTCGACGTGTTAAACAATCATTACTTACAATAATGTTATACTGATATTAAAGAAAAAAAAAATGTAGGTCAAATCCCATTATAGCAAAATCCGTAGGACCAATGTAAATATTTAGTTATAATGAATTTTCACTATTGTAAAAAATATAGAAAAAAAAAATATGAAAAAACATTTACACAATTACATGATTTACTGACTGGATAAGTAGTTTTAGTATAAATAACAAAAAAATTACAAACTGACCGATTGCACGGATATCATAGGACCGTTTATTTCTGCAGATGCTGGAATATACTAGATTGATTGTAATATAGTGTAGGAATGTATATGAACTGCACGGAGCAAAATTTTTGGTTCTGTCATGTCGTTGCTCGGTAAAATACCAATTTACGCTCAACCATATTGAATTGATATTTTACGATAATTTTTGGTCAACGAAAATCACTATACTGAATTTTTCTTTCGTTGTTTCGGAATACATTTAATTAATATGGTATGCAAGTTCATAAAAGTCTGAAAATATAATTACTTTGGAATTCAATATTAAAAGATTAGACCTATATTTCAAATACAATTCAAACAAAGGATTATTAATTTAAGAGATGCAGAGAAATGCAGCCAACTTATTAAATATTAATTGAAGTTACATTTGTAAATGTTAGAAAAAAATTGTGATGTCAGATGGTTTCACATGAGTAATTTAAGTCGAAAAATTTATGCATTTCAGTGAAAGATTTAAAATGTCATTTCAAATAAATTGTGGAAGCAAAGCGGTTACTCAATAATTCTTTGTTATTCTGTGAACCCAATTCAAAAAATCAATTTAACAATATTTAATTCTGGTAATATTTTTGAGCCTATAAACAATTAAATATTGGATGTATGTGAATTAAATACTCTATAATGCTTACAGAGAAAATAATATAACTAAGTAAATCAATCGGTACATACCAAAATTGATTTAACTCTGATAAAATACACATTTTTTATAACAGGTCTGACTAATATTTTGAGAACATCCGCAGAAATTTTTCGGCAGTCCGACAATAGTAAGCGCCCACTTTAAAATGCCTCTACAAAAATTCCGAGCAATAATCAACATTAAAAGCCGGTGAAACTGTATGTGTTCACATTGTATTATTGTTCTTAAAATAAATCAAAGGCTTCACATGGTAAAATAACCCACACATAGACATATCTTAATCCTCTTTTTCGACAGCGGTTAGGTTCCATACGAATTTCTATTCGAATTTTTTACTTTTATCCATCCAAGTAATTCAGGGCAATCCAACTCTTACTTCATAAACAACATATTTATTCCTGCTTTGGTTGATGGTCTGCAAAATAATTCTTCCATTTTTACTTGTCCTCAGATGTAAAAAAGTTGAGAAACAATGATTTAATTGAACCAAAAATTATCTTTGTATGTAGAAGTTTTGAAAACAAAAACAAATTTCAACCTATGCACATTATAATATAGATTTATTAAATACTACATAATGCCTTAAATGTAGAAAACAAAAACATATTATCACGTAAAATGTTATGATGTGAGAAAATGTGATAAATTGACGTATTCTAAAGAGGAAGTATATTAATAGATGATTTTGTTGTTTTAAATTTTATTGTTCAAAAGGAATATAATATGATCATTTTATTGAAAATCGCTTTTAATCAACGAAAACAACGCTATTGATAAAGATATTCATTTCGTAGACAAACTGAAAATTTCTAAAATACGATTATTCTGAAAAATTTGTATATAAATAACAGAAGAGATAATATTGCACATCATATCAACGGGAACAGTTGAAGTTTATTTGATAGAGACATCTGTTGATGTGAGAAATTAGTAATTCAAATTTATATCATAAATATTTCTCCAATTGCTGGAATCCAGTATTTTTACAAAGCTCTTCTATCTGACAGTTGTTTTCTGAATTCTTTAGTTCCGTGTCTTGAAAGCAATTAACTGTAAAGTAGTAGTAATATTTTATTATCAACTTATGAAAATAGTTTTACAAATTAAGTATGAATTTTATATGCAATAATTGATGAAACAAATATAATTAGAGACTCAAAAGTCCAAGGTACCATTCGTATATGAAGTATGGAGCACTTGAAGAAAAAGCAATATTAGTTATATCTACATGAATTGAGACATTGTCAATGCTATAGCTAATTAGATTCTGGCAAATACACATCACTATTCATGTTAATTTCATTTAATAACTACTCTCATAAAAATATGTCACTATCACATTACAGAATAACATTAAAAGATAAAAATAATAATATTCAAGAAATTAGCTGCTTTTAATTCAAAATACAATAGGTAATATACAGATTTATGAGATACTAATGTAATTTTGTTTTCTTAAATAATGTGGAATGCAAATTTAGCTCCAATGATAAGTTAGTATGTTTATCAAAAAAAATACGGTGATTTAGCATTGAACAGTCTCAAATTAAACCGGAGTTGAATAGTCATATTGCTTTTAGTTTTGGATAATGAGAGTGGCAATTATAGTGCAAAGTTGTAGTGAATAAATAAAATAACTACTTATATCCTGGTGTACGAATAATAATTCAGATAAAAATCAAAATTAAAAAGTCACTATTTGGAACAAATCACATTTAGAGGTTATTCAGATGTTTTTATAAGTAACACTATGTCGTTAATTTAAAGCCCAAAAAATATGTAATCTTTTAAATTTGGCCGAAGATTAGTCTCAAAATGGTAAAAAAGATGGTTCATCAGTTAAAGGAATGTATACATACACATTGCTGGGAAACTCATGAGGGTTTTATTCGTAATAGGTCTGTGGAGATATTAATATTAGGTTAATTTTTTGTATTCATAGAAATATTTTCTGAATTTCGAAGATTTGTTTTTATTAGATTGCAGCAATTTTTGATCACAGGTTTGTCTACAAATAAGCTCACAATGATGACCATATAATTGGCTCTAATTGATTAAGATGTAATTTTACTACTAAAAGTAAGTTCAATAAAGTCTATGTTTGGTAGAATCAACAGTTACATTGTGGAAATTCATTTTCAATATAAAAGTAAAATGGATAACTTTGTTATTCCAGTTGTTGAACAAGCAGAATTTGTATCAATGTTATCAATTTTGATTTTATGTTCAGTCAAGAGTTTTATTTTATTATAAAATAATTATTATGAATCAAATGTTATAAATCGGTTATTATAACTGTATAAATATGAAATCATCAAAATATAAAATCACATAAAACATTAGATAGTACATACCTTTTTTTGTTTTGATGATACAAATTTGTTTAAAATAATTAATTGAAATTCCAAGAATAAGATATGTATCAGTTGCCTTAAATTTATTAACTATTTGAAATGAGATGTTAGAAAAAATAAATTTGGATTTAATAGTATTACATTCCAATCCTCACAAATAGATGGCGCTCATTTTTTTGTGTATAATACCATAATAAGATTATTGTTGATTGTTGATTCACCACAACGATACAGTCATTTTTCATCAGACGGCTTTATATTTCATACCACATAATATCATCATGCTTGGAATTTTTTTGAACCATTTAAGGAAATATTTGTGGTAATTGTGACAATAGTTCGAAAAAAGAAATTTTAAAAATCATTTTTTTGACATTTTACAAATAATATTGTATAAGTAACAAACGTTATTGTTGATTTCATAAATTATGGATTCATATAGAAACCATGGTTTTTAAATTTTAAAAATATTTAACTACATTTTAATAAATTCGTTTTCAACATTCTACCAACTTCTCGATGACAATTCTTTGTGGTTGAAGATTTACGAATCTGGCCCCTTTTTTAAAAATACAAATGAGGGTTAAAATTTACAAATGATTATTTCCTCAGTCCGTTTTACTTTTTTCTTCGCAAAACATTGTTTTGAATTAAATCTATATGAATCTCTATATACATTGATTACGTTTAAAAGTCTCCTTGACCTATCGTTGATATATACTCAACAGGACACATCATAGCAGTTGAAATTGAATGTGTGTCACATATTCTCATTTATATTTAAAGTGAACATTTAACAATGTAAGGACAAATAACTAACATGCTTTAATATTTTATTTAGTTTAAGGTGTTGATGACGGTGTACGGTGGACGCGATGTAGAAGTACTTGGCCAACGGCAGCTGTACCCTTCTTCGGAGGCTGATTATTCAGGTGTACATCGTTGTCAGACCCTTGAACATTACCGTTTTCACGGCAGATGCTTTTTCCGCATTCGCATCGTAAAATCCACTCCATTTTTATGGCGTGAACATTCCTCTGTTCATACCTGATAAACCTTCTATAGTTTTGAAGGTGTGTCTTTTCTAAAGTTGTCGTTCCTACTTTATCATTGGCTATATCTATCATTTGGTCTTTCCACATATTTGCTGAACCAAATCTATGCTTTTCCACATGTTTGTGGTTTTTTTTAGCGTTCTTTGAAGAGTTTTTGTTTTTTATCCAAACATCGTTACCTGGAAATATCATTTCATCAAAGATTTCATAGATGTTGTCTGATTCTTCGTCAATGTGTAGTGAATGGCATACCATTTTCACCTGGAAATTACAGAGATCAAAATTATTCTTCTAATTCATTAATAATTAAAATTATTCTATTTCCTTTCAGTTATTTTACATTAAACAATAAAAGAAAAATAATAACAGTCTTCAAACAGATAATTAGAATATTCAACATAAAAGTCATGTGAGTTTCTAAGTATTACTGTTTTTTTATTAAGTTAAAGTGCTAAAGAATCATAATAACTTGAATTTATAGAACAGTAGTTTTATTATTTGATTCTTTGAAAGGGAAAAGCAATATTGAATCATCTGTGATTAATGTTACCAATTATTACATTAATATTTAGGTATATTTGAATTAAAATGCTGTTCAATAATAAACCTTTCAGTGTCAACCTTTTAAGTGTTTAAACCTTTTAGTGTCGAATGAAATTTGATGGTACATGCTAAAATAAAATTGGTTTGAAAAAAATGATTTTATAATTTTTTTTTTTAAATATTCAGTTATTTCTGAAGATTTTGATTACTTTGGATTATAGGAACGAAAAAAAATTGTTCCAAAGTTCATTCTGTAAGTTCGGAATCGGTTAAATTGTGAACAGCGTGATTATTTTAAGAAATGGTGACTATTCAAATGTAAATAAATTCAAGCAAACATGAGAGAAAGTAAAGTGCTGACCATCGTCACAATATGTCTAAATTCTTAACCAGACAAAAATAGTAATTAGACTCCGATATCCGTCCACGAAGTCTGCCTTTGTTAGACACACTGAATCATAAATCATGTGCCATTCCTTTATATATTCGCTTTAATTTATTTCCTACACAATTAATGGGATAAATTATAAAATGAGTGGGGGTTGTAATATAGGCATGTTGATTGTATTTTGTTGTTAAAAAAAAGGTTTTTTTCTTTATTATTGTCAACAGGATCAATATACGAACTTGGATACGATCAATCGGCTCTGTGGCACTAAGAGAATTTTGCAATAAAAAAAACATTTTTTTAGAATTTTGATTTGTTTTGATTATTTATTCCAATGCGTTAAACTAAATTTGTAAAATAAAACAACATACACTGATGGTGGTTGTACGTGTAGGCTTGCAACAATAGTCTTTAGTTAAACATCCACCGCACATTCTCGGGCGGTAGTGACGCCGAGATGTACATGGCCCGACTTTCAGCTGAGAAGATCCAAATCGCTGAGTTGCCTTGCACGCATGCCCTCTCTGAAATAGAGAAAAATGTTTTTGAAATAACCGACTTGTTTTTTCATGTTTGCATGTTATGTTAATATTAATAAAACTAGTGTGTCATTATAATATCGGTGGTGTTTTGGCCAATTGATGTAACCCTCAAAGAATATGAAAATGAGTTATTAATTGACGACTTTTTGGAAGGGAAACATCATTTTACATTGGTTTTAGGTTTAAAAATTCTGACCTGGCCACTTGATGTAAGCCATTATTATATCGACACTCCCTACGTATAATCCCGTATCTGCAAAAATGAGAATTTACAAGAGTGCATTTCAAAGATTCGTAACGCAACTCACCATATAATGTTTTCGATAAAAACAGTTTTTACTCTCTCCTGAACAATTTCAATTTTTAGGGTTACATAAATTGGCCAAAACATCGTCGATATAATAATGAAACACTAGTTTTATTAATATTAACAAAGTTTCACTGAAATAAACCAAAAATAAATAATTTTCAAGGGTTGGCTCTGCGTCGTATTGACAGTTGACATATTACAAGTAATATAAATATACCGTACTTGGGCATTCTACAAATTGTATTAAAAAATCTTTACTGTTTCGTTAATTTTGCATTCCTTACGTGAGTGCTACTGATTGTTGAGAGATCTTCGATGTCAACAATTATGAACTGTTTTTTTCGCCAAGATTAAATGATTTTAAAAATATACCACTATTATTTTAACATTCTAGGACTAATTTGCAAACAAGCGACATAACGGACAATCCGATATAAAGACGAGAATTATTCTTGTTTTTCTTATTACCATATTATTTAAAATGTCCTCTATAACTTTTAAGTTTATTTTTATCATTGTGCTAAACTTTATTTATGTTTGTCAATTATTTTATATAATATGTAACTATGGTTCTTCACGAAGAATTGACAGTTAACACCTTAAAAGTGATGTAACTATCTATTAAATTATTGGATTGGTAGCAAGACTAGCAATGATTTGATTTCATTAGGAACTCGGAGATTAGGGAACGCACCGGGCAGCAACCTTCATGTAAGTGGTTACGGAACACGTTTATGGATGCCTCCGGAGAGCCTCAACCCAACTTGTATCTTCTTCCAACCGATGGAATCCATGCAGCCTGAACGACGCGAATATTTTAGATGTATATTTAAAAAAATCATTGTGTCTACTTATATCATTCACTCAAAATTTGAAAATCCTAGTTATAGAATAAAAATTAGAATTTTTTGTCACACAAATTGATATTACTGGCCGGGTATTATCAATATAGTGTACTCGGTGGAGAGAAATTATACTGGCATGTGAGGAAGAAAAACGACAAGAAAGGAAGGTAGCATGGAGTTTTTTGATTCAATTAAAAATAGCCGCTTGACGGGTAAATCCGCTACTGTTTTATTTAATCTTATAATGACTGTTCCTTTACCGATGATGCACCAATGATATACATATTAAAAATGTTAATTTTACAAACACTCTAAATTTACAATCTCTCTTTGTAGCCAAAATTAATAACACGTTTATAAATGTGAAGAGTATTGTCATCAGGTTAAATAATTAAAATAGTTGAAAAAGAGAATTATAAGTGCATCCCTTCTGTTTTAACGAAGTCAAATAAGACTTAAAAAATGAATAATGGTGTTTTTCCCAACTAGGCGGGGGAGACAGTTTTTTTTTCAAATTTGTGGATGCAAAATATCGTGCACTTAGTGAAACAACAATAACACCAAAGGAGTGTCAGAAACTAATTATCATAGATAGAAGCAAAACGTATTTGCACTGAATGTAATTTCACTGAGTGTGTTGTATATGCATAGGGAATACACATTTATAATTTTTTTACGCGGCTTTATGGAATACTGTTTCTGCCTGTGATTGTATAGGCAATTCCTCAAATAATAATTCGAAATTATAAAACAGTTTTAAAAAGTAGAAATTATTTTTTCATCATTAATATATCGATGGTATTTTGGCCCATTAATGTAACCCTCAAAAAAATACGAAAATCAGTTAATGATTGGATCTCATTTTAATAACGACAAAGCAGGTCTCGGCCAAATGATGTAAATTAGAAAAACAAATTTACCACTTTTTGGAAGAGAAACATCATTTGACATTGATTTTAGCTTTAAAAATTCTGACCCCGCCACTTGATTATATCGACATTCCCTACGTATAATCCCGTATTTGCAAACATGAAAATTTAAAGGAGTACATTTCAAAGATTCATAACGCAACTCACCATATAATGTTTTCGATAAAAACAGTTTTTACTCTCTGAACAATTTTAATTTTGAGGGTTACATCAATTGACCAAAAAACCGTCGGTTTTAATACATAATAAGAAGAGACTACTTCAGACAGAGGGACAGTGATAGGTGTATAAAAATAATACGTAATAATTAATTATTAGACTCACCATATGTTTTCATTAAAAAATACGGATAAGTTCCATTTTTGTGTAATTTTGCAGTCTCTTTTTATTTAAGAATTATTTTAAACTAGAATTCATGTTTTGTTTTTCGCGATTAAAGTGGTTTACAATATGTTATTTTATTATTCTAATATATAAATTAAATCTGCCAAGATATATAATTTGTTTTTTTCCTTTTTATGATTAAATATTTACAATCATCCTCAATTCTCATTAATCAGTGAGCATAATTATTTTTTGCCTGTCCCTTTTAAAAAAAGATTTTCAGAAGAAACAGTAAGTTTGAAGATAATAATAAATGACGTTGTAGATAGGTTGCGATCATTCTCAACATTTGAATTACTGCCTTATGTCTGTTTGCTAGCTCAATGACTTAAAAACAGACACAAGACAGTAATAAATACTGAGTATTATATGTGCATGATACAACTATGGTTTTATGATCTCGAATGTGAAAAAAAAGCTATTTCAAAAGGTATAAAACAGAGCATTCATCTTACAGTCACATTTTCGATATAACCTCTTGTTTATGCGATGTTTATTGATGACATGTGGCAATAAAAATGAATTTTCCATCAATTTTTCAATGCTTATTCATCAAATATAATATATAAGAAACTTCAATTATTTTATGTTAATAGAATTAACATAATGTCATAAATATTAACCATATAGTATGTCATTACACTTTTAAGGTGTTAACTGTCAATTCTTGGTGGAAAGACATTAGTAACGTCATTAAAAATTTTGTTCAGCTAAATGGACTTTTAATGTAGCTATATTTGTGATTTCAGATAAGTATTTAATAATTTGCAAGAGGTCCATAACATTTTAATTGTAGACTCTTTCATTTGATTTATGTATAATTTGTTTGTTAATCAGTATTTTCTTGTCTCAGTTCATGAACCATCAGTTTTATATACCTTCATTTTTACACTCAATTTTATATAAATAAGTCTGTTATGTTTGTATTTTTATCAGTTGATAATGCTCGTGATGAGCGAAACCGGTTCTGATCATTATAAATATATGGAAGTAGTACAAATGAATTGCGTTTTATTTTTTAAAATATAGTTTGTCATTACACTTTCGGAAATAATGTGATGAATTGAAACGAAAAGAAGATGGAGGTTAATAATTTTAAGCTTTTACCTATAACTTTTTAAGGGGGTGGTCAGTGTATACGATTTATTATAAAAAATATGAGAATAAAGGGAGTAGAAGAAAAAATTACTTGATTACAAGAATGAATAAAACAATGAAGTTCGTTTTATTTATTTTTCATTTATCTTGTCATAATATTATGTGTCTAGTTATGTAAGTATTCTGTTGTGCTTGTGGTCCATTGAAACTAATCCACAACCTCACTAAGAACAATGAGTTTATTCGTAAAGCACCGAGTAAATTAAGCATGTACGTGAAATATATATTACTTAATGTATAATATGTATCGTTCGGTGCTGTAGCCGAGTGGTCAACACTCTGGGGCGTTTCTTTCTATTCAGATATTTTAATTTCATAAATTGATTTTTGATTTGATTTACGGATTGCGTTCAAATATGTTGATATCTGGGATGATTAGATTTCTTTCTGACCCATCCGATCTTATAAACAGGGTGTAGCGGAAGCGATTAGCCAACTACTCATCCTTACCGTCTTCGAAAAAGAGAGTATGAGTGACTGAATAACAATCAGTTATACTATAAATAGCTTATTTTAATAAGCCTTTTATTAGGAATAAATAGATACTTACAGTAGAAATATTTAAATACATACAAATTCTTATTTCATTTCGTATTGTAGACAATTATTTATCTCAAATAATATTCATCGATAATCGAAAAATATTTTTGCATTTCATTTCGTTCTCAATTAACCGTTGGCTGGTTTATTTTGGTGTTTATTTGGAGGCTTTTTTCTCAATAAGATACGGGCTTGGAGCTAAATGTCCGGTTCAATGGTTCCTATATCCGGTTGGTGGCCAGCACCGAGTCATGGATAAACAAGCGTTTCGCATTGTTAGGCCTGTGTAAATACCAATTTTCCCAATCATTTTCACCATTGTTGTTTCGTATACATAATACACACTATTAAGCTGATGTAATCCCTTGAGTATACGTACCTATATAATCTCTTGAGTATACATATCTGAATACACAATGTACACAATAGGAATATTTTGCAACAGAGTCAATAATAAGAGATAATCTATACAATTTTTTCATCTTTATTTGTTTGCCAAAAGTTTTTTACAAAAAAATTAATAATTTAATTTTATAACTTTGGGTTGAATAAAATAAACATACTTAGTTTTAAAATAATAGACAAATATTGTTTATAACTTTTTGCACATCATACAATAGTCAAAATTAAAAGAATCTTTTCACCTCTGTATACTAACTTAAAAGTGGTAGACAATACATCAATTTATATTTTATATCATACTAGTGAGTATCCTGCATACGTTGCAAAGTCACTCAAAGAAAGAAAGTGTTTGTGTTTTAATTCTGTTTATTTGGAGATACAATATTTTTTGTTTTTTCTGTCTGGTGCGTGCACGAATAAATCAGATTTAATTCTTTATTTAAGATTTTTTTTCATTTTAGATATATCTGGGTTGTGCGATTGATTTTAATGTATAATAAGACTTACTGTAGGTTAAAAATTAAAACATTGAGAGTCGGGCTCGGGTCGGGCCGAGCCTGATTGTAATATGCCTATATCCTTCGTGCAAGTGGAAGCAATAACTTGACAAAGTTTTGTCGGGATCGGATGAACAGTATGGAAGTGCATAAGATACGAACAAACACATATTGATTTTTATATATTAGATTGAGTTTAATATGACTAAAGTAGTAAATGTAATTCGCGTTGTTTTAGGAAAAAAATTCAATTGGAATCCTTATAGAAGCTTAAGATGATTGTTTATACTCCCAATAGATATACGAAGTCCCCTCTTAATATGGAGTATATATACTTGCAGTAAAGTATTTCAATAAAACGTACTAAACGAAACTTGGTTGTAAATTAGTCGTTAAAGCTCTCTTTCAGAGTTGGATAAGGACTAATCATAAGCTAATTATTCGTTAAGCCTGGTTTTAAGGATCGGATAGGGGGGAAAGAATATGGATTTAAACTTTTAAAGCACATATGCATTTGAATACGGATCTATAAATCGATTTAACATTACAGTAGAGCCGAGAAAAGCCAACGCCCACTCGGTTTAAAAAACACCGATTAAAAAAATACGTATTCAATTGAATGGAAATATTTTCAATGTTTAGTTTTTTCCATTGACTAAGAATTAACATTTTTGAAAAATTTATGAAGAATATTCCACTTTTTAACACTAGTATCTATCAGATATGTTTCACTAAAAAGAAATATTTTCCATTTAAAAAGTTACCTTCGTCATCGGAAAGGCTATTAGTTCTAAAAGTTATTTTACGATGTGCTTCGTGGTTCTTGTAAACTTTTTTTGTAAATAAAGTTCTCAATTATAACTGTTTTTTCATTATATGAATTATGCACAACAACATTAAGAGTTGTAATAATAATATCGACTGACCAATGTCGTAATCGTTGACAGTTTTATAAAATAGATTTTTAATCTATTTATGGAACTCTGTTGGAAAACATGGTTATTTGTGATTTCTAAAATTCCTTCCCACTCATCCAATCCTTCAGACAGATTATTGTGAAAGCGATCAGATAACCACTAGTCATATCCTTCAAATCCTACTATCTTTGAAAAAAAATAGAGAGGTTGAGTAACAGCATATTACGTAGAAAACATCTGTTAAGATTAACTCCATTATGGGTCCATATGATTTATACGGAAAGCGGACATCGTTTAAAAATAACAATATCAATCTTATTTGGGGGGCTTCTATCTAATAATAATGGAAATAAACGTGTCAACATAATCAAAATATTATTAATAAAAACATCGCAATATTTCCCCACCAATAACTTTTTCAAATAAAAAACTAACTTGAATAGACAGCTTTACTGTGATAATAGAACAATAATATTAACACCTTTTTTACAATACTTATTAGATATAAATACGGTGTTAAGGGTGCGCCCTCCCCTGTCACCCTCCCCACTGAGCTTTGTTTCCTTACAACCCCTAACAGGCATTAAGTTGTTTATGATGCTACAAGCGTGTCTGGCTGTAGTGGCAAATCCCATGAACCAATCCGGAAGCGTATTTACGACTCATAACTTGGATGAAAGAGTCATACAGTGTTATTTCATTTGACTGAACATGAGTGATAATTCAACGGAAAAGAAAATTAGGTACTAAGCAAAGTTTTATAATCATGGTAGCAGGATTTTTATCTGAATGAATATGAATTTTAAAATAAGTTAAGGGACGATGTTTCTCTTTTGCAAATACTAAAAAATTGCTACGTCCACCATTTAAACTTAGCATCCTCTATATCACTCTAAACCATGGTCCCCTACCCCAAAAATTAAACTAATTGAGTTATCAAAAGATTTACATCACATAATATAATTATATACATTCATCTGCACTCTACAATCGCCTCAAAGATAACATTTTCATACGATATTTAGTTGTAATAATTCGTCGTTTCATTCTGTATGGTTGGTTCATTTCCAAGAGGTTTTATTTTTTTCTATGTCCGCTCCTAATGTGGAGCATATGGTCTCCTAATGGAGGTATCTTAAAAGAATTTTTCTACGAGAACTGCATGTTACTCAGTTGCTCAACCTCTCTTTTTTTAAGATAGTAGGGATAGAATGATAGGGCTATGACAGGACTAGTGGTTAGCTAATCGCTCTCGCTACGCCCCGTGATGATGCGATGGGTGGGAGGGATGACTCAGACTACGGACAAAAATCCATAAATCGATTGAAAGATCAATTTTTGAAAACCGTCCGCACCCGGAATTGAACCCGAGACATGCGTAACCGTAGCCAGCGACGCTACCAACTGCGCCACGGACGCTGAGAGGTCTTATAGTTTATTCATATTATTTACTTTATTTTATTATAACCCTTGATTTCTAAAATTCAAACAATTACCAACATACTTAATACGGTATCTTTTGATATGTCAAGTTTAAGTAGGATTTGCTTTTACAGTTTTATATATATTATATAATGTTTGTACAGTAAGAAAAGAATTATATACTATTAAGAAACGCATGGTTTCTGAATTAACCGAAAACAATTTGAGAATCAAGCTGCCGAATAGTCATTATATAGAGCAGTGCTTCCCAAACTATGGGACTTAGGGCTTAAGCGGGGCGCCGCAAAATCTTCCAAAAGAGTTTCAAGTATTTAATTATACATTTTGTTTTCCTTTTACGTAATATAGTCATTGTTCTGGAAGATGATACTAACTGAAAATATTAGTTTTGAGTAATTGGACTTTGAAGTTTGATATATGTTTGAAATGATATACCTTTTTAATTTTGTGTTTGTACAAAACTATTTGTAAGTAAAAGTATAATTTATTTAAAAAAATGTGTTCTTCCATACGGTAAAGTTTGAAATAATGAAGATTTTGGTATAACTAACTCAATATGTCATCTTTCGATTTAGTGTTTTCTTCCAGAACAGCGACGATATAATACAAAAACAAACATGTTTAAATAAACAAATACAGTTTCAAAATTATTACTAAAATGCTAAATCTCTTTTCATTGGGTTTTTGGATCTGTTAATGTAGTTGGCTGTCATAAAATCGATATGGTCTTGTAAGTTTTTAGTATATTCATGTTTCTAAGAAAATCTTTTTGACCGCAGCCTATAGCGTATATTTCTATACGAATATTTTTTAACGGTGAATTTTAAAAATTAACTTGTCACAAATTGTATATAAAGTTTACATTGAATAAGTTCACCCACAATATTAGGAAACGCAAGGCAATTCTTATAGGATTTTGTTTAATATTTGACACTCAATGGGAAGTAGTGTTTAAAGCAGACTCCACTACTGCTGGGAAAAAGCAGATTTATGTCGAGTCAGAGACTAAAACGGGATTATAAATTAGTTATACTATTGCATTAAATGACAAGCTTCGTCTGACGTATGTTCACAACTTACTGTGAAGTATATTAAACGTGATTTTGAAATACTTAATGGAAAGTCGTGTTCAAAGTAAAATGCACTAAAGCTAAGGCTTAAAGTGGATATTTCGAGCCTCATACTAATAGATGTCAAGTGAATTAGAATTAGTTAATCAATTTTGTTAATGCCATGATTTAACCAATTCATCTTCTGAACTTTTTTTAAACATGTCCGCTCCCAGCGTATATGGCTTTCTTATGAAGGTATCTCAACAGAAGTTTTTTTTTCTACGAGAACAGCTTTGTTACTAAGTTACTCAAGGTTTTTTTTCAGAGATAGTAGGGACAGAAATATAGGGCTAAGACAGGACTAGTGTCTAACTAAGCGATATGTCTCTATGCCCCGTTTTTAGGATCGGATTGGTGGGACCATGCCTTTGATCACAAACACATAAAGCGATTGAAAGATTGATTTATTATATTGTACGTACTGGTACAGAGCCCGTTGGCACTGCAACCGAAACCAACGACATTCACCGCTAGGCCACGGACTGACTGTTTTGAATTATCCTTTGCAAACTTGGTATTAATCCGTCAAAATAGACACAGTCAATTGCGAATGTTTTAAATATAGAAAGATTGATATGGCATATAAACATTGAATACTAGTTGAAAATTTACTAGAGTTAAGACTTTACAATTATTTATGATGACCATATCGACAGCTTAATTCAACATACGACATATCGTAATCCCGTTTTAAGTGTGTAAGAGGCATTAAAATATGCACAATTTACAAACAGAATGAAATTGATTGAATTACTTTTTAGTTTATTCCTTTTGCACTTGCATATTTGGATAGTTAGATCGTTGCGATGAATGAAAAAACACGCATTTATTCCTGATTAACAAGTCAAATATCTCTCCATCATAAATAAATATATTATTTTTAACGTTGTTATTTATTTTCCATATTTTGAACAAAACTCACAGTAATATTACTATTATTAGTTCAGATTCAAAAAGTAATAAATACGATATTTTTTAAGTCAATATTTTAAAATAAATTGACACTTTAGTTCAATATACGTTGCTTTGAAATTATTTGGTATCGATTAATTAAGTTTGACTTTGATTTTGATATCTATGTTTGATTAAATGTGTCTTATTTTTATGAAAAAAAGTAACACAACTAAACTCTGAGTTGGTTAATAGTTATTGATTTGCCAAATATATTATTTAAATTAATTCTATGGAATATAGTTGAAATAAACTGAATGTGAGTAAGTTTTCAATCAAATTATTCTTCTTCGACTATTAATGAAAGATTAAAAGCCATCTCTTTTAATATTTTCCAGCGCCTTAAATTGCAAAGAACTTGTTGGCCTGAATTCAATCTCTAATATCCTGCGACAAGAATTTTCTACGTCATTATTAATTTTCTAGAAATACACCGTTATTAATTTCAATTGCTTGACTTCTTACTGAATTTTATAAAAACGACAGCTCTGTACTAGTTAAGGAATAATATATTAATGATTCACATCAATAATTCATTATCAAGAAAGATATCTGTTTATGTATTTAAATACATCCCTTCGGTCAATAAATTAAAAAAATATAATGGTAGCATACATTAGTCTTCTTAAGCGAAAATGTTGCTGTTAAAACTAAGTATTGATCATTATTCATTTAAAAAGAATGTTATTTCACTGATTAAACTTTATTTTTTAGTTCTAACAAAGAGCTGCTTAACAATTGAAATTATTTTTATTCGATTTTATGTAAAAACAGCACTGGTTTCCAACTGATGCATCGCAAAGAGTTTTATGAAGGGTTGCCAACAATGCAACAGTTGATTTAAAATATAATTCTTCCAGAACTTGAGCTTGTCATAAATATATTGTTGCCACTTGATTGGTGTGTCCATTCTTGATGGAAATACGTTATATGTATAAAGATAATTAGTATTTTATTATTAGGTCCAATATTGATCAATAAGACAGTATTTTTTTATCTGTGTGTGAATCGAAATGTGAAATAAGTACTTTAAATTTTTATTTATTTTTATAAATATATTATATCGTCTACACAGTGGCAGAAGACGATAAGTCAAAAATAGATTTTAGGACGGTCTATCGTCTGAATATCTCAGCGATATTTCAATATTTTTTTAATGTAATTTGGAGAAATCAATATGAATTAACTCAATTTCGTTCGCACTTATTAGTGGAGAAAAAAATATAATTAATATTACTATAAAAAAGAATAACTATTAATTAAATTGAATTTGTAAATGATTAACGAATCTCATAAAGTGATTAGTTAAATAAATAATGGTTTAATGTGTGTAAATAGGAAGACGATTTATGATTTTCTTTAAATTCGATTATCTCAAACCAACGATTTTTAAGACTTACCGCCTTTTGCCACTATACCGACGATATATTATAGTAAAGGGTTATATTCTCATGCTTGTCGTAAAGTATGTGAAGTTTCAGATTCTAAGAGACGGAGACAACTAGAAATTTGAAACGGGACTTTGTCAGTCAAGGCATTCCTTATTAAACTTTCCCACTACTTTATGTGGTGTATAGGAACATCTTTATTAACTGACATATCTTCAAAAAGCTCGCTTGCTAAATTTTATCAATTACACGAGTGTTTGTAAAAAAAATACCTGAATACTAAATACCTGAAATAATGTTGCAAACTATAGTATTACCAAGATTACTTGGACGCCGCCGAATTTGGAACTAGAATTGTCAGTCTAGAATAAATTTCTCCAATTGCCATTTTAACCAAAATAAATATCTTGTCTACGTTTAATTTCCGTCACAAAAATATCAGTTTTGGAATTTATTGAAACTTCAGTTCTGGTTGAGTATGGCAACATTCCTAACGTGACGGTGGCACCCTCACTAGCGGCCAAGTTAAATTGGTACATCTATAGTATACATGCGCGACAGTAAATGTGGTTAAAAATCACGTTCCCCGCGTGTACCTATGTGCCTGTAAGTGAGTTTAACCTCTTAACTTTTCGACATATCAAGCCACCGTAGTAAGTGAGTTAATGGAAGGGATATCATTGTGGGGGAAATGGAGCCGAAGCTTTTATTGTGCGTCTGAGCGCTCATCATACGAAATGATCGCGGCGTATTGGATACCCGCAGTAAAAATATTCATTGCCACGATAATAACAATGATATTATTATCGTCGCGCGAAAATACTAGCGCTCAAGTCTATATTACTGTCATTGCATTTTATTAACAACATTTATACTTCAAAATAAATTGCATTATTGTGAATTTAAGTAAAAAGACACTGACACAGTGATCATTCATGACTACAATATAAAATTGTAAAATAACTGGAATAAATTGTGTTTTATTTCTTTAAAAATCTAGCTTTGTTTTTATACTTCATTTAAAGCACGCTGATTTCTAAATTTTCTTTTATAATATATATTTTTTAGTACAAAATTAAAATTAAAAATATAGGATTTGACATAGAGGTCTGCACGGCCTGGACTTGGCCCTTGGGCCTTTACTCGGGTAGGTAAAGACAATTCAGATTCATGCTCGGGTCGGGCCCGGGTGAGGAATTCAAATGTTCGGGTCATGAGTCAGCCATAAGGAAATAGTATTCATTACTTAAATAATTTATTTCACATGCGCTATGAAAATCGTTGGTAATATGGAAATTATATATTGTTTGAAAAGTATAAATGAATTTCTATAGTGTGATATTGAGACTATGGCTCGGACCAACTAATTTTATGAAATTTCGTCCCGTGCAGACTTCTAATTTGACATATGAAAAAACTCTTGATATTTTGTAAGTTCGATATTATCGAGTTAATGAATATATGGAATATTCATACATAGTAAAACATAGTATTGATAGGAGATTAGCGAACCCCCCTTAGTGATATGATTGAGAGTAATCCAGGCTTCAAGCCCAGCGGATGCTCTTTATGCACAATTTCGATTGAACTGAATTGGAAATTATACCACAAATTCAATAAACGAAATGATAATTCGATATACGCAAATCAAAATTTTGGTGATTGGCAAATACAATTCGCAAAGCCACGCAGATGCCCACTTGAATAGAAATATCGGCGTATACTCGGGAGGATGTACAAATATGAAGTATGTTTTTTGTACTCTTTTGATTCTTTGAAAGGAAATATTTTTTTGTATTTCTTTTTGTGAGTATTCTATGTTTGTTTTGTTACATCAGAAGAGATAAAAATACAAAGGAGAACAAAATCTTTGGAAATAAAATTGAATGAAAAATATTATCGAAGCAACAGTCTGTCGACTGCCAGCTATGTAAACGTGGTCAAACATACATATAAAATTACTATTTTAAATTAAATTGCTAATCAAAAGCATGTGATCACATATGATCTTTCACCAATTCATAGATTCTTAATTTACATAAAATATAAATTAGTTATTGACTTGACCCAATACTACACTCCAGCTAGAATTCTATGTGTATTTTACTTCCTACTATATATTTTATAGAATACGTTCCATCGTTTAGTAATATGGTGATAACAAAATCAATAATACTATTATATCCATATAGATATATAACCATTTCCTACACAGTGTGGTAAAACTTCCGACAGTTTGCGAAAATCAATAGTTTAGTTTAAAGTTAGTTGTAGATACAAAATAAATCACCACTATTATATGATACTGTTTGAAAAATAATTAAATTGAATAATAATCCAATTACAGAGCCAGTATATAAGTTTAGGAGTAACACTTTAGAACAAGGGTGGGGAATCCGCAGCCCTAGAAGGCATTATTAGCATCCTTCTGAGCGAGTCTTTCTTGAAGAAAAGATATTTTTTGTTATATTAATACGTGTTATCGTCTTTGTTTATTTTAATCACACAATTATTAATATATTTTCAATACCGAACAGTAATTCTGTTCAAATTTTGTATTTGTTTTAGATGAGTAAGCGTTTCTCCATAATACGTATACTTTATAATAAGTGCATCTAAAAGTATTTTCTTCTCATTCACTTTTAATGTGTTAAATGTTAATTGCTAGTGGAAAAGCGTTATATTTTAAAGATAGAACACAATTTGTTTTGTACGATTATCAATTTTTTATAATGATCAGGACCTGATCATTATACAAATGTAAAAGTATTACAGAACGAATTGTGTTTTATTAAGAAAAAAAGAAAGTATTTTCTTACATTTTTACTTTTATACTTTCAAGAGCACAGATATAATAAATATGATTTAAGATATCACCTGTATTTAGTTACAATAAATACCAGTGCAAATGTAGTCTGAGAAAACAGAAAATTTTAGAATAATAAAAGCTCTAAATAAATAAAGAAAATTATTAAAATATATTAATCCATCCACAATATTCAACAATTTCAGTTCGTATATGAAATTAGTAATAGAATGAAATAATATCGCTTTTGTGTAATAAAACAAACAAACAATCATCAGCCATCGATAAAAAAAATTCTTATTCACGCCATTTGCGAGGTGTCAAATTTATTATTACATTAAATGAAACAAAACATATACGCAAAACAGTGTTCCATGTTTACATATAAATATAATTTTAAAAATAATAATCAATACTCTATTTCCATTTGTTATTGTCATATCAGTTAATTAAGTTAAAGTGAAAATTGTACAGCAGTTTTCAATATATGAAAGAAATTTATTTCTATTGAAAATATTTTATTTAACATTTTCATAAAATAAAAAAAATTTTAGTGTCATCAATATCGACATAACAGGATAAATAAATTGATAGTTGATAGTTTATATTTGGTGACAACATATTTGGTCTAAGACAATTCAATGTTAAAATAAAAATAAAACGGTTTACCCTATTTATGTTTTTCTATGTCTCTAAATTTAAAAGTATTTTTTTTATTTTTAAAGTAAAAATATATATAATATCTCGTAGTTTTTACGAAGTCAATTAGTCGACGTGTGCAAGTTGGCTCATATTAAAGCACTTAGAGTTTTCGAAAAGCCATTAAAAATGATCGCGTTTCTTTGCTAAGTTGTCCTAGACGAGTTGATTGAAATTTTATAAAATTTAACGCTAAAATTTAAATACTCTGTATATGAATCATAATTCGTATTAGTATGTTCTCATTTTTACTGTAGGAAAGAGAATATTTATAAAATATTACAAATGAACATATTGAGTCAATGATTTTTGAAAATTATTTTAAGCCCTGAAATGTTGTGAATTCTTATTTGTTGATGGAAAAAAATTATACGTATAAAAATAATACACAGTAAGGTCAATCTTGCTAAGCAAGTTAGCATTTTCAACTGAATGAGATCATTAAGAAGCTGCTTCAACGCCGAGCAATACTGTTTCTGAAAATACTGTAAAATTATGGTGTGAAAATACTCATAAACGATTATATATCTATAGCCTCATTCTTCTGTATCTAACGTATTTGAAGAGAGACTTGCTACGAGTTCTTGTTAAAAAACGTTTGTTTTGATGCTCCATTAAGCGGAGCGGACATGTTTAAAAATAAAAAAAGTTAGGTTTTATTTTACGAATATTATTAGAATGTCATTATAATTGTAAGCCTTTATTACAAAAATTGTATTAAAAAAAATATAAGTGTAGTGTTAAGGTAAAACTTTCAAAAATACCAATACTATATTATAATATGTGTATACCAGTTCATTTAACGCCAATATTAAAAGAATGTAATATTTTTAAAGACACGATATAATGTTTCAAAAAATAAATATGATATGTCAGTTTTGTAACTGCATTGCATTTGAAGTTGAGAGAAAAATGTTGGCAACTCTAAGATAGTTTCGCTTGAACAGCGATCGGAGGTTTCGTCTTTGCAGCCACAAACCGTTCGGTGCAGATATCGTACAACGTGAAGCGATTTTTCAACCATTAGAAAAATATGTGCAACGTTATAATGTAATGAGATCAAATACAAAATATGATGTCTCTATTTATGTGTATATTCTCCAAAAGATATCTCTAAGCAAAGATATATTATGATGAACCAAAATATACTTCTTAATGATACATTAAAATTGTTTTGTTTCATATATTAGTGAACCCTTTTCTGGAATCAAGTACATTGATATATATATATAATATCAATGCTGGAAACTAAGAAATGCTAATATTTAAAAGAAATCAATAAGACTGTTAACCATCAAGAGCACGACGTGGTGACTACACATTCTACAAATCTATATTTTTTAAAAATGTTATCACTTTTTTTACTTGAAATGAAACAATATCGATTGGTGATTTTTTTGTTTTCAATATTAATCAGCCGAATATTTTTAGCCAATTTTGAACTGGCTTATTTTTATCAACATTAAAACAAATTAAAGGAATCTTTGTTTGTATTTTGTTATTTAATTTATTTTATAAGATATTCCTATACCTGAATACTCAACGATATTGGGCTTTCTTCCAATCTGTTGCGGGGATACGAGATCAAAGCCAGGGATGGAAACATTTATAAATTGACTTATGGATTGGGAAGAATGGATATATGCTGATGTTATGAATTGAGTTCCTGATTTTGTATGATTAAAGAACGACGTGACGTAGGTGGTTTATGTTGGTATAAGTAGTATATAATGTAGGAATTAAATATACAACGATTGAGTGACGATTAGATGATTCCGTAGAGGCGTTTGCAGTTCGGAGCGCAACGATAGAATGTATGTCCTTTGGTACTGTGTATCAGTCATCACTTGAATTGAAGGAGGCACGTCGTTGCCAGACGTTCACCTTTATACTTGCCTAGTATGCAATATTTCAGTAATACGATTTCATTATTTTTCCTTTAAACGTTAACATATTTTTTAAGCTATACTTATGAATCGTAAATGAGTAAATAATACCATAATACGAAATTTTAGTCATCTATATTGATTAGTTCCCACACTTTTTTACGTACCCCTCCCCTATCCAGTCCTGAAAGTGGTTCGTAAAGAGACCGATTAGTTAACAATTAGTCGTTTCCGAACAACATCCTTCATTTATTAACATCACCAAAGAAAAGTCCGTTGAGAGCGACATAATGAATCCATATATTTCACATTGGTAAGAGATATGGTAGAAAAAAATTAAAAATACTTTCTGTGGTATAAAAATAAAATTAAGTCATTGTTTTTATTTGAGAAAACCAGTGAAAAAGTATTTAAAATATCATTCTGTTTACCTATTAGTGTAAGTTTACAATAGTTTCAAGTATCAGAATAAAGTAGATTGACGAAAAGATTGATATTGAGTTATTATAACTCGAGGTTAGTTAAATGCCGTGTAAATTGCATATGTGTAAATGTATATGCCGAAACCACCGCCTCGTCGACGCGCCCCGACATAGTGTTCTCCCTGTTCGCAGAAGAAAACGTTACGTATCGCAAATTGTGAACTAAACGTAACTTATTAGCACAGCTGGGTGTCTTTCATACAATGTAGAGGCTGACACGTACAATTTTGACCACAGATGACAATATTATTTTGAGAGAACTTAATATTCTGTATATTGGCGGGTGGGAACTACACGACCAATTACAAATAATAATTTAGTCTTTCATTTATAACTAAGAGATCTACAGAAAGTACAGTTTCTAGCATATATGCTACAGTTGATTTAGTTATAAATTATAACGCAAATTCATAAAGAACATGCCGTACAGTATAAAGAATAAACTTTTTTTTTTCCATGTCCGCTCCCAATGTGGAGCATATGGTCTCCTAATGGAGGTATTTTAACAGAGTTTTTTACAAGAACTGCTTGTTACTCAGTTGCTCAACCTCTCTTTTTCGAAGAGAGTAGGTATAGAAGGATAGGGCTATGACAGGACTAGTGGTTAACTAATCACTCTCGCTACGCCCCGTGGAGATGGGATTTGTGGAAGAGAGGACTCAGAATACGAACAGAAATCCATAAATTGATTGAAAGGTCAATCTATGAAAACCGTCCGCATCGGGAATTGAGCTCGAGACATCCGTAACCGTAGCCAGCGACGCTATCAATTGCGCTACGTTTGCCGAGAGGTCTTATAGTATATTCATATTACTGACTATATTTTATTATAACCCTTGATTTCTAAAATTCCAACAATTACCAACATACTTAATACGATTTCTTATTATATGTAAAGTTTAAGTAGGATTCGCTTTTTCAGTTATATATGTATTATAAAGAATTATATACTATTCAGGTCCGTCTTTGATTAAGAGCATATTTTGTATAATTAATTGAATTTTGTTGTGAAATTGTAAATATTTGACGGAAGAACATGACTACTTCTTTATTGCAGCAATTCGATATAAAAATTACATTTTTTTCAGATAAATTGATAACTCTTTATATTTCATATTAAATTTAATGTGTCGAAAGTATATGTGTACATTAAAACAGTGGTAGCTAAAAATTTAAAATTAAATTGTAATTGTAATCCGATACAAACGATAGTATCATTTTATAAAATCTATAGCTATACTGCGAGTAAACTAGCAGTAAGTTATAGTAAAGTAAATTAAGAGAATTGTGTGAACGACAAACGAAATCAATATATGAAAGGAAGTTGGCCCATTCGTAACCTTTTTTTGTCACCGCAAAACGTAATTTTCGTCGAATTCTTCACACTTTTAACAAGTGGTGGCGGGCATGCACGGTGAACTTTTATTGGGCTCTTGTAGCAATGATATGGAAACACGTAGACCATAGCGAAAGTAAACAGGCGGGCAGCGATCGATATCGATTACGCATGTCATTGTCAGACTTAATAAACGAGTTGCCAGCACAATATTTTTTTCAACCCAACTTAACGTGCGGTTCGATATCCCTGGGGCGCGCGCGTACAACAGCCATGCTAAACCATCGCTGAAAATATGACAAATATGCAGGATTTATTCTGAATGCTTAACACTGCGTCGTCAAAGAACAATTTTTTTAAATCAACTTCAGTGGTAAAAATATGTAGATACAACATAGAATAAGCAAGAGTAAAACCGGCCCTGATCATTATTTAAGTAGTACAAACAAATTGTTTTTTTTTATTTTTAAAATATAATGCCTTTCCACCAAGAATTGACAGTTAACGCACCAAAAGCGACTGCAAAGTATGAATGTTGTGTGAGGGCTTTCATTCAGAAATGTATAATATATAACATCTATTCATAAATAATAAATTAAAACTATTCATACTTTAACGATGACAATTCACTTCGAACATTATTTGTGTCTTTAGAAATTAAATCTGCGAAATAACAGATTTTTGAATAAAACTTCATTGTTTTGTTTTTAGAGAACATTAATATAGAATACATATAATTATAGAAAAGCTGTATTTTATACAAACTGTAATTACTTTTAAGGTGTTAACTGTCAATTCTTGGTGGAAAGATATTATATTTTAAAAAATAAAACACAATATATTTGTACTACTTGCACATATTTATAATGATCAGGACCGGTTTCGCTCATCACGAGCATTATCAACTGATAAAAATACAAACATAACAGGCTTATTTATATAAAATTGAGTGTAAAAATGAAGGTTCATAAAACTGATGGTTCATGAACTAAGACAAAAAAATACTGATTAGCAAACAAATTATACATAAATCAAACAAAAGAGTCTACAATTAAAATGTTATCGACCTCTTACAAATCAATAAATACTAATCTAAAATCACAAATATAGCTACATTAAAAATTCCATTGTTTGTATTTTTATCAGTTGATAATGCTCGCGATGAGCGAAGCCGGTCCTGATCATTATAAATATGTGGAAGTAGTATAAATATATTGTGTTTTATTTTTTAAAACAAACTGTAATGATTCTAGCTTTTGTTTTTTTGTGTTTTTTTCGATTTATCGATAAGTCTGTCTTATTCAGAGCTTTTCAAAATTATTTGATCTACCACTCCCCTTCCAAAAAAGAACAAAACTTACAGCCTCTCTGAAATATACCTTCTTCAAGCAAACATACAGAAATATGCACCGCCAAAATTGCGTTATTTTATTATGAAACATACACAAAATACATATACAAAAGAATATGTTGCAAATAAAACCATGCGCTTAAAGCAGTAGAATTGTTTTTAAAAGTAACTGTGAACACAGAAAAATAAGATAACTAATGACAATATTAGTAGTAACACTAATGAGAAAGTTGGACATGTTGCTTTCATATCTTCACTTCTTTCTTTATGTTACTACCGCCACTCAATTGCACTCGAGACTATTGTCACCCTCATGGATAGTTTCCAGCGCGGTCCCCTTGTGGGGGCTATCGAAAGTGGTAATATTAATATTAATATATTATCTAATTAATATTAATATATATATGTACGAAGCTAAATCAGATTTCTAAATATAATTTGCATATTTCACACAAAATATTTATTGTAATACTGTGCAGATTTCGGTTTATTATTTTTCTGAAAATAACCATTACGTAAATATAATTATTGTAGCTCGTAAATGTTATCATACAATCTTACAGCTACGGACCACGATGTGCTACGATGTTATGCTACGGCGGGTGGTCTACGGTTTATGGATACGCCGTCTACGGTTCACGTTGCAAGTTACTAACGGTAAACGGTATTCTTATGCATGAAACTAAATCACAGATCAATTGGCCAGTAGTCATAATGTAAATAAATTTAAAATGTAACACTAAAATTTTATTGCTTAATATAATTGACTAACGTATTGATCGTAACCAATAAGATAACTAACCACAGTAGTCTAGTGACTAACGACCTATGTATACTGTTCACAATTCGGGATTGCAAGATGGTTATTCATATACATTGATTTCTCAATTGCTATATAAATTGATGTATGATATAACCATAATAAGCAAATATGTTTGTGATGTTGTTATTTCTTTCGAGAGACCATCTTCCCGATCCTGAAAACGGTTCGCATTTCCTTTTTTACCCTCTTCGAAAAGAGAGGATGGGTGGCTGATCTGCAGCCAGGTCTCGTTCAACAACTTTTGTAAAGATGCACTATTAGTAGTCTTTATACTCTAAATTGAAAGTGGACATAGAGAAAATAAATGATTAAATACGAAACACGGAAATGATTATACAAAAAGGTATGCCATCGCTTTATAAGGGTGTGAGCTTTTTATTTTCTGTTCCTCATAAAAGCCAACGCAATACCTCTGTTTATTTTATTATTTTATAGAGTACTCCAAAAATAGTGCGATATTTTTTCAAGTAGACAAAGTCAACATAAGTTATACTTTCATAGCGCAATAATAACATTTATAAGTACTTTATTTTATGATTATTTGTTTTAAATGGCTTCCTGAAACACAAATCTTCGTGCTGATGGTAAAATAAATAAATATACTATTATCCACGTGACTTTCACTAAAACAAACATTATGCTACTTGAAATATAAATTTTATTGGGTAATTATTCTGAAAATTCAATTACATTTAAGGCAAAAATAGTAGTGAAATTTTACAGCATGAATTTAACTCATGAATGTAAGAGAATAAATCTGTGTCAAATTGGTTAGCTGAAAGATTAAAAATTGTAGCATGTTTTACTTTATTGCAAATGTTATAAATATTAATCTAAATAATTTACTAAATATATGTTTTCACTTATATTGAAAAAAACCCACCACGCTTGTGTGAACCGAATTTATCATACACTTTTTCACTTCATTATAACGTAACTAAAACTAAAATAGAAATATTAATAAAAATATTTTGAGTCTTAATGTCCTCTAAGCTGTTTACTTTAATAAGATGATTTGATTTAGAAATCTTCACATACACGTTCATAATAAACACGAAAAGAATACCATTAAAGATATTAAAAATATTATCATCGCACTAAATCGACGAATTACTCAGTATTTTAGACTAAAATAATATAAAAGATATTTTTCATACCATTTTAGTCACCAATATCTAGAAAAACATATTTTTGTTGAATGTGATTATATTTGGCGCGTCTAGAAAAGAAAATAAATCCACCAATGACTAATTTAGAAAAAGAATCTTTATCGAGTATTTAGATGATATTGTTTTTGAAAAGTGAAAGTAATTATTTGATAAATAGTTTTTAATTCTTAGTCGTTCAAGCTTTTACAGGAAAAACCGTTATAGTAGTTTGTTTTCGACTTCAAACAATTGTAACTGTAAATATTGTTTCATATGCTTCAGTTATTCAAGTTTATTTTAAATACATGAAGAAAGAAATTTTCTATAATTCAATGCATTTATATGAATATTATGAATGTAATATGTACAATTACAGCAAACATATATCGCTATGAATTTCATAGAAGAGATACTGAATTTATTGTAAAATTATATGAATTTAGGATAATATATGTCGATCACTTATCGTGGAAATAACTATTTTATGTTCATACAAGCCTGTCGGTCGATTTTATAAAGCTGTCATGCTGGTCAAAAGAACACATCGACATCAAAAGTAATATTTCTGATCAATACACGAATCGACTACATTAATATAATACGAGTATCTAGAGCACAACGATTTTTAGTGATTTATAAGATACACGTACGTCACAATTCGTAAATTGTAATTAATTGATAATTTAACAATTAAATAAGCATATTATTGGAAAATATGAACGATTTTAGGTCTAGTAAATATTTCTGTTATCTTAGATAAGATTGTTGTTGTTTTTTTAATATTTATTTCATCAGAAATATCAATTAACTAAATTCACTATAGTAAATTTGAATAAAAATATATAACATGGTAATTGTATTATAGCCAATAAAATACTGTAATTAATTCAATAACGTTAAGAGTGCTTTTGTTGTTATCTGTACAGTAGACCAACCGATAACACGATTGCGGAAAACTCGTTTTTCATTCAAATTTGCAACTGTTCCTTGATTGCAGGTTAAAATACTCTTGTGCCGCGTATGCTCTGACTTTGAATGAATATGGTAGCTCCAATAGTCCGCTACGAGATGGTTCGTCCCCTATCTACCGTGTTATCGGGGAGTCTAATGTACTATTCATTTTTCTTCCTAAAACTTTTACGTATATATATCTAGGACATTTTTGAAGAAACAACACATGACACTAGAACAGGATACGTCAACCCTTTAATACCCACCACTTGCTTGTTTAAATTGTTAACTACTAGGGACCAGATTGACGACCATTAGACTAGACAAGAATTTAATAAGCAGTATTTAAATTCAAAATTTTATTTGCTTATAACTAATTTTTAGCTTATATTTACAATGATTGTTATTAAATAGTAATAAAATTCAAAATATATAAACCATTTATCACCGCGTAACATTTTTACTACCAAAAATTAGTAAAGTTAAATATAATCGAGGGACGATGCAGACCATAAATAATGCCACCTATTTGAAAACTGATGTAATAATTTTAATTGTCCCCAATCTCAATTGCAAATAATGTGTTTTGCAGTTTACCGTTTGACCACGTAGTTAACGGTTCCCCTCGGTGTTGCCTGATTGTTAAGTGTAATAAACAGAGTACCAGGTCTGTAGCATAACTATACATATGTATTTGTAAAGGTAACATCTGTTTCCAAAGTTTTCACTAATATCGATACAATTATCACGTAGTATGGAAATAAGATGAATACCATTAGACGCAACGTTGTTATATTGCTTCGTATATAATACGGCTGGATACATGGTGTAAGAAATACAAGGTAAGCTGGATAAAATGTGACAGTCGCCATTTTTGTATTTGTTGAAAGAGTATTCACTAACTTATTTACTATTGCTACTTTCCACACCCTACACTCATCTCTAAAAATAATATTTAATTGAATCGTTTTTCAATAAAAACTTTCAAATGGCCTATTATAAGTTTATATGTTGGCATTGTAAGCGAACATGTTTACATATGACGTCATATAACTATATTTTCCTAATACCCCACATTCACCATACTACAGTATCTGTTCAAAAAGTTCTCTATATTATTAATTATACCAGCAAACGCAAATTGCCGCATAATTAAAATCGTTTCATTTTATACGAACTCTAGTAAACGGAAATTTTGTATCTAAAATTTTTATTTAAGCTTGTTTATTGGGGACAAATAGTTTTATTATATTGTCTTGGGAGAATATGATAAAAAGAGGAGTTTGGGAGTTAGTATCATTATAATTATAGCAAAATAAATAAGCAATGCGAAGATATCTTTATATTTAATATAATATTAAGCAATATGTCGCATGCACTACTTGTAGAATGTTAACAGTTCGTATTACGAAGCAAATACAAGAATGTGATTACTTCTATCCCTTTGACATATAAGTGGGGTATTGTTTTATTTTCTGGAGAACTTAAACAAGAAAATATTTTGCTTCTATACATATTGTATTAATACGAATCATATTAAAAGCAATTCTTTTTTCCAGTAATATTAGAATGCGAAGAATATTTTTTTGAACCGTATACAATAAATAATAATGTTGTTTTACCTACAGTCGTTATTATTTCTGAATGCCAAAATACAACTAAAGCATTTTTTTATTTTTGATAAGAGACCACTCTAGTTCAAGATTTTTAACCCAATAAACGCTCTGGACATGTATACATGTCAAGATTTTCTATCGTATTTCCGACCAAACTAGAAAAAAAAACTTCTGGACATATATTTTAAAAAACAGTTCAAACCTTTAGGTAAAGAAATTAGGCAGCAGATCATGAAAATTTGAAGTAGAACACAAGGAAATATATTTTTTAAAAGAGCTCTCGATATTCAGTCTTTCGAATTTCAGCTTTAAACTGCCGATACGCAGCATTAATCGTCAGCCCTACGTATACGGTTACGCGCTCGCTTATTTGCGTGTTGGCGGTGTATATGAAGACTAGCCGCAGACATTTTGCTTACAAAGTCGTAGATTAAATATTTGTCAGCTTCTTCATTCTCTTTGATTTATTTTAGCGAGAATGCGACGGGTATAGTTTACTTCTTGATGTATTTGGGATAACTAATGTATATGTCACATAATTCTTCATTTTTTAATGTTGAAATTAATCTATTTTTAGCCATAGTGAGAGTTTTAACAGATCAATTGGCTGAAAATAAATTCGTGCGAAAACGCTCGCTCTGTAAGGGTTAAAGAAAGAAATATTGAAAAATTATGAAAAAATAGATTTATTTAATTCGGTATATTTTTAACCATTCTATCTCCGATCGTCGCTATGAGCCAATTTATTAGCTTACCATTTTGTGTATCTCATGTAAAACAATAAAAAAGATTTGTGATGTTTACTAATGTATTGATTTGTGTATTATAAATTAAGGTTTGCGTAGTATTTTAAATTTTTTGTATACATATTCACTTTTATAAAAATAGTTTTCACTTATAACAAATACCACATCAAAAATCCTCAAAAAACAAATTCTTTCACTAAAAATAAGGTGACCTCACATAATAAAATATATTTTAACATTAAAGAAATATATTACATTAACAAAAAAATAAATAAAATAGTTTTCACTCAATATGAATACTCACACTTTGAAATCGATAGTTGCACGAAACTGTAATGAAATGAAAATACTTGTCGCAACCCTATCCTATATTGTCTTTGCCCCACGCATTAGAATACGTTACACAAACCAAACCCTAACATAACCTAATACAACTTAACTAACTTTGTTAAAAAATCCGTGACTAAGTTGAAACTATTAAAATAAAAGTTTGAGTGTACTAAGTTAATACTATCTATTCCAAAGTGCAAACTATGGAAATAAAAGTTCAAGTGTACCAAGTGAATACTATCTCATACAAAGTGCAATTATTTATAACCAAAATTAAAATAAATTTTTCGCAAGTGGGTTTTCCACAGTTTTGTATTTTCATAATTATTTAAATCGACTTAATTAATTTAAGACATCGACTGACGGTGCTTGATGGAATTTCAATATCAAATTTGAATTGTTGAGATTTTATACATTTCCATGTACTTTGTCACTAACGACCCGGGTTTCGCCTTTCGGTATCTTCAGGTATTCGAGCACACGAATGCACTCAAACTGACGACGCGAAACCCGGGTCGTTAGTGACAAAATAATGGAAATGTACAAAATCTCAACAATTCAAATTTAAATCGACTTTAAAAAATTTCAACCAACAGATGTTGAAGCATCTAAAAAACTTAAAGTAAAAAGTATAATATACATATATATATATATATTCTATATCAAAGTAAGGTAAAATAATATGAATTATTTAGTACTAAATACTACACAATTCATTTATATGTGAGTTTACTCTCTTAAATGTAAATAAAAAACAGATTATATAAAAAGCGGGTCGTAAAACGAGATCATGTCAGAAGTATTTTAAAATAATGAATACTATGAATTATTTGAATATTGAGAACAACTGCTCCTGACACATGTTTATAGCCTTAATTACTCTGAACACACCTTTAACGATCTCATGAATTTTAAATAATAGTTGAAGTCACGCTGTCTGGAAATATGGGAAATTATTTAATATTTCTCGCTAGTTGTTTTAAAATAACATGAAGAAATATTTTAACGTTTCCAAGTTTAAGTCCAAAGTAGCTAGTACGTCAGAACTGTGTGTGCATTGCATAACATTTTCGGCATCCGTGGTCTAGTGGTAAGTATTCGCCCTAGAGATCAGCTGGGTCCTGGTTCAAGTCCCAGCAAGGTCAATATTAAATGTGATATGTGATGATAATAAAACGTCTACAGAACCCACCGGGCTATTATGTTTTATAAGATATTTAAGAAAATACGTTGTTTTGATTTATCTATCTATCTGTACCGCATCACATACACACTTATTATTATACAGCGTGTAAGGACATATATTATATTATTCGATTTTTAAATAATTTGCGTTGTCACCACCGTAACATTATTTATTATGTATCCAAAGATTTCAAATTTCCAAATAAACTGTAAATAAACAAATTGTTGTTGTGTTACATACTATTCATAAATGTCCGATAAATACCTGATTAAATGTTGATGCTTATACATGTTAATTGAAAAAAATCAGATACCATTGTAAATCCAATACATTAGTGGCGTGCATACCAATTCGGAGTCAACCATCTTGTTTTTTTATATACATTCGAACCTCCAAAGAGTCGGATGTTAACGGAACCAATAAGCCGGACTATGCGAAGTATTGTATTCGTTGTAGCGGAACGACCGACTACCAAGTTAAGAAGTTGTGAGAAATATTGTATGTGCTGTTCCTATAGCTATGCGTTCGCACGCTGCTTGGCGAGGGATTACAATACAGGATGAATATATCACTACCTGTATTTTAGTATTGCAAATATCAAAACCGTTAAGCAAAATAATAACAGTTATGGCTAATTGTGTTCGGTATACCGGATGAATAAATCAACACTCGTATTTCAGTATTTCAATAACATACCGGTACTAAAAAATGTATCTTTACCGTAAGCATTAATAGTATATTTTCATAAAAATCTTTGACTGTATTGTTTCATTGCTTCAAAATATGACATTAAAAAAGCTGTTGAATCATATTTTTTTAAAATAAAACACAATTTGTTTTGTACTACTTCCACATTTTTATAATGATTCTGAACGGTTTCGTTCATCAGTAGCATTATCAACTGACGCTCGTGATGAGCGAGAAAACAAATTGTGTTTATTTAAATATTAAGCATTTTCAGCAAGAATTGACAGTTAACACCCCAAAAGCGATTATTTGATCAGTGTTAGAATTTGTCTATTGTGATCGTATCGTCGCGTAAATAAAAGTACAACAATTGCAGAAAAGCGTTCTCATATTCAAAGCTTGTTGGATGAAAAGTCACTAAGTGATTTTACTGTTTTATATCGTAATACTGAAAGAACGCTGTTTCGGTATTGAAAAAACAGCTGTATTATCAGGATCCCGTTTTTCTTAATATCGGTACTGCAATACTTATGCTTGATGGCCTTTAATATGAAACCACGCAGCTTTAATTCGGCAAAATTTTGGTATTTTTTGTGAACACTTATTTTTTTCTTGTTATATAAGTACGTCAACTACATAAATATCCTCGCGATCGAGTCATGGTTGAATATAAATCATTTACTATTTTGGACCTGCACACTAAATATCTATCGACTACCGCTGTAAGCAGTTGCTTAACAAAAACCTTACTTCTATATTTTCACTGAGGTAATAATAAAATTCCTATTCGTCGATTCATGTCTTAAAATTTCTTATATTTCGAAACGTCATTCGTGATTATCTTCACTCCGCGTATATCTCATATAAATCTGACAAAAAATAATTTAACTAATATTATTTTATCACGAGCATGTGGTGTTAACGTAGTGAAAAATTCAATGATTTTTATTTTTCACAATCCATTAGCGAAATTGAGCACATTTTACGCTGCTATATTTAATATTGTTGTAATATTGCGTCTGAAAAATATAAATTCTCTTGAGATGTTAAGTTGTACAAACGTACGTGACTTTTCACACACATTTCACATTAAAAGTATGAATTTGAAGCAAAGGAAAACGTAGAATATTTAATTTTACTGCGGATACATTCGAGAAATTATTTAAAAAAGGTTCATAATTAATACCTTTTTATAAATTATCTACGTTGATTTGATCATAATTTAATTCGTCTTCGTGGATATAGAAATGCATAGGTTATATTTATTAAAATAAGAGTGCGTGGTACTCTAACAATATCAAAGATATCTTTCATCGCAAACGAAAATCGACGATTCCCAATTACAATGTCTTTAAGTTTTCTCAAAGAACTTTGACATCTTAATATCATGTATATATCTATAAATCTTTAAGGGTATTTAGTGTTTGCTCACGTTGCCTTGAGTTATACTTATGGAATCTAAAACGAGGTACTCATCAAGGATGAACACATGATCAGAAAATCTTTGTAGGAGATTGGCAAGATAAGTTCTTCACGACAGCATGCACGTGACATGAGTTGAGAAATGCTGCGAGAATTATCGTATGACTATGAATGATTTTGTGTATGTTTCAAGAAATATATTTGGTCAACTGTGATATTTTCAACATTTAAACAAATTTAAACATTTGCTAGTTAACGTTTAAATGACGTCTAATATTATATAAGCGTCCTCCACCTTAGGCGAAGTCAGGTAAAAGGTACTTGTAATATTCATAAGTATTATCTTAACTTGTAGAACTTGAATTTATAATGTATTGTAATTCGAAATACTGTTATTGCATCATGCAAAAGAGTCGACTTGCAGAGATAGGAGAAGTAGCTGCTGCATCAATCGACCGATGATAAGCAATTTCGAGTTTTTAATTTTTTTGCGAAATCAGCCACCTGTGCGGCTTTAACTCTGACAGCGTGCGTGCCGGTTGGAAATACGTTTCTAAAGCCTTCGTGAAAAACTGCTTTGAAAATAAACAAGATGGTGTAATTTTTTATATGTAATTTTTACAGAACAGCGTCTCGTTGGGAAAAATGCAAAAATGCATATAATGTGAAATATACGGAGATATTTTCCGAGCCGTGATTGAATTGGTTCCATATTATGAAAAGTCTCTTTGATGTTGGAAATATAAAATAATATTTTTTTTTAGAGATAGACTCACTATCTCAGGAATTTTTATTAAAAATGTTTAGCCGGCGTATAGCTTCATATCATCATGGAGATTTATGAAGTTAAAATTGACTTATCGCATAAGAGATTTAGTATTTATGTATCGGTTGTGTTTTCATAATATTAAATAATAAACAATGATGTGAAATAATAAACCAAAAAATATTGAGTCAAGCTTTACAAAATAAAAATTGAAAACCAATTGTATACAGTGAGATACATTCAAATGAAAATCCGATACCGTTTTATTTTAATTTAATATTTATCAACTATCTTCTCACTTATTTTTAAACGGAGTACTTAGTGTAATTAACACTGTTCAACGGATATAGATTTTTAAATGCAATCACATTAAAGTATTTTGTAGTTTAATGAACAGAGCAAATATATATATTGTTTTTTATCAGTTGTTAAGGTACCTAGATATTATTTACATTATATCATTTGACATAATTCTCTAATTTTCGCTCAATAAGAGTTTCCCAATAATTTAAGAAAGAAATGAATGTTTTTATATTTTCCAACCGCATTAGCCATAAAATTGTTTTCGGTGTATGGCGAACCGTGAAAAATCGATATGACGTTTGTGTGAAGCCGCAATATGAAATTTATCCTTGACCCCGCATATGCAAAACAACTTTAGACTAATTCAAAGCATAACCATACTTGCTCAATTCTATAGTTATTTAGATAGCTTAGTTAGCCTCACAGGTGTAGTCTTGTAAGTATTTTTATATAGTCAATAAAACATATGAAGATATTATAAATTAATTATTATTGTAATCCAATCGCTATATCGTAGCTGTCAGATTGGTTTGTCGGAAGTACCAAATATCAGTATTAATAAAAAGTAGTCAAAAAGAGATATAATTGTTAAATACAACAATACAAAATCTATAAGAAATATAATAATACACAATACATTACAATACACTATAAAAAATTACAATAAAAAATCTCAACAATTCAAGTTAGTTATAATTAATTGAAAAAATATGTATGAAAATTTAAGTTCAGGTATTCGAGTCATTGAACTGGCAACTGATTTGGAGCAATCCTTAAGAGCATTGATAACTCGGCTAAAGGAGGTTTACATCCAAGTTACGTACTGATTATGTATCGTGATAAAGTGATGACAGCTGGATTATAAAAAAAAATATAATCGGTTAAATATTGTATGTATTTGCATACTGTTAGTATAATAGTGAATTTTGGAATTGGTTTATACTAGGGTATCCAATCCCGAAGTCTTTTTACAATCCCGGGATTTTGGGATTCAGAACTTCTCAATCTCGGGATCCCGGGATTGGTCATTAAGTGTAATTTCATGTGTTAAATTGTACATTTAAAATTTTGTCTGTGCCCATTATTGGTTCAATTTTAATGCATATATGATCAAATATTTTTTGGGCATTAAAATGGTTTTTTTGTTGATTTAAAAATAATTTACAAAAGAAAAGAAACAATTTCAAAAAAAACATAATGATCAAAATAATTTAACAAATTTTTATTGCATTATTATGGTAGGTTTACGGACATGTTCTTCAATTTGTCTTTAAAATATTGTCATCTATACGATGAAGCGGTCCTAATTTGTCCTCCATTTCAAATTGGTTAAGGATGGCTGTTACAAAATATGAGTAGGAAGAAAACTACAGTAAATTTATAATCATTTTATAGGAGTTATCAAAAAACTATGTACGTGAATAAAACGAGGTGTACGTTGTAGTTAATCAGGAAGATTTAATTTAGTAAATGAATTATTTTTAAACATTTAGTGAATCCCAAAATCCCGGGATTGTCTGGATATCAATCGCGGGGTTACAGGATTGAATATTTGACCGGGATCCCGGATCCCGAGATTGAAAGCCCTAGTTTATACATATAGGGATATTTATTACAGATGTTTATTTGGTATGTATATAACACATAATGATTAACTAAGTACAAACAATACAGTTTCAAATTCTGAAAATATCTGTATTCCTCTGATTGATTGAAAAAAAGTATTCGAATAGCATATATTTTTCTACGTAGGGTTAAATGTGTAGTCTCTTTTTGCATTATCTTATGAATAATGTCACAGACCGGTCTAAAGGCGTTTTAGTATTATCACATATCACATGTTGGTATGTTATGCAATGCACACACACAACACAACACTCAACAATACATTTATTTATTACTAGCTACTTAAGACATTCAGTGTTTCAATTTCAAGAACCACCATCTATGAGGGGCGTCCGACTGGTTTTATTATATTGTACTTGTAAAAGAGGAAAACCTCAATAATCCTATTGAGATATATAATGACATTTATGAGCTATAAACTTTGATGTTTTTACTGTTTTATTTATTTAAATCTCTATTTATTTTACTGACTTTTACATTGCAAGCCACTGTAATGATCTTTCATATCATTTTTCAAGTACTTATATCAACTAATAATAATAGTTGTGTTTGAATTCTCTCTTTAGTGTTTTATATTTTTTAGTAGCTCAACAAAATCAGATCTGTTTCAATAAAAAATATGCAATGCGCTTTATAAGTCTATCTCAACGCTAAAGATAAACAGGAAAAAGTATTTATTATACACGTTGCTTAAATGTTGGTAATGTTAGTACCCTGGCATACACATATAAAAAAGCAAATATGAACACGTGAATCATGAATA
The DNA here is from genome assembly GCA_022494535.1 of Himalopsyche phryganea. Classification (NCBI taxonomy): domain Eukaryota; kingdom Metazoa; phylum Arthropoda; class Insecta; order Trichoptera; family Rhyacophilidae; genus Himalopsyche; species Himalopsyche phryganea. The sequence goes on from JAGVSL010000023.1 coordinate 3,533,592, forward strand.
TAAAGCATTTATTACTACAAAACTTTTTTAATATCAGTCATGAAAATGCATTTTCAAATATTTGTTAAATGCACAATATTTTATTCATTGTGAATTATATTACATTTATTTAAAAGTGAATAATTATTTGATTGAATATGTATACTTTATTTTATTATATTATACTAAATTTACAAAAGAATTGAAGAGTAGACAGTGATGGGTAAACAATTGTAACGCAGGTGATATTATTCAAACTGGTTGTATCGAATCGATTTAGAAAATATGTTACCAGAAATCTGCAACGTTAGTAAGTACTATGCTCAGCAGTGCACTCTATTCGTGAAAGAGGATTGATTGATAAACGTGTGTTATTGTTGTATGAACATTTTTTAAAGTTGCAAATTTAAAAGTTAAACTATTGCTAATCACCCTGCTTGTAGTCGTGTAATGCTCAGCATCATATATATATATACAATTTCAAAAAAAACATAATGATCAAAATAATTTAACAAATTTTTATTGCATTATTATGGTAGGTTTACGGACATGTTCTTCAATTTGTCTTTAAAATATTGTCATCTATACGATGAAGCGGTCCTAATTTGTCCTCCATTTCAAATTGGTTAAGGACGGCTGTTACAAAATATGAGCAGGAAGAAAACTACAGTAAATTTATAATCATTTTATAGGAGTTATCAAAAAACTATGTACGTGAATAAAACGAGGTGTACGTTGTAGTTAATCAGGAAGATTTAATTTAGTAAATGAATTATTTTTAAACATTTAGTGAATCCCAAAATCCCGGGATTGTCTGGATATCAATCGCGGGGTTACAGGATTGAATATTTGACCGGGATTACATATATATATTTTTTATTATTTATTTTAAACGGAAGAAAGTTTCAATATATACGTATGTAAATTCGAAGTTATATCTTCATTAAAACTGTTAATACTCAATACTTATGAACACAGTAATGTTACTAGATATTATTAAGTGGCAGTACCACCTGTCAAAATTCTTAGATGTGGCTTAGTTCTGCAACATAAACTATTTATAAGGAAATCATATTTAGATTTTATGATGACTTGGTATTTTTTCAATCTCTGATACTGCCATTTTCTTTATATAATATATAAAAACACATGCTATGTGATTTTATCGGCTTTCAATTCTATAATCGAAAATATAAAACAGTACGTAAACTAACTAAAATAAATTGGTATATTTTAATATTACTCGGTTTTATACTAAACATACAAATGAGTGATAGATAGATACGAACAGACACGATAAATAAAAACAGATTTTTCATTGTAATATGACTGATATTTGAGCCTTATTTTAAATAGTAACATTGTATTCGATTATATTGTAGATTTGAACAAACAACTAAGGGGAACGTTTGGAAAATGTCCAAATAAGTTACTATTATCACTATTTTATGTTGAAGTGTTTGTGACGATTATGCAGTAATAATCGTGCTTCAACTATAGTAGTAACCATAATCAATTTCATTTATATTGTTTGGCACAACCAAGAGGATAACTTTGCTACTTTTGATTCGTAATCCCGTTGTCTTTCTGGGAACTCGTTTAGCAAAACAAATTGTACGAATGGGATCCAACGAGCAGCGCATATTTTGTAAATCATTTCAATACTTTCAGTTCTTGTAAATACACCCATATATTTATTTATTCTGATACAATTTTCTAGCATGTATATGTCAATAAATGCCATTTAAGATTTTTTTGTGTTTTAGATAGTTGCGTTTATTACTTTTAAGGTGTTAACTGTCAATTCTTGGTGGAAAGACATTATATTTTAAAAAATAAAACACAATTTGTTTGTACTACTTCCACATATTTATAATGATCAGGACCGGTTTCGCTCATCACGAGCATTATCAACTGATGACAACATTATCTTCAGTTGATAATGCTCGTGATGAGCGAAACCGGTCATGATCATTATAAATATGTGGAAGTAGTACAAACAAATTGTGTTTTATTTTTTAAAATATAGTTGCATTTTATGACATATTAATCGTAGTTTATTCAGTGAGGTTAAGCTCTTTTTACATTTAAAAAGATCCTGATTATAGAAGATAGTTGAAGTCACCTTTTGAGCTACGGCACATAGTAATTCGATCCAGTTTTCATTCTATCTTACACACCTAGAAAATTGTCGATATATTGAATATGTTTTTAAAATTGTCTAATTTAAAAAATAAATGAATATCATTTAAGACATCGACTGAGGGTGCTTGATGGAATTTCAATATTAAATTTGGATTATTGAGATTTTGTACACTTCCATGTATTTTGAATTTAAAATTTACCGAAAACAGACGTTTTCAGAAGCCACGATCCATTTTAAGTCAGACCATCCTTTCTCATATAAATTGGCTGCTTTCCATTCTCAGGTTCACAGATTAGTCACTATACCTCTAAATAAATTTAATTTTGAAAACGAACTAAACATTATTAAACAAATTGCCATTAATAATGGCTATGAGGCGTCTCTTATAGATAGTCTTGTATCAAAAAAACAACGTAAATTAGCAGAAAAGATGCTATATTTCGGGAACTTGTCTAAAGACATAGACCGCCCTAGAATCTGGCATAGAATAAGTTATTTAGGTTGCACAAGCTTTAAAATTAAAAAAACAACTCGCTGATAGTGTTAGACCGGCGTTCTATTGCAAAAACTCTCTAGGCAAATTACTTATTAACAATAAAGATAGAGTAAACTTTAAGAACAAATCTGGTATTTATAAATTACAATGCAATGATTGCCAACATTTCTATGTGGGTAAAACCACACGTACATTAGATATAAGGGTATCAGAACATTTAGCTGCCTTTTAGATTAAAAAAGAAACTTCGACATTCGCAAATCACTTGCTAATGGAGAACCATACGTTTAATGCGGATGATGGGGTTAAACTGTTGCATAAAAACATGGGGGATCATAAATTATTTTATCAGGAAATTTTAGAAATTAATAGAGGCCAGTTATACTCCTTGCCAATCTTGAATGAGCAGCTGAACCTTCCTAATTCTCCGCTATTATATCCGATACGTTGAAACACCTAACAGATTTCACTAAATGTGGAATGATTGTATATATTTACCCATTCGTCGAATTACATCCCGTCAAAACCCACAATACTATTATAATTGTAAAATCACTGGTATTTCTAAAAGAAGTTGAAAAGCGGCAATCGCCTTCGGCAATTTGCCACTCTGGTAATATGGTGTTTACAAAATAAGGATTAGGACGATTTCCGAAATTTTAACTCAGGTATCGGTGTGGCTCTCAGACGTATAATGTATTGCCTCGTAAATGATATTTGTCGCATTTGTATCTTCTATATAAGCGTTAGAAACTGTTTACTGTCTCTCAGTTCGAGTCCATTCGTGTGCTCGAATGCCTGAAGATGCCGAAAGGCGAAACCCGGGTCGTTAGTGACAAAATACATGGAAGTGTACAAAATCTCAATAATCCAAATGAATATCAATTATGTTTTTGAAATGTTTCTATTTCATATGTTATATCTACGATAGCGGAAACCAGTTATATAGAATATAAAATACTACCTACAAAACATCCCATAAAATAGTAGATAATTGAAATATAATAAGGGAACATTTAAATGAAAATCGATTATTTGATTAATTAGGTTTTGCAAATAATGTGTGAAATATTGATGTAAAATTTTGTTTTTAATACTTTATTGTGTCCATACCTCATTGGGAAAAACCGGACCGAGTCTTCTTAAAAAAAAATATTTTTAGTTGGCAGTTTGAATGAAATATCAAGTACGTCAAATCGGCCGTGTAGCTGTGATTTACCTTACCTTAAAGGTAGGTTAGCAAGGGGAACCTTATTTTCAAAACTATTGAAAATCAAAGAAATATTCCTTTGAAATTCGTTTTATTAAATATATCGGCCTCAAGTAATGTACATTGGCAATGCTTTTATGATAAAGACGCAATACATAAATCTACACTCAAGTGTTTGCGTTTCATACATTAAAGAAAATAAATTGAATAAAAGCCACGTAAACTTCAACGTAAGTCAGATTTTTAAAAATGCGCTTGATACAAGAAGTTTACAAAAAGTTTGAGTTATATATATGTGGTTAAATATAATTAAAAAGTATCCCTCTGTGGTCTAGCGGAAAAGCTTTACCGTAGAAAATAGACGGCCTCGCGTTCAAGTTCCAATATGAACAAAATATTTTTTTTTCGATTTCACATCTTCACATCTTGAGATCTTCGGCATGTCTTTTTTCCTTCTCGCCTTGAAATTAATTTTTGGAGTGAACCACACAAATATATTTATATGTTGACTGAGATCATAGTGAAAATCAGTTGTGTGAGTGTCTTTTTTTCCCATGTCGCTCCCAATGAGGAGCATAAGGTCTCTTAATATAGGTATCTTAATAGAATTTTTCTATTAGAACTGTTTGTTACTCAGTTGCTCAACCTCTCGTTATCGAAGAGAGTAGGGATAGAAGGATAGGGCTAGTGGTTAGCTAATCGCTCTCTCTACGCCCCGTGAGGATAGGCCGAGTGGGTGAGGATGGAGTTTTGGACAACACAAACACTCAGAGTACGAATAGAAATCCATAAATCGATTGTGTTATCAATTTATAAAAACTCTCCGTACTGGGAATTGTCTAGTTATATATACGTTTGCACATAATAAAATAAAAGTCATTCTTATCAAATAAGTATTAAAATAAATTCAGATATCAATGTAGTTCCTAGAATAAGTGATAATGTATTTTTTTAAATTGTCTTTTATATATTATAAACTATTTACTGTCGTTTTGAGTTCATCTGTGTATGAAGGTGCCGAAAGACGAAACCCGGGTTGTTAGTGACAAAATAAAAAAAGATGGAAATGTACAATGTTTGGACGATCCATATTTAATCAAGAATTAGTAAAATTTGTACGTAAATTATTAATGGGAAAATTGCTCACTACTTGTGGTGAATTTGATTCGTCTGTATTTTTGCTATAGCGTCCTTATAAACCGTTACTTTGTCGAGATTTTGGTTGTCAGAATATTGAGTTACCAGGATATAGACTGAGCTGTTCGGTTATGAGCTATGTATGATCTATGCTCAAAACAATATACAACATTCAATTCACGTTGAAAGAAATATTACCGCGTTCGACTTGAATATGGCATCACTGTAATTTATGGTCAGTTTATTTTCATAAAAAGATGACATGAAATAATTAATTTTTTTGTGATATAAAAGTAAAAAAAAAGAGAAATATTTTCATTTTCACGAAGCTCCGCAATCATTGTAAACTTTGATAGAAAAGTTCAAATAAAAGCACACAGTTTAACTTTTCTGAATAAATTGTAACAGGCACTTCCCATCGACTTGAATAAAAACGTAAAATAATTTCAGTTGGATCATCGTTATTTTTACTCTGGAAACCTTTGTGTATATTCGTTTTATCGTTGACTGTAAAAATAAGTTTCAAATAAAATGTATTACTAAAATGTTCCTTACAAAATTTATATTCAGCTTTATTGAATATTTGTAAGGTTTCCTTTATAAAAGTATCATCGTTATTCTGCCCAGATATTTTACTTTCATTTTTGTATGAAAGATGGTGTCACTTTTACATAGATATATGTTTTATATACAGTATGAATCGTTATTTCCCGTGAGAGTATTTATGAAAATGTAATGAATAAAAAAAATTGAATTAGTGCAAGCAGTTCATTAATTTATTTAAATTTCGTAGACAAAAATTAAATACCGAATAAATGATTGTACGTTATATTTATATGAATATTTCCTCTTCATTTATTTTTTGAAAACGTTACAGTGCGGACCTATATTTCATGTTAAGCCCATACATATTTTAATATACGTTTTGTAAGTGTAGATATTAGTGTAAATATTAGGCATACTTACATATGCATCTAGTTCAATCCCGAACTGGCCCAATTACATAATTTTTTTACTAATAATAAAAAATTCAAAATTATGCTTCCTTAACAAAATTTTAATGAATTTAATTAAAAATAAACCAGTGAATATAAGAGATTCTACTGTGTTTTGAATCAAAAATAATATGTTATATTTGCTGATCACGAATAACAATAAATAACAATGTGGAGGACAACAACATACATCAAGTTCGCATTGCCTTTATGTACTTCATTGTTTTCCGTTCAGTTACGTGATTGTGTCGAAGATTTTCAGCGAATTACCTTGATATGTGAACAAATTTGCGATTATTCGTCATATTCCAAGAAAACATCATATTCTGTGAATATTCGAAAATACGGCGCTAAGTGATTTCGAAAACGAAAATGCCGCCGGCGAGCGCTCCTCGAATGCTCGCCGATAAAATTTAACATTTACCGGGTGAAGTGAAATCAACACGACAATATATATATATATGTTTGCAGTTCCTGTCAAAGTATTATTGTTGACGCTATTTTATCGGTGCAATGGTCGCTGAATGCGTACGTTTTCCAATCAAATTTTATCCAAAGGCCTGGCACTCAACAAGGTGAAAAGAGAGCTCTCCCCACTGTGTAATGGTGAACTATGCCAGGAAAGGTTTTTTCACTCAAAGTTTATAAACTGATCTCCATTCACCAGTAAATTGGTTTCCACCACCACATTCTAAATGTGCGGCTTAATGGATCAACGTGACGCAGAAAAAGATTTACGCTCCAGTTTGTTTGCAAAGTTCAATGAATCACAAATGAAAACAAATAATTAAGTACAACAATTCCAAGAAAATTAACTATAGAATACATATGATTCTTTTATTAAACGAATTCTTCTACACGGTTTCGAAATAACACAGCCAAACACGTAATGAATATCTTTTCAAAACTGATTGTTTTGATACAAAAAAGTCTATTATATTTTGCCAGCGTAAGTATGTTTATTAAGCTAATATTAATTTACACATAATATTAATTTATTTAAATACTATTGGTGGTGCGCGGCTTAAAAATATTAACAAATATGCAGCGAAATATTTGTTTACATTTTATTCTCGTTTGCTCAAGTTGCATAATATACCAAACTAACGTCTTTTTGTTTGTTTTCACTACACATTAAATTGTTTAGTAATATACGATATTATTTGAATCAACAATCATATGATTTAAATATAAATTTGACAGTTTTCCAAACAAATTTCATTCGTACACAGTTTTAGAGATTCAAACTATCTTTTGTTTTACGCCAATTTTCTTCGCCATAAATTCATCAAATAATTATAAGACGACAATTATATTAAAAATCAAAATGAAAAAAGGAAAATAGTTAACTTCATTTGGAAACCCAAACAAAGTGATGTGACTTAAAATTATACATATAAAGCGAAAATTTTATGTAAATATGAAGTTATATTTACTCTATTAACATTCTGATATTATTTCGTAAACTTAATATTGCTTATAAAATGGACGTTTTCCAAAATTTTCATTTAATATCAAAAATGGGATGCTAATGATACACATCAATACTATGCAACTATCAAATAATGTTATAGATTACTACTGTATTATTCGTTTCACAAAGAGAATTAATTAACAATTTTGTTATTAATCTGAAGTCTGTGGTCAACCTGTGGCATATTTTGTTAAAACGAGTACGTCATAGGTAAATAATTAAACGTATTTGATCATTATACAAATCGTCAATATTGACAAACAATAATTATTGATACAATTTTAATTATGTTTTTATTCGAAACACAAACGTTCAAATAATTAATTTATTTGAAAACAAATAAGAAAACAAGTCTTCACCGAACAAATGTGTTTTTATTCATACCAAAGTTGTATTTTGTAATAAACCTTTCATGCAATTCTTTTAATCTGTTTTAAGTCATTGTCTTACTATACTGAAACTCTCGTTCAGGCTTTCTTGTATTTAAGCTTTTAAATTTTATTGAATGAAGCAAACACTGGGTTGAAAGCGCAGTATTTTATCTCGCTGAAAATAATAGCAAATACCTTTCAATAATATTACAGTACTTAGCCAAAAGAATTTCAAAGTACGTTATTCGTTTGTTATTTTAAAAGAAAGGTTATTTTTTCTTAGCCTTAAAGATGTTGAAGATATTGATTTTGATTAAATAAATGAATGAATGGAAAATAAATGAGTGTATCAGTTTTTAACAATTGATTGAATTTACTTTAAAGATTTAAATAAACTACATCTTTCTTTGTACACGGTAAAGAAAGAAGTATAAGATTATGAAAGGAATGGCGATAAGTTAGCTGATTACATTCTCTATGCCAGTTTTTCATTATTGACATTAAAATTATGGAAAAAAATCGTTTCAAGTATCAGTGTCTTTTCGATATAAGTACAAAAGAAGTGAATGTTTCACAGTTTCCATTTAGGAAAACTTTGAACACACAACTAAGTGGAAGAAAGCCACATGGAGTATATAAATGAATATTAATAAAACAATATAAATTATATCGAAAAAAATTGAGAAAATTTGAAAACACAATTCACATTAGAGTTATAAATTAGCCTGTCAAATTTCCGCTTTTTTGTGGCAAATGATTATTTTCCCTCAATATTTTGATGTTTGTAGTTTAATGACAGAATTATTGAAATATTACATTTGAAAATAAAAATAAGCTTGGTGTAGATGATAAAAAATAAATAATTTTACACTATTTGTCGTAATCGAATATTAAATAGAAACTAACATGATCGTTCAATAATTGTTAAGTTCATAGTATTTTTTTTCATGTCCGCATTCAACGCAGAGCAAATGGCCTCCTAATGGATGTATCTCAACAGAATTTTTCCATGAGAACTGCTTGTTACTAAGTTGCTCAACCTCTCCTTTTCCGAAGAGAGTAGGAATAGAAGGATAGGGCTAACACAGGACTAGTGGTTAACTAATCACTCTCGCTACGCTCCGTTTTTGAGGATTGGATGGATAGGAGTGAGTTTTAGACATCACTAACAGAAATCCGTAAATCGATTGAAAGATCAATTTATGAAACTGTCCGCACCGGGACTTGAACCCGAGGCATCCGTAACGGTAGCCAACGACAATATCAACTGCGCAACGGACTGGTATTTGGCATCGCATACTATGCTAACGCCGAACTAAAAGATACATAGTAAAATTAATTTTTACATTCATGATAATTATCGTCCACCAAAAATTTTGTAAAAACAAAATAATTAAAATTACAGTTCACTTTATTGTTTAGAATAATTATGTCAATTCCGAATAAATGCGTTTTTACATTAGATTGCAGTATACTCATCGGTTGAAAATTTAACCTAATAGATTATTTACATATTATTATAAAAGTGGGTTTTCGTTTATTTTGTTGCGTAAGCGTATTCTGCGACGATGTTCAATACATATAATTTATATTACGTGACTACTAGTTAACTTACTAACTAATACTAGAATACAATTTAACCGTTAACTTTAATTAAATCAAGCGAATTGGATGCATTGAAATACTTAACTGAGAGCTTATACGTATTCCGAAAGTTACGATTAACAATATTATGAAATTATTTATCACTGATGCACTATAATAATTATAATTACGGTGAATTTATCTTCAGAAATATATGTATTGCATTATTATTACAGTATTGCATTATTTACAAAGTGGATTAATGTTATTTTGATATTAGTACTTTTTATTTCGATAGATTTGATATATTAATGAAATGACATATCAAGCTGAATTATAATATGTTGAAGCTTGAGCGTGGTCTACTGGTCGTCGGCGGAGCCATAAATGATTCATCGTGACATTAATGTAGAATAAAAAATACGTGGAAATATATTCCACCCTTCATCTAAACAACTACATGTAAAAATTTTTTTATTGTAGTACATGGTCCTTATTAATTAGTTTTAACTTATTATGTAATATAAGTCAAGTTTTATTAATATTTAGATAAATTTTATTAGGTTAATCTGATGAGAAGTGAAATTGACGTTAAACCAGCATTTTTTTTAGAAAAATACGCCTTCTGTGTTTCATGTTAAGTTTTCATAAAGAAAATAGTTAATCCTAAATAGGAAATATTTTATTCATTCAATACATTCTCACTCGTTATTATATATTTATTTTGTACAAGATTGTTATTATGAGTAACACAAGAAAGACTTAAAGTTTACCGGTAAATCTATAAGAGAATATCCAATATTTATTATAGATAGCATATTTAATATATTAATAAAATACTAACTTTGTAAATGAAAATGTGTACAAATTGACAGAATCACAAATTTTTATTTTAGTAAAATCTGAAATTTCATTACGTAGAACACGCATTATTTAAACAGCATAATAATATCCCTTGATGAATATAATATATAGGGTATACTGACAGAAGACGTTAAGTCACAAAAACAAGTTCTGACACAATCGTATTTAAAGCATTATTTTTTTCAAAGAAATCTCTCTCAAGTACATAAATTGTTTGTGATTTAAAAAAAATGTCCATTTTAAGAATAATATTCATGGCATACAAATTATAAGATTTGGTTTCGATAAGTTATAAACTACTAAAAAATAATAGTATGACAGTACCGTTTCTATTTCGAAGTCATTATATCCTACGACTTCATGTTTTCTGTCAGAACGTAGAACGTTAAATTGCCTACATTTTGACATTTAAAACAGAAAATCATCAAATACTGACTTAATGCGTTCTGTCAGTATTCCATGGATATAAACCTAAATTATGAACAAACCGCAGTTTATAAGCAAATATCAGGTATTTGTTACCAGTGCAGTATAATTTCCACAAATAAATGATACGATAGTAAACAGATTTATTAATGTTTTCGATGGATTTCGTGATTATCCTACGAAGTTGTTTTGCGATATAAATCTGAATAAATAGCTGTGTGAATCCATTTGTATTGTGTAACTAATTGTGACATGCGTTTCAATTTGTTGTACAATTGTATACCGTAGGTGGGTATTGATATTTATTACTAAAAGAAATTAAGGGTTTCGTCAAATTTTATCATTTATCGATCGTGATAAGAAGCAGGACCCACCACTTCAATTAATGATTAAAAATAAGTAGTCTGAGCAGGGGCTAAATTCCGATGAAACGCGATTTAAGAAAATAACCTACCCATCTTATTTAAAATTTCATTCACCGATAAATTAATGCACTTATGCGTTATTCTAACCTATTCATTAAAATAATAGTTTCTATAAAATGGTGTGCTTATTTGATTTAATAATAATAATACAAATTAAATTATAATTAAATTATATTTTATTTGATAACGAAAAAGAATTGACTGTTAATGTACCAATTCTGCAATCCTTACTTTTAAATAAAGACTAGGATTATTTTTAAATAAATATTGTCAGTTACATATCCCTCATATACTACACTGTTTGAAAATGGTTGTGTAGAAACAAAATAACTAATAAATAGTTTTATAAGATTGTGCAATGAAGAAATTCATTGAATAAGTGTTTTTGATAGGTTATAAAACAGACTAAAACAAAAAAGACATAAAATAGTGATGGTGTGCTTATAAAAATTGCATAAGCTGTTCGTTGCATGATTTTTGTTTGAAACACACGGGTTTATTTTCAACATCCACTTAGGATTTCCATATCTATTCAAGTTGACGAAGTCTGTAAATAACAATATTTAGCTATACGAACCGTTTTAGTCCAATTAGTTTACAGAGTTATCATTTAATCGCGTCGTCGGGAAATATTTGTGCACAAAGTCAATATTTATATCATAGGAAAATTAATTTGCGTTCACGATTTGCTCACTCCGTACAGTTCAGTAGAACATTAGTACTGCGTTGATTCAAATTAATATGAATCTGACAATATGTAACAGAAATTATAGGTACGTGCTGAAATACCCTAACGATTTTATATATTTCGGGATTGATTTAAATTTGAGATTCAAGGATTTTTAAAACTATTTCTGTTGAGTTTCTACAGAAAGAAGTGGTTTTAAGTCAGACTATCAACCTGTCTTTTGTAGAACTAAATACTTTTTAACTAACTAGACCTAAGTAAATTAAAATTAAACTAATATACAAATAAATTTGATTAAAAAACATTTGTTTTTTAAAAGATGAAACATAAGAGAAACTTTATAAAACTATTTAAAATTTATTATACTTGTGAATGTGCTGCGGCTTTTATTAAATGTCACCATGTAGTTGCATTCAGTCTACGTAAGGTTAAAGTAGTATTTTTGTGGTCCGTGGTGCAGTTGGTAGCGTCACTGGCTACGGTTACAGATGTCTCGGGTTCAATTCCCGGTGCGGATGGTTTTCATAGAGATCTTTCAATCGATTTATGGATTTTTGTTCGTAGTCTGAATCCTCCCTCCCACCCATCCCATCCCTACGGGGCGTAGCGAGAGCGATTAGCTAAACACTAGTCCTGTCATAGCCCTATCATTCTATCCCTACTCTCTTCGAAAAAAGAGAAGGTTGAGCAGCTAAGTAACAAGCAGTTCTCGTAGAAAAATTCTATTAAGATAACTCTATTAGGAGACCATATGCTCCACATTGGGAGCGGATATGAAAAAAAAAAGTATTTTTGTGGAGACTTCGATGTTTTTAATCTAAACTATGGACATTGCTTTCTTTCAGTGCAAGAAATTTTCCGCTCTAATGAGGGGGGGTTACGTGTTTTCGTTTCAGTTGTTGGAATACATGAACATTTAGAGAGAGCGTGATTGCATTTTTATATTCACATCTCGGCATTTCCAACATTCCTCAAATGTAATTTTTATAAAACCTTCCTTCTATTCGAAAAACAGCTATGTATTAATATTACAGATATATTCAAACGAATTCAATATTAAAAAAACATTCATGAAAATAATCATGACTATACGGCAGCCGGGTCTGTAGCCGAGTGGTCAATACCAGTCTCTTCGGATGCGACGTCCACAGGTTTGAATCTCAGTACGGAAACTTAATTGATTTATTGTACCTTACTGCTTACGAAAAATTAATATTTTGTGATGAGTAAAGTATAGTAATTATTTAATAAGTAAAATTTATAATTCTTAAGTAAACATGACAAATAATTTATGATCTAAAAGTTATAAAGTATATCGTATAAATTTTGTTTTAATTACCTCACTAAGTTTACTATTTTAATCAGTAGAATGTTTGAAGAATCATTAAAGATGTAACGAAACTTTTGAAGAGTTATCGAGAAGTGCATTGAATCGTAACTAACTGAATCGCGAAACACTATTTGCAAAGCACTTATATTCTTACTGTGCTATGTAACAGGAAGGGAAACAACGTTTAACTGCTACATTTCCTGTTTTTACATGCACAATTTTATGTACTGATTCAATTTAAAAATTCGTTGACGAAATTATGATTAAAAACAATAATCAAACATAAATAAATCTGAACACTGTAAAATATTTCAAAATAGTAAAAAAAACGAATAGAGAAATGGAACGTTTTTTAAATAAACTGTTTAAGTAATAATGTTTGTTTGTTTAATGTTTTTGTGATGTTTTTTTTATGTATCCGAGAACGCAAACCTTTTTTATTACTAAAGATTACAACGAAAGCTCACTCGGCTACGTCGACCGACTGTACATATAACACGTTATGAAATTAAAAATTCATTACACATGCTTAAAACAATGTAATACAATCTTTGACATCAAAATGTGAGGTTAATAAAATTGGACTGAATTAAAAAGATTATTGGAAAATAGGTAATAATATTTTCACTATGACAAGATTCATATATAGAAGGCGTTATCTGTGCTGTGAAGGGTTTTCGTATAAACTTTAGGTTTATAAATAATTGCACTTTATGTTAGATAGTATTAACTTTGTACACTTGAACTTTTATTTAAATAGTATTCACTTGGTACACTTGAACATATATTTCGATAGTTTTCACTTTGGATTAGATAGTATTAACTTAGTACACTCAAACTATGATTTTAATAGTTTCCACTTAGTCACGAATTCTTTTAACAAAGTGAGTTAAGTTGTAGTAGGTTGTGTTAGAGTTGGTCTGGTTTGATTTGTGTAATGTATTCTAATGCGTGGAGCAAAGACAATATAAGCGGCCTAATATAGTGTAGGGTTGCGACAAGTATTTTCATTTCATTAGTATTTATACTAAGTGAAAACTTTTTTATCTATGTGAAAATATTTTTTCGTAAGTGTAATATATTTCTTCAATACTTAAATATATTTTATTATGTGGGATCACTTTATTTTCGTGAAAGAATTTGTTTTATGTGGAATGTTTTTGTATAAGTGAAAACTATCTTTATGAAAGTGAATATGATCATAAGAAAAGTGCATTTAATTGTAAGCCTTAACCTTAACCTTAACTGTAATCTGCATAATTTCAAATTGTTACCATAAGTGTCCGTATATTTTATATTCAATCGTTTCATTATATTTTTTATAAAATTAAGTACTGTAATTTAAATTTAATTTATTGATCGAATCGGTATTTAGTTTCACAAGAATTGTAAAAAAAATGTGGATAGTTAATTAGTCATTTTTAGAAATTTTATTTTCACAGTAAATTCTGATATATTGTTCACCAGCGATCAGACTAATTAAGTGTATCATTCTATAACTTCCATGCATCATTTATGAGATAGAAATCTGTACTATAGATTCTTGCTGTTTAATTAACTTAGGAAAACCAAAATTTGTGATGAACTTTGATGCATAGTTTATGTTTCTCGCAATATTTAATCGAAACAATTTGCTGTGTAACAATACAAAATATGTCAAACCCTAAATCAGAGGAATGTGCTGTGTTCATTAAAATGCTCACGTTTGATAGCAGAGAAGATGGAACAAATTAACGACATGTTTTAAGAATGTTTGATAATTAATACTAAAAACAACAATTGAATGTTTGCATATTACGGAAGTAGTTATTATTCACATTGTAAATCTTTCATCATTAACAATGCATATAGAAACTAGCATTTTTTTGCAGTTTCCAATTTTGAATATTTTACATCATTATGCGCAATTCACCAGAAGTCAAAAGTAGTTTTGAACGATAATTCGATGTTTGTCAGTCGCTTCATCTTCCGTTCTACAGAGGGTACGGAATGGCGGCTCGGTGACAAATGAAGACAGTTACAAAACAAGTGAAATTATATTAAATATTTATTTAAAATTCTCTTGTATATGTCTATAATTCATAAATATAATGGATTGTGTGTTTTATTTTTCCCCAATTGTGTTTTGTCAATGTTCTGATTTGTCCGGTTACCGGAATGGAAAGTGGCTAGAAAAATATCAGTACTTATCTAGCCGCTCTCTCAATAGGCTGCCTTTAAGAAATGTATCAACATATTACATACATTCAATTCTTTAGATATATATCCATAATTCGACTGAAAAAATTGGCATTACATCTAATAAAATCCAAGACCACCGATATTCTGATTTTTTATATATCCCTTGATATCAAATCGAGGACGAATAACAGCATGAATACCGATGCCAAAGATTTTCAAATGTTGAATTGTAAAAATCTAAATTTCATAGTGAGATTGTTGCGACTTAATCTTAAAAAATACTCTTAACACTAGACCACAGAGAATAACTTTAAAGCATGAAAGTTTGAATTCGGGTATTCAAACATTTTATCGCGTATCCTTGCAAGCAGAAAAGCGTGCTAGGCTGCGGTGACTGATGACTTCATTAATTACACTATAGTTTTGAAATCATTGTTTTTTTTATAACAATTAAGTTATTATTATCAACACAACATGTGAATTTTGGAAAAATAAAGTTGTTTTATTCACGGAATATTTAGAAAAATAAACTACAAGTTGTCATTTAAATATTACATATCATTTTCGATACTAAATGTTGTAAAAATTGGTATTGTAAAATGTGTTTAGATATTGAAAAAAGTCCGTACAAAAAATAAAAATTAAAGCGATAATAAAAAAAATGCGTTGACATAAATATGCCTTTTGTATTAGATTAGCTTCCAAAGATAATAATGTTAGCTTACTACAACCTCACACGCCATCTGTTTGATGTTAAACAGATTAGAAATCGCTTTGTTTTGAATAATAGTCTCGGATTAAATAATGTTCTTGGGGGATGCATATCAAATATTATAAGTAACTATTAAATTAATTTCAAAACAGATTATAGCTGCTTATTAAACATAAATATTTGTATGGTTACTCAACATGAAACTTTAAATGAATAAGAAAGTTTTTTGAACAATATAGATTACTCACTAAGAAGGATTTAACTTTCTCTCTCAAAACTATAAGTCTAACTTTACTTAATTATATATATTTCTACTTATATAAAACATAACTGCAATTTATGAAAACATGCATTATTCATAGTAGTATGCGTGTGGTTTTGAAAGTTTTCATCTTGCGAGAGCTTTTTGGATGAAATATATAATATAATTAAAGCATTGTATATTATATAATTGTCGTCGACAGTGATTCTATAGTTTATATTATATGCTATCTTATAATATGGTGTTCGAACAAGGATCTTTATAGATTTTAAAATCATATTGTTCTATTAAAGAAATATTTGTTGTCACATGTTTAATTTTTAAACAAGTTTTCAATGATTTGTTGGTGTCAAAGAGAAATGAGGTATCAATATATTTAATCGTTAATTAATTAGCTACAATCATAAAACGATTTTTCCCAAGATAATATATTGAATGATAGAAATCAAAGAAATACACA
Organism: Himalopsyche phryganea; assembly: GCA_022494535.1. NCBI lineage: Eukaryota > Metazoa > Arthropoda > Insecta > Trichoptera > Rhyacophilidae > Himalopsyche > Himalopsyche phryganea. Next base: position 3,550,332 of record JAGVSL010000023.1, read on the forward strand.
TATAAAACAATTTCGATTGAAATATATTTTGAAAGCGTAACGGCTCTGCAACTCACCCGTACATGGTGGTGCTTAGATTGATGATAGGGCTTCCCAAATGGAGATGCATCACAACTGGATTGCTGGCAAAGTCTGGTTTCGTTCCTCTGCCGGCAGCTGGAGTTGGCATTCGATGTCCGGTGTGATAAACCTCCTCCGCATTTTGATGAGCACCTGCTCCATGGCGTCGAGCGCTCAACGCAGTGGGGAGGTTCAATGGCTTAAACAAATAAAATATCATTTTTAACCACGTATATTCGCAAAATGGAAAAAATAAATTCTTAGTGTAGCGTCTTAATAGAAGTTTTTTTCAATGGTTCTTATTATTCTATTTTTCAGATATGGTAACAATGAAATAAGGAGATAAGGATAAGACTAGTAATTATACAGAAATTTACTTTACCTACGAACCATTTTTAGGATTGGATAGGTGGTTGTCAATTTAAGCATCATAGTCATCCAAACTTTTGAACACGAAACCACACACCGTTTGAAAAATCGATTAATATTGAATCGAAACGTGTTCCTTCGGGAATGAGAGCCCGTGGCCACCGCTACTGAATAGAACCGACCTTATCTACAACTTCTCTACATCAAATTTGGATTATTGAGATTTTGTACACTTCCATGTATTTTGTCACTAACGACCCGGGTTTCGCCTTTCGGCATCTTCAGGCATTCGAGCACACGAATGGACTCGAACTGAGAGACAGTAAACAGTGTCTAACGTTTATATAGAAGATACAGATGCGACAAATATTATTTACAAGGTAAGATATTATACGTCTGAGAGCCACACTGATACCTGAGTTAAAATTTCGGGAATCGCCCTAATCCTTATTTTGTAAACACCATATTAACAGAGTGGCGAATTGCCGCTTTTCAACTTCTTTTAGATACTTCGTTTACAAAATAAGGATTAGGGAGATTCCCGAAATTTTAACTCAGGTTTCAGTGTGGCTCTCAGACGTATAATATCTTACCTCGTAAATAATATTTGTCGCATTTGTATCTTCTATATAAACGTTAGACACTGTTTACTGTCTCTCAGTTCGAGTCCATTCGTGTGCTCGAATGCCTGAAGATGCCGAAAGGCGAAACCCGGGTCGTTAGTGACAAAATACATGGAAGTGTACAAAATCTTAATAATCCAAATTTGATATTGAAATTCCATCAAGCACCCTCAGTCGATGTCTTAAATTACTTCTCTATATCATTATAAATATATTTATCTACTTTTAAAAATAAGACAACTCAAACATTGTCAGCTTTTTATGAAAGCGTAAAAAGACTTAAAAGGAATGGGAAGGGATTTTCCCCATCTACATGTGACGTTTCTTGTTACACACATCTCTTGTATTACCAAAAATTTTAGCTGCTCTGAATTCCTACTTTTTTACTTATCTCTATTGTACGTGACTTCTATATAGTTACCTCCGAGAAATCTCGCATTGCTTGTTTTCCATACGTCTATTAGATGGCATTGCCAACTTGCGTATTGATGAAGTTAATTTAGCCTTTTTTTTTAAAATTATCGACCGCTTCCGTCACTTACAATAATGGCTTGCTTTGTGTGAGGATATGCATAAACGAAATATGCAAATGGATGAATTAAACAACGCTACATCATGTTTGTACAAACGGAAAGTAAACAGAGTATCTAGGTGAGGGACGCAATAGAAATCCTTTGGAACCAAAGGAATAAATTGATGCAGAAACTGTATAAACTGTACATTTTATCACTTTAAAGTTTTTAACTTCGGTCATATCGTGGCCCCAAAAGCAAAAGGGTACTTGTGCGAAAATTGGATTTTGAGAAAAAGGCATTTTAATTGTTTTTATAATGAAAACAAAAATCAATTCGTGTGGAAGTTATTTCTTAGAATATAGAAATAAAAATTGGATCATGGATGTCTTATTACTCAATGATTAAAATGCATTTATTTTTTATAGGCTTTCATTTTGGATTTTCAAGTCACTTTTATCTCAAAGCATCGAAATTGGTAGATAGATTTTAACTCATTATATTTAAGTTAAAAAACTTATTTTGCTATACATGAATTGAAGATTAGTTTACACTCTTAATGAAGCAGTATGGCATAAACGTTTTTTTACGAGAATTGATCGTTATTCAGGCTTTCTTTTTCGAATTGGGTTAATAAATTACTTTTAGTTAGTTTTCGCTCTCGCTCTGGTTCATTTTTACATAACATCCATGCTTTTGAACACAAATTCATAAATCGATAAAAATTTCAATTATGAAACAAAGTTTGCTTAAATAATTTCTTAAAAATAACAACCGAGCGGTTTTCGAGTCAGTTTGGCGGAGTATTTTCCACGAGTCCTTGTTAACAAATGTTTGTACGTGTCCTCTTGAATCAATTTGATTATGTTTTAAAAATGGACTAAAAAGAAAATACTTGGCTTGATTGATGACATGAAATGACTTACGAATTAGAGTTGAACGTGAGGAGAAGGTGCAGATTTGCTTTTCGGACATGACACACACTTTTAATTGCGAATAAATGGATGCGAACGAAATATTAATAATGTTTCAGTTTACGGCAAGCATGCGAGGATAATCAATCAATCACGGCCGCTCTTGCTACGTCATTTTCATTATAAGAACAATTCGCTGAAAATATTAATTTGCGAATCATTTACAATAGATTAGCAGTCGTCAACTCTCGTTTTCGTGAGTTTAAAATAGTTAATGTATCTTGATCGTTCTTCAAGCAATGGATTAAAATAACAGCACAGTAACTTACATCGTAAATCAAAATGAATATGAAATATTAATTGGGAAAAATCAGCAATTGTTTCAATCGTGACCTTAAAAGAAGCATCGTTACAGAAATTATTAAACGATAACAGGTTGTCAATTATTGGATTAACTTTTCTTTTTAAATAAGACTGAGATTAAGAAATAAAAAATTACACTTTTATCAATATTAAAATTCACAGAGATTGGTTTAAAATAGAATTATATTTGCATGTATAATCGAAGAATAAAACTATATTATTCGTTTTAATTTTAGATACGAAAATATGATTTCTATCCATCAGACGTACCCATGAGTCTGACTGCAAGACGATTTAGAATAGGTCGTTATTGATTTACACATTCAGTTACTTCCACAGTTTTATTTTACCACTATCAGACAATAAATTCACAATGAGTACGAAAATTATCCATGAGACAGTGACATACTGCAAGCTAAATCACATAATTCGATGCGAGATTTTCAGTCCAGGGCACGATTTTTCAAATCAGACATTGAATTGGCATATGTTCATTACTCTGGTTCTGGTGACTCCGTGTTGGCTAAATAAATACTCTAGCTGACTGTTATCAAAATATACCAGCTTAAATTTACATATAGATTTTTGTAAACAAATTAGCATAAAGAAAAGAAATCACAGTGAGGTTGCCAATTCAATCATAGATCTATTGGATAAAAGTGTTGATACATTATATAAATCAATTAGGATTACCTTATTTGAATTTTTGATTAGGTCTAAAATTTCTAAAATTTTGATTAGGTGTATACAGTCTATGACGTAATTGAATATTGTGCTTGTTTCAATTAATGGCCAGATTTTTAAATCCGTAAGTATTTCAATTTTATTACTCGATTCATTGAACTGTATTTTGTTGACTGGATAGTGTTTTATAATATACCTTTTGCCATTTTCAGGTCTAAAAAATCTAAAATTACAAGGTTTTGATTTGATTGTTCTTTCACTACTACATCACTACGGTAACCAGAGTGAAAATAGCATGATGCTGAAATATTTATGAAATAATCAAAATGATAAATAGTTTTGTAATTATTTAATACAAATAGAGTTTGAAAAAGTAAATGATAAATTAAAAAAATTGAGACGAGATGTCTAAAAATTTGAGGAATACAATTTGAATTAAATTCTTGACATTGAAGCTTTGTATTTAAATGAATCCACAGTTTATTTCGATAAAACCTTATAATACTAAAAAAAAATAATTGCCTATACTATATTTAATGTCAAATAAATACTTACTTAGAAAAGATTTAGTATCCATTCCGGTGATACTTAATATAAACAAGAAAATGGTCTGTGTTTGAAGTAAGAATATTTGATTTTTCTTTTGTCTAATTTTACATAAGTAATAGACGCCGAAACAAAAAAAAGTATAAATTTCTTCAATTTTTTTTGCTTTGTAATCAATCACACTAATTGTTTAGTGTATAGTAATTATTTTACATGAAAAAAAAAATGCAAAGCAATTTCGTATAATTTATTTTTTTACTATTTTCAAACCACATAACAAAAGAATACTAGCAACCAACAAGTCCTTATAGAAATGATTGAAAATTATGTTTAAATTTATACGTGTTTATTAATATAAAATAGTCCCACCATATCTCTATTGCAATGAATATTTTAATGTTTAATGATTTAGATTCCTAAATACACGCATTCCTAGATCACAGGTATTTTTGAGGTTAGAATCTATAAATGGGAAAATTCGAATTTCCTTCTTTTCCTACCTATTCATAAATAAAACAACAATTTGATAAAGTCCAGATCTCTAAACTCATTTTTTTCTGACACTATGATAATTATATTATATTTGTATTGTTTACATGATGTTTTAGAGGCAAACGTCTGTGGGATTAAGTGGTCAGCTATTGTGTCTGTGACGTTTTTGATTCTTGATGAATATCTTTAACTTTAACATTAAGAGTATTTGACTATCAGTTTTTTAAGTATCGAATTTATACCATGACATTTTGTTTGAAGAACAAGGCGTGTATTTTTTGTAGTTGTTGGAAATCGTATCGGGGTTAGGCAAAGGAGACAAAGATCCTTGACTGCAGCGGCATTCTTTTTACTTTGAAAAATGCAAGCCAAAGAAAAATTTCTCGATGTTTTAATGAGGACATATCATATTATACCGCAGAGACTCATTTTTTTCGTTTTACATTTTTAAATATTTCGATAAAATGAAATGCTATAATCAATTGTAAGCCATGGGTACTGCGAGGCTTTTTAAAGTTTGTATGAAATAGGTAGGTACTTAAATTATGATTTATTTTCTTAGTAAAACCATTTGATAACATTATTTTTAAATAAAATTTCACACAGTTATGGAAAAATATATCTAGGGTGAATTCCAATATTGGAAAGTTCGTTTTTTTTGTATACATTTAGCTGTCATTTATTTGACAGGCTATAAACTTCTCAATATTTCAATCACTAGGCCACACTCGAGAAACTGTTTAAAAGTTATTGAGTTTTTTATGAAATATAAACTCTTCACTTCAAAATGTAAACATGTAAGGAAAAAGGACGTAATCCACTCAAAAAATATTGTGTATAACTCAGAAAAACCGTGCTCATACACTATATTTATATATAAATATATAATATATCGATTGTATAAAGGCAAAAGGACTTATCCTTCTGTGTTTGCATAATATTTTTTTTTCAATAATCGCGATGCATACAATTTTATACACTCTTTATTTTGGCTGTGTGTGAGATGCGTTATTTTTCCTTTCCACAGTCGATATGTATACGGCGAATCGAAATATTTATTAAACATAGCTAGAGAATATCTATCATATATCGATAACTAACCATCAACATAGTTTCTTTCAAATAAACCAAATAGACGTCATGTATGCTGACCACACTCAATATGCAAAATTGAATATAGATTATAATGGAATTTAGCAATACAGACTATTTCCATTAAGGTATTTCAAGCTCAAACAAACTATTCTCAGAAATCTGAAATCAATCACTGGGAAATCTCATTATTGATGTCAAATATGGCATCATAGAAATGCGCAGGAAACAAATTTTTCGTTATTTGCATGTTCACAGTATTCTTGATCAAAGTTCATCGTAATCAAATCATAGTGATTAATTCGATGTATCAAAATATAGCTGAAAAATAAACGAAAACTTTACAATATTGTCAATTAATTATAATTAGACGATTTTACTTCATATAAATGTATCAAATTTGATTTAGTATTTTGGATATTTCTAACCAACTGTAGGTAATATTTATTTCATCACTATAAATATTTTTTAAATAAGACACAATTTGCTTTGTGCTACTTTGACATTTTTATAACGATCAGGACTGATTTCGCTCATCGCGAGGATTATCAACTGAATAAAAATATAGAAGTAGTAAAAAACAAATTGTTTTTATTAGTGATGCACATTAAAAGTGACTATATTAATCATTCCAAGTTGGCCTTTGTAATCTAGTGGTAATTTTCTTTATTAATTTTTTTTAAAATAAATCTCGAAAACTTCAAAGAATGGCTAGTTTATATGTGACTTACATGCAAAATGAATGTGTGCCATTAAAAAACAGCGGATGTAAACCAAACTTTTATGATAATAAACTGTATTCTGAACATGGCCAAAATATCAGTCAGATACGGATATTTTTATAGGATCGTTAAATTTAAAGAAACTAAAAAGCACCATTGGCTGAAAAGGTATTCAGCATTGGCACTTTTCCAATCGTTTTCGTTTTATTGGATGGAAGAAGTTTCTCAACATTAATAAATTTAACCTAATGAAAAATTTATCCAAATAGAAAAAAAACATTCCATTCCATTCCAAGATTTGATTTATATTTTTAATGCTCATAATTTTTCATAATTAAGAAGTTTAGTGTAATTTTAGTACGGATGTGATTATTAATACTGTTAATTCATTAATTTAATTTTTTTTGTTAACTTTGATTGATTCGATTTAGTATTATATTAAAAATTAAAATCAATCATGATTTCCCTTAAAAATTAAATAAATGCATTTTTTTGTTCATTTGGGTTCGGAAAAAAAACTTAAAGATTCACTTTTAAGTAGGCACTTTAAAATACTAAGTTCAAAATACTTTACGCTGTGTAGGAAAACCCCTTGGTAAGCCCGTGTGAATGTATAGAGAAAATCATCCCTATTGATGAGAGATGTTAAGCAGCATTATAGGAAACTGGAAATATACCGGACAGTATAGTTGGATTGTATTCAGTGGGGTTGTAAATATTTATGTGATTGGATTTCGTAGAAAATTCTAATAATTGATATTGAGATACCTGTAATCCACAGAATTAGTGGGTACAAACTGAAGCCAAAAAGCTGTTTCCAAAAAGTGTTCATGTACCATATCAGATAAGAAATTGTTTATGACATGGGTGGTAAAACTGTGTAGTCATTCAATAACGAAAATTATTCTGCCATAAATATACCTCGTTAAGTAACCATGACACGATTATTCTGAACAACGAAATATAAATATGATTGTGTTTTTTACACATTTTTTGTTATTGCTTTCGTTGATAATATCAATAATCAAAATGGACATTTTCGAAAAATAGCCATTACATCGTAGCTGAGAGGACAATTATTATCTTGATCCTTTATTCGTTCGCTTCCAAAGGTTCGATTACCCGACTATAAAATGTTATAATTTTTTATTTGAACGCAATCAACATGATGTTCTGTGATATTTTATTTTCTCTCCGCTCACTCTTTATTCAATCCTATAGATAGGGCAAAGAGATAACGATTACTTAGCAACTACTTCTTTACAAATCAGAAAACTTTCTTTTTTTAAATTAGAAAAGTCGACGCGGAATTGTTCTAAATTGTTGAGTTCAGACCAGTGAAATCATCTTTTGTCGGATTGAGCAACTAACACATCACCTTATATGTGATTGACGTGTCATAGCGGCCATTTGAAAACAAGACCTCATGCAGTAAGTATTTTATTTTGAATTTCTTAAGGGTATTCTTATGGATTTTAGTGAATGTTGGCATATGCTACTTGATTCAACCAAGAGTGGCCTTACAGGAAGCTCTGAGGTAACTCTGATGAAAATTTTTTCATGAAATCCTCTGATTAGACATAATCAACTACTGAAACTTTCAATTTTTTAGATGTTCAACTACTGAAACATTAACATCTTCTTAAAAATTGAACATTTTTTTGTTACAGACCCTTTCCTAATTTTGTATCATATCATATTAATTAAAACATTTGATCCATTATGAATACACTTAGCTGTATAGTTAGGATTGCATATGATATGTATTGAGAGCAGAGTGGTGAAAAGTTTCTCAGAATATTCTATTTGACGTTGGTCGATTTTTGACATATTATATGGGCAATGTTTTTTTACCAAGAATATGGAAGACTGGCTTTTTTTTAAAAAAAATTCTCAACAACTTGTTGATGATTTCAAGAGATGTGTATTTTTTTCTGAGACATTTTTAAAAAAATTGCATCTCAATTGTGTATAAAATGAATGGCGTCATAATCTGAAAAGATTCATTCATGTATCAATGAAACTAGGCGTCGTCACACTCGCCCTGTGAAAGTTTGTGAAAATGTTTTTTTATATTTCTGTACGGCTATCTCTAACATACAGTTTACGACTTTTCCTTTAAAGTTTTTCACAACCTAAAAGAGGTTCGAATTTTCTGACATAAGAAAAGTTTAAAATTTTGCCGAAGCAAAATAAAATTTATATGTCGCACAAAACTCAATATGTCATTTTACAAAACATAACAAATCCATGTGTGTCTACCAGAGTTTATTTTGTTTTCAAATATTAAAATTGTATAGAATTTATACAGATGAAATGAAGTAATTTTAAATCTAAATGTGGATCAAATGGATACGCGAAGCAGTTTTTATTTAGTTGCTTTACTTTTATTTTTGTATAAGGTAAGGATATATATATATATATATATATATATATATATATAAAGTCACAGATTTCCATGCCTTTGGACGCAGTACCATAAATCATTTGAAAATTATGTTTGAAAGTGTCCGTTTCGAGAATCGAACTTGTGACGCCATAGCGACCACAACTGAATAAGAAAATGTCCAAGAGCGTTGACCACTCCGTAATAGGACCGGACCGTCTAGTATACTTCGATAATATAGAGAATACTATTCAATTTACATGACATGACATTTAAGAGGCTTACATGTAACATCGACTATGCCTTTACTAACCGGCTTAATTATTAGTATACAGCAAAATTTAATTGATTTGCTACCGAGCTGGTTGTCACATCTAGTAACAAAGCCAGTGAAGGCATATTCATTACTTATTGAGGAAAATTATGTTGCACAAAATTAAGAATAGTTATTTACCATCATGGTCATTTAATAGTATACAATGTGGTTAATTGGGAGTGTACCTACCAGGTGGACCATCACACATCCATTCTCTGCAGCACTGTCCAGGAATCTCTACCAATCTTGGAGTCAGACAAGCCCCCCGGGGAGCGATATTCTCCCGTGGGCATCTCGAGGCGCAAGCGTAGGTGCCATTCTGAAAACAAAATATTGTTAATATAGTATAAGTGATAATCTGTGTGGTGTAATTTGATGGGGTTTTATTTTGACGGGCAAGATTATTCTTTTATTTGAATATTTATAAACATTCTCTTTATATGTGCTACAGCTAATCCTCAATATATATATGAAAATTGTCAATGCTTATATGCTTCAAACTTTTTATATTATTTTGAAAACTTTTTGAAAAAACTGTTATTAAAAAAAAAAATAATTTCGGAAGAGATTTGTAGACATGTACCATCATTTTCAAAATGACAGATAATGAGAGGAATATTAATTTTTAAAAAATAAAACACAATTTCTTTGTACTAATTCCAGACATTTTAATGATCAGGATCGGTTTCGCTCATCACGAGCATTATAAACTGATAAACAACTGATTTTCATAATGAATATTTAAGCATTAGTAACGCCATTCAAAATTTTCCTCAGTTAATGGAATTATAATGTAGCTTTATTTTTGATTTCAGATCAGTATTTAGTGATTTGTAAGAGGTCCTTAACATTTTTATTTCCGACAATTTTATTTGGTTTATGTATAATTTGTTTGATAATCAGTAAATTCTTGTTCATTTACCAACTGTTTACATACTATTTAATTTTTAAAATTCAATCTTATATAAATAGCTCTCTCCTGGTCATTATAAACATGTCGAAGTAGGACGAACAGACTGTGTTTCACTTTTTTAAATATAATGTACTTTCCACCAAGAATCAACAGTTAACACCTTAAAATTGAGAGAAATATTAATATTTTACAGATATTTTACTGTAGAATGGTGAAATAACTATTTTAACATTTTATTTAATTTTCACTAACATTTATTAAAATGACAATTAAGAAATATTTAAAATAAAAGTAACATCGGTATAAAAAAAGCTAACAATGGAACAGTTTTTTGTTTTAATTATTGTTGATTTGAAAACTAAAACAATAGAATATCTTTTTTTTTGTTTACTCGACGACATTTACCAGAAAGACTATATATTTATTTTAAGTAAGAAGCATGGATATAATTATTTACTACACAAATTCTTTTTAATAAAATCGAAACGGCTTCGTATGGAATATAATGTGTTTGTTATATAAAGTATATCGTTGTAACAAATAGAAAAATTGTGGCGTAAATTAATTGTAAATAGTAATATAAAATGGTAAATCCTTCGCTAGTGCTATCAGTCACAAATTTTCATTGTTTATCGGAATACAGTACACAAAAAAATAATACCCTATCGATGCGTAATGTCACGCAATTAAATATGAGCATCACAAAAATGAAGCAGATGGTTAGAGTTTTATCAAATAATGAATACCGCAAGTTTTTGAAAGGATTTTCACATGGCAATATAAAAACGAAATGGAGACATTTGCCGAGAAAGAAATCTGCACGTGCAAGCGACTTAAGATGCTTACCAAGTGTCAAACGGTAACCAAAGAGAAAAATTGCTTTGGTGCAAGTTTATAAAAAAATACATAAACGCAACGTGGAGTCGAAAAAACAACAATGGTTTCTAATACACATGTTGAAATTGTCGAATCAGAAACTACTATTAATTCGATAAATGTTACGTTAACTTTGAATACAGTTTTTCTAGTCATACAAGTGTTATTTTTATGGATTTTTAATTAAAACATTTAATTAAAAGAAAACCGTTTTTAAAGCTTAGAATTATGTTGTTGATAAGGTGTCGTGTTATGATTGTTGTTAATTGCACAAAGTGTCAAAAACGTTGTATGTATTATTCTTATGGTTGTGATCAAGCAGTGAAAACAAGAAGTGATGGATATTTTACTATTAAAATTGTGAAAAAATTGTAATATGTATCTATATATTATAAATGGGACCCCGTAAAAATAAAAAGATTTGTATTATATCGATACTGAAAATTGATTATACAATGAAAATTGTGTGCTATTCAAAAAATGGTTCGTACAGTATTGGGAATATATATATAATGACTGACCGAATTGTTAATACAATAACTAATAATATTTTATGTGTATAATGATTGAATATATTTTGTATGGTCAGCCTGGTGGGCAATGTTTTTAACTTCTCAAACTCCAGCTTAACATCAAAGCGTAAAGTTGTATGTGTTTATAAAAGTTATCCGAAAGCCGAAATCATTGGCATTATGTTTATAAAAAAATGAGCTTTACTATTTCATTTCTCTGTGTGAGCTATTATAACTACAGAACAATATTTCTATTTTAAAAATTGCATCCTTTGAATATTGGAGTTTTGTTCCATCGAGTTTTAGGTTAAACATTTTTTTTTACAAAATATGAAACAGGAAAAGGCTTAAAAGTGTATTTGAACTTCCCATTTCAGGTGTTACGAGTGATGCACTAAAGGCTGATGAAATTTATTTTGTTAGATAGTATTTTTGCTAAGCAATACTTTTTAGCATGTAGTATTTTGTACTATTATTAAGATTCCCTGTCTCTCAGCAGATCGTGCCAGCGTGATTTGCGCAGCTTCAGGATATAAAAATAAAACGTGGTGTTCCTATGACACGGAGACACATGGCGAGCTCATGGTCTCCATTTTAAATTTAAACGTAACGTTTCCCGTAGTTCCTTCTCTGATGGCGCATCGCGCGATTGAGGGAATGTTGACAGGTGTTACTACTACCTGATATTTTCCTTAGTAACAAATACTATTACGCCGAGAATAAATCAATGTTCGTGTTTCAAATTTTAAATTTTGTGAAGAAGATTAAGAATCATGACGATGGTATTGATTTTCATTATTTAATTTTCTTCTGAAAAGTTACAGAAGACAGTTTTTATCCAACAAGCAAACAAAGCTTTTATATTTCAGTTATTCCAAGCACATAATGCCACTTGGTCGAGCGTTAAATAATTCTGTGTTGAACCGCCAGAGCCGGATTGCAAAGTTTCTTTGGCGTACTTGTCTATGTATAGCCAGTGCAAGTTTTCATACAAACAACTCAGACGCAACTAGCTGCGAGTCTATTGAGGAGATATCCACCAAAGAAGACCGTCTTTAAACACTACATTTTACTCGATATCTAATCAATTGATGGCAGTGGCGTTTCCTGTTTTATATAAATCAATTAAGCCACCATGACACAGCTAAATAACAATATTGTTAGCTCGTATGGGCTTTATTTTGCAATCGTTTATTTTTTAAGGTTTCCTACATCTTTATTACTACACTGTTGAGGCAACTCCACTATCTAAGGTTATGTTTATGTTTTGAAAAGACTTTAGTTATAGAAAACTATTAGTAAATGCATTAAATATTTACGATCAAATGGTATGTTAAGTTATTTAATATGTAGTCAAATTTTATTTAATATTATCATACTGAATCTGCCATCCAGGCAAATTGCGTAAATGCGTAACATCTCCCACTTTTTAATCTGTTCGTAAATATAGTATTTTAATTGCAGTTATAATTCCTGTAGTAAATTAAATTATCACGATTACTACGGAATAATATTTAAGATTATTTAAAAATTAGAACTCATCTAAAAAATAATTACTCTTTTGTATAAAATTCTGCTAAATACAATTTTTCTTTTATTAAAAAAAATATGTATTATTCCGAAATTGATCTATGTAATATTACATTGTCGAGGAAAAGTTCATCTTGTATAGTATCAAATAGTTAGAAATGAACCTACACTTAATATAAATAATAAAATGATGCTTTAAACGTTGAAAAAATTACGCCTATATTGATAAAAGTGTTCTTTTGAACAATGCATGATTAATAAAATTGTGAAAAGTTGAACTAATAAACTGCGGATTTTACACTCATCTTTTTTATTCGTTCGTTAGCTAGCAGATTCTTAGCATATTAAATGGCAAGGATATCATTATGACAACGTAGCATATTATCTTCTACGAAGCGTTGAAAAACTTTTTACATTAATTTATTTCATTTTCCCTTAGTATTTTACATGTCCAATTAATAATGTGCAAGAAGACAAGCTAATTATTACATTATACAAAACTTGACAAGCCATGCGATCATATTACAAGCATAGCCTCGCCACGACAAGAATTTTTTGTTAACAATAATAAAGGAATTCTAACCAATTATCAACTAAACATGATACGATTATAAAAACCCTATAAAGTAGCGCTTTAGTTAATATGCTTCATAATACATAAGTTACAAGTGATATGTTATATAAAAAAAATAACGGTAAATATGTATTATGGCGATAATAACAAAACAATGCAGATAAGACTTCATAATATAAATAATATGAAATGCAATATTGAATTAAGTTCTAGTAGTTATTAAATGATCTAACTATGTACGTTTCATGTTATTTGAATATTACCTACAGTGAATCGTTTACCCTAGACTAAACAGAAACAAATTTTTCTGTGCTTTTTATTTTAAATGACAACTTCTCAAGCAGCGCATCTCAGTAGAAGGTGTTTTTAACGAGAATTGGTAGTGTCGGTCTTTTAACCTCCCTTTTCAAATTCCCTAAGGATAAAAAATTATGTAAGTAAAGGCTACTGTAGATGTACCAATTTAACTTGCCCGCTAGTGAGGGTGCCACCGTCACGTTAGGAATGTTGCCATACTCAACCAACACTGAAATTTCAATACATTTTAACACTGATATTTTAATTTTAACGACGGTTATTAAAAATAGACAAAATATTTATTTTGCATAAAATGGCATTTGGAGAAATTTATTCTAGACTGACAATTCTAGTTCTAAATTCGGCGGCGGCCAACTAATATTGGTAATACTATAGTCCAAAGATAATCACTATATTTACACGCTTCGTTTTTGAGATTGGATCAAAAGTGTGGGAAGGAATAAAAAATTACACACATTCGCGGATTTGACCAGCTTTACCACGTAGCTATTCGATATTTATAAAGCAGATACAATATAGATTATTATTACTGTAGTAATGTAAATACAAATATTTATAATTTGCATATCTTATGCTAGATTACTTGTTTGCGTAGGCAGTGATTATAAACAAAACATTTGTTTTATTTTATGTAAGCATTCTTTATTTAGCATAATGTTGATATATTGCCAAAAGATAAGACACGAAAATCATTTACATCTGCAATATATAATATGATTTTGTGTTTTACGTGTGTTCTGATATAACGATTACAATATGTGTTATATTATAGTAACCGACATGAGATACCTACATATATAATTATGTCCTAAGGCAACGAAGTACACAAACTAGTTTGATGTTTGAAGTAAAATAATATTTCTTTAGAAACGATATATTTTATAACATAGTCTACACAGACAATGGGCTCTTTTCAATTCATTCAATATATAAAGGATCTATATTTTAATATTTCTATTGTGTACGGATGTTTTACAAAGCACTGAAATTTTTAAATAATTTAATTATGCTATGCTATTTTTCAATGAATATGCATTGGATAAAATCGTTCACAGCAAAGTAATTTAGGAATAAGGGTTGTGTTTGATAATCAACGTTGTTATATTGAAGAACCTGTAACCGAGTGGTTGCCTCTTAGACTTTAGTGTTACTCTGTTACGGGGTCACTTTCATACATTGCTTTTTTAATCAATTAGTAGATTTGTGCTCAAAGGCAATGACTATCTGTGATGTTTACATTCTTTCCCAACCACTTCTTTTCCTCACAAATAACAGTGCACAGAGAGAGTGAAGAGATTATTGCTAATCATTTAATAGTACACCATCCTCTATATTTATTAATTTTTTCATAGTTCATAATTCATCGATCTGTCTTTATTCTCTTGGGAAAGTTAGGTTTAATGACTAATAATTTACAACCAGTTTTGATAAAACAACGTCCGCAGATATATTTTATTAAGAGTACATCCATATTGAAATAGGTCATGATTTAAAAAAAGATTTCTTTTTCTTTTAACGCAAGTTTTCGTTTAATATTATTTTAAAATATAACATAAATCTCACAAAGAATGGATATATTTTGATATTCAATATTATACAGTTGAATAAAAAAAATATTCTCATGTCTTTATATTAGTAAATCGATTAATTCAGTAAATAATTTCAAAATTGGTGCTGTTTTTCATTTTTTTGTTTTTAACAATACGATTTAAAAATTTAATCTTCATATTAAACAATTAATATTGAATAAGTGTTTGTTGGAATTTTAATATCACGTATTATGAATCGTCAACCAGTTAGTTAACTTTGTTAATTAACAAGTTATTATACATCTATTGATTGTGATATGTCTAATATCTTTGATGTGTTTATATATTTGAGTATGTTTATATTCCAATTAATACTTGCAGTTAAGTGACCTAAACAGTATTGGCATAGTCTCAAGTGTAATTAATTGCTACATAGGTATCTTTAAGTTATGTGATTCTCGGGCGAGTGCTGCGGTAAAGCCAAAGAAAAACGAAAACCACAACTAGCCACATGCAATTCGAATGTAATTTGCACAAATTCTCAACCACTTAACCCCCTTTTACAACTTACTCCACGTAACTCCAAAATCTATGCGAATAAAGCAGGCGTAACTCTATTTAAATGTACATATATTATTTTAAACATTCACAAATATTATATTTAAAACTGAGATACTTGACCTTTATTTTTGGGCCTAATATATATGTTTGCTAATTTATACATAGTACACATTTTAGTACATTTGACAATTAGTTTTATTTTTGATACTGAGACAAAATTTTGGCTACTTTATCCAGAATAATATTTATAATTGCTTTTATAAATTTTATGAATTTCTGTTTGAAGGCATGTTTGTGATGTTTAAAATTCCTCCAATCAATCAGGAGTAGCAAGAACGATTGGTTAATCACTATTCCTCTCTTAGTTATATCGTTCTATACCTACTCTCTGTGAAAAAGAGAGGGTGAGGAACTGAGTAACAACTGTTCTGTTGAGATACATTTTTAAGGAACCCTTATGCCCCACATTGGGAGTGTTCACAGTTACAATAAATTCTACTCTGAATACGTCAGCAAGGTGAGAATCGGTAAGCCGATTTCTATATATGTTTTTCGCATATTTTATCTTATACCCTACGCTGATGCGAACAAATTTATTAAGAATGTGGACACAATTGATTACAGTTTTATATTTTTCAAAATTTTCCGTTCTCCGATCTCTGACCCGTTTCTTTAAAAATAACTCTCAAATTCGAATCGATTTTGAAATCAATTAATTTATCAAATAGTTTTGAATAATCATGTCCCAATGTAGCTAGTTGTATAATAATTTCTAATACTAAGTGGTAAGAATTTTCTACAAGCAAGATGAAATATTTTTTAAATCCTGAAATCTGGTTTTGGATAAGATAGCTGAATAATTTGAAATGATGGTATAGTTTTCTGGAATATTATCAATAACATCTTTTTAAACCTTTGTTGTGGTCGTTTCTTATGAAGCATTTGGTTTAAATATTTTCGTGATCGATGCTTAGTTTCTCTTCTAAATCAAACACTTTATTACCACATCTATAAAAAAGTACCTACTAATAGAGGGTCGCCTGTCGAGTATGAATGATGTTTGCCCGTATGATACTGTGTTTATATACATCGTAAATATTTCATAACTAGCCATTACAGTGATTCTGTCTTCTCGATACAAAATCGTATGCAATTCTTAAGTACCAACTATATGGTATTCACGAGTTCGATGCTGAATATTTCATTTGAAGTTTTAGAATATGCGAGCTTTTAATATAATTGTTGACTTTACTTTTCAAATAAATTTAATTATCATAGTAATAAATATTTTGTAAAACAAAGTTTTTAAGTTAATCCTGATGCCAATAACAATTAAATTTGCTGGAACGATACATATTCAATGACAAATTCCATGATAGATATTACGTATTTTACATAGCTTAATGTATTTTTAGACCTTTTTCTGGAAAATATTTTCACACTGAAATATTATATTTTCACAATAAAAACCCATTGAAACTCTTGAGTATACTTTTTTTTACGAAAATATCTACAAATGATTATTTTGGTATTATCTTTATTATGTTCACATCGTTTCTAAGACCAAAATGCTCAAATTTATATAAACTATATCTTTGAAAAACTTTTATATAATAGTGTATTAGGGTAACTACGACGATTTCTGCCTATCTACATATCTTTTATGAATCTTGTATGACATACAAGTGTGGTTATAGTATATGCTTATTATATTTTAGATGGATTCGGCAGCAACTTTGTGGAAATTCATTTTTAGTATAAAATTAAAATTGAAAACTTTATTTTTCCACTGGTTGTGTTGGGAGTACGACGTGTTTCGCTTGTTTGAAAAGCATTTCAAGACTATCTCTATCGTAAGATTTTAAAATATAAAGTAGCCATTGATTTTTACTCCTTACTCATACAACAAAAGAGAAATGAGTGTTTTTTTCATTTACTGGGCGAAGAAAAAGAGAAGATAATTTAAAAATTAATAAATTCTTATAGGAATCCTAGACTAAGGTTTTTATTATTTTCTAAGAAGTTATTATTTACTCGATGGAGTTTTCTTGCATTATTTTCTTATTATATGAAACACGTGTCAAATCTGATAATAACACATATTTTGGAATAGCAAAGTTATCAATTAAAATTTTATATTATACACATTATAAATAGCTTGATACCATTAATTCAATACTTCCTTATATATCTAATATTACAAAATTTTACAAAAAATATATAAACTTTGTAAAATTTTAAATTTATAAGATTGAAACCCAGATCATTAATATTTCAGCCGTCCTATTCCCAAATTTATCAGAGATTAAACTTTAATAAAGCCTTGGCATTAATACTTAATATCTTTACATAGAACGTAATAATTTTTGTATTTCTTTATAATATTTTTTTTATGTTGGTAATTATTTATTTCAATGCGGTATTTATTGCTGTTATGTAATTATTAAAAGATCTGTTAAACGTCAACGATATCGGAAGTGAACATTATTAAGAAAGTAATTTCCTTGATTATATGATTATTCTTTCAAGTTTTTTATGTCTGATTTATCTCGTCCACTAACATACGTATTACAGTGATTGTTATGAAACTTCTTGTCTTCAGATTAAAATTCACGTAACTTCTGACCTCCTTCCTGTATAACGATGTTGGTTAATGTACCAACATTATAAAGATGTATAGACAACACACCACAATTATTACTATTGGCGTAATGTGTAAAAGCATTACTGTGTATCTATTTGAGAATGGGATTGCAGAAGATTAATAGTTAAGGTTTGTAAATATTTGAATGTGGCGAATTATGTTAAAGTAGAGAAGTGTATACAGTCTTCATAAAAAAAAAACAAATAAGACCAATAATTCAGTATGTTGAAAAAGTGTCTCGAGATAAAGGCGAACTTTTCATCCGCTGGTCTTGGAATAATTTTGTCTTCCTTTAGGTCCATTGTCTCGCTTTTCCAATGCAATGCGAAGAAAGAGGAATGCAGTACAAACTTGAAATAAGGCAAGGTAAATAAAAAAATCGATGGGTCTTTTTTCGCAGTGCCGCAGCAGTCACGAAACCCTCCGTGAAATGAATTCATTGTTCCAAACCAGGGTCAAGTAACCACATGTCACAAACTGGATATGTCACTACTTAAAATCGCGACAAACAAAAGACGTTTTTTTAATTTTTAATTGAGATGGAAGGTGAAAGATCTGAAGCCTTTTCTATGAAAATACATTAAAAAAACCTGTATTCTCTATTGCTGGATTTAAAGCTGAGTCGTCAATAATCTTGAACTTCTATCCGACTCAGTTCAGTTGCACTGTCAAAGATTCGAATCCTTCAATAGCATGTTGTAAATATTGATTTATAGATTTCATATCCAATCCTGAAAACAAGATAACGAATAGGTTGAACTACTGAGCTACAACTAGTTACTACAACTTCTGTTGAAATTCACTGAATAAAGTTTGAACGAATCACCAATCAATTAATCACACAGTCTGTTTGACATTTGAATCGGATATGTAAAAAAACTTTCTATTTATTTTTACGCAATATTCAAAGATGCTTTGAAACAACTAAATACACTGGGATGATTGTTTGAAAGCTTTATTGAATTTCGCATCAGTTTTAATGCAATGTTTTATCGTTTTCTAATTTATAATAGCTTGCACATGCAGTTGGGGACCATTAATTTAAAATGGAATGGAATATGTGGCACAGTATATTTACATATCTAGTCGGAAATCTATGGAGTACTGTGACGAAGTAATTAAGCGGTAGAAAGCGATGCATCGTTACCAATCCTACCCGATAACGACTTTTCCCAATATTGCTAATAGTACTCCGCACACACACAGGCATATACGTATTCAAGAATTTACATAAAACATGCATGAACGAGATTTCGGTATAGAAAATACTCAATTTCCAACTGTGAAAAATTGAATTAGCCATAAAAATCTATGATAAATTAAGTTGTATGTATACAGCCGCCGGCTGCTTTACACAACGCAAAAATGAGAGAAAGTATAAAAAGTATATATAAACCACTTAGTTTAAGTGATTAGTTAATTAAGTATCCTTTACATCCGTATATTGAGAGTGCAGTCCAATCTACTCCGCGTTGAATCTAAAAACAGCCAAGGATATCCCGTTCCCCATACGATGTAAAAATATGCATATTTAAAGCTGACGAGTGAAATTATTATTAATATATTGCTTTACAGCTAACTGGCTGTGCGCCAGATATTTTCAAGTCACTCGAGAGAAATTCGAAGCAACACTGAAAGAAAAAATCCTTTGTCAACATATCGTTCGTTGTTGAAGTCGATGCTCTCGTGGCCAATTGAATCACTGAGTTACAAAAACCGGACGATTTTTTATGAAAATGACCTGTGCGTGCTATTTTTTTTTATTAACCTAAATTATATCTAGTAGGTGAGAGTCTCAAATTGCACTCTATCTAGTCAGAAAACCATTTAGAAATGCAATAAAATAATACATTTAATGCTTGGTATGTATGCACGGCAGTTTTTGTCATTTATTGGAAACATAAAAAACTTTAAAGAGATTTTTGCAACTCGATGATTCAATTGGCACATAAGCTTCCTTGTCAAATAATATTTTCTTTCTTTCTACAAGCTTTAGGTCACACGGCAAAATCAATGGTGTGAAACATTGTGGTTTTTATGTTTTCTTAATGTAATAACTTGAATCGAATTGAAATCAGCATTAAATTCAGCAATAAGTGTAAAATATAAAAATACAGATTAATTTATTTTTCTAACGACTGCTATTTTGTTTTGATTTCCATTGAAAAAAATGAGTTGACTGCTGTGAGATCTCTTTCTAAGTAACTTTATACGGTTTCCTTTCTTCTTTTCATTATTGAATTGCTTTGCCGTTTTATTCTTAGTATATTTAACAAAGAGAAAATTTAAAAATGGCTGTGGACAGAAAAATGATGTATTAATAACACAACATTGTTTACACCATTACCCACAACGGCTTCACATCTTTCTTACAGTGTAACCTAATACAGTTAATTGTGTATCAAATTTTTGTCAGGAATATCTAAAAAAAGACTTTTGCTGTATGCACTTTGGTGTGTAAAAAGTAAAAAAGTATGTCGATAATGGAAAAGCTTTTATCAGTTGAGAACAACTCTCTCTTCATTGGACCGCGTAAAGTTTTCGAATACATAGCAATTTGCCCTAGATGTAACCGATCCGACTGATAGTAAATTTTCCTTTTTTTGTTCATCTACTCAAATCAAATTTAATCAAAACCATTCTAAACAATCATAGTCCTTACAATGTTTGCATAATAAAATCATTATCAACATTGTAATTTCGTTAATGACAAGCGCACACGCGTATTTCTGCTTATGTTGTATTCTCAACAATCTCACTTTACATTCTATGGAGGTATCCACGGTTACTTTAAATATATATATATATATATATATTTGATTTATTACACTATCCATGTTAAATAATTGTTAATTTCAGATAAAATCATTCAACCAGTAAATTTCAAGGTGAGTTGTATGAGTGATCGTGCAACCCTGTTTTAAATTATAGTTATTTTTCAATAACATAATCGCATTGGAGTTTTTGCAAATCGAATTTTATACATTAAGCTCGTAAAATCAACGATGGCTATATTTATGTTATTCATGTTTGTGATTCAAGACAAATTAATATCGACCGATAGATTACGATCAAAATTATTATGTAAAATCTTCATTTATTCCATAGATTTAAAGTATGATCACGGCCGGTTTCATCAGCTCAGTATCATTGTGAATAAGAAATTCTTAGCATGTTTTATTACTATACATGTATTTTCACTTTAAAATGTCGTTCACCACAAATCAAGTGATGCATTAAAATAACTTTGTTTTTTTTTTGTATGTTACATCATAACATGTAACTATTTCATAATTTTTTATCAATGGCATTCTTGAAAACCTATAACAACAATTTATTGATAAAAAATCTGGGTAACTAATCATCTACTGTCAATTTCTGTATACTAATACTTTTTTTTTTTTCCATGTCCGCTCCCAATCTGGAGCATATGGTCTCCTAATGGAGGCATCTTGACAGAATTTTTTTCTACAAGAACTGCTTGTCACTCAGTTGCTCAACCTCTCTTTTCTTTTTCGAAGAGAGTAGGGATAGAAGGATAGGGCTATGACAGGACTAGTGGTTAGCTAATCGCTCTCGTTACGCCCCGCGAGGATGGGATAGGTGGGAGGGAGGACTCAGACTACGAACAAAAATCCATAAATCGATTGAAAGATCAACCTATGAAAACCGTCCGCACCGGGAATTGAACCCGAGACATCCGTAACCGTAGCCAGCGACGAAACCAACTGCGCCACGGACGCCGACAGTATACTACTCGAAATTTTTTTAACAGTGTTTATTCACTACAATCAGTTGTAATCTCATCACACAAACTAGTTTTTAGAGGTAAAGAATAAATGTTTGTATGATACCTGATACTGTAGATTATACAATGTAATACTCGCCTGTAGAGAAACATTATGCTTGTCATTTTCGTCAACATTATTGAATAAACATAATTAATTGGCAAATAATATTTGACCAATATTCGATATTCTGTAGACGCTGCACAACAGGTGAGCACTCATCAAAGCGTGACGTTGACGATTAAAGTAGGTCGACGCGACAATATGAATAAGTAAAGAAGGAGAGAGCCGGATTCTTTCTGTATTTCAATAACCGTCAACGAACGAACTGCATTATTCGTCAGCATCCGTCCTGCTGTCTTAATTACGTCAAGCATTCAACATTTCTAATAATATTCCTAAATGTTTAACACGTTGAATGGACACCCCTATTGTTAATGAAGTCATTAAAGCCAATTTCATTCAATCAATGTAGATAGTCTTGAAAAGTGTTTTTCTTGGTTAAACATTACTTGTTTGTTACTTTCATCACACACCGAAGATGGAATAAAACGCTCATTTTCTAATAAAAACATTAAATCATACTAGATCAGTGGTTTCAAAACTTTACGATAATACATACCAAAATTAAAAATAAAACTTTGCGATTTTTTTTTATAAATAATACAGGTAATACTTTGAATTGGTTTTACGCCCCTAGTTTGGAAACCGCTGCATTAGATTCAGTTTAGTCCTCTACTATAATATCGTAAAAAGTAATGTTTTTCACACAATTTTTCACAAAAATATGAACTAGACAATATTTAATAGCGAGTGATAAAAACTTTTGATGGACGAGAACTGTCCGCCAGTATTGGTATCATAATATTTTTTGGGATAAAAAAAACACATTACAGGACTGACATATTGCATTTTTTACTTGCTGAATACGCAGATTTTTTTTTTTGAATTCATATATGTCCATAATATGCGACAATTTACAGGCAACAAGCGTTTGACTGTGTCTGACAGTTTTTTCCAATGCTTGGTGGATACCCAATGTTGACATAGCTTCTATATATTCTCCATATAGTGTACTTACCTTATAATTAAACATTACAATCTCGAGTTCCTACATTTTTTTGACCCAAAACAACGGGAATAGAAACGCAAGAACTAGGATATTAAAATTATAAATAAAGCGAATATTTTTTGAATGACAAAAATTCTCTGAATGAATTTTTTTATTGAAATAGCACAATAGGTTGTCATGTTTAAAAAAAATAGAATAAAAAATAAAAAATATCGTCGATAAAAAAGTGAAACGCGTAAAGATAGATCGAATGGTTTTACGTTAAAATTTAAAAAGATAATTAAGATGAAGCAAAACAGTATAGTGGAAGAAAAATGGTTTACCACCACTTCGCACTGTAAGCTATTATCATTAATTTAAAAAACTAGCTCGTCGATAGGCAAGATATTACGACAATAATCTCGCGGCGTGGTATGTAAGTACCCTTCTGCAATTAACAGAGATATTATAAAGTTTACATGACAAAAAATGCCCTAAATAAAAAAAGAACACGGGTATTTAAAAAAACTATGAATATATATGAATGCGCGCCAGTCTGAAAACATACATTCAGACAAAAATTATTTTTTAATTAATAAAATACTAAGAATCGTGACGAATTAAATTTTAATATATAAAAATGATTTATCACAAATTAATACAAAAAGTTAGAGTAACCTCGTGTTTAACAAAAAATAAGATTATACATTTACAGCTTGCAATATGCACAACATATGGGATGACCATAGCTTAAGTTAATACAATAAAATAACAAAAAAATATTAGTATGATACTGATAGAGATGTTGTTGCTCCATCATGATCTGATGACTTCCACGCGCTGCTCGGTTGGGTAGTCCTTGGAGGACCACCTCTGAGGTTGAACGCCAGACCTGAAGTATCTTTAAAATCGTCTCTCTTATTCCGGCTTAATTATGCATTCAATTTCAAACCGATATTATTGGTTCCATCTTGTCCACCACGGCACTACTTGATTGGTCAAGCCGCGCCGCCGCAACAAACACAAAATTGCCATTGTGTGGACATTCAATTATTCAAATTTCTCTCGTTTTACTTAGTCCATCCTGTTCCATAGATAGATACAATTTGTAATGTACTACGTTACAAGTTTACCCCTTTTATTCCAGGTGCATGGTATTGTATCAAAGAGTGCGCTACCTTATACGATTTGGGAAGTTTAAGACTACAAAGCTGATCGCAGAGCAAGATTATGGACTGAAAATATTGAAGGGAGTCTGAAAGCCTACATTTAGCAGTGGAAGTGGCGGATTGAACACTTGGAAGTCCCCAGGAGCAATAAAATTTTAAGGTCCTGTTTTTTTGAAACAAAATTCATTTGCGATTTTCATATTGCCTTAGTATATAAATACTTTTTCTGTACATATATGTAATATCTTCTATTCACAAATCACCGTTAGATTAATCTCACTATTAATGTTGAAAGCAATCCAATGAAAGGAATTGAAAAATCATTGATTATGTATTCAACAAAAAAAATTAGAATTAAAATTCACTTACATACGTTGAAATTAATCTGACTGATTTAAAAATTAAAAAATACTACAAAATTCTTTAGAATATCATTATAACACTTTTCTAAGAAAAAGTTATAAGTGCATCATATAATGTAGCCATATGAATGTATATTACAAATTTTTGATTAACATAGTTCCATGGCGAGACCTGACGCTGCAGATTACAACATGTAAATACTCGCCTGTAACGAAACATTATGCTTATCAGTAAGCATTATTAATTGGCAAATAATATACATGTGACAAGACACGACGCTGCAGATTACTGAATGCTTTCAATAATAAATTAAAATAATATTTGACCGATATTCTATATTCTGCTGGCACTGCGCAACAGGTAGACGCTCACCAATGTCTGACGAAATTAAGACACAAACAAGGGACAATTTGATCAATTCTGTATCAACCGCCGAACGTAATCCAATAACCGTCAGGACGTGATGTCTGTCGTCACTCGCTGACCGAACTCTGGACTGCATCAATCGTCATCATCAGCATCATTCGTCTCTACTGCTTAATTTCGTCAGGCAACCACATTGGAATCATATTCCTAAAGTTCATTTCGAGTTTGTTTTTGAGGCCCCTAAAATTGTCCCTCATGCACTTATGGGGTAATCCAGTATTAAGCAGCTGCTGATAATAACAATGATTTTAAAGTATTTTTATAAGTTACGTTGTTAAGCGATCAAAATGATGTACAGTTTAGACAGCCGTTGACAAATAATTTCTCAGTTTAGGCATACACAATATTGTTAGCTACTCAACTTTGCGTGCAATCACTTTCCACTAAAAACTTTCCGGTTCTAATTTCACATGTTACTAAAGTCAATTTGTGTCAGCGAAATTTTGCATATTCGTTCACATACAGGATACATGCACACCTTCATCAAATTACGTAAGCTTAACTACACGCAAGATTTAATTGAATACACTCTATAGTACGAAGCCGCATTCAATTTTAATAGATATACTTAAATTTGTTGATATGTCTTAAATCTACATACTGCATAGCCTCTAAAACATTTACTTTACATAAATTTTGTTTGAAATAAAATGCGATAGGAAATAAATATAGCTTCATCAGAAGTCGTTATCAGTCTCAGTCGAAATGAATTGTTTAATGGTTTCAGCGGCCGTTTTCTTTTGGTCGTTTCAAATCCTTAAAATTGAAATTGTTCAGGAGAGAGTAAAAACTGTTTTTATCGAAAACATTATATAGCGAGTTGCGTTATGAATCTTTGAAATGCTCCCATGTAAATACTTATGTTTGCTTATACGGGATTATAAGTTGACAGTGTCGATATAATAGTGACTTACATCAAGTGGCCGGGTCAGAATTTTTAAAACTAAAACCAATGTAAAAATCCCTTTCAAAAAGCAATCAATTAATCTTCTAATTTACATCATTCGGCCGAGACCTGCTCTGTCGTCTTTAAAATGAAATACAATCATTAACTCATTTTCTTATTTTTTGAGAGTTACATCAATTGGCCAAAACACATTTGATACATTATGCTTTTTAAAACTGTATTAATGTTTGGGTGACATTTTTTTATTAATAAATCTTTTATTTAATTCTACTACTTTAATTAATGTAAGCATGGTATAAAATTAAAATTGATTACTTTGTTATTTCACTTTGTGTGTTACTAAATATGACACGTGTTTGGGCTCTTTAAGAAGCAACTTCAGACTAACTTATTATATTCTTTCATGATTTCTTCGGTTTTTAAATTGAAAAATATGTATTACGAATTAAGCGAGCTATATATAGAAATAGGTTAAGGGTAAAAGAATGGGGTTAATAAATATTCATTACTTAGCTAATCCCTCTCTCTTACTCTCTCTCTCCACGTTCCGTAGAAAGTTAAATAGGATTGGTGAGATGGAATGAAAATCTCACTGACATCTAAATATGACTTTGTATACAAATACAAAAACCGATTGAAAATCAATGTAAACTGTGCGTTCGGGTATTCGAGAATAACGACAGTTTGAAGCGTTACCACTCGGTTACGGAAACCATTGAAAAAACATAAATATACAAAACAGAATGTTTAAGCCATGTACGCTACCAATGTGGAACATATGGATTCATATGGAGATTATCGCAAACGAAGCTTTTATAGGAGAGCTGCATGTTACTCAGTTATTCAACCTCCCTTTTTCGAAGAGAGTAGAAATAGTAAGACTAGTGGTTAGATAATTGCTCTAGCTACAGTCCGCTTTAAAGATCGAATGGGTGGGAGGAAATTCCAGACAGCGCAGACATCCATGCCATGGAATGATAGTCTATAAACCGATTGGAAAATCATTTTATGAAACTGTCAGAACTAAGATTCAAGCCCGTGACCACCGCAACCAAAGCCAACGTTGACGACTTGATCACGGAACCGTCTTTTAGAAGGAATATTACTTTTATTAAACTTATTGAAAAATGTATTCCGGTAAATGAAATGTTTCAATGTAACGAAAAATATCAATGTACAGAATTTTTAGAATATAAAAAATGACGATGTTAAAATATCAATTATGGCAAACAGACTTAAGCGAATACTGATAATATGAGGTGTTAGATAATAGCAAGCATTTCTATTTGTTGAAGTACGTCATGGTACCACAAAATGTTAAGTAAGTAAGAATTAGGGCATCCAATTCCGGACCCTTTTTATGATACCGGGATTCCGGGATTGGTCATTAATTGTGATTTCACGTGTTAAATTGTATATTTAAAATTTATTTTGTTTCCATTATTGCTTCAATTGGAATGTACTTATACATGATTAAATGTTTTCTGAGTATTGGAATGGTTTTTTTTATTGATTGGGAATCAGGCAGACATTTACAAAAAAAAGAGAAAAGAATTTAAAAAAACCTAATGATAGAAATATTTTTATATTTTATTTGTTGCATTATTAAGGTAGGTTTTAATAGATGGTAAGCAAATATCCTTCAATTTGACTATAACATATTGACGTCCATCCATTTAAGAAGCGGTATTCCTTTGTTCTCTATTTCAAATTGCTTAAAAACGGTTGTTTTTATCTAATTTGTGATGGGAGACCACAATGTATTTTTATAAATTATGTAAGTATTATAACAAACCGAGGTACACGTTGTAGTTAATCAGGAAGATGGAATTGGATATATAAAGTATTTTTTAGTACTTACAGTGATTCTTGAAATACCGGGATTGATATTTTGTTAATTCCGGGATTAGAAACCCTAGCAAGAATAGTAAATAATGTTCATTACTCAAAACATTCTCGCGGTCCAGCTAAAATCCCTACTGCAAACAAATGGACGGCAAACTTGAATACACATTGGCAGTTTTAAATCACGTACTTATGTTTTCTCTAATTCTAAATATTAGTTATATAATGTTATATAGAGCATGTAATTCCAATTCGTATACCACATACCCAAGAAAATTGTTGTGTTACACTCGGTATCAAGCGGAAGAAATTTCTTCAAACCATTTGGCGATTCTTAAGTGTATAATGACGGATGGCGAAACAAGGACAATCAAACAAAATAACGAAAAGAAAACAAGTAATTATATTGATAAACAAAATATAACTAAAAACCTGAATATTTTTGTAAACTATCGTATTATGTAATATATTATTGAGGGGGAAGTAACCATTACCCAATATGGAGGATAAATTTTCCATGAAAACTGCTTGTTACTTAGCTGTTTAATCTGTATTTTTCGAAGAGAGAAGGGATATAAAGATATAGCTAGGAGAGGACTTTTTAGGTTCTAGTGGCATTCGAATAGAAATCTATAAATCGATTAAAACTGTTCTTACTGGGATAAATCTAGCTTGCTGCAATGTTGAAATCTCTCCAGTAGATTTTAGAAGTTGTTAAAATATATTTTGTAATCATCTCCTTTATATTTTTCTAATAATTATATAATAAAATCGTGTCGTGAATTTTGTTTCATATATTACAGTTCCTCAGTTATCTTTAATTTCGTTGGTTCAGCACATTTTAAGCAATACAATAATAGAATTTATTTCAATAGAGGTTTCTTTCGGATAAGCCATACAAGTACTACAATTGTTTTTCTTTTTATGTCTTTTAATAATTATAAACACCATCGAAGATACCGTTTTACAGTTTTTCAACTTTCAATGTGTGTTCGTAAAATCTCCATGAATCATTATAAAGGTTTTCAAACTTAAAACGGTTCAAACTTTAATACAGAAGAGTCATGTTCGGATACAATTAGGGCGGAGAATACATTTCACCAGAGAATAGTTCGTTATATTGCATATATTGCTTGCTGCTCAACCCAACGTGATATTATTTCAAACTATAGAATTGTACCATTGCGTAATATATATAAACATATTGTCTAAAATAGGCTTCGTATTTCCAGAATGTATTGTCATCCTTTTTATATACACTACATTCACAAATGCATAAGTAACATGTGAATGGTTGTAAATAGTTTGAACAAAGAGAATTCTAAAAACAAAAAGTAATTTAAACATTGTCGAAATCAAATAATATTGGACAAGTATATATAAAAGCTATTCCGTTAAAAAATTTGATATATACAATGACATTTTTCACTCTAAATGTTAAGCGCATCATGAACAAATATGCATAATTAATTATTCAAGGCTCGAATGCGGCCGGAAAATCCTCGAAAATTTTCCGTTCTGGTTCGTAAATTATTTAACAAAAAAACATATTATAAATATTGCTGAAAAAATATCGCCGTTTAAAAAATACAGCATGCGTTTCAGTTTCTAAAGTTTTACATGCCAAGCACTGCATATATATATATTATTTATAAAAACTCAGAAGTGAATCCACTGAGCATTGTTTATAAATTTAAAATCTATTTGAATTTAAAGTGTGTATCGATTCCTATTACATAGGTATTCAAATAATGTGTTTTTGTGCGATTTTAGTAATAAAGTAAATGAATATTAATGTTTTTTATAGAGGGATTCGGCATTTAGCACACGATCAATTTTACGCCATTTAAACCATTTAGACTGATTAAAAACTTAATCGAATAACGAAAATAACAAAACTGTTTTGGTTTTATGTTTTGGAAATTGCGATTGTTTTTAAATATTAAAATCTAATAATACTGTACATGAATTTATTTTAATGATTTAATAATACACCTGTCAATGTTCAAATTAAAATTTCAGTAAAAACCAATATGGTACCACAGGTAGTAATTGTTTTGTCTGATTCACATAATGTGTCTACGTGAACACATCTAAAAACGCACACATTAAAGATTTGCCACAATATTTTTTTACACGAGATAAGTGACAGTTTACTCTACCTCCCGGATGAAGACGAGCTTGAGCAAATGTTGTTTGAATCGTTCTCTCGTGCCCTCCTTTTATTGAAAGACACGTAAATTTTTCAGTTACTATAAAAAAATATTTCAATTTAAATGATACTTGCATGATTTCTCGAAGTATACAATATATTATATATCCTGACTAGGCTCAATAGCGTTGACTACACGACTACGAGACTGAGCCTTTATTTCATAAATGTCAATCAAAATTATTGCGTTATTTGGTTGGGGCTTAGAGTACACGATGTATTTTGCACTTTTTAGTACACTGATACGCTTTCTGTATAATACACAGAGAGTGTCAGTGTATTATTATGTATGGATCCCGTAATCCTAGAGAAGTGTATGGATCCCGTATATGTATCAGTATAGATCCTATAACCGTGTATGGATCCCGTGATCCTAAATCCTAGAGCTATAATATGTACAAAACACTCATATCGTTAAACGAGTATACAAGTTTTTTTTGTAGTTTCATTTTAATGTTTCGTAAATTAAAATTTCACTGCAATCTTTCATCAGTCTTGAGCAGGCTCGGTCAAACTTTAATTGAAATTTAAATGAACAAAGGCCTGGTAAAATAAAATTTAATATTTTTTTTTCTTTTATTAATTGTTTAGTACCACATTTTAGAATGACCCTGCAATGGTTTTCAATTACCACCGTTTATAACAAAGTGAACAAAATTAACTATTTAAATATCTTGTTTATAAAAGTAATTGAAACATAAAAAAAATACATCTCTATAAAACTTTTTGCTTTAACTTTGAGTGACTTTTCAATTGCTCCATCTACTATTTGACAAATACATTATCTTAACGACAGAGGCTTGTTATAAAGTGTAACGAGATGAAGGATTAAAAGCTTCAAGTGAGACTGTATTAAAAATTTGCACCGGCAACAAGTTGCTTTGGAAAATTGTTCATAACCGTCATATACCGGTGATAATTTTATCACGTTTTTTATTTTTATTTTTTCGAACTAATTACCCTCATTACAAGCAAGGTACATACATATTTTACATTTTTATCAGTAAAGTACTGTTATATTAACATAATGATGAAAACTGTAGAGTAGATATTAACTTCATTTTATTTAAAAAATAAAAAATAAATTGTTTTGTACTACTTCCACATTTTTAAAAATGATAAAAACCAGATTAGCACGTCCAGAGCATTATCAGTTTTATTCTTTTAAATATAATGCCTTTTCACCAATAATTGACAGTTGACAACACCTTAAAAGGGAAAGGACATAAATAATTATTTCAACAGTGGACAGTTAAGGAAAACTAGTTATGAAAGAATCACAGTCAATTTCAATAGAATTGGGAAGGAAGAACACGCCAAGTGTTGATTTGTTATATGTTTGTATTTTCACTGAAATTTTTGTACTGTCGTATTGTAACTGTTTGTATTGTCGGCGTCCGTGGCGCAGTTGGTAGCGTCGCTGGCTACGGTACGGATGTCTCGAGTTCAATTCCCGGTGCGGACGGTTTTCATAGATTGATCTTTCAATCGATTTATGGATTTCTGTTCGTAGTCTGAGTTCTCCCTCCCACAAATCCCATCCTCACGGGGCGTAGTGAGAGTGATTAGCTAACCACTAGTCCTGTCCTACCCTATCCTTCTATCCCTACTGTCTTCGAAATAAGAGAGGTTGAGCAACTGAGTGACAAGCAGTTCTCGTAGAAAAATTCTGTTAAGATACCTCCATTACATGACATGGAATAAAAAAAAAATCACTGAACCTGGTAGGAACAATCATTTTTAAATTATGTTTTATTTATATAACAATCACGATAAATTTATCGCGGACAATCAATTCCATAAATATACCAGCGAATCACTTATAGGATGTTAACTGACTTTATTTTATATATATATGAAAATGACAATTATCGTTTTAACTATGTATTGAAAGATATCTATAAAATGTTTATTTAGTCACTTAAGTAACTGTTGATTGAATTGATACTGACTTGGTAGAATTCCATTATAATAGAATAAACATAGGGTATGATAACAAGTATTTACAATAATAAACGGACAGTATTAGGTCAAGTTAAATTAGCTTAAGATGTAATAATATAAGTAAGTTTTAAGTAAGTTGGATATATTATTGATCGATTGTTTTAGTGACAAAACATTTATAACAAATAAGTGGCTATTTATTTAGATATGTCATTTAAAAATTGTTTAATTTATTGACCAAACAAGTGGATGTGATGCAGACTCAATGAATGCAGGCCGCTTATTGATGACGAGTTATTGATAATATGAATGCGATGAAAAATATTGTGTTAAAATGGCAGAGCTTAAAATGTTTGATGCGGTTATGAGACTGCACCAAGAATGGCGTTTATCATAATTGATTGACCGAAAAAACGTCAACTGTTCGATGCAATGGAAAATTCAATTTCATTCATTTCGCTCGACGGAAATGTTGCCGTTGTTTTTTTACCGGAAAACCATTTCCTTAGTCAGTGATTGATTTTTCAATCAACTGCTATTTTTTTTTTAAATCAAATGGTAATAATTATTGCACAATGCGTTTTATTGGACAGCAGAGTTAAATGTCTCATTTTTCATATACAGATTTACAAAAAATACATATACAACGATTGTTTAACATTTCAATTAAAACTTTTATCATAAAATAAAAGTTATAAAGTCAGTAACTACATTTACGTCATTCAAATTTGCGAAACATTTCAGAATATAATTTAATATTGAAAAATAACTAGTCACTTATTAATCAAATTACAATATAATTATTATAAGTCGGGTGTTAAGATTTCTAACATTTTAAAATAAGCAAGCTTTAAATCAAGTAGGTCGATTGAAAAGAGTGGGTGAATGTAATAATTTATTAGATTTTACTAATTAACAAACATTTAAGCGAATTTTGGATAGTTACTCCTTACCCTGCCGATTAAAGGAAAAACTCTTGATACGTTTATCGATGCTACTCCACTAGATAACTCATCTAGTTAAAAAGTAGTTGGGTAGAGAAAGGAAAGTAAGTCATTTGAATGCTGTAATTTTAATACTTTTTTAATGAGCATTAACAAAGTAGTCAATCAATAAAGCTGTTTTTTTAAACCAGTTTATTTTACTAGTATGTCCGTCGAAATGCACAAACTACTTTACATAATATGGCGTATACTTAATGTAATCGCAGAAATTTCTCGGCCAAGTCACGAAACCAATGATTTTGGGATTTGTGAGGTGGTCGTCCGGGACCTTGTCAACATAGTAAATAGAGAACCCTAATCTCAATTATTCAATAGTGAGTATTCAAATCCGATACTGGGGTGACATCAATAGACACTCGCTATAAATAGGCGTGCGGCAGTCACCCACTCTCGAAGTTCAGTATGTGTCAGGTCTTGTATTCGCTAAATCAGCTTTCACATCCTCACAAAACCTTTATTTATTGTATTTTTTGCATATCGATTTATTTAATACCCCAATAATTATTTCCCGCTACGGAATCTAGTACTCAGTTCAGTGTTCGTGAACCTAGACAGTATTGCCGGTAATTTAGGCTTTTATAATCGGTGATGGTGGCTTTCGTAAAATATTTATTCTAACTCCATATATCGAATTCATGATAAAACTTAGCGTGTTTGACTTTTTAAAATATACTTTAGAAGTAACGTAGAATCTCATCTCTATGATTTGAACATACATATACTAATTCATTGGACACTTCATGTATTTAGATGAATGAGTAACGAAGGAGTTTTTTATGCCAGAGCACAAATTTATTGCGTATAACGGCAGCGGAAAGGGTTCGTATTTGAGTTGTACCCCTTTTCATGGTTGGTCATAACATGTCGTCACCTTGGGTAAACAAGCTTCTATCTGTAAAAACTAAAACTGTTCAGGAGAAGTAATTTTAGATTTCAGAAAGTGTAACTTTTTGAATGACATACACTTATGAATTCACATGCATAAATGAAAGAGATGTGTGATTTCCTAAAGGAGGTATTTCTAATTATATATTTAGATAGAATATTTTTCTTATTTAAATTTTGATGCATTGACGGACAATTGTAAAGTTTTTTAAATGTAGATAGAACCGTATTTTTAATGCGAATAAAACTGCATTTAAAAGTGATTTTGTTGAGGGGACGATGTATCAAATGTAATAAAACCGAACTAGATATAAAATAACTGGTTTTGCACAATCAGCCATAATTATCTTATTAATGAGTAATTAAAGATGATAATTTTAATACACTTTCATGTTTTCGCACTTCCACACCCAAACTTTTTCTCCAGTAAAACAAGCTGCTAAGCTTATATGCGCTGTATCAATGGATAACGAATTGTGATGGAGGATGTGCATTCACAAATATTAATTTTTAGGATTTCTAAAAAGATATGACATGCAAATTTCATCAATGTGATAAGCAGTGCTCGTCAATTTGATATTATGAACTCATGCTTTGAGTACAAGTACCATTTTTTTAAGTACGCAATGTGCAAAACTGTCAATAAAAGACACTTTCGATGGCCTATACGACTCTAAGTTCAAGGTAGCCTTCGAACAAATCAATTTTATTATTGTAACTTGATTTAAAAGCAGTTCTTTTCAAAGGAAGTGCGTCAATTTAAAATTAACTTGTAACGGGAATGTACTCAATAAAATGTTTGCGGAGGGGGGAGGGTATATTACGATTATTTGTTCGACATTTTTTAACCTTGTCCACTTCCAATGTAGATCATATTTGTTCCTGATGGAGCTTATTTCAACAGACCTATTTTCTACGAAAACTACATGTTATTCAGTTGCTTAACCCCCCTTTTTCGAAGGAAGTAAGGATAGAAGGATAGGACTGGACCAATGGTTTTTACGATTAAATGTGTGGGAGGGAATTTAAGGCATCATGGAATTCCATAAGCCGATTGAAGAATCAATTTGTGGATCTGTTCGTATTTGAATTCAAGCCTGTGAGCACTGTAACTCAAGCTTACCACTTGATCACTGGATCGGAAGTAGGGTTTTCAATTGTTTTTTCTTTGTTATTGGTTGGCAAATTTGCATTTAAGAATTAGTCATATTTGCATAAAAAAAGAAACTTAATTGGTCTGAGGTGTTTTTTTTATTTAGCAGAATTTACATATTAACGGGAAAATAATTTACATAGCGTCACACCACAAAAATACAGGTGATTTTTTTTTAATTTACTGACGCCCTATTTCGTAGAATGCAATTGTGATAGATTTGCTGTTTATAAAAAAATCATTATTGGTATACAGAAAAAATAACATTTCCCCCTTTTTGTTTTTAAGTGCTCATGTGTAAACCACAGCTGAATGATTTGTGACGTGTCATGTGCACTCGCCCTTCCCCACTCGATAGTTTTCTTATCCTTATGAGTTTCACTCATGCTTAGATATAAAAATTATCAAGTTTTTCGGTTCGTAAAATTTTTCGTTTTGAACACTGCGTGGTATGAAAACAAAAGCTTCACATTAAATTATGGATATCTCTCAATTATTCGAGCCTAATAAGTACGATTTGCTATTCATTGGAATTCATAATTATTTATCCCCACATTTCAGTTAATGCGACGGAAATTGCGAAGCACCGCAGTCTGGATTCATATCATCAAAATAATAATAAAAAAACCTCGCGTATCAAAACCAATTACCGATTTTGCACTAAATACAGCTTAGTGCACCACTTTTCAAGTGTACACATTAACCGTATAAATTTACTGACTGCTGTATGAGCTTACTGTAAGCATCCGCTAAAATGCTATCGTAAAATAGTTACCTAAAATTAAAGTAAATATACCGCATTTATAGAGTTTTTTTTCCAGGTAAGCTTGAATATTGGCTGAGACATTTGAATATATATCGAATTTTACAATTCCAACATAAATTGGAATCCAAGTGCATGCTACAGATATGGGGTGAGCATTTTTCTTGTTAGGTAGAAGGTGCATTGTTGTGATAGTTTTATTGAATTTATTCAAGTTTTCAATGTAATCTATATTAATAAAAATGAATTTTTGTTTGTTTGTCCTTCATGCGTTCCTATACCATTCATCCAATTTCGATGAACTTTGGTGAGTTTTTGTGCACACACTCGTAAAGGGACATCTTGGAAAACCTTCTAATTTATTCGTGCACACACCAGACGGAAAATATTGTGTATCCAAAAGCACTTCAATAAACAGAATTAATACATAAACGCTTTCTTTCTTTGAGTGGAATTGCAACGCATGCCAGGTACTCGCTAGTATATAATATTCCATTATGAAAAATTAATGATAGACTATACCAGTGGTCGGCAATTTACTACCCGCGAGTAATTAAATTACCCAAAATATTTTGAGTTACCCGCAAAGAAAATATGATAATATTTTTTTATAATATTATTTATTTATAAGTTATAAATAATTGCACATTGAGTTAGATAGTATTCACTTGTTACACTTGAACTTTTATTTCGATAGTTTGCTCTTTGGATTTGATAGTATTAACGTAGTACAATGAAACATTGATTTTAATAAAGTCCACTTAGTCACGGATTCTTTACCAAAGAGAGTTAAGTTGTAGTAGGTTATGTTAGGGTTGGTATGGCTTGGTTTGTGTAATGTATCCTAATGCATGAAGCAAATACATTATAGGCGGCCTAGCAGAGGATAGAAGAATAAGTGACATTTCATTACAGCTTCGTGCAAGTATCGATTTCAAAGTGTGAGTATTTATATAGAGTGAAAACTATTTTATCCATGTGAAAACCTTTTGTCACTTATTAACTTGCACTATTTGTTCGGATAATTTAACTGCTCGAACTTGCAATGTTGAACGACATTATTCATCCAAACATAGCACTTCACTAAGCAAAATTGCATTCAAATTCAAAACCAAGAACGCTACTAAAAAAATTATTATATTATATGTATGTTTTTATAAAAAAAAAATGTATTTACACATACATATGCAAATATACGTATTATTTAATAAAAATAAAATAATTTTTTCGAAATTGAAATTTTTTACAGTCTCTCAAAAAATGGCCGACCACTGAACTAGATAGTTGAAAACATCACAAATGTACATGCCTTTTGCCTGATTAAATAATCCATGAAAAGTTCCATTGGCTGATTTGCATATTTTTCCCCGCAACCTGGGATTGTAATAACAAAACCGGGGTCACGGTTTTTCATCCGTTTTTTTTAATATCATTATACCAGTTACTAAAATTCAAACTAACAGTTTTTCGGTGTTACAATATATTACGGCACACTAACTAAATGACATTTTGTCAAACAAGCTATGAATTTGCAGCCGGAATTTTGTATAATCTCGGCATTGATGTATTCGTTCTGTTTTGTGATTCCAATCTGTCGTATTTTGGTTTTTTGATTTTGGTTTTGGCTAGTTATTATCTATTTTTGTTATACCGGCATTGAAATATTCACCTGTATTACAATCATTACCCGCAACCAAATAGGATGAAATCACAAGAAAACGATACGAAAGAAAATATAGGATTTATTATGTTTAATTTGATTATGAAAAATAAACAAATTCCCTTGATTACTTGGAGTACTTATTTTTTTATTCGTAATCATAACAAAACGAAGTCCATTTAAAGCACCTTGGATGGGAGTAAATATGTAAAATTTTATTTCACTGGGCTGAACAAAATTTAAATTTTTCTCCGATAGTGCAGCGAGTGAGATTTGAGCGCAGACATGAAGAAGAACATTTTTAACGCTCTTTTAAACAAACGATCGACCGTGTTGATTGTGCTGGGTGCCTGCCTGCCTGTCTAGCGTACTGGGTACAGAGTACTGAGATACTACTTGGAACAATCTCAGCAATACCCACCCAGCTACACGCTCTTCGACGACTGCCCAAGCCCTCGGTACGACGTAATACAGAACTGAGTAAATGTTTACCGAAGACGTCTGGCACCGATGAAAGCTTGCATCAGATATTCTTTGCTACTGTCGCGAATAAAGCCCTATTTAATTATATGGTCGTGAAATTTTACTTTATAGAAAAGATATAAAGCTACATCTAATCAAAATTGAATTGATATAAATATATATTATCAATCATACAAACTAATGATAGAAATTTTGTTAGTTAAACATGTAATAAAGATAATCGGCGTCCGTGGCGCAGTTGGTAGCGTCGTTGGCTGTGGTTACGGATGTATCGGGTTCACTTCCCGGTGCGGACAGTTTTCATAAAATGATCTTTCGATCGATTTATGGATTTCTGTTCGTAGTCGAGTGTTTGTGATATCTTAGAACTTCCTTCCACCCATCCAATCCTCACGGGGCGTAGCGAAAGCGATTAGCTAACCACTAGTCCTGCTCTATTCTTCTTTTCCTACTCTCTTCGAAAAAAAAGAGAGGTTGAACAGCTGAGTAACAATCAGTTCTTATAGAAAAATTCTGTTAAGATACCACCATTAGGAGACCATATGCTCCACGTTGGGAGCGGACACGAAAAAAAGATGATTTTAACTACAGCGGAGGATTTTTTTATGTGAATAAATTGTATGTAAATTGAATTAAAATATGCTTTATCATGCAAGTGTATGAAACACCGGCACCTGCCGTGGATTTCTCTCTTTCTTACACAATCACATGTAAAGTGAAGGGCGCGAGCGAGATACAAGGGAATGCGGCCGCATGCTCTTGTATTTAGGGCATCCAATCCCATCGGATCCCTTTTCTGATCCCAGGATTTCGAGATTGACTTTTTTTCAATTGAACAAAAGCCAGGTATTCATGTTGGAAATTGTCAAAAAAAAATGTTTGCTCCCGCGACAACCGGGCGTTCGCGAATCCGTTATTAAAAATTGTCAAAAAAAATGCGTCTTTCTTTGCTCCGTTAAAAAAATCCGTTATTGGATGGACAAAAGTCAGGTTCCCGTCCGTCACACGGCGGGAATTGCGAATCCCAAAATCGCAGTATTGGTATTGAGTAAATCCAGGGATTACAGAAATGACTTATTGCTCGGGATTCCGGGATTTCGGGATTGGAAGCCCTATTTGTATCCTACTTGCTAATACACAAGTTAGGTTGTGTGATAGAGATACACCGCACGCCGATGGTACATATGTTTATTTTAATATTAATAAATATCCAAACTTGAAAATGCTATTACTGATTTTTCATTTCGTATGCATCCACCATTGGCAATGGTGCTCCATGATGCAATAAAAAATCTTTTTTAACAATTTTGGTCGTAAGTGCGAAACGTCGTAAGTCGAGTACTATCCGTATTTATATATTATAATGTCAAGCCCTAGATAGTCTTTTGAACTAAGTGATGCATGTGTGAATTAAAAATGAATGTCTCTATAACACAAAAAACACGAGATAGTTGCGAATAAAACTTGATAGCAATGCACTTGTAGACAATTTCGGTGCTCAAAGAACTGATGTCACTTTGCATTCAGTGTGTGGCTCTTTGATTGGATTTTACAAACTTTAATTTGTACCGTATCTCCGCGCAAGTGGATTTTAAAAAGAGGCTATTTTGTAAAAATTAAAGTCCGCTAGTAGTGAAAAAATTTGATATAACTTGTTAAAGTCAAAATGTAATCAAAAATATTATCACTCATCTGAATTGACTCATAAAGTGAGAGGATATATTTTCTTAAAAATATTATTTTATTAGACAAAAATAATTATTGGATTTTTGAATACACAAAAACATTTATACCATTTAAGTAAATGTTAGTCTATTTATTCATACAAAATTTGTTCATAAATAAAACGAAAGCGTCTTGCCGAATTCTGAAACAGTTCGTTATGTAGGCATATTTGATTAGCCCGAGGATGATAACGGTGTTAAACGAGATAAGTTTGCAATTGGCGTACTGTTTACAGAATGCTATACAGTGAGCAAATGACGTTTGCTTTAGGCACGTGCTAAAATTGAACACAGAAGTGAACGTCAGAATTAACTGATAGACACAATAAGCTAGGACCCTCAAACAGGGAGCGTTCAGTTGATGTACATTAATTATTGGGTTCTTGGTGCAGTGGTCAACGTCATTGGCTACAGACAGTTTCATAAATTGATTTTTCAATCGATTTCCGTTCGTAGGCATGGATGTTTGTGATGTGTAAAATTCCCTCCCATCCATCCAATCTTAAAAACGGGGTGAAGTAAGAGAAAAAAAACAATTAAAACCCCACGGTTGGGTCCGTGGTCAAATGGTTAACCTCGTTATCTTCGGTTACGGTGCCCACGAGCTCGAATTTCAGAACGAACAGTTTCATAAATTGATTTTCAATCTGTTTATGGATTTCTGTGTTGTCTTAAATTCCTTCCCACTCATCTGATCCTAAAAACGATGCGAAGCGAGAGCGATTAGCAAACCAAAAGTCTTGTCCTAACCCTAGCTTTCTATATCTACTCTGTTTGAAAAAGAGAGTTTGAGCAGTTGAGATACCTTTATTAGGAGGGCATATGTGCCATATACAGAGCGGACATAATAAAAAATAAATAAAAAAACTGCAGTTATTTATGTTGGACAATTTGTTATGCGCTGTGGTAAGGCTATGGTTGTACATTTCAATTAAAGCATTGCCTCCATTTTATACGTTACGTTAAACATTATTTTTCCTTACTCATAATTCCCTTAAGTTGGGTTAATATTTCTAGCCTTGCAACACTATATTTCTCTCACCGTTCATCGAAAAAAATAATACTATCTCCTTCAACAACTGTGTTTCACTCTGATACTAAAGCATACCTTTAAAATACGTATATTTTTAATCCGGGTAATTTTCAACGAATGATAAATTATGCTGCTAGATTTTTAAACATTATGTAACTTACTTTTGTTACAATTAATTGAATTCTTTTACCTACGTAAATAATAACAGAAATAATTGTTAAGAAAAAAAATAAACTCGATTGATGTGGTTTTGAGTCTCACAACGTTTATGAAAAGCTGATCTATCGTGTAAACTAAGCGATGTTTGAATAAGCATTATTGTAATATTAAAAAAATGCGGTAATCAGTGTTAAATTAAATTGAAAATTAAGTACGGGTTTCTAGGCTAGGGATATTAATAATGTGAACAAATTTACATTGGGTTCTATCAGGTTCATTTTTTTAAGCCATGTCCGTTCCCAATGAAATGGGAAAACGACGTTAACCACTCGACCGTTGACCCGGCTAATAATTTCCACACATAAAACACTACAACCGTCTTACCAATTCACTATTCAAGACCAAAAAAACTAGTAAAAATATTATTTCCTCAGAAAAATCATCGAATAACGATAATGAATAGATGATATTATTTTCTCCCCACTCTTCATAACTGGTAATAACCCTTTCTCACAATCAAATTCGATTTTTGGCACTTGGCCCACAGCAGCGAACGGATTAACGATATTCCAAAAAGCCTGCTATGAAAATGGATCGGTATTTTTTTTTTAAATTAACCGAAAATATAATAAAATACATGGTAGGTTGAACCAAAATGTATGTGGATAAATAATGGGACTAGACTACTTTTTTAACTGTTCAAATCAATAAGTATTGTAAGTATAATTTGTAAAATATATCTCCAATTAAGCATTAATAAAGATATAATCAAAATATACATGTACTAGATAAGTAGATATTTAAGAAGTTTTTTGATAGAGGCGGGTTTGCATCTAGCCTTTATATAATAACTTCAACTGACGAAAACTTTACCGCACAGCTATTTAAATTTTGAAGAAACGCTGTTCTGCGGTTGGTTGAAATTGGAATCGGAGTCGTGGAGTCGTAAAAAACGAACAACTCCGAGTATTTTTTCTATAATATGCATTCTGTTTCCATGTCCGCTCCCAACGTGGAGCATATGGTCTCCTAATGGAGGTATCTTAAGATTTTTTCCACGAGAACTGCTTGTTACTCAGTTGCTCAAACTCTCTTTTTTTGAAGAGAGTAGGGATAGAAAGATAGGGCTAGGAGAGAACTAGTGGTTAGCTAATCGCTCTTGCTACTCCCCGTGAGGATGGGATGGTTGGGAGGGAGGACTCAGACTACGAACAGGAATCCATAAATCGATTGAAAGGTCA
Organism: Himalopsyche phryganea; assembly: GCA_022494535.1. Taxonomy (NCBI): domain Eukaryota; kingdom Metazoa; phylum Arthropoda; class Insecta; order Trichoptera; family Rhyacophilidae; genus Himalopsyche; species Himalopsyche phryganea. The sequence goes on from JAGVSL010000023.1 coordinate 3,592,678, forward strand.
ATCTATGAAAACCGTCCGCATCGGAAATTTAACCCGAGACATCCGTAACCGTAGCCAGCGACGCTACCAACTACGCCGCGGACGACGCATTTTTTTAAATAACGTAATAATGAATGTATATGAAATTTTATACATATCCCTATATATAATAAAAGTTTTTCTATTAAATTAATTTGTTTGTGTGTGTTAATGTACTTGTTTCATTTTTGTTTATGCCTATAACATCTAATTGTCCTGGAATATACATGTATAATATCGACTGTGGAAAAGAAAAAGGACGTAACACTCAGTTTTTTCAAAATAGCTTTTTTTCGATAATCACAATGTATGCAACTTAATACACGTTACATCAAAAGGATGTAAGCTGTAAATGCCTAATTAGTATCAAAATTTGGATTTTAAGTTTGAAAAAAAGAGGGAATTTGAAATTTGCGGCGAAGAAAAAGGACTTACACCACATCAATAATATTATATGTCGCTCAGGTAAGATTTTCTTAATCGTAAATTACAATTATATTGATATAAAACAACCTTGTTACACAATACTATATCTTAAATCATATATCAATCATCTCTTGTTCATATTATTCGTTGAAGTTAACACATTTTTTGCTAAATTTACTAAAAACATCACCGTGCGGTTTGTGTGTCCTATCAATCTATTTACTTGAAATTATTATAAAATTTGTTATGTCCGGGTTACGTCCTTTTTCCTTTCCACAGTTGATATAAAAACATTGGCGGATTGGTTGGTTGGTGTTTAATTTGAATGGGAAAGGTAGGAAAAAACCTGACAAAATTATACTTTTTTTTAGTCGTAATCTTCGCGTTACTTTTAACGACTCCGTACTCCTGGATTATTTTTAACTCAAAAAATATTTCAAACCGTGTGTTTATATCAGAAATAGTCGCTTCCTCGTAAAAAATAAGATTGCGTTCGAAAGCATTTTCGATTCACTATAACAACAGTAGCTAATTTAAAAACGACCAAAATCAAACAGTGTCGCTTTTGCATCTAACGACATCTAAATATTAATAACTGAAGAGCAATTAAAATGAGCTGCGAGCCTTAAGTTGAGAAGTCGGTTTGTAACACACCCTTGTTTGAACCCATTGTAATATTTTCAGACTGTCTAATCTTCAACTACTATTATTTACATTTTCCTAATTGCTTTTTAAATAACTAACAGTTAACCCGACGTTTAAATGTAAATATTCTGAAATAATAGCTGACAGCTTATCTTAAAGTCAATTATTAAATAACAGACATTAGAATTCGTATCTTTACTCAACACACAAATATTCTACATAATTTTGATTTAATTATCCGCAGTTACTCGAATTCTGACATCTATTCATGAGGAAAAAATGATTTATTTACAAACAATCGTGTAATCGATAAAACTAGCAAGCTATGATTTTTTGTCCGTCGTATTCAATTAGAGTATTCTTTATAATAAATAATAAATATATTCTACTTACCGTTTACTGTATATTTCATAGGGTGCCCAGTGGCATGTTATCACTGGCCATTGTTTTAATACTTGTTTATTTCGATGCAATAATCAACATATTATAATGAACATAATAATCAACTGAAACCTTTTCCAAAATTCTAATTAGCGCGATTTTATAAATTTAAAAAAGACATGCAAAAATATTTTTTTAATTTTATATATTTTTTTATTAATGCCAGTCACTATCTCAAGATCTGAAGCTTTGAAGCTTTGAAGACCCCCAACCACTGACAAAAATATATTGTAATTTTAATAAAGAACTTTTGTTCAGATGATGGCGTGATGTCGAAATAGTTAATAGCTATTTTGTATCTATAATTATTATAAAAACACTTATTTTGCTATCTTACCTTATTACAATGTAAATATTTTCTTTTCGATAGTTTTGAATTATGAAGAAAAGAGGAAAAAAATACTGCTCATTTCGAGTCATGGTTTTCTTTGTCACAGTATTCAAATTCAGGTTTACTATTACTAATGCAAATAGTTATTCTAAAGTGCCTTTTGCATAAAAATCTCATTGTAAATAAAAATAATGGAAAGCAAATGCACCACTCGGTCATTTTAAAAGGACTTAAAACGAGCTTTGTAGTGAGACATTGAAAAGCTTAACAATTCTTACGACCTATCTATTTATATAGATAATTTTTGGTGGCTATATAATCAGATATTTGACTGACTTCAAATAATTTATCACGGTGCTAATTATAGTCTCTTGTTTGGGCCGTTTCCATAGATATTTAGTGGTAGTATACAAAGTTGGGGAGCAAATCAACCACCGAAATAATAAAATTAATAATATAGAAGTGATCCATCTATAATAAATATGATACTTAAGAGTTAAAAATGAAGAGCTTGGTATTTTTTGAAATAAATTAATAAAACCTTAATAGAAATTAAATATAAGTAAAAAAAAACCTTTGAAACAACACGACTCTTGGGTATGAAATTGAATTGAAAAATTGTGTTATTACCCTCCAAACATATGTATTTAAAATTATAATTATTACTTTTTTTGTTTGTATATTTTCCCTCTATTTTAACAGTAAAAGAAAAAAATTCATTGCTTATCTATTATTTATAGTATAAGTAACGTACGTTATATTTGAAAATTTTATGATAGACTTTACACTTTACACGTTACACTTAATAACACAGCGAGTGGGATAATAAAGATTCTAATTTTCAATTGAATGTTAATTTGAAGAATATATTAATGTAAAGAGCTTCACTCTATTCAACTCCTGCTTTACAGTTATTAATAAATAGACTTACGACAGTTCCCTTCAAATAAATCATAAAGAAAAAATGGTTTATTGAAAAAAATGTATTAAGGCATTATATTTGAGGTCATTACATAAAGACGTTACTTTGATTTCGTGGATAAAAATAATATTAGCCGCTATCGATTAGTTCTACTGACCATACACTGCCATTGTTGTATATGCATATCTCAATATAATAACAACAAGATAAATACTACGCATCTGTTACAATGGACATGTTGCATAATTATTATGCTTGATAATTATTCCATAATGTGGAATATATAGAGAAGCAAAGCTGATTGATTAATTCAATTAATTTAGGAACCAACATTACCAGTGGTCACAATGACGGAGATAGACTAAAGCTACAAATAGGTTTTCATCTGTCGGAAAGGTAACTGTTCAATGGATATCGTTAATTTAAGTTAAATTGTTCTGTGATATTTATCTATTTATTTACATTAATATTCAATATGTATATATTTTTTTAAAATATAGCGATTAGTAAGCTAGAATGCAGGTATTTTTTCCAGCTATTTCTAAATTAGATAAAACGATGTCATATGTAACAAAACCGCAATAAAAGAAACATAAAATAAATACAATTGGGCTTCGTATAACACACAAAAATGTCGTGTTGTACGAGGTTTAAAGATAATCCAAAATTAGGGAATACGTTTCAAAAAAAATTCGAAGTTTATTAATATCCATTTACGTATGTATTGAAAAATACTTTAATAACATATAATATATCATTCATCCATCATCGCTCACTTACAATTCTATATGTTCGACTCTTTTTCGGTTTGGTTCTAGATCGGTTGTGAGATTTCATCATCATCAGTACTTTTTTTTGTCTTCTTAACGTATTTAGTGATAAGGGGCTAATATCTGTTGTAATTCTTTCTTGAACTTCAAACTTCTTTCAATTATAGGATCATTTTTTTACAAAAAAATGCTGAAACTACATTAAATAAAGCGTGTTGTACAAAAATATGTCACAATTCATCAACCGTGTTATAAGAAGCCCAAATTACACTGTTTTACAGTAGCATGATATTTATAATGACATTGCTGTTTTGTTTAAAGTACCTATACACAATTATTACATGTCCACTTAGTATTAATGTAATTATTTTCTAAATAACTTTTTGATTACTAAGGATCTCATCTCAGTCTTAATTACTCACCGATGATCTATATTCAGTATTTCGATTTTATACGTATTTATTATTGAATAAGAAAGTTTTAACTCAAACGTTGCCAAACGTATTTTTGTTTCAAATATTGAACATGATCGGTATTATTTACTAAGGCCATGATTTATATTACAATAGTCGCCATTTTTCTTTGTTACGATTCGCGAGAAAAATAATCCATTAGGATTGACTTTCAAAGCCATTGTTGTCAACGGTTTCCGCAAAACTTCCTGTTTATTTATTACATTATTAAAAAAGAGACTTCAATCCGCATTACCAAAATAAATGAATTGCTGTTTTTTTTTCCAAATATAGTTCTTCTCAAAATCGAAATCAAAGTCACTACATTAAAAAATGAAATGATTTTGCTTAAAAGCCTCGCACCTCTTTTATCTGTAGCCATAGATTATAAAACCATTACGGGTATTGTCAATAAAAGCAAATTGATACATTAATATTATTCGAGTGCTCAACGTCAATTTACTGCTCAATGGAATATGAATTGAATTGACTTGTTGCCTTCGGAATATGAACGTAAAATAGCCATTCAGTAAATTAAAATGCCGCTTTTAAAAAAAAAATAATCTCAACCAGAGATTTAATTTTATTTGATACATCACAAGTTATGGAGGGCGTATAATATATCATAGTACAACGAAAAGTTTTAATATGAACATTCCGATTAAATTTTAAAAAATAAAACACAATTTGTTTGTACTACTTCCAAGTGCTTTTGATGATCAGGATCGGTTTTGCTCATCACGAGCATTATCAACTGATCTGCTTTTTATTTTTAAAAATACAATGCCTTTCCACCAAGAATTGATAGTTAATACCTTAAAAGTGATTCCGATTTAGGCATAGATTTTTTAAAAATTTACTTTAATTGGTTTAGAAAACAGTTTCAACGATCAAGATGACTCCTTTTATTTTATAATTTATTGAATAATTTTAAAGGATACAAATTTTGGTAAAATCAAAAGTTACTTTATTTCGTAGATATTTACAATCCTAGCATCCAAATTATTATTAAAACTTAAATATATCCAAAATTAGAAAACGAAATGAACATATATGAAAGAAGCATGAATTTAAATCTGCATCATAGTTATGACTCCAACTTTTTAAATAGCATGTCATTTTACCAATTTTGCATAATATTATACAATTAAGTGACAAAATTGAAGCAAACAAAGTAGTAAAAATTTCATCGGTAGTATACAAATTAAAATAAATGTTATTTGAATATTGGTTATCATGATATTGAACGAAATCGATAATAGGAAAAACAAATGTCGTAGATACGAGGTAGGGCATATAAATATGTAAAAAAAAACTTACCTGGCATGCGCATTGGGTTCTGCAGTCAATTGAAAACTGCTCTCCGTGATGATGCACACGCGATCCAACAATGCACGCCTTTCCCGTGGGCACTGAAAAACAACACTTCGTTTCAAATATATTCCAAATAAAATATCTTTTGTGATGTTATTACCTATTTTTTAACAGCAATGCAGTATTGCCATCAAACGATTGAATATTTAAATTAAGGGTGATCAAAAATGAGTTTCTGCCAAAGCAGAAAAAGAAAATGTTTTGTACCAAATAAGGTATATTCAAAATTGATTGTAAAAATCTTTTTGACAAACCATTCGATTTTATTTTAAAGGCTGGAATAGGAAATAATATACAAACTTTTAAAATATCGACTGAGGGTGCTTGATAGAATTTCAATATCAAATATGAATTGTTGAGATTTTGTACATTTCCATGTATTGCGTCACTAACGATCCGGAATCCGCCTTTCAGCATCTTCAGGCATTCGAGCACACAAATTAACTCGAACTGACAGACAGTAAACAGTTTACATCGCTTATATTCGAGATAAAATTTGAATAAGTAGGTGTTCTTCGAATTGCATTTTAAAACGCATAATGCATTTTTTATCCCAACTGGGATTGGGGGTCATTGTTGACTTGGTAATAAGATTTGTGGTATTTTATTTTATATATAAGCGATTTAAACTGTTTACTGATTGTCAGTTCAAGTTCATTCGTGTGACGAAATACACGGAAATGTACAAAATCTCAACAATTCAAATTTAATATATAAACAACTTTTAGTTTGACTATCATCAAATATTTATATATTCAATCAATTTACGAATTTGTATTTATAGAAAGAATGTCAGTAATGTATTTATCTCCCCCTGATTTATCAATGTGAATTGATAACACTGACAGAAAGATGAATTGATTGTCTCAATAGAAACTGATTATCTATGAAACTATAATTTTCTAATATTCACCATTGCATCGTTACAGCTAGTCCATGTAAAAAAAACTACTGTTACATCATTCCATTAAGGAGTTGTTGGAATAAAAATACTATTATTATATAAATATATATATAACTGGTCCCGTAACCAAATGATAAAGAGTTAAAATTCCCGAATATACATTCTCAAAACTTGTTTTTTCGATAGATTTAGTCATTTTTATTCAAAAGCATGTTTGTTTGTGTTATTTAAATTTTTCTCAGTCACCCAATTTCAAAAATTGGTGAGTAGCGAGAACGATTACAAGTGTTTTCCTAGCCCCATCCTTTTATCCTTAGCGTCTCCGAAAAAAGAAGACTGAATAACAATTCTCTTTAAAAAATTCTGTTGCGATTCTCCCTTTGGAGTCTTTATGCTCCATATTGGGAGTAGACTTGTTTTGAATATATTTGTATCGCAAACATTACGTATTTAGTAAATTAACATGTTAGAAGTGAAATTGTACAACATTTCAGATCTGGGTTTCATTATGTATATATTTTAATTACTCATGTAATGGCGTATCTCATGTAACATCAGTGGCCTTTTTGACTTGTTACAAATTGCAAAAATTCTGTGTAAGAATGCAAAACACGCAAGAAAATTATTACGACATTATTAATGTTTCATGTTCTCATATTTAGCACAATGTGTCCATAATTTCGAATAGCAGTTTTAATACTAGACTACACAGCGTTAGTCAACAAACATACATAATGCGATGTTTGCTAAAACTCTCTTCTATTTATTTGTACGAATAAAATTATTAAGGGACCTTAGTATAAAAACAAAATATCAAATAAGTTTATTGTGTTGAATTTTTATCCGGCTGCTAACTTAAATTGAATAATAGATCACTCTAGAGCAGTGGTTCTCACGGAAAATTTCTTCGTGGCCGCACAAAGAACATAAGAGTTCTTATGGAAATGTCTCGTGGCCGCACGAAATTTTTTAATCGTGATTTAATATATTAGGTAGATGCATTTACTAAAAAAAGTTTTCAATATATAAGTTTATTCGGT